>CM075808.1:84025460-84230110 GCA_037975025.1 Excoecaria agallocha | reverse complement strand
ATCGGTATGTATTAGTTCCAATAAGCCATTAGTCCTCTCACCTTTTTTTATTAAAAGAACTCTTTGTCATTTTTCCATGCAAACATGGCTCGCATGTGTCATAAGACTCTAAGTCGAATGACCCAAGCACTCCAGTTTTGTGGAGTCTTGAAATGCGTTTTTCGTTTGCATGTCCTAAACGACAATGCCAAAAGTAAGTAGGGTTCAATTCGTTTGATTTAACCCTCTTTGTATTAATGTTATATATTGACTCTTTGTTTTGTAAATCAAGGATATAAAGGCCATTTTGCAACATGGCATTGCCATAAGAAATGCCTTGGCGACGAATATGAGCATTGCCATTTTTAATAAAAAAATCAAATTCATCATTATCCAAACATGAAACTTAAATAATGTTTCTGCTCATAGCAGGCACATAATAACAATTATTCAAAACAATATAAAGTCCGGAAGGTAAAGTGAGGTAATAGTCGCCTATCTCCATGGCAGCAACTCGTGCTCCATTCCCCACACGGAGGTCCACTTCATTCTTCCCAAGTAACCGCCTATTTCTTAGCCCCTGCACATTTGAACAAATGTGAGAACCACAACCGGTATCCAATACCCAAGTGGTAGAAATAGAAAGGTTAATTTCAACAACAAAAATATCAGAACTGGACGCCTTGGCTCCATTCTTCTTTTGTTCTTCCTTGAAGAGAGCGCAATTCTTCCTCCAATGCCCTATCTTGTTGCAATGGAAGCAAGTGCTCTCACTCTCTTTGAGTTTTGGCGCCTTGGGCTTGGATTGGGCCTGAGGTGCACTCCCAACTGACTTGGGTTTTCCCTTTCCCTTTCCCTTTCCCTTAGCAGGTCCCTTCTTAATTCCCTTTTGAACCATTAGTATGGGATTGGTCTTTCGAATGTTCTCTTCAGGATTCTTAAGCATCCCATGAAGCTCAGTGAATGACTTGTTCATTGCATGCATGTTATAATTCATCACAAATGGATCATAAGCAGCAGGCAATGATCCTAAGATCAAGTCAGTGGCCAATTCCTTTGGCACTAGTACCTCAAGCATCTCAAGAGTATCAAGATACCCTTTCATCTTGAGTACATGGGTACTAACAAGAGTACCCTCAACCATCTTGCAAGAAATTAAGGCCTTTGTTGTCACGAACCTCTCGTGACGAGCTTGCTCTTGGAACATCTCCTTGAGGTGCACCATGATCGCATAGGCCTCTTGGTCCATAAATTGCTTTTGCAATTCAGGCACCATAGTGGCTAGCATCAAACAGGTCACATCATTAGAGTCACTTTTCTTGGTCTCAAAAGTTTCCTTTTGAACCACAAAAGCGTTCCTAGCAGGTTCCTCAGGTAAGGGTGCATCCAAAACATACGACTTCTTCTCTTGCTTAAGAACTATTCTTAAGTTTCAAGACCAGTCTATGAAATTGGTGCCATTCAATTTGTCCTTTTCAAGGACCGATCGCAATGAGAAATTGTTGTTTGAAGATGCCATTTTCAATCTACAATAAAATTTAGCAAGATTAAATGAGGTCTTATTTATGATCCCACAAACCGAATTAATATCCCTTTAAATAATTCGTGTTAGTGATTTAATGTGGGCCAAGATCCACTTTTCACAACAACTTATTAGTCAAGCTGAGCTTGTACACCTAACAAGTTAAGTTACTTAGGTAGGAAAACTCCAATCATGTCTCGTACATGACTCTTGGATCAAATGGGCTAACATCTTAAGATATTATAGCACAACCCATTTATTAGTTGCCCAGGTCCGGGCATTCCTTTCCATGTTAAGTCCAACCTACATTCACAACCCATGCCTCACAAAGATAATCGGGCGCATCTAGGACTCCTAGTCTACGTGACCGGTGATCGATGCCTTGACATGTTTTGAATTAGGAAGGCAACTTTGTGACTTACTATTTTAGGGATTCATTTTATTACGGCTTACATGGCATACACTTTGTCATCCATACATAACATGCATATATAGATAATTGCATAAAGTAAAGCGTGACCAACATGGGCCTAAAAACCTACAACTAAGATTCTATACTATTACATAAGAATCTTTGAGTTCGGCTTCTCCACTCCGGTGGATTTCATCTTGATTTACAAAGTCTTCAAATATATTCTATTCTAAAAAATAAATGAAAACTTTTACAATAAAATATAATGGCTCACAGGCCATATTTAATTACAAAACCCAGGGCCCATGAATGCACCATGCATATCCATTCATCACACCAAATTAGCAAATTATACATAGCATTCATGGATAAAACAAAGTCCAATTTTAATTAATTTAGCCAAGCCCATTAATGGAAATTGTGTACTTGAACCTTTAAGAGAAGACCCCATGATGGGCCTGGGTCAAAGCCCAAATGGACTAAATCCTCTTATTGAATAAGTTCTCTTAAAAGCCCAAAACACTAACTAGATAGATTTGTGCTATAAATCAACTCTAGTATAATTTCGAATTTTGCCATTTTTAATTTTATGTCATACAGCCCATAAACATTAAAAATGCATATAATATGTGCTAACATGAATTAAAAAATATAAAATCATGAAAAACACATATATGGTACACGGCATTCATGCAAAAACAAACAAACAACAAAAACTAGTTGTTTAATGCTTATGTAATGCCATAAAATGCACAAACATTTAAATCAATTTTATGAGTCATTTAATAATCTAAATAATTCCATAAATATTGATTTAATATTCTGTACAAATCTGATCTAAATGTTTTTTTACCATTTTAATCAAAACAAAACAAACAATCTTGATTAAACATGTAACAAACACAAACTAGTCATAGTTTTAAGTGATTTTAAAATTAATCAATTAAATTGTCATGGATCAGAATTAAAACCAAATTTAAAATATGTCCAGACCTGATATTTAATCTTTAAAAATCACTTAAAAACATGCCAAAATCAATTTTACATTTAATTTTGAAAACTAGTTGTTAAACTAGCAATTTACATGCCAACTAGCACCTAGTTTCATAATTAACATGTACCATCAGGTATAAATAATTAAATCCGACCATTACCAGCCCTAATAACATCTTAGGACAGTATATTAACCTGTCATATTAATTATAATACCTATCTAATCAATTAAAATCATTTTTTCACCAAAACAATGCAAAAAACTCAAAACAGAAAATTTCTGATTTGCATGTTTTCATAATGACGATTTTTAATTAATTTTTTCATGCATCTAAAGCACTAAAATAAGCATGTTTAGGCTCTGATGCCACTGATGGAATATGACATGGTATGAATGTGATGATAGCACAGCGAAAAAACAAAAATTTTTATCATACATACCATACAATTCCAAAGCAAGAAACGAAACATGCAATTTTAGGGTTGTAGAACTTACAACTTATGATGCCTTTTGAAAATTGAATTTGATGATGCCCAGCAACTAAGGTGACTTTATCCGCCTTAGGTCTCGATCACCAATGCCAAGGAACAGCCTTTTACGCCACTCCCTCTATTCTCACACACACAATTGCACCGACGGCTTAAAATCGAGATTGCTAGCTCTCTTTTTTCGGTATTGTGTAAAGGCAATGGTTTGAAGCTACAAAATTTGATTTTGTACTTCTCTTAGGTTGCTATTACTACCCAAGATCACAAGAGAATGAGGAACGATCCTTTCTCCTTGTGAAAATTGGCCAAAATAATTAAGTGAGAGAGAGAGAGAAATTCACGCCAAAAACCTATAGAAAAAGCTAGTTTTACGTTTTTCTTTCTTTTAATATATATGAGTTCACGCAAAACCTAAAACCAATTTCTTTTTGTTTCACGTTTATCTTTCTTTTAATATATATATTATCTTCATTTCTTTTAAGTGATCAATCTAAAATCTACTACCTTAAGATAATTAATATTATCTAGAGATAATTAATTTTAGCCTTTATCACTTAATTAAAATAAGTAATATTTATTGATAAAAACTCTTTTAATTTATCCAAGATAAAAACAAAAGACATATTAATCAAATTAACCACTTAATAAAAGAACTAATCATGTGCCAAAATTCCATTGATATTATCTTGGAATTTCGGCCACACCATCCAATTATCAAGTGAATTAATTTAATTAAAATCCTTTAGGCTTTAATACTCAATTAATTAAATTAACACAAGATAATTAATTAATTGAAATTAAACCTTGTGGGCTGAATTTCTCTCTCTCATGGGCCAAGGTCCAATAGCAATCTAATAACCCATTACACAGATTAATTTGACTTTAATTAAAAGCCCAAATTAATGCCCAATACTTAATTAAAATATTTTAAGCCCAATGCTTTATGTGCGATCCTATAGGTCCATTTAATGTTGGCAATGAATTAATGAATTAATTCAAAGGCTATATATATTCTCTAGCAAGATATTATAGCATTCCAAATTAAATGAAAATGCATATGGCATTTAGTGATCTAATGCAATTTTGCATAGTCCCTTACCCATAAATATCAGAATTAATATAAGGCATGGAACTAGTCATCCTTATATATATTAATTCCTTTCTTGATATTCCAGTGACACTGAACTCTCAGATAAATAATGATTACTCATTATTTCATCTCGGTATGGCCATACACTTCTCAGTTCACTGATCAAGTGGCCGGTGATATTTTCTCTCTTAACAAGAGGGGTAATCCCTTCACTTCTCTCATGCTCTCTAACATGAATCAATGCATACCCAATCATACCCGTACTTGTCACTCTGTTACGAGCACGTTAGGTGTATGTCAAAGTACATAGTAATTCATAAAGAGTTTCATAGAGATTTCAGGTCTAAGAACTCTGATACAAAACTTGCATATGAGAAACACTTATGACTTGTATCATGTAGTGTTCTCATGAGTGGATCGTATCCAAATACCATGTTCTTTAACATGTATCTATGATCTCTGATTGACACTCTTGTCCTAATGATCCGTAAGACAGAACTCATAATATCAGAGAGAGCATACTAGTCTTAATTCATTGTTATTCCCATAACAATGACTGACCAGGGATATTTAGAATGATGTCTCATTTGTTTCAAGGTCTTACAACCATGTGCCTCACACATGATAACTTAAACCGAAACAACACTCTTGGATAGTTTTATCAATTGAGATGCACAGGAATACAAAGGATAAAACAAATGCCTCATTTTATTAATTCAAAGTGCTTTATTACAATGCATTGGGGCTAGGGCTTACACTAACAGTAACTGTTTCTATGGAAGGGTACAGTCAAACCACATGACTTTCCTGACATTTGGGTAGTCATGATGCCTAGCTAGAGGCCAATCATGACTTGTATAATGATTTATCAAAATATCAATAGAGATTGATAAAATGATTTAAAGGAGTTTAAATCATGTGAGTTTTGAATAGAACTCACAATTACATATTATATTGCCAATAAGGACAGGAACCTAATAGGTCACACATATATAGATAAAAGGGTAAAATGACAAGGATAATAATATTTGATATTATTATGAAGGTAGAGAAGTGAATATGATAATAATTAATTAAAGAGTTTGATTAATTACGATCAAATAAAATTGTCCGCAGAACTTTTGAGAAATGTTCTGTAAATTGGACCTAATTGAAATAATGTATTTCATGATTAATTATTATTTTCTTATAAGTTTTATAGGGCTACTATAAGTGTTATAGGACTGGTATAATAATTAATAAGTCCATGGGAAGAATTATTAAGGGCCAGAGGAATGAAGCAGTTGGCGAAAGCCCTTCTGTAAGGGCCACACGCCAAGTCCAGAACAAAAGGACTTATTGGCCTATTTCATGCACTAAATTAATTTATATATATTACATAAGTGTTATGGAACTCACATATTTAATTTGGTTGGATTTGGAATCCATTTGAGTATTTAAATCTAATTAGTTGCACAAAGGGCCTAGTTTGTGGGTTTTGTGCATAGTCTTTTATGAAAAGGTTTAAATTGGATTTAATTAAGCCCAAATGATTATGATTAATTCCAGAGGCCCAATTAATAATTCTCCAGCAATTTTAAAGAGCCCAATCTCATTAAGGAGTTGGAATTTTAACCTAACTATAAAAGGATAACTAATGAGGAATTAGGGTTAAGTGATTAAAACAAAAAGAAAGTCTTTTTCTCTAATCTCTCTCTCCTCTTTACGCCAAATCCAAGCTAGCTTCTTGGAATTTCGGCCAGCCCTAGTTAAACACCAATTTTTTGGTTCAATTTATTCCTCTCTCGTGTGGATTACTCATTGGAGGTGTTCGATTTTGGACATTGTGGTTTACGATAACCCGGTGTGAAGTAAAATCAACTGTTCAACAAAAATCAAAGGTGATTTTTCTTATTCTCATATTGTTATTTTTTGTATTCATGGCATGATTGGATCTAATGGTTAAAAAATTTTAAAATTTCGCTCATGTATGTGATGCATGTAACCGTTAAAATCCAACAATAAGAAGAAACCCACACTTTCTCATATGAAAGTATGGGGTTGTCCTTCTTATGTGAATAGGATAATGTCAGACAAACTAGATGTTAAGTCTAACAAATGCTTATTTTTGGGATATCTAAAAGAAACATTTAGATATTATTTCTATCATCTCTTAGAACAAAAGGTATTTGTTTTAAGGCATGCTATCTGTTTGGAAAGAGAATTTCTCCTATGAGAGGATAATAGGAGTAAAATTGAACTTGGTGAAGTTCAAGACCTACAAATATAAGTAGATCAATCAATTGAACCAGAGAATGAATTTCATAATGATGAGATTATAGTTGAACCTAATTATACACAAAATCCTAGAAGATCTACTAGGATGCGTTCTATCCCTGTGAGACATGGATTTCACATTCATTCAAATAGAGGCATAACTGTAGTAGAGGAAAATGAGCCTACAAGCTATCAAAAAGTTTTAAACAGTTCAGAATGTGATTTATGGCTTAAGGCTATGCAGTCTGAAATAGATTCCATGTTTGAGAACAAAGTATGGACTTTAACTCAACCACCTAAAGGGATCAAACCCATAGGGTGTAAATGGGTCTTCAAAAAGAAAACCGACATGGAAGGTAATATTCACTCAGTAGCAAAGGGCCATCATAAAAAAGAAGGTATTGACTATGATGAAACCTTTTCTCCTGTAGCGATGGTTAAGTCTATAAGAATACTTTTAGCCATTATAGCTCATTATTATTATGAGATTTGGCAAATGGATGTGAAGACAGCTTTCCTAAATTGAAATCTAATTGAGGATGTGTATATGATACAACCAGAAGCGTTCACATCAGGAGATGGCAAAAAGGTATGCAAGCTTTAAAGATCCATTTATGGATTGAAGCAAGCCTCTAAGAGCTGGAACATACTATTCAATGAGACAATCAAAGAGTTTGGTTTCTCATAGAATGAAGATGAACCTTATGTGTATAAAAGGGTTAGTGGGAGTGCAATTGTCTTCCTTGTTCTATATGTATATGACATATTAATCATGGGAAACGTCATTTCTCTTCTCCAATATGTTAAAATATGGTTATCCAAGCAATTCTTCATAAAAGAACTTGGAGGAACTTCCTATATTCTGGAAATAAGGATCTATAGAGATAGATCCAATAGACTGCTAGGTCTTTCTCAAAGTACATATATAGATAAAGTATTAAAGAGATTCAATATGGATCTCTCTAAGAAAGGGTTTATACCCATGGTGCATGGGAAATACCTTTCTAACTCTATGTGTCCACATACACTAGAGGATAGAGAGAGCATGAATAAAATACCATATGCATCTATAATTGGTTTTATCATGTATGCTATGTTATGTACATGTCCAGATGTAGCATTTACTTTGAGTGTCATAAGCAAATTCCAATCCAATTTTGGATAGGAACACTGGGCAACTGTTAAGAACATCCTTAAGTATTTAAGAAGGACTAAGGATATATTCTTGGTTTATGGGGAGGGCAGTTTGGATGTAAATGGGTATACAGATGCCAGCTTTCAATTTAACAAAGATGATTGTAAATCACAGTCTGGTTTTATGCTCATAATGGGAGGAGAGGCAGTTAGTTAGAAGAGTTCCAAACAAGAAACAACTACTGATTCCACGACAAAAGCTGAGTACATTGCTAATTCGAAAGTAGTCAAAGAAGTAGTTTGTATCAAAATGTTCATATCTTAACTAGGAGTGGTGCCTAGCATTGTTGATCCAATTCCTTTATATTATGACAACAATAGAGCCATTGCACAAGCAAAGGAATCACGGTCTCATCAGCGATCCAAGCATGTTCTCAGATGCTACCATCTCATAAGGGAAATAGTAGCTAAAAATGATGTGAAAATAGAAAAGGTCCCCACATATGATAATGCGGTGGATCCCCTCAATAAAGCACTTTTCCAAATAAAGCAAGATCACCATATAAATAACATGGGTTTAAGACATATGAGTGATTAGCTCTACTGCAAGTGGGAGATTGTTAGAGAGTATGCCCTAGAGCCCATGAAATAGGGATGTATTTCATATGTATGAACTCATATTCTTAATAAAAGGCATCATTCATTTATTAAATGCTATGTTTAAATACATGAGTTTGTAAATCTTAAATTAATAAATGAAGTCCTAGATATTATAAACACAGTGAAAAGGCAATCATAAAAGTGTTCAAGATGTGATATGTGTATTACATACAAAAATGATAATATCTAAATATCCCTAGGCATAGAATTAACAAGATAGGACATTGTTAATTCAGACAGACTAGCACATGTTATGCTTCTTGAATAGTTCAAGCAGTGGTTCTCAAAACTGTGATTATAGAAGATGATCAAAGCTAACATATGGATGCTTGTTAGAAGAACAAGTTCATTGGAGACCTACAAAGAGAATCCTCACATGGATATTAAATATATGTTAGTGAGGAATCTCTTCATAGCGGTTGTGCAAGTATCCTTAGACTTGAGACCACCAAGGATAACTTAAGTAGTAAGTGATATACTTTGACTCTATAACTGATTACATCCAACTAGTGATGAACAAAGTTAGAAGGTTGGATATATCATGACCTACTTAAAGATAGTTGAGTGATTGACAAAGGATTCACCATCCCAGATTTATTAGGGAAGTTATCTCACATCATTCTATAATTACCTTGTTTAGAGAATCTCTGGCTAGAGTAATATGCCAAGATGGATAGGGATCCATGAAGGGAATTTTGGGAACAATGGTTAAATTATTGGAACATACATAATTAGATTTATATGAGTTGATAGAAATCCATACTCAAAATCTAATTGAGATAAGAGTGGTGAAAGGAGTAATTGCACGGTAATTGATTCTATGTAAGGGTATAGTCAAACCACTTGACTTTCCTAACATTTGGGTAGTCATAATGCCTAGCTAGAGGCCTCTCATGACTTGTATAATAGTGTATCATAAATATCAATAGGGATTGCTAAAATGATATAAAAAAGTTTAAATCATTGTGAGTTTTGAATAGAACTCATAATTACATATTATACTGCCAATAAGGACAGGAACCCAAATAGGTCACACATATATAGATAAAAGGGTAAAATGACAAGGATAATAATATTTGATATTATTATAGGAGAAGAGAAATGAATAAGAGAATAATTAATTAAAGAGTTTAATTAATTATGATTAAGTAGAATTATACGCAGAACTTTTTAGAAATATTTTATAAAATGAAGCTAATTGACATATTTTATTTCATAATTAATTATTATTAGACTATAAGTGTTATAGGGCTGATATAATAATTATAGATCCATTAAAGGAATTAAAAGAGGCCCAAAGAATTGGTTTTGGCGTAAAAATCCCTCTAGAGGAAGGGTTACATGCCAAACCCATATAGAAGGCCTTAGAGCCTAATTATTGGACCAAAATAAATTAAATATATTTCATAAGTGTTATAGAGCCTACATATTTAATTTGGATGGATTTGGAATTCATTTGGATGATTAAATCCAAGTGTATGCATAAAAGGCCTATTTTATGGGTTTTATGCATATTCCTTTATGAATGGACTTAAATTGGATTTAATTGAGCCCAAATAAATTATTAATAATTTCAGAAGCCCATTTAATATTTCTCCAGCAATTTTAAAGAGTCTAATCCCATTACAAAGTTGGATTTTTAACCTAACTATAAAAATCCAAGTGATAGGGATTTTAGGGTTAAGTGAACATTAAGAGAAAAGAATTTCTCTCTCTTTAAAAAACCCTACCTGCCACTCCCTTGCTAGCATCAAAGGGAATTTGGCCAGCCATTGTGTTCCATCATTCTTGGTTTATTAAATCATTCTCTATTATGGATTACTAATTGGAGGTGTTCAGCTTTGGACATTGTGGTTTGCGACAACCTAGTGAGAAGGAAAATCAACTATTCAACAAAAATCAAAGGTAATTTTTCTTATTCTCATTAATATTTATATTGTAAATTTGTGACAAGATCAGATCTATTGGTTAAAAATTTTAAATTTCACTTATGCATGTAATGCATGTAACCAATAATTCCCAACAAAATCTATCTCTAAGCTATCTCAATAACAAATTGAAATTGAAAGTGAACTGCTGTTAGATACCTTGGAATAGATTTCAATTTAATTGATATATCTTATGATATATAGGTCATATTCCTTTAAGACTAATTTCTATGAAAACTAGACATATATTTCTATATTTTCAATGAAGAAATCATAGTAAAAGTCTAAACCTAAGTTTGTCAAAATGTGGCTTGTTATTCGGTCAACTTTAGCTCTACCTTTTTGAATAGTCTGCGAACATTTGTTAATATCTTGAGTTAGAAAGTTGATATTGGGATGAGTTTAAATGTTCTAGAAATTAGAGACATAGGGGAATATATTTTAGAAGGCCCCGTGGCCTAAAAATGATGTTGTATAGGGTGAAAAAAAGAACAAGATGAAATTGGAAAATTGTCTTTATATAGATCTGTAATTAATAAGAGTTAGTGGAGCTTTGCTTCCACTCATTTCCTTGGACCTTTCCACGTGGGTAGTGATTAGAGGAGAGTTGGCTTTATTTTATTAATGGTAACATGTAGTCATATAAAATTCCAGGAACTTGCCTCTCTCTCTTAAGTCTCTTTTGCATTTTGTTTGTAAGAGTTAAAAACCATCTTCTTCATTTTCTTTCTTTGGTTTAGGATGGAAGAGGAAGGTTGAATGAATAAAGGATTGATTTGAAGCTACAAAATCAATTTTGGAAACGATTATTTCTTATATGCATTAATGCTTTTGTTAATTATAGATTTTATAAGTATAATGACTTGAATGTGTTACCGTAGGGTGCACCAGTTCTATTTGTTAAAAAGAAAGATGGCTCTTTGAGAATGTGTATAAACTACAGACAACTTAATAAAGTAACAGTGAAGAACAAGTATCCATTGCCATGAATAGAAGACTTATTTGATCAATTAAAAGGTGATGTTTTATTTTCAAATATCGATTTGCAATTAGGATACTACCAACTTTCAGTAAAGGATGATGATATTCTAAAAACTATATTTAGAACCCGGTATGGTCATTACGAATTTGTAGTTATGCCTTTTGGATTAACCAATATGCCGATAGCTTTTATGGATTTAATAAATAGGGTATTTCAACCCTAATTAGGCTAGTTTTTTATGGTGTTTATAGATGATAAACTGTTTTGTTCTATAAATGAATCTGAGCATATAGAGGATTTGAGGATTGTGTTGCAAACAATATGGGAGAAATAATTATTTGCCAAACTCGAAAGTGTGATTTTTGGCTTAAGAAGGTTTCTTTACTTTGACATGTTATGTCTTTTGAAAGTGTTAGAGTGGATCAAAATAAATTTGAAGCCATTGTTAACTGGAAACTACCTCGAAATGTATACGAATTGACAAGTTTTCTAGATTTAGTAGGTTATTATTGTCACTTTGTGAAAGGATTCCAAGTCATTACATTTCCATTTAATAAGTTATTGCGTACTGATCGATGTTAAGCTAGTTTTGAGCAATTAAAGAAAATGATAATAGAAGCTCTAGTCCTAACCCAACTGGTATCGGATAAAGAGTATTCTATGTTTAGTGATGCTTCTACAATTTGTTTGGGTTGTGTACTGATGCAAGATGGCAAAGTGGTGGCTTATGCATCCAGACAATTGAGACCTTGTAAACAGAACTACCCTATGCATGATTTAGAGTTGGCAGCAATAGTGTTTACTTTAAAGATATGGCAACACTACTTGTATGGAGCAAGATGTAGAATTTATGCAAATCTCAAAAGTCTTAAGTATTTGCTTACCTAGAAGGAACTTAACTTGAGCCAGTGTAGACGGTTGGAGTTATTTAAAGATTATAATTATATAGTTGATTACCACCCAGGAAAAATGAATGTAGTGGCTAATGCCCTAAGTCAAAAAATGATGGCAACTATAATGTTACAATAGTAAAGATGGAAGTTTGCATCAGATGGTGCACTAATAGCTCAATTGAAGGGTCAACCTAATGTGAAGCAAGCAATAATTGATTCTTAGAAAACTGATGGGAGATTACAACAGATAGTACAATCATTACATGAAGGAAACTAATATGAGTATTCAATAGAGGAAGATAGGTGTGTGTATTATCAAAACAAGCTTTGTGTATAAAATGATAAGGAATTATAGAGAATGTTGTTGTAAGAAGCGTACAATATAGTTTTCATCATTCATCCTAGTGGTAATAAGATGTACCAAGAATTGAGGTAATTTTATTAGTGGTTTAATATGAAGAGAGATATGGTGGATTATGTTCTAAGTGTTTGACTTGTCAACAAATGAGAGTGGAACACCAACTCCCCTTAGGATTATTAAATCCCATTCTCATTCCACAATGGAAATGGGATAATGTTACCATGGATTGTGTCACAAGCTTGCCTCTCACACAAAGAAAGGATGATGCAGTTTGGGTGATTGTTGATAGATTAACTAAAACAACCCATTTCATATATGTTTGATCAAATTATTCAATGGATAATTTGGTTGAACTATATGTAAATGAGATCATTCAATTACATGAAATACCAGTATCTATAATTTAAAATTGAGATCCAAGGTTCACATCTAAATTGTGGCAAAGTTTATAGCAAGCTTTAGGAACACAACTCTGTTATAACACTGCTTTCCATTCTCAAACAGATGGACAATTCGAAAGGGTTATACAAGTACTAGAAGATATGTTGAGAGGAAGTGTTCAGGATTTTCCAATAAGTCAGGACAAATAATGCTCTAATGGAGTTTGCAAACACTAATAGTTATTAGGCTAGCATTGGTATGACACCTTATGAAGCTCTATATTTTTAGAAATATAGAACTCCAATCTGTTAGATTGAGTTAACTGAACAAAAGATAATTGGTCCTGATATTATTAAGGACACAGAAGAGAAAATGCAAATTATTAAGCAGAGATTGAAAGGAGCTAGTGACAAATAAAAGTAGTATGTAGATTTAAAGAGAAAGGATATCGAATACCAAGTTAGTGATAAGGTATTCTTAAAGGTGTCTCCTTGGATAAAGTATTGTGGTTTTGGAAAAAAGGGAAACTAAGTTCAAGATTCATCAGAATTACATATAGATTAGAACTCCCTTCAGAGTTATCCAAATTACATGATATTTTTCATGTTTCTATGCTTCGAAGGAATAGATTAGATGAATCTCATATTGTGCCTTTACAGAATATAAATGTTTAGTCTGATTATTCATATGATGAAGAACTAAAAGAAATTTTTGCTAGGGATATCAAACAATTGAGGAACAAGTAGATTCCCTTAGTTATAGTGTTATGGTGACATCATGGCATGAAAGAGGCAACTTGGAAGCCTAAGTCAATCATAAAAGCATAGTACCCACAACTGTTTAGATTAGGTAGGAATTTTGAGGATGAAATTCTTTTAAGGGGGTGAGAATTGTGAAACCCCAACATAGGCCCTAGAAGTAAAATACATGTTTAATTGGAACTAAGGTTAATTCATGCTTAATTAATTAATGCATTTTATAAAAAGACCTAAAAAGGAATAAATTGGTAATTTTATAATATGATATACATGTGAAAAATTATAGCATAATGTAATTAAGGGTGTAATTGCAATTAAAAAAGTAAGATTTGGGGATAGAAATTAAAAAGAAGAGAAATTGGTGGGTAGAATTTAAAATGGAGTAAAGTTGAGGGGGCTAAGCGAGATTTTAATCTCCACTTAGATTGTCTAGAATTCTCACATAGGATAAAAAGAGAACAAAAGTGAAGGTTAAAAAGGGAGTCTTGGTTAGTCACCTAAAAGGAAAAAGAGAGCAAACCCTTTCTCTCTCTAAAAACTAGACTTTTCTATCTATATTTTTCAATCTAGATTCTGTTATAATTGTTGTGAAGGAGGGTTTTGAAGTTACATCTTCTAAGGTAATGGGTTCTTCTTCTTCTTTTTCTTCTTCTTCTTCTTCTTCTTCTTCTTCTTATTCTTTACTTAATTGATGGAATTAATGGAGAGTTAAAAGCTGGGTATTTATGAATATAATAACTCTTTATAGAAGGTAAAGCTAATAAGAGCAAAGGGAAGGAAATTCCAAAGGATTAAAGGAGTCTTGGACTTCATTAAGAGGTATCAAAACTATGAACAATTATTGGTTTTCATGTGTGTGATTCTACTTAAAGGAGTCTTGGACTTCATTAAGAGGTATCAAAACTATGAACAATTATTGGTTTTCACGTGTGTGATTCTACTAAATCGGGATGAAATTATATCTAAGATAAGAAGATTAAACTATAACTTCTGCATGTGCTAATTTCTAGGTTTAATTGAGTGATGTAATAGATTGCTAAAAACATAGCTTTAAAATTGAAATGGTATGATTCCATATGAAAAGAAAGTTAAATATACTTGTATAAGTTTCTTAAGAGGATAGTTAAGTGACTGGTATCTAGCAAGTGTACTAGATTGGCTAGTAATATAAGAAAACAAAATTAAGACCCTGAATATCTTACCTAAGGGAACATGGATTGCTAAGTAGAATATCTATAATTGAGTTGAATGTATCTAAGATTATTTCCCAAGTTTTTTAATTGAAGGCAAGAAATAAACTAAATGGACAATAAAGCAAAACAAAAACAAAAACTAGACTAAAATAAATTAAATACATAGCAATAACTAAAACACTTCTGCTAAAGGGACTATCCACCTCAACTTCCATTGTAATGACTCAAATTAAAAGTAACACAAGTGATTATGGAAAAAGCCAGTAATAAAGCCATAAATCTTAGTGAAGAATATCATTCTAAACATCAAACCTGCTTATTAGGAATAATTCAACACGAAGCATAAAAATCCAGTTTTAAGCTCTTAGACATCCATTAAACTCTTTTTCAAGCAAACTTAAATTCAATCTTTTCTCAGTTCAACTTTTCTTAGTATTAATCCACTTTTACCAACACATAATTACCTCAAATTTAGAAAAAAATCATGCATCAATACTAATGATTTAACCTAATAACATACATATCATAGATCATACATAAATTAATCATCAACTATTAATTAAATAAGTTAATAATCAATCTTTGTAACACCCTAATTCCTTTACCATGGATAATCAGCAATCATCATTATACCTAATAGAGATCAGGCATAAATAATAATAATTTAGAATAGGCCATAATTACATGCCACAATAAAATAATCAAGCTTATAATTAAATAATTATAAGATAAATGGCCTTCAAGAATCTCAAAATCCTCAAGGCAACAACATCTAGCTCGATCCTCTGGAGCTTAACTTGAAACCTACACGGATAAACAAACCCGTGCTAAAGCTATAAAGCTTAGTGGGGAACAAAACTCTATATGCATGAACATAACCTCTTTACACAATTTATCTCATCATGCAAACTTTCATAATAGCATGGGATAACATATGAGTCTATTATATTGATCATATCATAATGGACATGTTAGGGAAGTTCTCAACCCTAATAATAAAACCTTGCTTACCAATGTCTAGGGCATTATGTAAATTATCTTATCTCGAAACTTGTCAAATTACTATCATAAGTTTACTTCCTTTCTTCCATAACTAGCTTGATTTATACCCTCCTAATCCTTACTACTCCATAATTCATGCACCCAGGTTGTTGATAGTACAAACTATTAACTTAATGCATTAATCATATCCATACATAATTCATGCATTCAATATTAAATATATGCACACCGAGTTGCTTATGCCATTTAACAACCATACAATTATTGTTATACTTGACTTCTTCATATATCTTTACTTAATTCTCATTTCGAGTTCATACAAACTTATTCCTTAATACTATCTTATCATTGCAATTTAAGCCATCATACCACATCATAGTATATCATGGTTTGCATTTGGGTTTATATCAGAATTATACATATGCAGATCTATATGAAATGTTTATATACATACTAATGGGTTTGCATGCCATTTCAACGAACATGTGCCACATATTATGATAAATGGACCACGTCCTCATACCATATGCAACATACTATAATTTCCATATACATGAAGATCATTATGTATGCTATGGTTCGTATAACTTTTAATATAACGTTGTAAGCTTGTGGCTCAAAGGGCCAAACTATTCACCATAGAGCCCACTCGTGAACCTAGCTCGTAACGGTACTCACACGAGAACTTTTTTCATAATAAATGTGAGATATCTTAGTCATGTAACACATAATATGGCATTTCATTTCATAGAAATAGTTTAAAGTCATCAAGAATTAGAATATAACACCATAATAGGCCATTCATCATGCTTACATCATATAAATGGAGCAATCATTACATATTTTCTTTATGTTATGCACATTTTATCATCTTTGATAGCTTGCCTATGTACAAGTTCCAAGGGTGGATAACGGGACAAATGGATACGCGAAGGTATCAAACTATAGATATCCAAAGATATCAAATAATGGACACAATCGAGGTCAAACAATAGTTCCAGCAAGGAACAAACAATAGACCCAAACGGGGTCGAGCAATGGTTCCAGCAAGGAACAAACTATAGACCCAAATGGGATTAAATGATGGTTCCATTAAGGAACAAGATCCAAATGGGGTCAACTATGGCAGCAGCAACTATATCCCTCTAGGCATGCCTATCTAATCCACAACTGAACTAAGACCCGCAGGCCTTACCATTCTTAAGCATGTTCAGATTCAACATATTCTTCTTTACTTAGTATGTCGTCCGGCTTAAAACCACATTTCATAAAAGAGTGCATATTATTCTTGTCATATATCAATGTTGAGCAATAGGCTCCAATATACATGGTTGCATATTGTGTAATCACATAGCCGCATAAACATCCTTCATACATATCATAGTAATTTACATGATAATGCAAACATAATAAAGTATTACTTTCATTGGTTAATATTGTCATACCTAGCATTATGCATGAAGTAAATAAAATAACTATAAAAGTGTAGTTCTTGCAATTAAAAGTCTTCCTAAGATTATATGCATGTCCATATATAAAATCATAGCAATTCATACATTTGGGGTTCTCATATTTGTTCATCTTATGGCATAGACTACTCATCATAGCATGGTCAAATCAACTATACCATATAAACTTACATAATTCATAAATAATTCTTACTTGCGTACCTTGTTGTTATTTGCCACGAGTAGCTTTCATAGCATCATAACTCCCATCAATGAATAATTACTTTAAATAATACTCATGCAATTATAATCCATATAAGAATATGGGTAGGTTCTTTTTTGAATTAAGATCGACACTGGTACAACTTTCATCTTTTAGTTCACTTTTATAGTCTATTAGATCATGAACAACAGGTCATCTCTCCTAACCAGTTCATACTCGTTTTATTCATCTTACAAATACTCTTTCATCATATAACGTATTATACCTTGGTAAATTATGTAAGATTATTTCATCCCGTGTTTACCCCCATAGGGTATAGGGCAACTAAGTATGTATGTTTTGTTATTTCCAGGCTAATCATTGATTCGTGGTATGACTTAAAGCATAATAAATTTCTATAGTTCCATCTTTGAGTGCCAATAAATATTCCATCTCTTTTAATTTAGTCAAGCACATTATAACTATCTTCTTAATGTTACTAGATAAAAACATGGTAATCTCTTGCCATTGTAAAGAAACATGGGTATATGTATATATGTAGTAGTGGGACAAAGCTAGTTGCTTTGTTTGAGTTCTCACTGATACCAATTTCATAGGATACCTTAAATAACATATACAATTTAGAGCCATTAGGTTACTTCTTACTGTCCTTAGTTATGTGCTTATTATGCACCGAACCCTATTCTAGCGACTTACTTCGTATAAGCATTACCTCATTCAAGCCCCTTTAAAATTGGTTCTCAAGAGTACCCTATACTATAATATAATGGTTGCAATATTTTACCTATAAATTCTTTATATACATGTATAGAGGTTCTTCCATTTATGGACCACTCTAATATAGCATATTGGTGGCTTAGATTACTTACAACTTAGTTTAGTTTACTTTCTCTTACCATAATCTTCATTTCATCTATCTTTCAATAGTACTTCATCTTATAGTCTTGCTTTTATAAATTATCCCTTTATAGACTTTAACCTGGAATATCGGCTTTTATAACCTATTAATTCATCAACAATTAACTTACATGTTAACCATTACTTAGTGAACAATCATCATCCTCACATTCGCGACCATCTTTATTCATCCTACTTATGTAACTCTTTTAATAACTTTGAGATATCGCCCAAACTTATGATTATGGGTGATTATTGTTTAGGAGTATGTGTACAAGAAGCACATGTGGCCATGCAATAAGAAAACAATAGGTTATACTTGGTCGTGTACTTCCAAGAGGAAATCAATGAGTGGCTGTGTGTGGGAAAGAAAACAAGACAACTAGCCATGTATTCTCATACATAAAGGAGTGAGTGGCCATGTATTTTGAAGGAGAAACCAATGAGTGGCCATGTGTTTCCAAGAAGAAACCACATGTTAGTGTAAGCCCTAGCCCCAATGCATTGTAATAAAACACTTCAATTAATAAAATGAGGCAATTGTTTTATCTATTGTATTCCTATGCATATCAATTGATAAAACCATCCAAGAATGTTGGTTTAGTTTAAGTTATCATGTGTGAGGCACATGGTTGTAAGACCTTGAAACAAATGAGACTTCATTCTAACTAGTCAGTCATTGTTATAGGAATAACATATGAATTAAGACTAGTATTCTCTCTCTGATAAGTTGAGTTCTGTCTTACGGATCATAAGGACAAGAGTGTCAATCAGAGAACATAGATACATGTTTAGAACATGGTATCTGGATTTGATCCGCTCATGAGAACACTACATGGTACAAGTCATAAGTGTTTCTCATGTGCAAGTTTTGTATCGGAGTTCTTAGACCTAAAATCTCTATGAAACTCTTTATGAATTACTGTGTACTTTGACATATACCTAACGTGCTCGTAACAGAGTGACAAGTACGGGTATGATTGGGTATGCATTGATTCATGTTAGAGAGCATGAGAGAAGTGAAGGGAATACCCCTCTCAATAAGAGAGAAAATATCATCGGCCACTTGATCAGTGAACTAAGAAGTGTATGGCCATACCGAGATGAAATAATGAGTAATCATTATTTATCTGAGAGTTCAGTATCACTGAAATATCAAGAAAGGAATTAATATATATAAGGATGACTAGTTTCATGCCTTATATTAATTCTAATATTTATGGGTAAGGGACTATGCAAAATTGCATTAGGTCACTAAATGCCGTATGCATTTTCATTTAATTTGGAATGCTATAATATCTTGCTAGAGAATATATATAGCCTTTGAATTAATTTATTAATTCATTGCCAATATTAAATGGACCTATAGGATCGCACGCAAAGCATTGGGCTTAAAATATTTAAATAGTATATTGGGAATTAATTTGGACTTTTATTTAAAGTCAAATTGATGAATAAAATGGGTAAACAGATTTTTAGCTGTTTTAGGCAAATCTGCAGAAACAGTTTTTTTGCCTAAAACAGCTAGCTATTTTAGGCAAAACTTTCAAGGTGCGATTTTGCCTAAAACAGCTAGCTGTTTTAGGCAAATGTGTCAAAAAATTTTTTTGCCTAAAACAGCTAATATGTTGAACTGTCATTTTGCCTAAAACAACTAGCTGTTTTAGGCAAATATGTTAACAGTTGTTACACGAGAAAAATTTATTGGCATATGCTAGTTTTAATTTCAATTAATTAATTATCTATGTATAATTAAGTTAATTGAGTATTAAATTCTAAATTGTATTTAATCAAAATATAATACTTGAGAGGGAATTAATGTGGCCAAAATTCGGCAACCAATTAATTCCAAAAATAAGTTTATTTTGATTAAATGACTAATGCCATTTAAATTTAAAACCTAATAGAGTTTGAATTAATTTAAATCACTTAATTAGGAAGTGATGGAGGCTGAATATATTCCTAATTCTAAGGGATTTTTGTATGACCTATCTTTCCTAAATTAATGATATAAATTAATTAATTCTATTTTTGACTAGGTGAACAATTTTTCTCTTTTGGCCGAAATACACAAGGGGAAGAATATAATTTCTTGGTTTCTTGGGTTCTTGGCATTAATAGCACCTAAAAGAAGTGCAAGATCAAGTCTTGTAGCTTCAAACCATTGCCTTTACACAATACTTTAAAAGAGAGCTAGCAATCTCTATTTTAAGCCATCTTTGCAAGTGTTTGTGTGAAAATAGAGGGAGTGGCATCAAAGGCTATTCCTTGGCATTGGCGATCAAGATCTAAGGTGGATAAAGTCATCTTATTTGCTGGTCATCACCAAATTAAATATTTAAAAGGCATCAAAAGTTGTAAGTTTTAAAAACCCTAAAATTGCATGTTTCGATTCTTGTCATGGAATTGTTTGGCATGTATGATTGTTTTTATCGTTTTTCCGTTGCACGATTACCATGAACATATCATTTCATATTCCATCAGTGGTATCAGAGCCTAAAAATGCTTATTTTAGTGCTTTAGATGCATGAAAAAATTAATTAAAAATCGTCATTATGAAAACATGCAAATTTGAAATTTTCTGTTTTGAGTTTTTTGCATTGTTTTTGTATAAAAACGATTTTAATTGATTAGATAGGTATTATAATTAATATGACATGTTAATATGCTGTCTTAAGATGTTCTAGGAGCTATTAATGGTCAGATTTAATTGCTAATACCTGATGGTACATGTTAATATTAAAACTAGGTGCATTTCGGCATGTTAATTGTAAGTTTAACAACTAGTTTTAAATATTAAATGTAAAAACGATTTTGGAATGTTTGTAAGTGATTTTTAAAGATTAAATATCAGGTCTGGACATATTTTAAATTTGGTTTTAATTCTGGTCCATGAAAATTTAATTGATTAAATTTAAAATTACTTAAAACTATGACTAGTTTGTGTTTGTTACATGTTTAATCACCATTGTTTGTTTTGTTTTGATTAAAATGGTAAAAACACATTTAGATCAGATTGGTACAAAATATTAAATCAATATTTATGACCTTATTTAAATTATTAAATGACTCATAAAATTGATTTAAATGTTTGTGCATTTTATGGCATTACATAAGCATTAAACAACTAGTTTTGTTGTTTGTTTGTTTTTGCATGAATGCCATGTACTATATATGTGTTCTTCATGATTTTATTTTTAATTCATGTTAGCACGTATTATATGTATTTTTAATATTTATGGGCTGTATGACATAAAATTAAAAATGGCAAAATTGAAAATTATACTAGAGTTGATTTATGGCACAAATCTAACTAGTTTGTGTTTTGGGCTTTTAAGAGAACTTATTCAATAAGAGGATTTAGTCCATTGGGTTCGGTCCAGGCCCATCACGGGGTCATCTTTTAAAGGTTCAAGTACACAATTTCAATTAATGGGCTTGGCTAAATTAACTAAAATTGGACTTTGTTTGATCCATGAATGCTATGTATATTTATTTGCTTGTTTGGTGTGATGAATGGATATGCATGGTGCATTCATGGGCCCTGGGTTTTTGTAATTAAATATGGCCTACGTGCCATTATATTTTATTGTAAAAGTTTTATTTATTTCTTAGAATAGAATTTATTTGAAGACTTTGTAAATCAAGACGAAGCCCATCGGACGTGGTGAAGCCCAATACGAAGATTCTTATGTAATAGTATAGAATCTTAGTTGTAGGTTTTTGGACCCTTGTTTGTCACGCTTTACTTTATGCAATTACATATATTAATGCTATGTATGGATGAAAAAGTGTATGCCATATAAGCCGCAACAAAATGAATCCCTAAAAAATAGTAAGTCACCAAGTTGCCTTCCTAATTCGAAACATGTCAAGGCATCGATCATTGGTCACGTAGACTAGGAGTCCTAGATGCATCCGATTATCTTTGTGAGGCATGGGTTGTGAATGTAGGTTGGACTTAACATGGAAAGGGATGCCCGGACCAAGGCAACTAATAAATGGGTTGTGCTATGACATCTTAAGATGTTAGCCCATTTGATCCAAGAGTCATGTACGAGACATGATTGGAGTTTTCCTACCTAAGTAACTTAACTTTATTAGGTGTACAAGCTCATCTTGACTAATAAGGTGTTGTGAAAAGTGGATCTCGGCCCATATTAAATCACTAACGCGAATTATTTAAAGCGATACTAATTCGATTTGTGGGATCATAAATAAGACCTCATTTAATCTTGCCAAATTTTATTGTAGATTGAAAATGGCATCTTCAAACACCAATTTCTCATTGTGATCGGTCCTTGAAAAGGACAAACTGAATGGCACCAATTTCATAGACTGGTCTCGAAACTTAAGAATAGTTCTTAAGCAAGAGAAAAAGTCGTATGTTTTGGATGCACCCTTGCCTGAAGAACCTGCTAGGAACGCCTCTGCGGTTCAAAAGGAAACTTTTGAGACCAAGAAGAGCGACTCCAATGATGTGACCTGTTTGATGTTGGGCACAATGGTGCCTGACTTACAAAAGCAATTTATGGACCAAGAGGCTTATGCGATCATGGTGCACCTCAAGGAGATGTTCCAAGAGCAAGCTCGTCACGAGAGGTTCGTGACAACAAAGGCCTTAATTTCTTGTAAGATGGCTGCGAGTACTCCTGTTAGTACCCATGTACTCAAGATGAAAGGGTATCTTGATACTCTTGAGAAGCTTGAGGTACAAGTGCCAAAGGAATTGGCCACTGACTTGATCTTAGGATCATTGACTGATGATTATGATCCATTCATGATGAATTATAACATGCATGCAATGAACAAGTCAGTCACTGAGCTCCATGGGATGCTTAAGAATGCTGAAGAGAACATTCGAAAGACAAATCCCGTATTGATGGTTTAATGGGACATTAAAAAGGGACCCGCTAAGGGAAAGGGAAAGGGAAAGGCAAAACCCAAAAATGACCTGACTCGATTCAAGTCAAGTGGGAGTGCACCTCAGGCCCAATCCAAGCCCAAGGCACAGAAGCTCAAAGAGAGTGAGAGCACTTACTTCCATTGCAATAAGACAGGGCATTGGAGGAAGAATTGCGCTCTCTTCAAAGGAAGAACAAAAGAAGAATGGTGCTAAGGCATCCAGTTCTGGTATTTTTATTGTTGAGATTAACCTTTCTATTTCTACCACTTGGGTATTGGATACCGGTTGTGGTTCTCACATTTGTTCAAATGTGCAGGGGCTAAGAAATAGGCGGTTACTTGGGAAGAATGAAGTGGACCTCCGTGTGGGGAATGGAGCACGAGTTGCTGCCATGGAGATAGGCGACTATCACCTCACTTTACCTTCCGAAATTTGTATTGTTTTGAATAATTGTTATTATGTGCCTGCTATGAGCAGAAACATTATTTCAATTTCATGTTTGGATAATGATGAATTTGATTTTGTTATCAAAAATGGCAATGCTCATATTCGTCGCCAAGGCATTTCTTATGGCAATGCCATATTGCAAAATGGCCTTTATATCCTTGATCTACAAAACAAAGAGTCCATATACAACATTAATACGAAGAGGGTTAAGTCAAACGAATTGAACCCTACTTACTTCTGGCATTGTCGTTTAGGACATGCAAATGAAAAATGCATTTCAAGACTCCACAAAACTGGAGTGCTTGGGTCATTCGACTTAGAGTCTTATGACACATGTGAGCCATGTTTGAATGGAAAAATGACAAAGAGTCCTTTTAATAAGAAAGGTGAGAGGACTAATGGCTTATTGGAACTAATACATACCGATGTATATGGGCCTTTAAGTACACATGCTAGAGGTGGTTTTAGCTACTTCGTGACATTCATAGATGACTTCAGTAGATATGGCTATGTCTATCTAATGAAGTACAAGTCTGAAACTTTTGAGAAATTCAAAGGGTTTAAGAACGAAGTAGAAAACCAACTTGGGAAAAGTATAAAAGCCATTCGATTAGATCGAAGCTGCGAATACTTAAGCCAAGAGTTTGACAGTCATCTAAAGGAGTGTGGTATTATTTCACAGCTCACTCCTCCTGGAACACCTCAATGGAATGGTGTGTCCGAAAGGAGAAATCGAACTCTGTTGGACATGGTTCAATCTATGATGAGTCAAGCTAATCTTCCTATCTCTTTTTGGGGTTATGCATTAGAAACTGCTACGTTTCTATTGAACCGTACTCCAACTAAAGCAGTTGAGAAGACACCATACGAGGTATGGACTGAGAAAGAACCCAATATGTCTTTTCTCAGGATTTGGGGCTGTGAAGCACATGTTAAGAAATTAACATCTGACAAACTAGAGTCTAAATCCAGTGTCTGCTTGTTTATGGGTTATCATATAGAAACAAAGGGATACTACTTTTACTCACAAGCCGAGAACAAAGTATTTGTTGCTCGCAAGGCTGTTTTCTTGGAAAAGGAGTTCCTTCTCAAGAAAGACAGTGGGAGTAAAGTAGAACTTGGAGAAATTCAAGCGCCACAAATTCCTATAGAGGATGAGTTGGAAATGGGATCAAGTTCACAACCAGTTGTGGAACAAGAACCCATTACACAAGAACCTATAAGGTCCGGTAGGGTACGTCAGGAGATTGAGAGATATGGATTTCTAATCACTGACAGTGACACTATTGAGTTAGTAGATCGTGAGGATCCTGCTACCTATCGAGAAGCTATTGAGAGCCCAGACTTAGAAAATTGGCTTGAAGCCATGAAATCCGAGATGCAATCAATGTACGATAACAAGGTTTGGACCTTGGTTGATCCATCGAAAGGTGCTAAGGTAATTGAATGCAAGTGGCTATTCAAACTCAAAGCTGATAAGACCTATAAAGGTAGACTAGTAGCAAAAGGTTTTCGACAAACTCATGGTGTAGACTATGACGAGACCTTTTCGCCTGCAGTCATGCTCAAGTCCATTAGGATCTTGCTTGCCATAGCTGCATATCATGATTATGAGATATGGCAAATGGATGTCAAAACTGCTTTCTTCAACGGAAATTTACTTGAGGATGTGTATATGACACAGCCTGAAGGTTTTGTCAATCCCAAGCATCCTAAGAAGGTTTGCAAGCTTCAAAAATCCATTTATGGATTAAAGCAAGCATCCCGAAGTTGGAATCTTTATTTTGAAGAGGCAGTCAAAGAATTTGACTTCATCAAGAACGAAGATGAGCCTTGTGTGTACAAGAAGGTTAGTGGGAGCATAGTAGTATTTCTGGTCCTATATGTGGATGACATCCTTCTCATTGGGAATAACATTCCAATATTGCAAAAGGTTAAGCAATGGTTGGGAAAATGTTTCTCAATGAAAGACTTAGGTGAAGCCGAGACAATACTTGGTATTCGAATCTATAGAGATAGGTCGAATTGGCTCTTGGGACTAAGTAAAGAAAAGTACATAGACAAAGTACTAAAGCATTTTAGTATGGAAGACTCAAAGAAAGGGTAAATACATTTGACTTTGGGAGTTCCTTTGACTAAAGAACAGTGCCCTAAAACCAAAGAGGAAAGGGAGAACATGAGTAGAATCCTTATGCATCTGCTATTGGATCTATCATATACGCTATGTTATGTACTAGGTTGGATGTTGCTCATGCACTGAGTATAACCAGTAGGTTTCAGCAAGACCCTGGTGAAAAGTACTGGTCTACTGTAAAGGGGATTCTAAAGTACCTGCGAAGGACAAAGAATCACTTCTTGGTGTATGGTGATCAAGAAGAGCTCGTCATACAAGGTTATGCCGATGCTGCTTTTCAGACCAGCACTCAGGATTCTAGATTGCAATTTGGATTCATTTTTGTTTTAAACGATGGTGCTCTCAGCTGGAGAAGCTTGAAGCAAGAGACCGTTGCCGACTCAGCTACAAAATCTGAGTATATTGCAGCGAGTGAGGCTGCAAAAGAGCCTGTTTGGATTAAAAATTTCATTTCTAGATTAGGAGTGGTCCCAAGCATCCTAGATCCATTAGAAATTTTATGTGACAACAACCGGGCCATCGTACAGGCAAAGGAACCCCGATCACACTAGAAATCCAAACACATACTCAGGAGGTACCACCTGATCAGAGAAATCATTGATCATGGGGACGTCAAGGTTAGCAAGATAGCAAGTGAAGACAATGTAGCAGATCCTTTGACGAAACAGTTGCGTCCAAATATGCACGAAGCTCATTTGAGAGCATTCGATCTTAGGGCTATGCCCAATTGGGACTAGTGCTAGTGGTAGATTGTTAGTGTAAGCCCTAGCGCCAATGCATTGTAATAAAACACTTCAATTAATAAAATGAGATAATTGTTTTATCTATTGTATTCCTGTGCATATCAATTGATAAAACCATCCAAGAATGTTGGTTCAGTTTAAGTTATTATGTGTGAGGCACATGGTTGTAAGACCTTGAAACAAATGAGACTTCATTCTAAATATCCCTAGTCAGTCATTGTTATGGGAATAACATATGAATTAAGACAAGTATGCTCTCTTTGATAAGTTGAGTTCTATCTTACGGATCATAAGGACAAGAGTGTCAATCAGAGAACATAGATACATGTTTAGAACATGGTATCTGGATTTGATCCGCTCATGAGAACACTACATGGTACAAGTCATAAGTGTTTCTCATGTGCAAGTTTTGTATTGGAGTTCTTAGACCTAAAATCGCTATGAAATTCTTTATGAATTACTGTGTACTTTGACATACACCTAACGTGCTCGTAACAGAGTGACAAGTACGGGTATGATTGGGTATGCATTGATTCATGTTAGAGAGCATGAGAGAAGTGAAGGGATTACCCCTCTCGATAAGAGAGAAAATATCATCGGCCACTTGATCAGTGAACTAAGAAGTGTATGGCCATACCGAGATGAAATAATGAATAATCATTATTTATCTGAGAGTTCAGTGTCACTGGAATATCAAGAAAGGAATTAATATATATAGGGATGACTAGTTCCATGCCTTATATTAATTCTGATATTTATGGGTAAGGGACTATGCAAAATTGCATTAGGTCACTAAATGCCGTATGCATTTTCATTTAATTTGAAATGCTATAATATCTTTCTAGAGAATATATATAGCCTTTGAATTAATTTATTAATTCATTGCCAATATTAAATGGACCTATAGGATCGCACACAAAGCATTGGGCTTAAAATATTTAAATAGTATATTGGGAATTAATTTGGAGTTTTATTTAAAGTCAAATTAATGCATAAAATGGGTAAACAGATTTTTGCCTAAAACAGCTAGCTGTTTTAGGCAAATATGTAGAAACAGTTTTTTTGCCTAAAACAGCTAGCTATTTTAGGCAAAACTGTCAAGGTGCGATTTTGCCTAAAATAGCTAGCTGTTTTAGGCAAATCTGTCAAACAAGTTTTTTGCCTAAAATAGCTAGCTATTTTAGGCAAATATGTTGAATTGTCTTTTTGCCTAAAATAGCAAATATGTTAACAGTTGTTACACGAGAAAAATTTATTGGCATATGCTAGTTTTAATTTCAATTAATTAATTATCTATGTATAATTAAGTTAATTGAGTATTAAATTCTAAATTGTATTTAATCAAAATATAATACTTGAGAGGGAATTAATGTGGCCAAAATTTGGCAACCAATTAATTCCAAAAATAAGTTTATTTTGATTAAATGATTAATGCCATTTAAATTCAAAACCTAATAGAGTTTGAATTAATTTAAATAACTTAATTAGGAAGTGATGGAGGCTGAATATATTCCTAATTCTAAGGGATTTTGGTATGACCTATCTTTCCTAAATTAATGATATAAATTAATTAATTCTATTTTTGACAAGGTGAACAATTTTTATCTTTTGGCCGAAATACACAAGGGGAAGAATATACTTTCTTGCTTTCTTGGGTTCTTGGCATTAATAGCACCTAAAAGAAGTGCAAGATCAAGTCTTGTAGCTTCAAACCATTGCCTTTACACAATACTTTAAAAGAGAGCTAGCAATCTCTATTTTAAGCCATCTTTGCAAGTGTGTGTGTGAAAATAGAAGGAGTGGCGTAAAAGGCTATTCCTTGGCATTGGTGATCATAATCTAAGGCGGATAAAGTCATCTTAGTTGCTGGTCATCACCAAATTAAAGATTTAAAAGGCATCAAAAGTTGTAAGTTCTAAAAACCCTAAAATTACATGTTTCAATTCTTGTCATGGAATTGTTTGGCATGTATGATTGTTTTTATCATTTTGCCGCTGCACGATTACCATGAACATATCATGTCATATTCCATCGCCACATGTGGCAGTGTACATGGAAGGAAGAAACATCACGTGGCCATGTGCAAGAAAGGAGACAAACTTGCAGGGCCATGGCCAAGAAAGGAAGCAACGTGCATGGCAAAGGGTGGGAAGAAGGAAAGCATCGCGTGGCCGTGGGTGGGGAAGAAAGCAAGGTACGTGGCCATGAGTGGGAAGGAAAAAAACATCATGTGGCCGTGTGTCATGAAGAACAAACACACGTGGCTACGGGTTGGGAAGAACAATCTCACACGTGGCTGTGTGTGGGAAAGAAAAGAAGAGAAAACCAAAATCCCGATCGTGCATAACATGGATTTAAACCCCAAATCTCACTTCCCCTCTTGCTTACATGATCATTTAAGTTTTCATGCATGCTATACTCATCAAAACTTACTAGATTTATCCTTTAAACTCATGTCAAAATACACATACCAGAAGAAAAAGGAATTAAAACCCTAAATCATTCATATGAACAGTACCAAAACTTAATTCCTGTACCTGACATTGAAGCCTCCCTCACTCTACTTGATCCACCCCTTTTTCTCTTGATTCCCTTCTTTTCCTTATACATGGAGATAACATACATGATATATCATTTCTCTACAACCTTAGTTCTATTAAATCAAA
This sequence comes from Excoecaria agallocha, assembly GCA_037975025.1. Lineage (NCBI taxonomy): Eukaryota > Viridiplantae > Streptophyta > Magnoliopsida > Malpighiales > Euphorbiaceae > Excoecaria > Excoecaria agallocha. Next base: position 84,200,613 of record CM075808.1, on the reverse strand, counting down.
CATAAAGAAGATATCCATAAGAGGAAAACATTACCTTCATAAGGTTGAAACACCAAAACCCTAGGTTTTTCATCTTCAACCCGTAACCAGAGAGAGTGAGAGAGAGATAGAGAGAGAGAGAAAGAACTCCCTTGCCTTAGCTGATCCCCACATCTCAAATCCATTAAGAATTCCTTCTCCAAGAAGCTAAAGATTGGGGTAAATATCTTACTCAAGAAATTCCAAGATTGCCCTTATACATTTTTAACCCTTAAAACTTATTTTTTTAACATTTTAACCCCAAGCTTCTTATTTAATTCAATTTCATTCTTCCTTAGTATTTTAGCTACACTCCAATACACATGTGCATGATTACCAATATACCCTTTATATGACTTAACTTTAATAATACAAAATAATCTAATTTTACCTTATTAAACCTTAATCCTGATTAATTAACTATAATTCTGTTAGGGCCATGATTGGGTCCTTACAATCTTAATACAACCAGAGATAAGAATTTGCATAAGAACTAAGAAATAATCAAACTTGCATTGAATTAAAGCTCAAACTAATTCATTACAATAAAAGTATGAGGATTCAATAATCCTTTAGCAAAAGAAAAAGAAAACAACTTACCAAACATGATTAAAATGAAAGAAAAATAAATTAAAGAGAAATAATACTCATGAAGCTTCAAACTTGCTCTTGATGACTTCTTGGAACACCAGTAGAAAGCATGAATCTTTATAAGAATTGCAAACAACGAAAAATGTAAAAATAAGATAAACTACTATAAAAAATTGATCAAATAAAACTAGGTTAAAAACTACGTCAAATTCATAATTGTAATCCTCTTAATTTTGATGTTTAGGTGTGCTTTTATAGCTTGCAAAAAGGTAGTTTTGGTGGCTTCAAACTTCTTATTTCAGCAAAACATAAGAATTGGATTTCAATTCCAATTCTCTAGCTCGGTAGAGTGAAAAACTCACTCCATTGAGTGGTCTTTTGTCGTTTTTGTTAGTGTAAGCCCTAGCCCTAATGCACTGTAATAAAACACTTTAGTTAATAAATGAGGCATTTGTTTTATCTATTGTATTCCCGTGCATATCAATTTATAGAACTATCCAAGAATGTTGTTTCAGTTTAAGTTATCATGTGTGAGGCACATGGTTGTAAGACTTTGAAACAAATGAGACTTCATTCTAAATATCCCTAGTCAGTCATTGTTATGGGAATAACAAATGAATTAAGACTAGTATGCTCTCTCTGATATTATGAGTACTATCTTACGGATCATTAGGACAAGAGTGTCAATCAGATATCATAGATACATGTTAAAGAACATGGTATCTGGATTCGATCCGTTCATGAGAACACTACATGGTACAAGTCATAGGTGTTTCTCATATGCAAGTTTTGTATCGGAGTTCTTAGACCTAAAATCTCTATGAACCTCTTTATGAATTACTGTGTGCTTTGACATATACCTAACGTGCTCGTAATAGAGTGACAAGTACGGGTATCCTTGGGTATGCATTGACTCATGTTAGAGAGCATGAGAGAAGTGAAGGGATTACCCCTCTCAATAAGAGAGAAAAATATCATCGGCCACTTGATCAATGAACTGAGAAGTGTATGTCCATACCGAGATAAAATAAAGAATAATCGTTATTTATTTGAGAGTTCAGTGTCATTGGAATATCAAGAAAGGAATTAATATATATAAAAGGATGACTAGTTTCATGCCTTATATTAATTCTGATATTCATGGGTAAGGGACTATACAAAATTGCATTAGGTCACTAAATGCCATATGCATTTTCATTTAATTTGGAATGTTATAATATCTTGCTAGAGAATATATATAGCCTTTGAATTAATTTATTAATTCATTACCAACATTAAATGGACCTATAGGATCGTACACAAAAGATTGGGCTTAAAATATTTAAATAAAGTATTGGGCATTATAAATGCTATTGGACCTTGGCCCATGAGAGAGAGAAATTTAGCCCACATGGTTTAATTTCAATTAATTAATTATCTTGTATTAATTAAGTTAATTGAGTATTAAATACTAATGATATTTAAATCAAATTAAAACACTTAATTAAGGGATGTCTTAGCTGAAATTCCCAAGATAAATATTGAAGGAATTTTGGCACATGTGAATGTCTTTATTAAGTGATATTATTTGATTAAATGTCTTATGTATTTATCTTGGATTAAATCAAAAGAGTTTGAATCAATATATATTACTTATTTTAAGGAAGTGATTAAGGCTAAAATAAATTATCTTGAGGTAGTAGATTTTAGATTAATCACTTACATAATGAGATAATATATATTGAAAGGAAAAAACGTGAAACCCTAGTTCTTCTATGGTTTTGGCGTGAACTTCTCTCTCTCTCTCACAAAAATTATCTTGGCTAATTTTCACAAGAAGAAAGGATTGTTCCTCATTCTCTTATGTTATTGGGTATTAATAGCACCTAAAAGAAGTACAAGATCAAGTCTTGTAGCTTCAAACCATAGCCATTACACAATACTTATTTTGAGAGCTAGCAATCTCGGTTTTAAGCTATCTTTGCAAGTGTGTGTGTGAGAATAGAGAGGAGTAGCATAAAGTCTATTCCTTGGCATTGGTGGTGAAGGTATAAGGCTAAGATATCCTCCTTGGTTGCTGGTCATCATCAAAATCAAGTATTAAAAGGCATCTAAAGTTGTAAGTTTTAAAACCTTAAAATTACATGTTTCGATTCATGTCATGGAATTGTATGGCATGTATGATCAAATTTCTTTTTGTTTTCACTACGTGATCTTTATGTGCATACCATGTAATATTCCATTAGTGGTATCAGAGCCTAATCATCCTTATTTTAGTGCTTTAGATGCATGAAATAATTAATCAAAAATCGTTATTTTAAATACATGCAGCGCTGAAATTTTCTGTTTTGAGTTTTTTGCATTGTTTTGGTGTAAAAACGATTTTAAATGATTAGATAGGTATTATAATTAATATGAAATGTTAATATACTGTCCTAATATGTTCTAGGAGCTGTTAATGGTCGGATTTAATTGATAATACCTGATGGTACATGTTAATATTAAAACTAGGTGCTATTTGGCATGTTAATTGTTAGTTTAACAACTAGTTTTAAATATTAAATGTAAAAACGATTTTTGCATGTTTGTAAGTGATTTTTAAAGATTTAATATCAGGTCTGGACATATTTTAAATTTGGTTTTAATTCTGGTCCATGACAATTTAATTGATTAATTTTAAAATCACTTAAAACTATGACTAGTTTGTGTTTGTTACATGTTTAATCAACATTGTTTGTTTTGTTTTGATTAAAATGGTAAAAACACATTTAGATCAGATTGGTACAGAATATTAAATCAATATTTATGACCTTATTTAAATTATTAAATGACTCATAAAATTGATTTAAGTATTTGTGCATTTTTTGTGGCATCACATAAGTATTAAACAACTAGTTTTGTTGTTTGTTTGTTTTTATATGCATGCCGTGTATCATATATATGTTTTTCATGATTTTGTGTTTTAATTCATGTTGGTACATATTATATGTATTTTTAATGTTTATGGGCTGTATGACATAAAATTAAAAATGGCAAAATTGGAAATTATACTAGAGTTGATTTATAGCACAAATCTAACTAGTTTGTGTTTTGGGCTTTTAAGAGAACTTATTCAATAAGAGGATTTAGTCCATTGGGCTTTAGCCCAGGCCCATCACAGGATAATCTTTTAAAGGTTCAAGTACACAATTTCCATTAATGGGCTTGGCTAAATTAATTAAAATTGGACTTTGTTTGATCCATGAATGTTATGTATATTTATTTGCTTGTTTGGTGCGATGAATGGATATGCATGGTGCATTCATGGGCCCTGGGTTTTTGTAATTAAATATGGCCTGCGAGTCATTATGTATTTTTGTAAAAGTTTCATTTGTATCTTAGAATAGAATTTACTTGAAGACTTTGTAAATCAAGACAAAGCCCACTGGAGTGGAGAAGCCCAACTAGAAGATTCTTATGTAATAGTATAGAATCTTAGTTGTAGGTTTTTGGGCCCATGTTTGTCACGCTTTACTTTATGCAATTATTTATATATGCATGCTATGAATGGATGACAAAGCGTGTGCCATGTAAGCCGCAATAAAATGAATCCCTAAAAATAGTAAGTCACAACGTTGCCTTCCTAATTCGAAACATGTCAAGGCATCGATCATCGGTGATGTTGACTAGGAGTCCTAGATGCGTTCGATTATCTTTGTGAGGCATGGGTTATGAATGTAGGTTGGACTTAACATGGAAAGGGATGCCCGTACCTAGGCAACTAATAAATGGGTTTGTGCTATAACATCTTAAGATGTTAGCCCGTTTGATCCAAGAGTCATGTACGAGACATGATTGGAGTTTTTCCTACCTAAGTAACTTAACTTGTTAGGTGTACAAGCTCAGCTTGACTAATAAGTTGTTGTAAAAAGTGGATCTTGGCCCACATTAAATCACTAACGTGAATTATTTAAAGGGATATTAATTTGGTTTATGGGATTATAAATAAGACCTCATTTAATCTTTCTAAATTTTATTGTAGATTAAAAATGGCATCTTCAAACAACAATTTCTCATTGCGATCGATCCTTGAAAAGGAAAAATTGAATGGCACCAATTTCATAGACTGGTCTAGAAACTTAAGAATAGTTATTAAGCAAGAGAAAAACTCATATGTTTTGGATGCACCCTTGCTTGAAGAACCTGCTAGGAACGCGTCTGCGGTTCAAAAGGAAACTTTTGAGACCAAGAAGAGTGACTCCAATGATATGACCTGTCTGATACTGGCCACTATGGTGCCTAACTTGAAAAAGCAATTTATGGACCAAGAGGCTTATGCAATCATGGTGCACCTCAAGGAGATGTTCCAAGAGCAAGCTCGTCATGAGAGGTTCGTGACAAAAAATGCCTTGATTTCTTGTAAGATGGCTGCGGGTACTCCTGTTAGTACCCACGTATTCAAGATGAAAGGGTATCTTGATACTCTTGAGAAGCTTGAGGTACAAGTGCCAAAGGAATTGGCCACTGACTTGATCTTAGGATCATTGACTGATGATTATGATCCATTTATGATGAATTATAACATGCATGCAATGAACAAGTCAGTCACTGAGCTCTATGGGATGCTTAAGAATTCTAAAGAGAACATTCGAAAGACCAATCCCGTATTAATGGTTCAAGGGGGCATTAAAAAGGGACCCGCTAAGGGAAAAAGAAAGAGAAAGGCAAAACCCAAGAATGACCTGGCTCGGTTCAAGTCAAGTGGGAATGCACCTCAGGCCCAATCCAAGCCCAAGGCGCAGAAGCTCAAAGAGAGTGAGAGCACTTGCTTCCATTGCAACAAGATAGGGTATTGGAGGAAGAATTTCGCTCTCTTCAAGGAAGAACAAAAGAAGAATGGAGCCAAGGCATCCAATTCTGGTATTTTTGTTGTTGAGATTAACCTTTCTATTTCTACCACTTGGGTATTGGATACCGATTGTGGTTCTCACATTTGTTCAATTGTGAAGGGGCTAGGAAATAGGCGGTTACTTGGGAAGAATGAAGTGGACCTCCGTATGGGGAATGGAGCACGAGATGCTACCATGGAGATAGGCAACTATCAACTCACTTTACCTTCCAGACTTTGTTTAGTTTTGAAAAATTGTTATTATGTGCCTGCTATAAGCAAAAACATTATTTCAGTTTCATATTTGGATTTGGATGAATTTGATTCTGTTATTAAAAATGGCAATGCTCATATTCGTCGCCAAGGCATTTCTTATGGCAATCCCATGTTGCAAAATGGCCTTTATATCCTTGATTTACAAAACAAAGAGTCCATATACAACATTAATACAAAGAGGGTTAAATCAAATGAATTCAACCCTACTTACTTCTGGCATTGTCGTTTAGGGCATGCAAATGATAAATGCATTTCAAGACTCCACAAAACTGGAGTGCTTGGGTTATTCGACTTAGAGTCTTATGATACATGCGAGCCATGTTTGCATGGAAAAATGACAAAGAGTCCTTTTAACAAGAAAGGTTAAAGGACTAATGGCTTATTGGAACTAATACATACCGATGTATGTAGACCGTTAAGTACACAAGCTAGAGGTAGTTTTAGCTACTTCGTGACGTTCACAGAGATGACTTTAATAGATATGGCTATGTCTATCTAATGAAGTACAAATCTGAAACTTTTGAGAAATTCAAAAGAGTTTAAGAACGAAAGTAGAAAAACAACTAGGCAAAAGTATAAAAGCCATTTGCATCAGATCGAGGTGGCGAATACTTAAGCCAAGAGTTTAACGGTCATCTAAAGGAGTGTGGTATTATTTCACAGCTCAATCCTCCCGGAATGCCACAATGAAATGGTGTGTTCGAAAGGAGAAATTGAACTCTGTTGGACATGGTTCGATCTACGATGAGTCAAGCTAATCTTCCTGTCTCTTTTTGGAGTTATGCATTAGAAACTGCTGCGTTCTACTAAACCGTACTCCAACTAAAGCAGTTGAAAAGACACATACGAGGTATGGACTGGGAAAGAACCCAATACATCATTTCTCAGGATTTGGGGCTATGAAGCACATGTTAAGAAATTAACATCTGACAAAGTAGAGTCCAAATCCATTGTCTGCTTGTTTGTGGGTTATCCAAAGAAACAAAGGGATACTACTTTTACTCACAAGTTGAGAACAAAGTATTTATTGCTCGCAAGGTTGTTTCTTGGAAAAGGAGTTCCTTCTCAGGAAAGATAGTGGAGTAAAGTAGAACTTGGAGAAATTCAAGTGCCACAAGCTCCTATAGAGGATGAATTGGAAGTGGGATCAAGTTTACAACTAGTTGTGGAACAAGAACCCATTACACAAGTACCTAGAAGGTCTGGTAGGGTACGTCAGGAGATTAAGAGATATGGATTTTCTAATCACTGATAGTGACATTATTGAGTTAGTAGATCGTGAGGTTCCTACTACCTACCTAGAAGTTATTGAGAGCCCAGACTCAGAAAATTAGCTTAAAGCCATGAAATTCGAGATGCAATCAATGTACAATAACCCAGGTTTGGACCTTGGCTGATCCATCGGAAGGTGTGAAGGTAATTGAATGCAAGTGGCTATTCAAACTCAAAGCTGATAAGACCTACAAAGGTAGACTAGTAGTCAAAAGGTTTTCGACAAACTCATGGTGTAGACTATGAGGAGACGTTTTCACCTATAGTCATGCTCAAGTCCATTAGGATCTTGCTTGCCATAGCTGTATATCATGATTATGAGATATAATGGATGTCAAAACTGCTTTCCTCAATGGCAATTTACTTGAGGATGTATATATGACAAAATCCTGAGGGGGTTTTGTCAATCCCAAACATCCTAAGAAGTTTTGCAAGCTTTAAAAATACATTTATGGATTAAAGCAAGCATCATGAAGTTGGAATCTTCGTTTTGATGAGGCGAGTCAAAGAATTTGACTTCATCAAGAATGAAGATGAGCCTTGTGTGTACAAGAAGGTTAGTGGGAGCATAGTAGTATTTCTGGTCCTATATGTGGATGACATGCTTCTCATTGGGAATGACATTCCAACATTGTAAAAGGTTAAGCAATGGTTAGGAAAATATTTCTCAATGAAAGACTTAGGTAAAGCCGAGATAATACTTGGTATTCGAATCTATAGAGATAGATTGAATTGGCTTTTGGGATTAAATCAAGAAAAGTACATAGAAAAAGTACTAAAGCATTTTAGTATGGGAGACTCAAAGAAAGGGTACATACCTTTGGCTTTGGGAGTTCCTTTGACTAAAGAACAGTGCCCTAAAACCAAAGAGGAAAGGGGTGTTTCAGATACATGTTAAAGAACATGGTATCTAGATTCAATTCGTTCATGAGAACACTACAAGGTACAAGTCATAAGTGTTTCTCATATGCAAGTTTTGTAACAGAGTTCTTAGACCTAAAATCTCTATGAAACTCTTTATGAATTACTGTGTTCTTTGACATACACCTAACGTGCTCGTAACAGAGTGACAAGTGCGAGTATGCTTGGGTATGCATTGATTCATGTTAGAGAGCATGAGAGAAGTGAAGGGATTACCCCTCTCAATAAGAGAGAAAAATATCATCGGCCACTTGATCATTGAACTAAGAAGTGTATGGCCATATTGAGATGAAATAATGAATAATCTTTATTTATCTGAGAGTTCAGTGTCACTGGAATATCAAGAAAGGAATTAATATATATATATATATAAGGATGACTAGTTCCATGCCTTATATTAATTCTGATATTTATGGGTAAGGGACTATACAAAATTGCATTAGGTCACTAAATGCCATATGCATTTTCATTTAATTTGGAATGCTATAATATCTTGCTAGAAAATATATATAGCCTTTGAATTAATTTATTAATTCATTGCCAACATTAAAAGGACCTATAGGATTGTACACAAAGCATTGGGCTTAAAATATTTAAATAAAGTATTGGGCATTAATTTGGGCTTTTAATTAAAGTCAAATTAATGTATGTAATGGACATTATAAATGCTATTGGACCTTGTCCCATGAGAGAGTGAAATTCAGCACACATGGCTTAATTTCAATTAATTAATTATCTTGTATTAATTAAATTAACTGAGTATCAAATCCTAATGATATTTAAATCAAATTAAAACACTTAATTAAGGGATGTCTTAGCTGAAACTCCCAAGATAAATATTGAAGGAATTTCGGCACATGTGAATTTCTTTATTAAGTGATATTATTTGATTAAATGTCTTATGTATTTATCTTGGATTAAATCAAATGAGTTTGAATCAATATATATTACTTATTTTAAGGAAGTGATTAAGGCTAAAATAAATTATCGTGAGGTAGTAGATTTTAGATTAATCACTTACATAATGAGATAATATATATTGAAAGGAAAAAACGTGAAACCCTAGTTCTTCTATGGTTTTGGCGTGAACTTCTCTCTCTCTCTCACAAAAATTCTCTTGGCCAATCTTCACAAGGAGAAAGGATTGTTCCTCATTCTCTTGTGTTCTTGGGTATTAATAGCACCTAAAAGAAGTACAAGATCAAGTCTTGTAGCTTCAAACCATAGCCATTACACAATACTTATTTTGAGAGCTAGCAATCTCGGTTTTAAGCTATCTTTACAAGTGTGCGTGTGAGAATAGAGAGGAGTGGTGTAAAGGCTGTTCCTTTTCATTGGTGGTGAAGGTCTAAGGCTAAGATATCCTCCTTGGTTGCTGGTCATCATCAAAATCAAGTTTTAAAAGGCATCTAAAGTTGTAAGTTTTAAAACCCTAAAATTGCATGTTTCGATTCTTGTCATGAAATTGTATGGCATGTATGATCAATTTTCTTTTGTTTTCGCTGCATGATCTTTATGTGCATACCATGTAATATTCCATCATTTTTCTACACTATAGTGTGAAAAACTCACTCTATAGAGTAGCCTTCTTCTCCCTTTCCTTTTTAGGTGACTTGATAGAGTGAGTAATTTGCTGCACCAAGTGGCTTGGCTCTAGACTCAACATGATGAAAGTTGGCTTCTTAAAATCCTTCAAGTGTTGAAATTACACTTTTACCCTTGTAATATCTCTTTTTCTTCAATTACACACCTAAAAGCACCAAATTAACCAATTATGCTCATAAAAGTCTACATAAGAAATTAAGCACTAAATTAAACAAATTACCCTTAAATTAACATAATAAACACATTAAAAATGCACTAATAATATAATATAATTCATACTTATCATTAAGTTTAGTTTTGTTCTCTAAACAATTAGGTACCAAGTTGAATTTATAGCAAAATCTATCTTCTTTCTTTTAGAGCATGTTGCTGTATTTTATTGATATCTTGAAATTTAGAGCTTAAACAAGATGATTTCAAGTTGATTTGATGAGTAAATTTATGAAGAAATATAGTGTTAGAAGTTTGTTATAAGGAAAATAGTTCTTGTTGAGGTTTTAGTGGCTTGCGAGTTAAGTTTAGAATTCTATAGTTGATAATTTTTTTGTATAGACCGATGTACACGATAGAGACTATTTGGTCGCAGTCGTGTACACCCTTTTGATTTGAGATAAATGAGCAGTATAGGGTAGAGACCATTTGCTCTCAGTTGTGTACACCCTTGTGTTTGAAACTCTTTGGTTGTACACGGCATAGACCATTTGGTCTCAGTTGTGTATACCCTTTTATACTGAAGATGAGTTGTGACACACGGCTAAGACCACGGTAGAGACCATTTTATCTCAACCATGTACCTCTCCATTTTTTCTTTATAGATGATAATTTGATACTAAAATTTTATCAATGAGTAATTATATGATTTTAAAGCAATTTTGACCAAGAAAATAAGGGTATAACATGTTTTACAATCACATGAAAGAATGATAGCACTATGATATTTATACCAATCAATGAATCTAAGTTAATATATAATCATATGACTTATACATATGTAGATATGGATTTAAATGTTTAATTAGAATAGTATAAGTATGCATGAATGCTTATACCTCCATGATATCATAGGATCAAATATAGTAAAAGTATTGTAGCATCTATAGACAATTGTACAAATGCATGTTATTGTGAATGTGCATATATATATATATATATATGCAACAGAGGTTTAGACATGATAGATGAAATGTGTTTATAAATGATTCATTGCTTGCAATTAGAATTTGGTTATGGATATATAGGCATGCCTATAGGGTAAAGTTGCAACTGCTATAGTTTGACCCCATTGGGTCCACAAGTTTGATACCTTTGGGTATCTATAGAATTTAATACCTACGGGTATTTATATGATTGATACCTAAGGGTCTCCATAATTCCTAATATCCACACCCCTAGAACTTAGGCAGGCAAATTATAAGAAATGTATCAAAAGTCAAATTGCATAGTTGTTATCAAAAAGCTATGTATGTTTATATTTGTGTTTTATATTAATATAGTTTTGTTCTTCTTCTTTGCTTATGAAATTACCTTTTTGTCTATTGTGAACATGATGTTATATCTTATGCATATTGTGTGTTTGGCAATGATTGCTGTGAGTGGTTGTTCAATATGATTTTTTCTCCACTAAGCTTTATAGCTTAGCATAGGTTATTTATCCATGTAGGTTCTTTAGTTAGGAATCTTTCTTAGGGACATAGTCTGCATTAAGGAGGCGAACCCAAGTTTTAAGAGAAGTTGGAAGTATGAAGTTCTTGTTTTGACTTTTGTATAACTTTTTGTATAAAAAATTTCATAAAAGAAATTATTTATAAGTAAATGATAAATTTTGTATTGTATAATGCTCACTTTTGTGAACTATAACAGCTTAAACATGTACTTATGATATGCTTTAACTTTTAAGGGGTGTTTTTGCATAGTAATGTCTATGATAAGAAATACGTGTGAATTTCTTAATAAAGAATGCAAGTGATGATATGTGTATATGCTGAATTGATATAAAGGACAATTAAGTAAGATATAATTATCATAAGCTGACATGTATGATGATAGAAATAGGTTATTAAATAAAGGGTGTTATATGAAAAATCCATAAGAGGAGTATGGTCCGCTAAGAAATGCTATGTGAAAACCTACAATAGGCAAATTACCTTTAAATAATGACTATAATTAGTATAAATGATGTTCATTGTGTAAGAAAGTCAATATGTTTGAAAGTTAACATACAAGGTGGTGATTTAAGAAGAATATGCAATATGGATACAAAGTTGAATGAGGTATACTAGAGATGGAATAATTACCTGTAAGAGTAACGAGCACCCATTTACAATAGTGCAGGTCTTTCTCTTATTAAAATCCGACCAAGTCACTGTTTTAGTGTGGATAAGGGGAAAAGGATTCCTCCCCTATAGACATGATTGACAATATGTGAAGTCGGTAGTAGCAACAATCACTCAAATCTTCCTTTATCAAAATCCAGTTGAGGATTAATAGTAGGATATCTGTGTACCACTATTGCAAGAGTGTGTCATGACTAACAACCATGTCAATAATAAAACTCTATTGAAGAATAAGTTGTACAGTGTTAGGCGCAACCTGAAGAGCTTAAATGACATCTAAAGGATGATTGTGCAAAACTTAGGGTAGCATCAGTAAGTCATCAACATTTTAGGGATAGAATAATAAGATTGTAAAATCTTCTAGCTTTGAGCATAACTCTTGGTAGGTGGACTAAAATATAGGGGATATCATATTGCAATAATGCACCCATTCGTTAAGTAGGGAAAATTTCATCATGATTTATCATAGAGATCGCAACCTAATAAATTTCCCCAATATTGTGTCCTTCAACATTTTTGCTCAATTTAGAAGACTATTATGAAAAAGTTCAGGGTTAATAGGCATAATTAAAAGTTGTGCCGATGAAATGAGAAAATCAAGGTATTTATAGAGGAAGAGAATGGAGGAAATCTATAGTAACTTCTATAGGTAAACCCAACAAGCCACAGCTGGCTTGATATGACATCTCACGTACCAGTTAATAGGGTCAAAGGCAACATCCTATGTAAGGCCCTAAAATACACCTTAGTAGTATTATGGCATACTTTGGAGAGGATTCAAGAAAGAATATTGATGGTTAAGCAAGTTAAGGAATAGCTAAGGGACATAGATATGAATATTTTAGAAGTAAAGGTGTATTTTTATAATTAAGTTAAATTAATATGCAAATGCATAAATAAGTATAAGATTTGGGTTCATATGTAAATAAGATGAAGACGCATGCAAGTTTGTAAATAAAAAAGAAGATTAGGGATGCAATCAAAATTACATAAAGTTAAAAAGCATGAGCTAATAGGAAGTTAATAGTTGGCCAATCTAGAATGGTCAAAAAATTTCTTAAAGGTAAAGATAAGGTTGGTTGAACCATTTGATGAACCAAATCTCAAAATTTCTTCTCTTATTGTCACTAAAACACACAAAATGCATCCTTAAAAAGATTAAAAAGTGAAAGGGAAGAATTAGTAGAAGCAAAGGCAAAGACAAAGTAAGTTACTGATATAATCTAGCTTTCCATCCATCTTTTTCTTATTCTAAAGTTAAGAGGATTATGCCATGAGATGAATTTGAGATTGATTCATGTTTATATTATGTTTTAGTGGAAGAAATAAGGAAGAAGAAGGGCAAGAATTAAAAAGAGGGCTAAAGGATTTAAGCTTTGGCTACTTTGTTATGGCATGGGAAATTATCGATTTTTATGCATATGTGTGTGGAATTTTTTCTTGAAATAGTATGATATATGAGTTGTTATGGATATGAATTTTTTGTATGTAAGTTGAATTGAAATTAATATGCTTACACTTAATATAGTGAATGTTTTAATTCAATTGTTGAGTAATTATTATAGAAAGCAAGTGGTAGTAAGCTAAATTTTTTAGATAATTGTTACATAAATAGGCATAAGTTGAGATACAAAACTTAGAAATAGGTGAATCAAATTGTAAAATTAATGTTACTATATAACCGTCATATGTGCCAAAAAATTTATGCAGCCTATAAGCCCTTCATTTTCCATAAATGCATGAGTTTTTCTTCATAAATCAACTCCAAACTTGAACTAAGCATTTTCCTTTGTATATAATGTATGCATACCATATGTTTAGAGGCATATTATGAATAAATATTACATAACTTACAATAGTATATAAAGATTTTGATTTGAACGAAGTTCATAGAAAGTATATAAATTTATATGTTTGGTATATATGCACATATATTAAATATAAGTCTATTTTTATATTTATGACCTAACCTTATTTAAAAGGTTTATGTTAACTATTAATTTGAAATGGTTAGGCCAAATATATATGCTTAAAACCTTGAGTTTATGGAGTTTATATTTAGCATATAAAAACTTATGATATGCAAATGTACATTTAACTTAAGAATGTGCTTGTGAAAAGAAAATAACTATATACATAAAAGTATACAAAAATATGGTATGATTTAAAGGTATCTAAAGCACATGTGCATATGCATATTAGTGTGATAGTCTTTGCCAAATGAGCATATATGTTAGTAGATGCTTGATGCTTGGTAATGTATTATAGGCATAAAGATGAATGACATAATTGTGAATCATAAGGCTTATTGAGTATCTGAGTCATGGATAGATAAGCATGTCTAATAGGGATATAGTTGCAACTACCATATTATAATACTCTTATATTGAGGATCCATAGTCTTGACGCAAATAGTGTCTATAGCCTCTTTTGAGATGATAATGTTTCAATAGTATTGATACTAAATATGCAATATCGAGAATTGATACCCTAATGATATCCATAGTTCCCATTATCCATACCTATAGAGAGTAGCAAGCTAAATATGATTTTATGATTTGGATATGAACATGTGGATTAAATATGCTTAATTAGACCATTTAAATGTATAAATTCTATGGAACTATAAAATGAGATTTTTGTATCACATATGGTTTTAATGTGTGCATCTTGTATGATATGAGCTAATATTGTGTTCATACATGTATACTATTATAGTCACTCTAATCCTGCATAATTACATGTGGCCTAAATTATATATGTCAATAAAAGACACATGAATGAGTATGATAAGTATGAACTAATAGTTTTGAGTATATAAATTTCATAGAATTGTGAACATACATGTTTGTGTTTGTCATTACTTTATTTTATGCATAATTACATATTTAAATATGTATGTGCTTTAGCCAACTTCTATAAGAGTTTTTCCACATGATATAGTTCCTTACTAAGCTAGTAAGCTTAGCATAAGTGTTTGTCCATGTAGGATTAGGTGAAGGTACCTAGTCATAAGGACAATCTGCAACTTTAAAAGGCTAACAAAAGTTGAGAAATAAGCTCATAGGTTTATGCTCTTGTAATTTTGGTTGTGGCATGTATATCAATAGGTATAATTATGTTTGGGGATATGAAAAATAGTTTGTAGAACTTTATTATAGCAAAGCTTGTGTAACTTAAAAACATGAATTGGTATGATAAGTGAAGCAAAGTAGCATCCATAATGTTGTATAATTATGCCATATACTGAATTTATAAAGCATGTTATTATGAGAATATGCCTAAACTATTTAGAAAATATGTAAGTATGTACGAAGTTTATAGGATAGGATTTAGGGATGTTACATGCTAGTTTGGTAACTTAAGACTGGCCAATTTCCTTTGCAACTAGCTAGTTTGGCAAGTGAAAATAGGTCATTTCCCTTGCAAGCTTGCCAGTTTTCTCTACAGCTAGCTAGTTACATAATCAATAGGATTTGGGCTTACAGCTTCTTTTTATATTCAAATTTCAAAGTACATAGTTAATTACAATTGTGTTAGTTTGAGCATGTGAAGGTAAAGTGTGCATCAAGAAATTTTTTTACAATGATAAAATATTAAAAAAACAAACAAGAAAAATATGTCCAAAAGGCCACACCAATAACCTAAACAACCAACAAAAGGGCAACAAATATACTAATGTTGAAAAAAGAAGATAGATAAAAAACAACCAAGTAAAATATTGTTCAAAATAGCATAAGCCTAGTCAAACTCTTCATCACTAGAAGAAATAAGGGTGTTACATTACCTCTTTAAATCTGGAATCTTCTTTAGCGATCGGACAATCACTCCATCTCAATAACATCACTCGTTCTTCACAGGAATTAAGCTTCAAAATTAGAAAACATGCATAACATACATAACATGATGCATTGCTTTTATTATGAAAGTGATCATTGCTATATGAAGAGAAGACCTTAACATCTTTTTCTTTAAGTCCTCGGTGGGTATAGCTTGCACCATCTCCAGCCTCCTCACCTGTGCCTTTAAGATCACATAAGCACAATTGTACACACATTAGCTATTAAAAAAGGATAACAAGTACATACCAAGGTAGCTTTAGAAGGATCAAACTCTATTGGGTGGCCCACATTAGACTTATAGGTCTTTGACATTGACTCCTTGGTAACCTACTATATTATCATAGTGGTCCCCACATGGCTAGTCAAGGTGCCTATAGTATGATGAACAACAGTCTCAAGTGTATTGACAAGTGAGCTCCGCCCAACCTTAGTAGCACCTTTTTGCCTCTTATTACCATGAGGAGGTGGACCTACTTTGTGTGCAAGAAATAAACACAACAACAATGCAAGTAAAAAATGCCAACCAATGAAGATGAAAAGATAATTGTCTTTTACCTATATAGGATGATTCATACTGTATCTCAAAAGATAGAACCGTAAAAGATTCTTTTCAACCCACTCCACATAACCGGCCTTAGAGGACACCTGCTTATTGGTAAGATAGTCTAGTATTGCCTACTCAATGAAATTTTTGTCTTAATTCTTAGTATAGTGCATGGAAATCAGAGGCGGATCAAGAAAATAGTAGTTACTGGGCCCCTCATCAAAATCTAGTACCCATTCCTTAAGGAACCATAGATATCGTCTAAGGATAAGCATCAAGTACTATAGGCCACATATGTGTAGCTTATGCACTTGATCAGGATTAAGTGACAATGAAGCACACTAGGCTATATCCACTTATAATAAAAGAAACAAATAAGAAAGAAAAACATAAAAGCAATAAGTAAAGCACAAAAATAATAAAAAATAATAATAAATTGCATAACCGACACCTTTATTGCCAGGCCTTAACATAGGCCATATGAGGATCCATGTATATTATAATGGTACTATGGTTAATTTATGCTTGATTAATTGATGCATTATGAGTTTAAAACTAAAGGATAATTGTTTTAAATTGAAAAAAGGGTAAAATAGTCATTTTATATCAAGGCATATATATGTATAATTGGAACAAAAATATGATTTAGTGGTTAATTTCAAATAAAAGAAAGGAGGTTGGGGTGGAAATATTAAATAAGAAAGAAAAGGGAGTTAAGTGAGATTTGTCTTGTGGGCCATAAGATGAGATCATTTTCAACTTAACTCTCTCTAAAACTCTCATGTGAGGAAGGAAAGGGGAGGAGAAAATTTAGGTATAAAAAGATTTGAGGGTCGACCATCCCAAGGGAAAAAGGAAGCAAATCATCCACTCTTTTCTGTCTCTAAAAATTTGCTATTTCCATTTCTCCCCTCTAAAGAAGATTTGGCATTGACACTCTTCTTTCTTCTAAAATTGGACTCTCTACCTCCAAATAACACCTTTATCTTTTATTATAGCACTTGTAAGAGAGAATCTGATGGTTGGGTTTTCCTAAGAGGAAGAAACAAACTAGGACAATGGAAAAAAGTAAAAGAGATTGAAGAACTTGTTGGAATTGCATGATCGATTTGGGAACTTATATTGCTTTGTATGTGGTAGATTTGTGTGATGATTGTATGGTATTGTATAATAAATGTGTTAATAAGATTAGAAAATAATTTTGCATTTGCGTATTTTAAGGTTTATTTGAATAATGAAGTTGTTTGCTCAAAGAATAGAGTTATAGAATTAAAATTGGTGTAATTTCGATTGAAAGAAAAACTCGATTTTTCATGTTTAAACTTTTCATATAGTGGTTCACGTTTAGGTTTTCTTTAAGATGATTAAAAAAGCAAGTTAAATTACAGTAGTGAAAGCCATTTTATCATCAAGAACATACTACTTTATTTTATGAATCTTCTAAAAATTGTAAGCTTTATTGAAGTGATTTCAAGATAAATTGGTAATTAGAAGGTTGTATGAACATATGTTCAAGAAGGAATTTCGTTGGAAACATCATTTACTAAGTCTAATTTGACATGCAACTCCATTACATAATTCTACAGTTGAAAATTTCTTAGGTAGACTGATGTTCATGGCAGAGACCATTTGGTCTCAGCCGTGTACACCTTTCTATTTCAAAGAAAAACTTTAGTAAAGGATAGAGATAGATTTGTCTTAACCATATACACCCTTTTGTATCGAGACTACTTTGTTGTGCATGATAGAGACAAATTAGTCTCGACTATGTACACCATTCTATATTAAAGATAAGGTATTTCACACAGCATAGACTATTTTGTCTCCACCATATGCCACCCCTATTTTGCTCTATACATGGTACTTCGATGATAAAAGGTTACAATGAATGTTCATATGATTTTAGAGTAATTTGACCAAGAAAATGAAAGCATATTGTGTTATAAAATCACATGTATGAACAATGGTATTTTTTTATATAGCAATCAATGAATGTAAATCTAATATATTCATATGATTTGTACATAAATAGACATGACTATTGATGTTTAATTGGAATAGTATAATATGTATAAATGCCTATACTTGATTAAAATAAATTTCTTGGAATTACTTATATGCTTATAAATTGAAAGGTCAATTTGACATGTATAGACGATATAACGAGATTATAAAAGTATATGAATATTTATAAACATGAGTATAGTATGAACATATATGTATATGCATCGATCTAAAAATGTGAGTGATATGAATAATTAAATAACTCTATCGATTATATTATTTCGATTGAGTATGCTTGACATGCTAACTCATTTGGAAATGTAGAAATATGTTTAAATATATAGATGCATAGGATATGTACTTATTGAATTGTATAGATATGTACGTATATAATAATATTATATATATTAGTTTCTATATAGTTATAGTCATCATGAACATGTTATATAATTATGGTAATGTAATGTGCAAGCATGAAAATATAAGCATACTTAATATGTATTTCTAAATGATAATGTATGCTTGAAGAAAAGTGAGATACTAATATGTATACACATATCATTTGAATAAGGAAACCTAAGATAGCATGATGATAAGTATCACATTCATATACAAATGACGAGTTTCATGCTTTTGTATTGATTACAAGTACAAAAAGTATATGCTTGAACATGTACATGACACAATACTTATACACACACACACACACACAAAGTGAAAAGAGAAAAGTAAAGAAAGTTAAAGTTAAGAGGTTTCAGTTGCCTGTATCTATGTTAAGGATGTGGATCGATAGGCATGCCTATAAGGGTATATTACAGCTACTATAGTTCTACCCCATTTGGGTTATAACATAGTATTGATCCCATTTAGATCACAAAACAAACCCCATTTGGGTCAATGGCTGACCCCATTTGGGTCTGCTTGACCGATCCATGGTACAGATTTGACCTCATTTGGGTCCATAGTCTGATACCTTTGGGTATCATTGTTGTACCTTAGGGTAACATATTATCACCGGTTATCCACTACTTTTGAAAAGTGTAGCTTAATATAAAATATAAGAAAAGCATTATGTAAGACTAAAAGATAGAGAAATATGATAATTCTTAACTTGAACTACATATTTACTTTATATGAATCCATGTATTATATATGGAAAATATAATACTGAGTGAAGTTATATTTTAAATATGCATATATAGTATTTCAATATCGCATGTATGTAAATATTTTTATGTCATAGAAATTGTTAGTTATAATGTATGCATATGAACCTAGTTATTTAACTTAGTCTTTTATGATTAATTAATGGGAATTTTTTTTTGTGAATCTAGCTTGGTATTAACATGTATGTATGAAATGTCGTGCAAGTCACTAAGACTGACCAAGAATGAATCATAAGAATCAAGAATGTCAAATTGATGTGTATGATCTTAAGTACTACATGAATTTTTCTAAGGCAATAAGGAATTGATAAGTAAGTGATGGATAATAAGTAGTATAATATAAGAACTAAATGAGACTGCTTAATGCCCTGAAATGCTATAAACTTATTTCTATTGTTTATCCTAGTTAATTTATTTGTATAATATCATGCTTTTAAGTGTATGTATTTATTTTTTATGACTTTTGAGAGGTCATCCAAATGATTTATGTTCCTTACTAAGCTTTATAGCTTAGCACGGGTGTTTATCCATTTAAGTTTTCAAGCTAGGACTCCTTCTCATAGATATAATCTTCATCAAGAAGGCCAACACAAGTCATAGAAGAGATCGAAAGTATAAAGTCCTTATTTTGGTTTTTGGTTTATGAAGTTCTTATTTTGCACAAGGAATTATGCAAAGTAAAGATGTTTTAGTAATTGATAAATTTTGTAATGTATGAAGAGGCACAATTGTAAGCTAAGTTCTAATGGTTAAGTTTACATGTTATGCTTTAATTTCTCATGAGACTTTTGTACAATATAGCAAACATAAAGAATAAATTAGTAAGTTATAGTTATGTATAATGATAGAAATAGGCTATTAGAGTGGGTGTTACATTTATCAAAATAGTTACTTACATCTGCCCACTCTAATAAGTTCATATAGTGCCAGATGTTATGCAAAGGGATCGGCTCAGGAGCTCATAGCCATCAAATAGCACTGAGATGGAGTAATCCATAAGAGCATTATTGAGGCAAAGAAGAAATGACCATATAGCCAATAAGTAAACTTAAATAATCTAATTTTTGAAAAAAAAAGAGAAAAGAAATGATCATATAACCAAAAAAGAGACAAAATCCATACCCGAAGAGTTGTCACATAACCTTGCAATGCCCATTTGTCGTGTATGATTATGTTTAGGCCCTGATACAGAAAGCCCGAACTCGAGGTCCTTTAGTCCATCTTAGGAACTAGGTCCAAGTGCCTCATTAATGGTCAAAAGTAATATTGAGCATATCGATTGGGTTAACATATAAAGTAGACCCCACTAAGTACAAAATAATTTCTTAAGTGCACTGATGGTCCTACAGTACCTCAGTCACAAGCATATCCCTCCATCATGTAGGAAATCTAGATAGCCTCACATAACCCCCCATCCTAATTATAGATAAAGCCTAAGAGATCATTGTAACACAAATTTCTCTTCGCTATGGATAATTTCCAAAGGGCATCATTGAATGCCAGTCTTTTCCTGGCACATTCTATGCTTATAAGGATGTAATAATCATAGGATGTTAATATAATTTTCCCTTATTGAAAGTGGAAAGTGTGTATGGTATCCTACCACTTCCTGCCAATGTTTGTAGCACTTTCAGGTCCCTCTAAGTTGACTAAATCTAGCTCACTCTAGTAAGTATTGAATAGTGGGATACAATTAGTCCCATTATTGCCAACTATCCATTTCCTACCTCCAACACAAAAGTAACTCTACATAGAAACATAAAGAATAATGATATTCAACATTAATGTTTTAAGGAGTGTTGTTTTCCTCCTACCTACAACTAGCCATTTTTGTAAAAGGAACTAGCTAGTTCCTAAAATCGAACTGACTAGCAAGATCAGGAAAAATTAACTAGTTCGCTACCGTAAAACTACCCAGTTTTGATAAGCAGAAACTAACCAATTACACAAACAAAAAGCAATTTTGATTTTGTTACTAATTCATTAATTTATTTATTCTACTCAATACCATTTACTGATCTATTCTTAATTTCTTTTCCAAAAATTACATACATATATAAGCGTAGAACAAAAATTGGCCATTCTAGCAGGGCCAAACTAGCTAGTTTTGTTTAAGTAAACTAGTCAGTTCCAACATAAATTGGATACTTTGTTTGAGATAAAAGTAGAATTTTCCAGATTTCTATATCAACCTTCACTATTCTTTTGGTAAAATAAAAATAAAATACAAAAATGGCAACATGCAGCTATGGTAGAAAGCAAAGGAAAAGGATAGTAAAAATTGGATGTTGAAATGCATACCTTTTTCCCAAGTTCACAACATATATAGATCCTCAGATTATGGAGCACTAGAATTGGGTTGCCATGCTTGATTCCTTGCCATTTATTATCAACTTCCTTTTCTTAGATCACCACATTTCCCTAACTGATTTCATCACAGCTTGGTTGGAACATCTTTACTTTTATTGCATTTAAAGCTTCATAAGAAATGTCTATAACTTCCAAAGTGCAGACAAAAAAAATGAAAGTAGATGATGACAATACATAGGAAGAACAAAAAAGAAGAAAGGAGAAAGAAGGAAAACAAATGAAAATCCAATATTTATATCAAAGTTTCTATTCAAAATTGGATAAGTATGGGAAGTGGCGCCTGACACACTGGTACTTCCTATAACAATTAATTGAACTTGCTAGTTTGGTTAGGGAATTAGCTAGTTGACAATCAAAAGAACTAGTCAGTTTGGTCAAAGAAACTAGCTAGTATAGTCAAAGCATAGTTGGCCAACATAGATTCCGTCACCTCACTTTTTGAAGGGGACAACCTCATTGGTAGACGAAACAATGATAGCTAAGTTATGCAGTTCGAAACCACCTTGCATACTCCATTATAATGGGGCAACATTCAAATAGGGGATAGCCATCAATCTTCTTGCACTGCACCAGTCTTTGAGCATACTTAATGTAGTAGGCAAATTAATAAGTCTTTTTATTCCAAACTAATGCATTGATTGTAGAGTCATTGATTGGGGGCAAGCTTATAAGCTTTACAAATGAGCCACCCCAAAAGGTAAAGTTTTACATCACCTTTAGAATAGGCTTCTAATATTCTTTTGGATTTGGATAGGGAGAAGCATACCGGAAACCAAAGGAAGACTCAATGAGACCCAACTCATCACATTTAAATTAGGGGCAGCATACCTAAAGCTAAAGCGAAACTTTCAAAAGTGAAAAAGAGAAAATAGTTCATCACATCTTGCTAAGGGGGAAGTATTCCCAACACTAGAAAATGAAATCTAGTAGGACTCGATACCATTACAAAAGAATCAATAGGAACTCAAAACATGTTACTCTCTGACAAATGCTTAGGAAGGGGTAAAAAACTCCATTATTAGGTAAGTTTTTACTTTCAAACTTCAATACTCCTTCGCACACATGCACTTGTTTATAATCCTATCAAAGTGGGAGAAAATTATAGACATTAGGATTTGAGGGGTCCCTTATTCAAAAGAAAATCCCTTGATGATATAGCTTCTAACTAGAAGTGCTTCTTCAGTTCCTCAAATCCATAAGTCCAAGCTTGGAAACTCCTTTTCTATTTATCCAAACTTACCAATTTAATCCCAACAAATTATTTTAAGCTGAACAAGTTAGATTCTCTAGTTTTCACTTACCAAACTATCAGTTTCCCTATTATAGTCTTGTTTCTTAAAGGATTTGGAAAAAATTTGCCGATATACTGTAGGGATAGAAAATATCCATTTCAGTCCTTATTTTTACCTTATAAATACTTAGACATCTTATGTGCCCAAGGTTGGTTAGAGAAATTAGTATATTAACCATTTTACACACATTTTTAGATTTTTAGGCCTTTTTTTACCTTGGGAAAACCCTAAAAATCCCATACCCATTTCTTTAAAATAAAATCTCCACTAAGCTTGGATTTTGGACATCAAGAATAAAGGAAATCCTTATCTTTAACATCAAGCTTAAGGTAAAATCTGAGGATCATTAATCTGGTGACATTCCCTTTTATTTTCTAGCTTCTTTAACAAATGTGAATAAGTACTATTTTCATTTCTTTTACATGCATGCATACTTGTGATTTATGTGAACATAAGCATAGTTGTGTATTTACATGAGACAATATTTTTGCATCTTTTATATTTAGAAAGCCAAAATCATAAATTTAAGAATATTAAAACCTTTCATTTTATGGCTTAGCATTTTTACATTAAGCCTATGTAAACCCTATTTATTAGATTGGAAATGCTGGAACATCAAAAAATTCATAGGAATTGAAATGGGGCTTAAGGCTAGAAAGCTCAACTGAAATAGTTCTACTTAATGGATTGACCAGTTCTATAAGATTTTAATTTTTAAACAATTTACAAGGAAGATCTAGGGACATTAGGCTAACTTGCACCTATCTAGCCAGTTGCCTTGCAAAAACTAGCCAGTATATAGCTAAGTAGACAAAACTAGATAGTTGATATTTTTTCATATCTAGAAATGTGTTCTTCATAAAATCATGTGCATTTATTCCAATCATCAATGCAATGATTCATATTGAAAATGTTTATAGCTTTTATGCATGCTGATATTACTTAAATGAGCTTTAAAGTATGATCATATGTATACATGTTGGCATTGTTTATAGACTTTATAATGCATGTGGTTAACATAGTTTAAAGAAGTAGGATTTGTATGTTTCGTTTATCATATCTCTTAAATTGATGTTGGGCTTTCATTACAAAAAAGAAAAATAAATAAAAAGTCTCACAAAGGTTATATATATCAATAAAAATAAATAAAGATTTGATAAAAGGTCATTTCATGACATTAAATGAATTCACAAAATAATAACAAATTAGTTTGGGAATTTTTAGTTAAAATGAATAAAAATACTTTAGTGACTAATGTAGTGAAAGTATTAATTTCAATTAAAGATTTATTGGATTTAAAAATAAATAAATTTTTTATTTCATGTGTTCATAAAGAAATCACACATTTGGGATTTCTACACAAAATTAAATAAATATTTTTAGTGATCAAAGTCACTACCATAAAAAAGATCAAAGTTTTGGATCCTCCAAAAATGATATCATAATGGATTGCTTAAACCATTTCTAAAACTACCCATAAGGTTGCATTTGCCTTAGATTCATTCCTAAAATCTATAATATGGATTTCACTAGCAAATCAACATACTATAGATGAGTGTCAAACCCTTTTCAATGCCATTTTGGATTTGAAAAATAGTACGAGGATCCCTAATCTTGAAATTGATCAAAACAAGAAGAGGAATCATAATTACAAAAGTGTGTACCCACCAAACATGCTTTGCTTAGGGTTACCTAAATCTATGTTAGTATAAGACTTGATCGGACTAGAATGGGATGGAACCATACTAGAAGAGGTAACTTAAAAGGAAACCCCAAGAATTGTGAGTGTTATCTAGGATAGTAGTGATAGTGAAGATGAGGTGCCTAGGGCCTTAGTTTAAAAGATCACAAGTTATTAGCCAAGCTTTGATTTAGTGTCAAAAGTTGTTCTCAAGATTAAAAAAAATAAGAAGAAGAAGAAGAAGATAAAACAAGACAACCATGTTAAGGCATTAACCCAAAATAGAGGGTGGTGCTTGATGCGATCCCTTGGAAAGACAAGGGGCTAATTATAGGAGAACCTTCAAGGGCAAAAGATGATGAACTTTAAATTATCAAACAACTTAAAAAGACTTAAGGTCATACTTCTATTCAGGAGTAATTATGTGATAGCAAACTATGACATGCGTCAATCCATTAGAACCTAGGGATCTCTTTGAAAGGATAAACCTTTTGCCTTTTTGTTTGTCAAGTAATGAAGTTGAGACTTGTATCTACTTTCCTAAGTAATATTTAAGTCACAGATTGCCTTATTTTTGTCTTGGTAACTCGGTCCCACTTTTAGGGGCCTAGATAGGTTAAGGTTTCCATACCCGAGCTGATTAATCATTTCATGATAGTTAAAGAATTAAACCCAATTTTCCTATTTTCGGGCCACAAACAGGCATGAGATAGCATCTTGAGGTATCCCTATTCCATCACTGGCAATTAATCATCAAGAGGCATATATTGGGCACCACAAGCCTAATGTAAGGAGTTGCCACCTAATAGAGGATTGGAAATGGTGTTTTGATCTTATGAGGCAAAACCCAAAAAGAGTTCAGAACTTCACACTTATTTACACCTTAGATGAATTTGACATAATGGTTTTCGGATTAATCATCCTATCTTACATGCAAAATCATAGCATAGTAAATTAAAGGTGCACCCAAGTACATAGGAATGTGGTAAATCATGGAATAAATATAAAATCATCCAAAAAATTGGCTTCATATATCAAGCAATTCATTGTAATCCCTTTTGGTAAGGACATTAGTCCTCATAGGCATATTATGAAGTGTTTCATTATGAGTTTTGAAGATAGGGACTGCCAGTCCATGTTTTATTAATAATTGTTCCATATTATTTAATTATATATAAAATATTTTACATTTTAAATGTTGATATTTACAAACTATAAGAAAAATGCCCTTTAATAAAGGAAAATGCGATCATTAAAAGTCCAAACAAGTTATTAAATACCTATAATTATTGGAAAATCCATCATTAAAAGCTTGATGGGTAAAAGTATGGACAATCAAATTCAAAATTTACTATTTAATGTTTTTAATGACTAAAAGATTTTCAGTCATTAAATATTGATTTTAGCGACTGGATTATTCCCTCACAGATCGCTTTCACTTTCAACCAAGGGATTTCTAATCGTTAAAGATTCAATTTAGTAACTGAATTTTCCCTTTGTTTTTTGTGTTTCATTTTCAAAAAAGAGAATTTCAGTCTTTAAAGATTCCTTTTAGCGACTGGATTTTCCCTTCCTTGATTGTTTTCTCATTCAATGAGAGGAATTTTGATTGTCTTAAATTCATTTTAGTGACCAGATTTTCCTTTATTGAAAGGAAATTCGATCAATAATATAACAATTTCACAATAATTATATTATTTTATTTGAATATTACTTGTACATATCATTCACATGCATATATATATGTCTAAAATTATAATAAATAGTCTTTTCATAGATTACAAAATACTAGTTACAAAATATAGTGATATTTGGAAATTATTTACCATTTTATTTGTCATATAGAACAACCTTTATCTATACTATTTTCTATTCACTTAAAATCTTTTAAAAAAATGATTAATGAACCTTATATTTTAATTATCTATTATTTTAAATGCTTGTAAATTTTAAAATATAAATTTATAATTAATATTCATTCACAAAGGCAACAAATCAAATGGCAAGAATATTTAATATATTTAATTTGAAATATCATTTACCTTAAAAATCCAAAATCTCCAACAAGTGTAATTATATATCCACGTCAAACTATCCAAAATTCAACAAGTGTAATTGTATATATACTTTGAAATATCCAAAATCCAACAAGTGTAATTGTATATACACTTTAAAATATTCAAAAAATGAAAAAGGTTGCAATGAAAAAGTAAAAAAAAATAGTAAGTTTATTGACATAATAAAAACAAAAATATAGGATAAACTTACACCTATGATAGACAAACAAATAAAGAGAAACAAAAAAGCTGACAAAACCATATTCCTTTTTTTAACACAAGCTAGTTCACCTAAAGATGCAAGTTATACAAGTAAGTTACCATTTAAAACATGCAAGTTATACAATAACCTTCTCAAAATTGATCATATAAAATGTCTCTTATAATAAACTTTTAAGGTTTATTGTAAGTACCATAAATGGAGTAGTAGGTTTGAGCCACAATTAATCCAAGAGACTCAAGGCAGCTAAAGCAAAAATAAAAAAAAAAACCAAGGAGTATCAACATAAGTATAATTAAATCCAACACACTGAACATGCCAACTGTTCTTGTTTGGTACTTATTTGGAGTCTCATGAGATTGTCCATCAAACTAGTTATCCTTGTATTAGTGCTCAAAATGCTGTAGCTGAAAAGAAAAATAGGCATTTGTTGGAAGTTGCTAGATCCCTTGTGTTTACTATGAATGTTCCAAAGCCATATTTGGGGGATGCTATACTAGTCTTTGCCTATCTTATTAATAGAATGCCTCTCAAAGCTCTCAACTTTAGCATTCCTTTTGAAGTTTTAACTGATAAAAATGGCTTTACTATTCCACCAAAGATTTTTATGTGTGTTTGTTTTGTCCATACTAGGAATGTTGAGAATTTAGATTGAGGGCAACGAGATGTGTGTTCATTGGGTATTCTCTAACCCAAAAGGGATATAAGTGCTATCTCCCTCCATTTAGGTAATTCTATGTCAGTATGGATGTTACCTTTTGGGAGTCTGAATCTTATTTTTCCATTACATAATAATCATCTCTTTATGGGGAGAGTAGTGAAGAAGTGGTGATGCATGTGTTTGTGGTACCTCATGATTTTGTTCAAGGGGAGAATGAAGAGATTGTATTTCTAGAGGAGAATGATGTTTATGTTTAGGAGGAGAATATTGTTGATGTTCAAAGGAAGCAGAATGTTGATGTTCAGGGGGAGCAAAGAGCTATTGGACATTTAGATAGACCTAATTTGTTGAGTTACTTGAGGAAGAATGGGTTTGAAGAAGACATCATACATTTGACACTGCAAGAATCCTCGAGCGAGTTATCTTCTGATCCTAATTTAAATTTTCTTATTGCTCAAAGAAAAGAATTAGGTCATGTACAAAACATTCCATTTCTAACTTTATCTCTTATGATTCTTTGTCTTCCTCCTATAGAACCTTTGCCTTATCTCTTTCCTCTATGTTTATTCCATAAGATTGGAGGGAAGCTGTCAAGGATCGAAAATGGAGAGAAGCTATGGTAGAAGAAATGAAAGCTCTCTCTAAAAATGAAACTTTGGTATTAGTTGACTCTCCAGATAAGAAGTTAGTTGGTTGTAAGTGGGTGTTTAGAAAAATACAAATTTGATAGTTTGATTGAAAGATTCAAAGCCAGATTAGTGGCAAAGGGCTTCACTTAAACTTATGGAATTGACTATTAAAAGACATTTGCACCTATTGCCAAAATGAATACAATCAGAATCTTGCTATCTTGTATAACTAACTTAGATTGGGATTTGTAGCAATTTGATGTGAAGAATGCATTTCTCTATAGGGACTTGGATGAAGAGGTTTATATGGAGATCCTCTTAGTTTTGATGTTGAAAGAACTAAAGGGGATGTGTGCAGATTGAAGAAAGCCATATATGAGTTAAAATAATCTCCGAGAGCTTAGTTTGATAGATTCAACAAAGCCATAATCTTTTTTTTGTTATCAATATTGCAATGCTGATCATACCCTCTTTATTAGACACTCCAAGGGTAAGATTACTCTTCTTATTATTTATGTTGATGACATAGTGATGATAGGTGATGATAAAGAAGAAATGGTTCACCTGAAGAAGCTCTTAGCTCAGGAGTTTGAGATTAAAGATCTTGGAAAGTTACAATATTTCCTGGGAATTGAAGTTGCTAGATCAACCAAAGGAATCTTTATTTCTTAGAGAAAATACATCCTCGTTCTTTTTGATGTGTTTGGTATGCTGGGATGCAAATCAGCACACACACTTATTGAAAGTAACCATAGGTTGCAAACATGAACTTAATAATCAGTTGATAAAGGCAGATATCAAAGATTGGTTGGTAGAATTATTTATCTATCTCACACAAGACTAGACATTGCTTATGCAATTAGCATGGTGAGTCATTTTATGCATGATTATAAAGAATCTCATCAGCATGCCATGTTTTGCATTTTGCTGTATTTAAAATCAGCCCTAGGAAAAGGTCTTCTTTTTTCAAAAATTGGTCAACTTCGAATTGAAGCCCTCAAAGATGAAGTTTGTGCTAGATCTCTAGATGAAATAAGGTCTACCTTTGGTTATTGTATATTTATGAGAGGTAACTTAGTTACTTAAAGGAGTAAGAAATAGAGTGTAGTTGGAAGATCTAATGTAGAAGTAGATTACACAGCTATGGCTCAAGGTATTTGTGAGTTTTTATGGTTGCAGAAGTTGTTAGTAAAGTTGAAGTTGGTTGAAAAAGATAGGCTATTTTTGTATTGTGATAATAAAGATGCAATCAGTATTGCTCATAATCCTATTCAACATGATAGGATAAAACACATCAAAATTGATCGACACTTCATGAAAGAGAAATTATTTGATGGTGTCTTAAGCTTACTTTAGATAATGTTGGATAGACAGTTGGTTGATGTTTTCAAAAAAGGACGCAATAGTTGAGCCTTCCATACCATAGTCTGCAAGTTAGTCATGTGTATTATTTTTGTACCAACTTGAGGGGGAGTGTTGGTTAATCTATTTTCCTTTAGTTAATTTTGTAATTAAAGGTTGAATAGTATTTTTCCATATATACTAGCTGTATATATATAAACCTATTTGTATTATTATTTTAAGTGTAATTGAGATAATAAAGAAAATCTCATTTCACAAAAATCTTCAAAAAGAGAAGGTTCTAATTACACCACTTCTTCAGTTTGAGTTTATAAATACAACAATAATTTAAAATGTATCAAAATATTGAATAAGAGGTAGTATAATGGAAAATAAATTAATCATATGTACATATCTTTTGTTAGTGATTGTTTGATCAAGTTTGTTGTCCTTTTAATGGGTCTGAAAGAATGAGGTAGCCAAATTTGGTGGGTTACCATCTTTGCCTCCCTTTACAACAAGTATAAACATGTCAAATGAGTTTTTTATTTTAATAATAAATTTTCCAATAATGTTTAAGAAGGCTAGACCACTTGTTGATACATAATCTCTCTAAAAAGTTTACTGCCTATATGATGAGGCATGTTCAACTTAGACTTATTAATAAAGTTCCTTTTGCTTATTTCCTACATTAATAATCTGACATGTAAATTTGTGATTTGACTATGAAAATATGAATACGCCTAAAATATAAATCATGTCACACCTGAAATGTTTTACTGAAAAAGTGCTATTTAACCAACCATTCCCAACCATTATTGTGCACCCTTTTTGGCACATTTTTCATAGCCTCATGAAGTGGCCTAGACTTCACATTATTTAAATGCATCTTTCCTTTCTAGTTGTTCTATAATTCTCTCATATGTTTCATGACATGCTCATGTTACTCAAGTATGTCTTCAATTTCAAATTTATCCTAAATTCATTATCATCCATAATAATTAGTATTACTTGAACCACAAAGTAATTGGCATAAGTATAGCTTGAAAAAGAAATTTAAAGAACATAATGCTATAAATTCTTACAATAACAGCTTTCCATATATGTTCTATCTTTTGTTTTGGAATTTCTGTCCATGAGTGTACTTTTTAAGGGCACATATTATGATTACAAATTATTTTACCCAAATTCCTTGAAAAAATATTAATGATACTCCCTACAAACTCAATTTTGAAAAAAGGTGACTTATAATTTTTCTCTAGCCTTGAGTCTTGCAACTATTTTACACTTGTTCCTTCCTTAGACATTTTTTGCTTAGAGTTCTTTTGAATGTATAAATTATTAATTAAGTCAAAAATACAAACTCGTGATCAATTAATGATAAAAAGAAATTAAATTTGATTCAATAAAATAATGGTTTTAATGTCTTGCATCTCTCCATCCACTTGAGGAGAAAGAGTATCATCTTCAATTGACTGGAATCCAAAAGGTACAAGTGGTGGCTCATCTTGATTAGAAGTTGTTGTATGGGAAATTTTTCTTATTAAATTCCTTTTTAAATGGCTCTTAAAGAGATGAAAGATCTTAAGCTTTGTCCTAGTCCACTCCCTAAAGCACATGGTGGAATAAATGTTTGCTTGCCCATGTTTTATTTGGTTCCCATTTTAGTCTTTTAAAAGTTTGATAGATCCATGTCAAACCTAATAAAAAGAAAAAAAATAATATGAACAACTCATCCCGTTTAACATATCATCATATAAAATTCAATTAGTGTATGCAAACAAACATAAGCATATAAATTTCAATTAATTGCAACATACACACACAATCATATAAATTTCAATTAGTATACATATATAAAAGCATTATTATAAGAAGAATATGATAAAATCCAAACTTGATCAATATTTTTCCTTTCATTTTGTGTTGAATTACCAAAATCCTTCAAATGCTTTTCAACTTTTTGTACAACATCAAAGGTATCATGAGGTATAACCTTTTGTACAACATGTCAACCTTTATTGGATTGATCATTGGCATAAAATACTTGTGATGCTTAATTGACAAAGGAAAAAAAGGTTCATTTCTTTTCAATATTCATTGACAGTTAACACTTACGAAGTCATATTCATCTATGTTTACCCATTTTCCTTTGCCATACACATCAAGCCACATACATAGAAACACATTCACTCTTCTTCCCTCAAGAAATTGTAATTATAGGCTCTCAATCAGTTCTAAATAGGAATCAATATTCACATTCTCTTTATCTACCTCTCTAACAATATCCACTCCACCATTTTTTTATGTCCTCAAACATTTATCATAATCTTACAAATGAAACCAATAACCATTAACAATGTAGCCATTAGGACTTGTCACATAATGTGTGGGGCATGTGAAAATGATAAAAAATTAGCCGTTATCTTATTTCCATATCGGCTATGCATTTCTATTTCTTGCCAAAATCATCTTATATATATTAGTAGTAACTATAAAGACATTAAGAAGAGGTAAACTATGTTTAACCAAATGCTTACCTTTTATTTAAACCAACTAATGAATTGGAGACTCTATTTTGAATCAAAAATGTGTTGAGAGGTGTCAAATTAAATTTTTAAGAATTCTCTATTTGAAATGAAAGTACACTAATGTGCCAAGAGTGCTGACTATATATTGCAAAAAGGAGTGAATGTTGTAGAAGTACATGGTAATCATGAACTTTAAGCCTAAAATTTTGCGATCTTTGAGGTTGACATACTGAGAAATATTACATGAAAACCCATTTGAAACTTTTAGATTCTATAAAAAGATGCATAAATGTTTCTTCTTTTCAAGAGATAATGTGTAGCATACAGTGGGCAACTCATATTTACGATCACTTTTTATTAGATGTAATTCCTTCCTAATATTCATTGCTTGTAAATCCAATTGAATTTTTATGCTATCCTTGGTTTTTTCTTTGAAATATAAGATTGTCCCAAAATATTATGACATAAATTTTTCTTAATGTGCACCACATCAAAATTGTGTTGCAATAATAACATTTTTAAATATAAAAGATTAAAAAAATGTTATTTTTGTTCCAATTATCACCATTGCTGGTATGTAATATCTTAGTCTTTTTCATTGGATCTTGTTAGAGAGTGTGCCCTAGAGCTCATGTAATGGGGATTTATTTCATATGTATGAACTCATATTCTTAATAAAGGCATCATTTATTTATTAATGATATGTTTAAATACATGAGTTTCTAAATCTTAAATTAATAAATGAAGTCCTAGATATTATAAACATAGTGCAAAGGCAATCACGAAAGTGTTCACGATGTGAGATGTCTATTACATGCAGATGTGATAATATCTAAATATCCCTAATCATAGAATTAACAAGATAGGACATTGTTAATCCGGACAGACTAGCACATGTTATGCTTCTCGAAAAGTTCAAGCAGCGGTTCTCATAACTGTGATTGTGGAAGATGATCAAAGCTAACATGTGGATGCTTGTTAGAAGAACAAGTTCAATGGAGACCTGGAAAGAGAATCCTCACATGGATATTAAATCTATGTTAGTGAGGAATCTCTTCATGGCAGTTGTGCAAGTATCCTTAGGCTTAAGATCACCAAGGTTATCTTAAGTAGCAAGTGATATACTTTGACTCTATAATTGATTACTTCAAACTGGGGGTGAACATAGTTAGGAGGTTGGGTATATCATGACCTACTTGAAGATAGTTGAGTGATTGACAAAGGATTCACCATCCTAGATTTATTAAGGGAAGTTATCTCACATGATTCTATAATTGCCATGTTCAGAGAATCTCTGGCCAAAGTAATATGCCAAGATGCATAGGGATCCATGAAGGACATTTTGGAAACAATGGTTAAATTAATAGAACATACACAATCAGATTTATATGAGTTGATAGAAATCAAAACTCAGAATCTAATTGAGATAAGAGTGGTGAAAGGAGTAATTGCATGGTAACTATTTCTATGGAAGGGTATAGTCAAATCACTTGACTTTCCTAACATTTTGATAGTCATGATGCCTAGCTAGAGGCTACTCATGATTTATATAATAGTGTATCTTAAATATCAATAGGGATTGATAAAATGATTTAAAGAAGTTTAAATCATGTGAGTTTTGAATAGAACTCATAATTACATATTATACTGCCAATATTGACAAGAACCCAATAGGTCACACACACCTAGAGTAAAGGATAAAATGCTAAAATGACAATGATAACAATATTTGATATTATTATGGTAGAAGACAAATGAATAAGAGAATAATTAATTAAAGAGTTTAATTAATTATGGTCAAGTAGAATTATTCGTAGAACTTTTTAGAAATGTTTTGTTAAATGGACCTAATTGAAATATTGTATTTCATAATTAATTATTATTAGACTATAATTGTTATAGGGCTGATATAATAATTAATAGATCAATTAAAGGAATTAAAAGAGGCCCAGAGAATTGGTTTTTGCATAGAAACCTTTTAGAGGAAGGGTTACACGCCTAACCCATATCGAAGGCATTAGAGGCCTAATTCTTTGACAAAAAAAAATAAATATATTTCATAAGTGTTATGGAGCCTAAATATTTAATTTGGATGGATTTGAATTTCATGTGGGTGATTAAATCCAAGTGTGTGCATAAAGGGCCTAGTTTATGGGTTTTGTGCATAGTCCTTTATAAATGGACTTAAATTGGATTTAATTATACCCAAATAAATCATTAATAATTCCATAAGCCCATTTAATATTTCTCCAGCAATTTTAAAAGTAGTAGAAGAGTTGGAAAGGCAGAAATATATCTACAGTCAGCTATTGGACAAAACATCTCTACAACAGTTGTGAGACTTACCATTTCCCTCCTCCAAGTGGATTAATATTGGAATTAAATAATTGTTATTATGTTCCAGCTTTATCCAAAAGTATTATTTATTTCAGTTGTTTATTGAATGATTATGACTTCACTTTAAAAGGCAAACGTTGTTATATTTTTAAGAACAATATGTTTTATGCTAAAGCTATATAAAATGAGAAACGCATGACCAAATTACACAAGTCAGGTGATTGGGATCATTTGATTATGAATCATTTGATACATGTGAGTCTTGTTTATTGGGAAAAATGACAAAAGCTCCCTTTATTGGTAAAGGAGAATGAGCTAAAATGGTTTTGGACTTAATACATTCAAATGTATGTGGTCTAGTTACTATACATGCTAGAGGAGGTTACTCCTACTTCATTATTTTCATAGATTATTATTCTAGGTTTGGATATATCTATCTAATGAAATATAAATCAGAAGCATTAGAAAAGTTCAAAGAATTCAAAAATGAAGTAAAGAAGTAACTTGGCAAGAGTATTAAGACACTTAGATCAGATCAAGGTGGAGAGTACTTAAGTCAAGAATTTCAAGATTATCCTAAAGATAATGGGATTTTATCTCAATGGACTCCACCATATACACCACAACATAATGGTGTATCTAAAAGGAGAAATCGAACACTATTAGATATGGTTCGATCCATGATGAGCCCAGCAGACTTGCCTAAGTCCTATTGGGGATATGCACTAGAAACTATTGTTTATGTGTTAAATATAGTTCCTAGTAAATTGGTTGATGTTACTCTATATGAGATATGGAATAACAAGAAACCCACACTTTTTCATTTGAAAGTATGGGGTTTTCCTACTTATGTGAAGAGGGTAATGTGAGACAAACTAGATGTTAAGTCTGACAAATGTTTATTTGTGGGATATTCAAAAGAAACATTTGGATATTATTTCTATCATCCCTTAGAATAATAGGTGTTTGCTTCAAGGCATGTTATCTTCTTGGAAAGAGAATTTCTCCTACGAGAGGACAGTGGAAGTAAAATTGAACTTGGTGAAGTTCAAGACCCACAAATAGAAGTAGATCAACTATTTGAACCCAAGACTGAATTTCATAGTGATGAAATTACTGTTGAACCTAATTATACACAAAATCTTAGAAGATCTACTAGGATGTATTTTATCCTTATGAGATATGGATTTCACATTGATTCAGATAGAGGTATGACTGTAGTAAAGGACAATGAGCCTACAAGCTATCAAGAAGTTTTGAACAGTTCAGAATGTGATTTACTGCTTAAGGCTATGCAGTATGAGATGGACTCCATGTATGAGAACAAAGTATGGACTTTAACTCAACCACCTAAAGGGATAAAACTCATAGGGTGCAAATGGGTCTTCAAAAAGAAGAACGACATGGAAGGTAATATAGTTACCTATAAAGCTCGCTTAGTAGCAAAAAGCTATCGTAAAAAAGAAAGTATTGACTATGATGAAACCTTTTCTCCTGTAGCGATGCTTAAGTCTATAAGAATACTTTTATCCATTACAGCTCATTATGATTATGAGAATTGGCAAATAGATGTGAAGATAACTTTCCTAAATGGAAACCTGACTGAGGATGTGTATATGACACAACCAGAAGGGTTCACATCAGGAGATGGGAAAAAGGTATGCAAGCTTCAAAGATCCATTTATGGATTGAAGCAAGCCTCTAGGAGTTGAAACATATGATTCAATGAGACAATCAAAGAGTTGGTTTCTCACAGAATGAAGATGAACCTTGTGTGTATAAAAAGGTGAGTGGGAGTGCAATTGTCTTCCTAGCTCTATATGTGGATGACATATTAATCATGGGTATCGACATTTCTCTTCTCCAATTTGTTAAAATATGGTTATCCAAGCAATTCTCCATGAAAGACCATTGAGAAGCATCCTATATTATAGGAATAAGGATTTATAAAGATAGATCCAATAGGTTGCTAGGTCTTTCTCAAAGTACATATATAGATAAAGTATTGAAGAGGTTCAATATGGATCTCTCTAAGAAAGGGTTTATACCCTTGGTGCATGAGAAACACCTTTTTAAGTATATGTGTCTTCAGACACTAGAGGATAGAGAGAGCCTGAGTAGAATACCATATGCATCTGCAATTGGTTCTATCATGTATGCTATGTTTATGTACACGTCCAGATGTAGCATTTGTTTTGAGTGTCACCAAGCAGATTCCAATCCAAATTTGGAGAGGAACATTGGGCAACTGTCAAGAATATCCTTAAGTACATGAGAAGGACTAAGGATATATGCTTAGTATATGGAGAGAGCAATTTGAAAGTAAATGGGTATACAGATGCCAGCTTCCAATCTGACAAAGATGATTGTAAATCACAGTCTAGTTTTGTGTTCATAATGGAAGGAGGGGCACTTAGTTGGAAGAGTTCCAAACAAGAAACAATTGTTGATTGCACGACAGAAGGTGAGTACATTACTGCTTTGAAAGCAGCCAAAGAAGCAGTTTAGATCAAAAAGTTCATATCTAAGCTGGGAGTGGTGCCTAGCATTGTTGATCCAATTCTTTTATATTGTGACAACAATGGAGCCATTATGTAAGCAAAGGAACCATAGCCTCATTAGCGATCCAAGTATGTTCTCAGACACTACCATCTCATAAGGAAAATAGTAGCTAGAAATGATCTAAAAACAAAAAGGGGTCTCCACATATGATAATGTGGAGGATCCCCTCAATAAAGTACTTTCCTAGATAAAGCATGATCACAATTTAAATAACATGGGTTTAAGACATAAGAGTGATGTTAGAGAGTATGCCCTAGAGCCTGTGTAAAAAGGATGAATTTCATATGTATGAATTTATATTTTTAATAAAAGGCATTATTCATTTATTAATGCTATATTTAAATACATGAGTTTGTAAATCTTAAATTATTAAATGAAGTCCTTGATATTATAAACATAGTGCAAAAGGCAATCATGAAAGTGTTCATGATATGAGGTGTCTATTGCATTCAAATGTATTAATATCTAAATATCCCTAGTTATAGAATTAACAAGATAGTTCGGAAATACTCGACCATGTTATGCTTTCTAAATGGTTCAAGCAGTGGTTCTCATAACTATGATTATGGAAGATAATCAAAGCTAACATGTGGATGCTTGTTAGAAGAACAAGTTCATTGGAGACCTACAAAGAGAATCTTCACATGGATATTCAATCTATGTCAGTAAGGAATCTCTTCATAGTGGTTGTGCAAGTATCCTTAGACTTGAGATCACCAAAGTTATCTTAAGTAGTAAGTGGTATATTTTGACTTCATAACTGATTACTTCCAACTAGAAGTGAAAATAAGTTTAGGAGATTAGGTATATCATAACCTACTTGAAGATAGTTAAGTGATTGATAAATGATTCACCATCCAGATTTAATAAGGAGTTATCTCGCATGATTCTATAATTTCCTTGTTCAGAGAATCTCTGGCCAGAGTAATATACCAAGATGGATAGTGATCAATGGAAGGAATTTTGGGAACAATGTTTAAATTAATAGAACATACATAATTAGATTTATATGAGTTGATAGAAATTCATACTCAGAATCTAATTGATATAAGAGTGGTGGAAGGGAGTAATAGCACGGTAACTGTTCTATGGAAGGGTATAGTCAAACCACTTGACTTTCCTAACATTTGGGGTAGTCATGATGTCTAGCTAGAGGCCAATCATGATTTGTATAATATTGTATCAAGAATATCAATAGGGATTGATAAAATGATTTAAAGAAGTTTAAATCATGTGAGTTTTGAATATAACTCACAATTACATATTATACTGCCAATATAGATAGAAACCCAATAGGTCATACACATATAGAGAAAAAAGATAAAATGGTAAAATGACAAGAATAATAATATTTGATTTTATTATGGGGATAGAGATATGAATAAGATAATAATTAATTAAAGAATTTAATTAATTATGATTAAGTAAAATTTTTCGCAAAACTTTTTTGAAATGTTATGTAAAATTGGACCTAATTGAAATAATGTATTTCATAATTGATTATTATTGAACTATAAGTTTTATAGGGCTGATATAATAATTAATAGGTCCATTGGAGGAATTATAAAGGCCCAAAGAAGCGAAATTGGCATAGAAGCCCTGCAGAAGAAGGGCCACACGCCAACTCAAAAGTAGAAGGCCTTAGACGCCTACTTCTTGGACAAAAATAAATTAAATATGATACATAAGTGTTGTAGAGCCTACATATTTAATTTATTTGGATTTGGAATTCATTTGGGTAATTAAATCCAAGTATATGTACAAAAGGCCTAGTTTGTTGGTTTTGTGCATATTCTTTTGTAAAAGGGCTTAAATTGGATTTAATTGAGCCCAAATAATTATAAATAATTCCAGAAGCTCAATTAATAATTCTCCAGAAATTTAAAAAGCCAATCCCATTATGAAGTTGGATTTTTAACCTAACTATAAAAATCCAAGAGATGTAGAATTAGGTTTTAGTGTGAACAATTAAGAAAACACTCTCTCTCTCTCTTTACTCTCAACCCTAGCCGCCACCTTCCCTAGATAGCATCTAGGGATTTTGGACAGCCCTTGTTCCTCCGAATTGTTGATTCTTTCAATCCTTCTCTAGTATGGATTAATCATTGGAGGTGTTCGATTTGGACATTGTAGTGTTTGCGACAACCCAATGAGAAGTAAAGTCAACTATTCAACAAAATTAAAGGTAAATTTTCTTATTCTCATCAATATGTATATTGTAAATTCATGGCAAGATCAGATATATTTGTTAAAAATTTTAAATTTCGCTTATGTATGAGATGCATGTAACCGATAGTTCCCAACATGGTATTAGAGCCTCGATTTTGCCATAAATATACAATTCTATATCTTTCTGCGGAATAAGTGTTATTTTTGAGTTATTTATTTGATGAACTTTAAAATATCATATTTGATTGTTCATGAATGAGAAATATTGATATCTGGATATATGTGTGATCAAATAAATAAAAAGAAAACAAAAACGATTCTTTTGAGAAAGGATCATGGTTTGGCATGAATGGCTTTTAATTTTAGGGACTGTTCTAAATTAATTTTTTATAGATCCACTCTAAGATCATTTTGATTATAATTTATGTGTTTAATATGTGATATTAAGCCATAGGATCAAACAAAATTAAAATTGAACAAGTTTTGCATGAAAACTAGTTTAGTCGAAAAGTTCGATTAATTGGTGTTCTTGGTGTGTTCTTGTTTAGAATGATTTTTAATCTTCTAAATCTGATATATCTGATATATTAAAGTTTTTTAAATTAATTGGATTAATTAAAATAGGCCTTAAATTAATTTGATTAATTTTAATTCATTAAAACCACTTAATGGGCTTAATTATGTTTACGGACTTGGTTTAAATTAGTGAATGACTTGGTAGGCCCAATGAGCTGATTTAAATTAAATATTATAAACTATAATTAAGTTTGTTAATGGGTTTTAAGGCTGGATGGAGTGGGCTTGGCTCATTCAAAAAGGCCCAAATGGTCCAATAGACACAAAACTAGTTTGTGTGTGAACACACTTTAGGGTTTTGTTGTGTGGGTTTCAACCTACCCTTTTTATTTGCCCAAAATTGATTTTTTAATTATTTAATATGATTAATTAATTAAATAATCAAGTCATTATTAATTAATAATCAATTGTATTGATAATTAAAGGAAGAACACATACATGCAAAAAGGTTTCCTAAAATGAAAGTTTCCAAAATGGAAAAATTTCTTAATTTGATCACATTATTAAAATAACTCAAAAGTTTGTTT
This sequence comes from Excoecaria agallocha, assembly GCA_037975025.1. NCBI lineage: Eukaryota > Viridiplantae > Streptophyta > Magnoliopsida > Malpighiales > Euphorbiaceae > Excoecaria > Excoecaria agallocha. Next base: position 84,160,242 of record CM075808.1, on the reverse strand, counting down.
CAAGAGTTGAAAAAAAAGTTATTAATCCATTATATGTTTTACTTTATGCATTAGAAATGCATATAAGGGTGTATGATTGGCATAATGGATAGCTATGGACAAGGCCCAATGTGATTGAGCATTATGCATGTTTTGGCCCAATGAGGACTTTCATGTCCCGGCCACTTGTTTTTTGTTTGTATTTCTTTTTCAAATTGTAATATGTAATTAGATTACTTAGATTAGAATTAGAGATAGAGATGGAGACTACTATCAAGGAGCAAGATGGTCCCGATGGAGATCCAACAAGCTTGAATATAATGTAATTATTTTTTACTTGTTTGAATCATGTATACTACCTAGGTGTGACCTTTTGATTTCCCTTTTGGCTCGAGGAAATCAATGTAGTAAAGTCCATAACTATACCATATTTGTATGCTTATATTTATGTGATATATATAGGATACATACCAATGTATGCCAACCATGTATGATGAGACTTAATTAACTAAAACCCTCAAACAAATACTAAGGTATATAAGCCTTCCATTAATTTGAGGAGAACCGGAGTTCTTTATAGTGTGGGTTGTTGACCACAGTCAAGCTCACATTATATCGAATTGTTCAAATCTAATTAAATGGGTCATCTTAGCTAGCCCACTAGCTTGTTGACCACAATCAAGGCTAATGGTTATAGAGGCGAGATTAGGGAATGCATATATGATATGCATGTATCAAGAATTGATAACCTAATGATCCAATAGCTGTGTAGAGACACAATTTGTATAGAGATACCTACCTTTCAAGGGTATAGAGTTTGGCTTGTTGACCACAGTCAAGGTGAAATTACATATCAAGGATTGGATATTGGCCCACTAAGAAAACCATTGGGTTTTCTCGAATTATATAGTGAGGGCTATTAATTCACAATAAAATAGTGGGAGTAAATAGATTAAATTAAAGACCTAATTAATGCATACATATATATGAACATGCTCTCATATGTTTTCTTTTTCACATCTAGGTCATCACCATGAGCACATCAAACATTAATATATGATTAATCTTGGATAACAAGCTGGTTGCCAGCAACTATTCTGATTGAATCAGGCAAGTGAGAATTGTTCTCAGAGCTGAAAAGATCCATTATGTCTTGGATAAAGATCCACCACCACTTCCATCAAATGATGCCATTGATGAGATCAAAGGCACTTATCGGAAATAAATTGAGGATAGTGAAGCGGCAGCATGTCTGATGCTGGGTGCTATGTCATCGGAGCTTCAGAAGCTGCATGAGATGTTGGATGCAAGAACCATCATTTTGGATCTTGAGGAGCTTTATTCTTCTCAGGCTATAACTAAGCAATATGAGATTGCTCGAGGTCTATTTAGTTACAAAATGGTGGAAGGCACTTCAGCTGCTACTCATGCATTGAAGATGTATGGGTATATTGAGCATTTGAGTAGACTTGGCTATGTAATGGATAATGATCTATACATAGATTTAATCTTGTACTCATTGGCTCCAAGTTATGCACCTTTCGTGCTTAACTCTAACATGAACAAGATCCAAGTTACCATTCCTGAGTTAATCAAAATGCTTAAAAAAACTGATGGATCCTTATGGATCCTTTAAGAAGGATCCAAAAAGTGTCATGGTTGTCACTTTTGCTAAAGGCAAGAAGCAGAAGAAGAAGAAGATAACCAAGGCACAGCCAAAGAATGGTGGAATCTCCAAGAAGAAGGTTGCCAAGAAAGAGAATCCTAAAGGAACTTGCTCCTATTGTGGAAAGGATGGTCACCGAAAGCGTAACTACAAGGCCTATCTAGATTCTATCAAGTAGAAGAAGCAAGCCGATGCTTCTACTTCAGGTATTCATATGATTGAAATTAATACTTATTCTAGTGCTTCAAAACAATCTTGGGTATTAGATACCAGATGTAGATCTCACTTGTGTAATGATCTATATAGGCTTAGAAGCTTTAAAAGAGTTGGAAAGGCAGAGATATGTTTGCAGTCAGCTACTGGACAGAACATCTCTACAACGGTTGTGGGGACTTGCCATTTACCTCTTCCAAGTGGATTAGTACTGAAATTAAATAATTGTTATTACATTCCAGCTTTATCCAAGAGTATTATTTCTTTCAGTTGTTTATTAAATGATTGTGACATTTCTTTAAAGGACAAGTGTTGTTACATTTTTAAGAACAATATGTTTTATGCAAAAGCTATCATTGAGAATGGTATATTTGTTCTTGATTAAATTAAAGAAGTGCATAATGTGGATACCAAGAGAATGAAACATGATAATCTAAATACCTCGTACTTATGGCATTGTCGTTTAGGCCATATAAATGAGAAACGCATGACCAAATTACACAAGTCAGGTGATTTGGGATCATTTGATTATGAATCATTTGATACATGCGAATCTTGTTTATTAGGAAATATGACAAAAGCTCCCTTTATTGGTAAAGGAGAACGAGCTAAAATAGTTTTGGACTTAATACATTCAGATGTATGTGGTCTAATGGCTACACATGCTAGAGGAGGTTACTCCTACTTCGTTACTTTCATAGATGATTATTCCAGGTTTGGATGCATCTATCTAATGAAATATAAATCATAAGCATTTGAAAAGTTCAAAGAATTCAGAAATGAAGTAGAGAAACAACTTGGCAAGAGTATTAAAACACTTAGATCAGATCGAGGTGGAGAATATTTAAGCCAAGAATTTCAAGATTATCTTAGAGATAATGGGATTTTATCACAATGGACTCCACCATATACACCACAACACAATGGTGTATTTGAAAGGAGAAATCGAACACTATTAGCTATGGTTCGATCAATGACGTGCCAAGCAGACTTGCCTAAGTCTTTTTGGGGATATGCACTAGAAACTGCTGTTTATTTGTTAAACAGAGTTCCTAGTAAATTGGTTGATGTTACTCCATATGAAATGTGGAATAACAAGAAACCCATGCTTTCTCATATGAAAGTATGGGGTTGTCCTGCTTATGTGAAGAGGACAATGTCAGACAAACTAGATGTTAATTCTGACAAATGTTTATTTATTGCATATCCAAAAGAAACGTTTGGATATTATTTCTATCATCCCTTAGAACAAAAAGTATTTGTTTTAAGGCATGTTGTCTTCTTGGAAAGAGAATTTCTCATAAGAGAGGACAATGGGAGTAAAATTGAACTTGATGAAGTTCAAGATCCACAAATAGAAGTGGATCAATCGATTGAACCCGAGACTGAATTTCATAATGATGAGATTACAGTTGAACCTGATTATATACAAAATCCTATAAGATCTACTAGGATGCATTCTATCCTTGTGAGATATGGATTTCACGTTGATTCGAATAGAAGCATAACTATAGTAGAGGACAATGAGCCTACAAGCTATTAAGAAGTTTTGAACAGTTCAGAACGTGATTTATGGCTTAAGGCTATGCAGTCTAAAATGGACTCCATGTATGAGAATAAAGTATGGACTTTTAACTCAACCACCTGAAGGGATAAAACCCATAGGGTGCAAATGAGTCTTCAAAAAGAAGACCGACATGGAAGGTAATTTAGTTACCTATAAAGCTTGCTTAGTAGCAAAGGGTTATTTTCAAAAAGCTATGAAGAAACTTTTTGTCCTATAGCGATGCTTAAGTGTATAAGAATACTTTTAGCCATTGTAGCTCATTATAATTATGAGATTTGGCAAATAAATGTGAAGACAGCTTTCCTAAATGGAAATCTGACTGAGGATGTGTATATGACACAACCAGAAGGGTTCACATTTGGAAATGGCGAAAAGGTATGCAAACTTTAAAGATCCATTTATGGTTTGAAGTAAGCCTCTAGGAGCTGGAACATACGATTCAATGAGACAATCAAAGAGTTTGGTTTCTCACAAAATGAAGATGAACCTTGTGTGTATAAAAGGGTCAGTGGGAGTGCAATTGTCCCCCTAGTTCTATACGTAGATGACATATTGACATGAGAAACGACATTTCTCTTCTCTAATCTGTTAAAATATGGTTATCCAAGCAATTCTCTATGAAAGACCTTGGAGAAGCATCCTATATTATGGGAATAAGGATCTATAGAGATAGATCAAATAGGTTGCTAGTTCTTTCCCAAAGTACATATATAGACAAGGCATTGAAGAGGTTCAATATTGATCTCTCTCAGAAAGGATTTATACCCATGGTGCATGGGAAACACCTTTCTAAGTATATGTGTTCGCATACACTATAGGATAGAGAGAGCATGAATAGAATGCTATATGCATTGGCAATTGGTTCTATCATGTATCCTATGTTATATACACGCCCAGATGTAGCATTTGCTTTGAGTGTCACAAGCAGATTCCAATCCAATATTAAAGAGGAACACTGGGTAGCTGCCAAGAATATCCTTAAGTACTTGAGAAGGACTAAGGATATATTCTTGGTATATGGAGAGGGAAGTTTGGAAATAAAAGGGTATATAGATGCCAGCTCCCAATCTGACAAAGATGATTGTAAATCACAGTCTAGTTATGTGTTCATAATGGGAGGAGGAGCAGTTAGTTGGAAGAGTTTCAAACTAGTAACAACTGTTAATTTCACGACAGAAGCTGAGTACACTGCTGCTTCAAGAGCAGCCAAAGAAGCAGTCTAGATCAAAAAGTTCATATCTGAACTAGGAGTGTTGCATAAAATTGTTGATCCGATTCCTTTATATTGTGACAACAATGGAGCCATTACGCAAGCAAAGGAACCATGGTTTCATCAGCGATCCAAGCATGTTCTCAGAAGCTACCATCTCATAAGGGAAATATTAGCTAGAAATGATGTGAAAATAGAAAGGGTCCCTACAGATAATAATGTGATGGATCCCCTCACTAAATCACTTTCCCAGATAAAGCACGATCACCATATAAATAGCATGGGTCTGAGACATATGAGTGATTGGCTCTAGTGCAAGTGGGAGATTGTTAGAGAGTATGCCCTAGAGCCCATGTAAAAGGGATGAATTTCATATGTCTGAATTTATATTTTTAATAAAAGGCATTATTCATTTATTAATGCTATGTTTAAATACATGAGTTTTTAAATCTTAAATTAATAAATAAAGTCCTTGATATTATAAACACAGTGCAAAGGCAATCATGAAAGTGTTCATGATATGAGGTGTATATTACATGCAAATGTGTTAATATCTATTTATCCCTAGTAATAGAATTAACAAGATAGGATATTATTAATTCGGACAGACTAGCACATGTTATGCTTCTTGAATGGTTCAAGCAATGGTTCTCATAACTGTGATTATGGAAGATAATCAAAGGTAACATATGGATGCTTGTTAGAAGAATAAGTTCATTAGAGACCTGCAAAGAGAATCCTCACATGGATATTAAATCTATGTTAGTAAGGAATCTCTTTATAGCGGTTGTGCAAGTATCCTTGGACTTGAGATCACCAAAGTTATCTTAAGTAGCAAGTGGTATATTTTGACTCCATAACTGATTACTTCCAATTGGGAGTGAGCATAGTTAGCAGATTGGGTATATCATGACCTAATTGAAGATAGTTGAGTGATTGACAAAGGATTCACCATCCTAGATTTAATATGGGAAGTTATCTCGTATGATTTTATAATTGCCTTGTTCAGAGAATCTCTGGCCAGAGTAATATGCCAAGATGGATAGAGACCTATGGAGGACATTTTGGGAATAATGGTTAAATTAATAGAACATACATAATTAGATTTGTATGAGTTGACAGAAATTCATACTCAGAATCTAATTGAGATAAGAGTAGTGGAAGGAGTAATTGCATGGTAACTATTTCTATAAAAAGGTATAGTCAAACCACTTGACTTTCCTGACATTTGGGTAGTCATGATGCCTAGCTAGAGGCCAATCATGATTTGTATAATAGTATCAAGAATATCAATAGGGATTGATAAAATGATTTAAAGAAGTTTAAATCGTGTGAGTTTTGAATAGAACTCACAATTACATATTATACAGCCAATATAGACAGGAACCCAATAGGTCACACACATATGGAGAAAAAGGATAAAATGGTAAAATGACAAGGATAATAATATTTGATATTATTATGGGGATAGAGAAGTGAATAAGATAATAATTAATTAAAGAGTTTAATTAATTATGATCAAGTAAAATTGTTCGTAGAACTTTTTTGAAATGTTCTGTAAAATTGGACCTAATTGAAATAATGTATTTCATAATTGATTATTATTGAAATATAAGTGTTATGGGATTGATATAATAATTAATAGATCCATTGGAGGAATTATAAAGGCCCAAAGAAGTGAAGTTGGCACAGAAGCCCTCGAGAAGAAGGACCACACGACAACTCCAAAACAGAAGGCCTTAGAGGCCTACTTCTTGGACAAAAATAAATTAAATATGTTACATAAGTGTTTTGGAACCTACATATTTAATTTGGTTGAATTTAAAATTCATTTGGATATTTAAATCTAAGTATATGTACAAAGGGCCTAGTTTGTGGGTTTTGTGTATAGTCTTTTGTAAAAGGGCTTAAATTGGATTTAATTGAGCTCAAATAATTATAAATAATTCCAGAAGCCCAATTAATAATTCTCTAGCAATTTTAAAGAGCCCAATACCATTATGAAGTTGGATTTTTTAACCTAACTATAAAAGTCCAAGAGATGTGAAATTAGGGTTAAGTGTGAACAATTAAGAAAACACTCTCTCTCTTTTCTCTCAACGCTAGTTGCCACCTTCCCTAGCTAGAATCTAGGGATTTTGGCCAGTTGTTGTTCCTCCCAATTGTTGGTTCTTTCAATTCTTCTCTAGTGTGGATTACTTATTGGAGGTGTTCGATTTTTGACACTATAGTTTACGACAACCTGGTGAGAAGTAAAATCAACTGTTCAACAAAAATCAAAGGTGATTTTTCTTATTCTCATTAATATGTATATTTTAAATTAATGGCAAGATTTGATATATTGGTTAAAAATTTTAAATTCCTCTTATGTATGAGATGCATGTAATCGATAATTCCCAACAAGTGATTGGCTCTAGTGCAAGTGGAAAATTGTTAGAGAGTATGCCCTAGAGCTCTTGTAATGGGGATGTATTTCATATGTATGAACTCATATTCTTAATAAAAGGCATCATTCATTTATTAATGCTATATTTAAATACATGAGTTTGTAAATCTTAAATTAATGAATGAAGTCCTAGATATTATAAACACAGTGCAAAGGCAATCATGAAAGTGTTCATGTTGTGAGATGTCTATTGCATGTAAATATGATAATATCTAAATATCCCTAGCCATAGAATTAACAAGATAAAACATTGTTAATTCGGACAGACTAGCACATGTTATGCTTCTTAAATAGTTCAATAGTGGTTTTCGTAACTGTGATTATGGAAAATGATCAAAGCTAACATGTGGATGCTTGTTAGAAGAACAGGTTTATTGGAGACCTACAAAGAGAATCCTCATATGAATATTAAATCTATGCCAATGAGGAATCTCTTCATAGCAGTTGTGCAAGTGTCCTTAGACTTAAGATCACCAAGGTTATCTTAAATAGCAAGTGATATACTTTGACTCTATAACTGATTACTTCCAACTGGCAGTGAACATAGTTAGGAGGTTGGCCATATCATGACCTACTTGAAGATAGTTGAGTGATTGGCAAAGTATTCACCATCCTAGATTTATTAAGGGAAGTTATCTCGCATGATTTTATAATTGCCATGTTCAGAGATTCTCTGGCCAAAGTAATATGCCAAGATGGATAGGGATCCATGAAGGGCATTTTGGAAACAATGGTTAAATTAATAGAACATACATAATTAGATTTATATGAGTTGACAAAAATCCATACTTAGAATCTAATTGAGATAAAAGTGGTGAAAGGAGTAATTGCATGGTAACTGTTTCTATGGAAGGGTATAGTCAAGCCACTTGACTTTCCTAATATTTGGGTAGTCATGATGCCTAGCTAGAGGCCGCTCATGATTTTTATAATAGTGTATGATAAATATCAATAGGTATTGATAAAATGATTTAAAGAAGTTTAAATCAAGTGATTTTTGAATAGAACTCATAATTATATATTGTACTGCCAATATGGACAGGAATCCAATAGGTCACACACATATAAAGTAAAGGATAAAATGATAAAATGACAAGGATAATAATATTTGATATTATTATGGGAGAAGAGAAATGAATAAGAGAATAATTAATTAAAGAGTTTAATTAATTATGATCAAGTAGAATTGTTTGTACAACTTTTTAGAAATATTTTATAAAATGGACCTAATTAAAATTTTGTATTTCATAATTATTTATTATTTGACTATAAGTGTTATAGGGCTGATATAATAATTAATGGATCCATTGGATGAATTAAAAGAGGCCCAGAGAATTTGTTTTGGCGTAGAAACCCTCTAGAGGAAGGGTTACATGCCAAACCCATATAGAAGGCATTAGGGCCTATTTCATAGACCAAAATAAATTAAATATATTTCATAAGTATTATGGAGCCTACATGTTTAATTTGGATGGATTTGGAATTCATTTGGGTGATTAAATCCAAGTGTATGCATAAAGGGTCTGGTTTATGGGTTTTGTGCATAGTCCTTTATGAATGGACTTAAATTGGATTTAATTGAGCCCAAAAAAATTATTAATAATTTAGAAGCCCATTTAATATTTCTCCATCAATTTTAAAGAGTCCAATCCCATTATGAAGTTGGATTTTTAACCTAACTATAAAAATCAAAGTGATAGGGATTTTAGGGCTAAGTGAACATTTAGAGAAAGAAATTATCTCTCTTTGAAAAAATCCTAGTTGGCACTCCCTTGCTAGCATCAAAAGGAATTCGGCCAGCCTTTCTATTCCATCATTCTTGGTTCATTCAATCCTTCTCTGGTGTGGATTACTAATTGGAGGCGTTCAATTTTGGACACTGTGGTTTGCGACAACTCGGTAAGAAGGAAAATCAATTGTTCAACAAAAAGCAAAGGTGATTTTTCTTATTCTCATTAATATTTATATTGTAAATTCATGGCAAGATTAGATCTATTGGTCGAAAATTTTAAATTCTACTTATGCATGTGATGCATGTAACCGATAATTCCAAACAGATCCTTGGTTAGCAACAACTCATCTAAATCAGGCACTTGATCAAGTATACCATATTCCTTTAATATGTAAATGTATGTGTTATAGAGCATAAGAGTATTAATTATGTAGTGGGGATATGATAGAAATTTATGCAATTATTAAAAGTAATTGCATAATTAATGATTATGCACTGAAGAGGGGTTAAATTGAAAGAGGAAATGATAATTCAAAGTATTTGGTATTTAAAAATAGAGAGGGATTGAAAGTACAATTAACCATAGAACAAAAAATACAAGCCAATGAGAAATTGACATTTAGCCATCTAGAAGGGTAAGAATTTACTAGACTATATTTTTCTACTCTTGGATAACTTTGGCCTACCACTCTTTGCCTAAAAATATCAAACTTGCTACTCCTTTATTCTTCTCTCCTTCTTCCTCTCTTAAGCTTTTCAAAATTTAGCTTTTGATTGGTAAGAGTTGTATATTTTAAAGAGAGAGAGAAAGGGAATTTATAGCATATAGATGTTAAGAAACTGGAGGAAAGGTGAAAGATAAAGGAATAGAAGAAGGGAGAAATATGCTTCAAACTTGGTATGGGAGCATTTAATTATTATGCATATACTTGTTGGTGTTTTTGCTGTATATGTACTATTGTAATGGGTGCATTTAATTATTATGCATATACTTATTGGTGTTTTTGTTGTATATGTACTGTAGTAAGTTTGATTTTGAGATTAAAGTGTTGATTTACAGCTAATTTGGTTAGAAAAAGAAGAAATTTGGCAAAGAAGTTAATATAGTAAAAGTCTATCCAAAATTTCACCATCACCAATTTTCTTGTGTTGGCTGTAACTCAGCCTATAGACCTCCAAATAGAGTTGTTCTAATTTGATAATAACGATAAGAAATGGATCTATAACTTTATACAAGAAGCCAGGTTCTAATTTTATCTGTAAGTCCCCTGGAATTTAGCTTGGATGTGTAGGGGACTTGATGTTGCCTTTGTTTTAGAGTAGCTTGTTATATCTTGAGTATATCACCTAATATATGGATCCAAAATGGGGTGATTTTTGATTTTTTTAAAAACTATAAATATAATGGAACAAATGTTAAGCAGGAAGCTTGGCCTAAAAATGTCATTAACCATGTTAAAATTGTATGGCAATATGGCCCTAAAAATCTATAAAGAATTGTTTTCGTAAAGTTAGGATTTTGGTACCCATACGGCGGTCAGCCATTCATGCACACCGTGAGGGTAGCTATTAGAGTGAACTGGAACATTTTTACAGCCCTCATGATGGTTAGCCATTCCTGCCTATTGTGAGCCCCCTTCCCCCCTATTTTGGCTAAAATGCAAGTTTTCTCACTCGAAAGTTGCCAAATTGCATCTGAACTTTCTTGAATGTTTATAAGACTTTATAAAAACATGTGCAAGGTCATAACATCACCTAATATATTGGAATATGAGATTTTATATTCAAATATGAAATGTGCTAAATATGAACTTAGAGATTTACATATATATGAAATAGTTCACACAATTACTAAATTCATAGCCTATTACGTATATGCATGACGAGTAAATGGATTATGAGAATATGCATATCTAACATGAACTAAACAAAGTGATCATATGTGGATGTATATGCTTACATAAATGTGATATTTTAATACGTGCATATGATAAATGTAAAAATGTAAGAGTTGACTCAATGCTTATATATAAGGCTTAGTTATAGATAAATAAGCATACCAATAAGGTATAATGCAGTTGCCATAGTATTGACCCCATTTTGGTGTACATGTTTGATACCTTTTGATATCCATAATATTGATACCTTCGAGTATCTATAGTATTGATACCTTCAGGTATCCACAACTACAGTACTCATTGTCCACACCCATAGTACATAAGCACGTGACTACAGAAAATAATAAATAGTGTTATGGGTTATAGGGTTAAATGATTAATATATGAACATGAATGGGTTTAAATATAAGTGATTAACATGAACTATGATTGACATAATTAATTCTCTATAAGGGTGTATATATAACATAGCTTTTGTATATGATATAGCTGTGATTGGGTATGTAATAATAGTAACATATTATGTATATGTATTGAATAAGTAAGTAATCAAATATAAGAAAAATACACTTTGTATGATATACAAACTAAATACAAATAAAAGAATTTGCAAACTCAATTTGTTATATGATTCTAATGCTTGATATATAAAAGTACTGCTAGTTATTAGTAACTATAAGTGAGTGAATTTATGAAATATATGGTCTAGTTACTTAGCACATGATCGTTTTCTATTTTAACAATTATGAATATGTTATAAATCAATATAGACTAGAAATGTGACTTATCACAGGAATTGCTATATGAATTTAGTTATTAATTCATGAATGCATCTTCTACTATAATGGTTGTAATAAATGTATGATGTGAAATGATAGACACATGAATTTAGATTTTGACATAGGGTTTTCCTATGATGAAAACACAATGGATTAATATGATAAAGTAATAGGTTTCGTGTATGAATAACAAAACTAATACATGTGATTTTATTTTGTCTAGTAATCAATACATATGATATATGCTCAAGTTGAGGTTTATGTGTTGAATGAGTAGTAATAGGCATAGTTACTTGCAATATGATGGTTAAAGCTAAGTGTTGGTAAAATATTTGAGAACTGCATGGTTCTGATTTGCAATTTTGAGATATGTAGGAATCTTGGGATGCTAAATTCCAAGTTCAAACAAAATACTAGATGTGTGGTTAGTATTCAAGAGTTAGTGGCAACTTTAGGGAGTAAACCAAAGGAAGTTTTTAAACATGTTTACTTATAAGTGTGAATTATATATAGTTTTTTAATATGTTTTAAGCTTGGTTATTTAGTTATTTTGGTATTATTTAGGTTAAAATAGAGTAAATTGTAATTTCTATGTTTTTAAGGTTAATACAATGTTTTATTTGGTTTTCAGGTTGAAATTGTTAACAAAGGGCTTAAATTGCAAAAAAGGCAAATATTTGGGCCAAAACCGCAAATATGAGAAATTTATGCGATAAAGTGAGCGTTCAGTCCAGAAGCTTTTCACGTGACCACGTGAAATCAATGAAGAAATCTACCTGTGGCCACGTGAAGGGTTGTTGCTTAGAAGACATGGCCACGTGAAGATTAAAGCTTAAAGACGCATGGCCAAGTGAAAGAACAAGTAATGAAAACCATTAATTCAAAACCTTGCTTGAATTCATTAGGAAAAATATTTTCACTAGATTCAGAGCACCTATAGCTATTATAAGTGATGGAGGCAAACATTTTGTCAACCATTAATTCAAAACCTTGCTTAAGAAATTTGGTGTTAAGCACAAAATCACAACCCCATAGCACCCTCAAGCTAATGGACAAGTGGAAGTGTCTAATACGGAGTTGAAATCAATCTTAGAGAAAACGGTTAACAACTCTAAAAAAGATTGGTCTCTTAGGTTAGATGAGGCTCTATGGGCTTATCGAACCGCATTTAAAAACCCTATAGGTATGTCTCCCTTTAGAAATCTTTTTGGAAAAGCATGTCACCTTCCAGTAGAATTAGAGCATAAAGCTTATTGGGCTACAAAATTTCTTAACTTTGATTTGAGAAATGCAGGAGAAAGGAGGAAATTGCAGCTAAATGAACTCGATGAAATTTGATAATGGTCATATGACAATGCTGCGCTTTTTAAAGAAAAGACCAAACGATGGCATGACAAGCATTTAAGGGTAAAAGATTTTGTTCCGGGAATGCTAGCGCTCCTTTATAATAGTCGTCTTCATTTGTTTCCAGGAAAACTAAAATCGAAGTGGCTCGGACCATACCAAGTGATGACAAGTAGTAACTTTGGTGTAGTGACAATCAAAAGCTTAAAAGATGGACGTGAATTTACAATCAATGGTCATCGACTCAAACCATACCAAATCGGACAATAAGAGGTTGTTGAAGCAACCTTGGTTCTTCAAAATATCTAAGAAATGGTTTGGATAGTCTAGCTGGAGACTTTAAAAACTCAGAACTTCTAATCTTTCTCTCTTTTATTTTTAAAGTTAAGTTTTTGTGTTTTCATATTTTGTGTGTTTTTGTGTTTTGATTCATGAAAAGAGTAGGTAAACAAGGTTTTTAAAAGAAGAAATGTTTTCACTAGAAAAGAGTTCGTGTTTTAAAAAGCTTAAAATGGAAAAAAATTACATTTAAGGAAGGCTAAAGAGGATTATTGTGCATATGTGTTTCAAAAGATACAAATGAAACTAAAAATCTACACATACACGTGACCACGTGTGGCTTTCCCTTTGCCATCACGTGGCCATCTCTAGACCTACTACTCACTTCCCTAAAAACCACATGATCACGTGGATCACTAAGGAGAAACATCACGTGCCCACGCATGCTTCATGAACAAAAGCACACGTGACCACGTGTAGCTCCTCCCTTGGAATCACATGGCCAAGCAATTTGGTACTACCCATAGAAACACTCCCACGACCTTTTCTTTCTTCTTTTTCATTTTAGTTTTGCTCTCACCCATGCCCGTGCCTTACCATAACAAATTGATCCACATCCATGAGTTTCCAACCACCACTGATCATCACCATCTCCGACCACCATTCTCTCTCTCTTTGCCCCTTTTTCTCTCTTTCCTACCCATCATCTCTTCCTTCTCCATATTTTCTCCATTATATTAGGGTTTTCACAACTCACACACACCACCACAACTTTGTGCTACCACTTGGCTTGATTCTATCTCAAGTAAGTTTCCACCATCTTTGCTCGTTAATTCATGTTTTCATGCCATTCTTTACTATGATTTGTGCCATTCTATGCTTTTACATGTTCATTCTAGAGGCCATATTGTACATAAGATTTTGATTTCATGTTAATTACTTGTGCTCTTTTGGAGGATTATAGATCATATATGCATGATATAGATGCTTGATATTCATTTGACTAAAGAATAGTTTTCATTATGGTCTTCAATTTGATGCTCAAACTTGTGCACATAACATGTTCGATAAAATATCCCAATGAGTTTTTCTTTAAATTCTTTTAATTTTCACTCTTTGGTTGGCATGTTTATGCTTTGGATTAATGCATTATGACTTATTTAACCTCTTGAAAGATTGGTTCATAACCTTATTCATGCATGTTAGGCATTATTTTTGACATTTATTTGCACCTAACTTTTTCATACTTGTTATGCCTTTCACATTGATTCTTGCTCATATACGGTGCATCTTTATTCTCATTGTTATTCATTTTATACAAATGTGCTTCAAAGTACCTTTTATTCACTTGTTTGCACATAAGTATACTTTGGTTTAAAAGTTGACACATTACACTTATATCATGTTTTTATTTCTCTTCAGTGGCACCTAAAAAGACCAAGTATCCTGATGTGGCAAGCTCTTCTGGTGTATGCATCCCATCATATGTGGATAGGGCTAAGGTCAATAAGTTTGATTACTTCTGTAAGTGTACATATGTCCAACCCGCTTATTTAAGTCAATACTTCCTCAATAGTTCAGTTGGAAATCTGTGGGATCATAAGATAGAACCGTTACTTCAAAATATTTGATGGATAAAATTCATTGAAAATAAGCCTAAGGTATATCTGGATATGGCACATGACTTTCTATACTCTTTTGAATGCTACTTTAAGAGAGATGCAGAGGACAGAACAGTCGGTTTCAAGTTTGGTAACAAAGGTTACTCTTTGACTTTTAGTTAGTTTTTAGAAATTTTAGGATTTGTGCCCGGTGCCCCAACGGAATTAGAGGATGCATCTCCTGTGAAAAATTGGGAAGGAATCAAAGATCTTGAGCTAGATGAGCCTTAGGTAGGAAGGGCAATGTAAGGTACATGCTTTAAGAAATCATGCTTTAAGGATCATTCATCGTTTTTTGGCTAAGAGCATGTATAACAATTTGAAAAATTCAAGCACTATTAGTGTTTCTCAAGCTATGGTCCTCCGATGCATGATGGATGGCATAGCAATCAATGTAGCAGGAATTATAGTAGCTCGGATTAAGGAATTGCAGAAAATACCAGGACATATTGATAATATTTCCATTGGGTGGATAGCTATAGTGTTGGCAATTGCAGTTGAACATCCGGGTTATAAAGACCCACTTTCAGGAGATTTACCTTGTATTGATAATAAGATACTTAAGCGGATGAAAATTCTGATTCCTAGGCGTCGTGGTCATTGGGCAACTCGAAAGGAATACTTAAGAGAGAACAATAATCGGATTGAGGAGCAGGAGGATGAGCCGAATGAGGAGTATGTTGCACCAGCTGCACCTTCTCCAATCAATGAGCTTGGAACACCTGAATTGGAAGGTCCGTTTAATCAATTAAGTAGTCGTCTGGATGCTCAGCAAATTCGACTAGATCAAATTCAAGGACGACTAGATACATTATGGGATACGGTGATGGAAGGTAATAGGACTGTTGAGCACTTTATACACCAGTTTTGGCAATGGTATCCTCCACCTCTGCCTCAACCGAAATAGTTCTTCATTTGCCGCGGACAACAAAATTTTGAGGAGGGGGTAGTCTCATTTCAGGGAGATTGTCTTCAACCTTTCCTTTCTTTTTCATGAATTGGGTTTTATTATTTTGTGTTTTGGGTTTTATTTTCTGTTATTTTGTTTTGTTTTTTTTTGTTTGCTTTCTTAAGTTTGTAAAACATGTTGAATACTTATGTAATTCACTTTTTCATTCAGTTTGTATGAGAACTTAGTTTGCCCCGATTGCTTTCAAAACATTGAACAAATTAATCTTGCTTATAGAAATATGCATGTTTAGAGCCTTTGCTTAGCAAGAGAACAAATATGGTGTTTGATAAATCTTTAGATAGTTTAATCTTCATCTAGATAAATATTTGTTAGTTTCCAAACCCTTGAAAGCACTTAGACTAGTTTTTAACTTAGAAAAATCCAATACAATGAAGTAGTGAAGTATGGAAATTTAGAGCACTAGAACCTTCCTCATCACCCTTTAAAGCATATGAGCAACTTAAACAACTTAGAAAATGATCTAGGCAATAATTTTGATAAACTTTCTTAAAAGACTTTTTACTTACCTTAGTGAAATTATCCTTTGAAAAGCCAAATTGAGCCTAAAAGGGTATGCTTAATGCGTACCATTAATATTTTCTTGTTACCCTTAATATTGTGCCATATAACCTAAAAAGCCTTTATCTCACCATATGAAATTGGCCACTTTAAGGACTAAATGGATTTATGAGTGGTTAAAGTTTTATTGGGTGTAGTGAGAAAATCTTAGCAAAGTTATTGATGAAGTCAAGTGAAAAATTTACCTTGTATTACCTTGAGTTTATTTAAGTATTTTTGTGAATGCTAGCTTAAAAAAAAAGCTAGCAAAATTATGAAAAAATCTAAGTGTGGGGTAATACAAGTAGAAAAATAAAAATATGATGACTTCTTGAAAAAAGGGCATAACATCTCTTAATAGGAAGTTTGAAAGTGAGGCAAGAATAAGCAAAATATATGTTGCTTAAGTTATTGGGATTTAGTAATCTATTTCGTCTTAGAGTGGCTATTCATTTTGATTATCTTTTATCCATTCTTTGATAACCATATCCTTATCCCCTTTACTACCCTTAAAAGACCTATGTGATTTTAAATTTGTTTTGAGTTATTTAGCGGAGATGACCTTCGGGTTTTGGTGCTAAAGGAGAGGCTTATTGTTTTTCTAGAGTTTTAAGCGCGAAACTGGTTGTATGCTTATGCATTCATATATTCTATACTTCATTATCTAGTTGTGTTGATATTTTGATTTTCAAAATTGCTTAAAATGATTTGGTCTTGCACACACTCAAGGAAATTAACTTATATTCTCTTGTTTGAAGTTGATCTATTTAGAGATCATATTAAGTGCTTTGTTAAAATGCTAAGTTTGGTTTTGAAATTGTATGTTTTGGTAAAAGTTTGATGGTTTTGAAGGTGAGATTGTTCTAATTTGCTTGAGGGCAAGCAAGGTTTAAGTGTGGGGGATTTGATAAGTGTGAATTATATATAGTTTTTTTAATATGTTTTATGCTTGGTTATTTAGTTATTTTGGTATTATTTAGGTTAAAACAGAGTTAAATTATAATTTATATGTTTTTAAGGTTAATCCAATGTTTTATTTGGTTTTCAAGCTGAAATTGTTAACAATGGGCTTAAATTGCAAAAAGGCAAAGATTTGGGCCAAAACTGCAAATATGAGAAATTTATGCGAGAAAGTGAGCGTTCAGTCCAGAAGCTTTTCACGTGTCCACGTGAAATCAATGAAGAAATCTACCCGTGGCCATGTGAAGGGTTGCTGCTTAGAAGACATGGCCACGTGAAGATTAAAGCTTAAAGACCCATGACAACGTGAAAGAACAAGTGATGAAAACCACGTGTGAAACAAGGCTAATCCACACGTGACCACGTGTGAGGAAGAATAAAGGCTACACGTGACCACGTGTAGAAATGCACTGGGAGACACGTGGCCATATGTCTAGTCTCCCACTCTGCGAAGGATTTTCATCGAGCTTCTTGTTTTAGGCAGAGTTTGCTTCCTATTTGATTTTGGAGTTTGAGAAGCGATCCATGACATCTTTTGCCTATAAATAGCAGTCTGAAACACAAGAGAAAAGAGAACCTGAGAATTAATCTTTACTTTCGTTAGTTTATTTTTACGTTGCTTTATTTTCACTATTTTTCTTCAACACTTTGTTTAAATTTTAAGTATGTCTTGTGAGTAGTTTTCTTTAACTTTTGCTAAAGGATACTTGAATCCTTAACTTGTATTGTTATGACTTAAGTTTGATCTTCAATTTAATGCAATTTGATTATTTCTTAGTTCTTAAACATAGTCTTATCTTTATTCAATTTTAAATTGATTTTTAACTTTATTAACATTGGTTAAGTAATTGGTTTAAGTAATTGGTTTTAGTGAGGTTAATGCATGATTATAATCTGAATAAGCTATAATTGTGTGTTGATTTGAGTAAGTTAAGATTGAGAAAAGTGTAATTATGAATAGGTGAAAGTTAAATCTCTTGAAAAAGGCTTTAATAGACATCTAGGAGAATTAATTCAGGTATTTATGCTAAGTATTGATTGTTCTGAATAAGGGAATTTTAATGCTTGGAATGATAATCTTGAATAAAGTTATCTGGGTTTATTAATCTGAATTCTCCATAATCACTTGTGTGTTTTCTTTTGATTAAGTCATAGCAATATTGGTTAAGGTGGATAGTCTTTTAGTGAAAGTTGCTTTTAATATTGATTTTACTTCATTCAATTTACTTGCTTTCATTTGATCGTTATTTATTTCAACTCTTTAAATTGATTTTATTTTATTTTCCAATTATTGCTTTTAGTTTTAAATCTTCAATCATCATAACTTTGGGATTTCTCTTCTCTCTTCTACACATAAAATTGGTTTTGAAATTGAAATAGCATATACAAACACAAGTTTCCCTTGGGTTCGATATTTTGGGTCATAATTATATTTTTCTATATTACTTAGCCGATCTAGTATACTTGCTAGCATCCGGTCATTTACCTTGTATGGAAGGATTATATGATTAGCTGAAGTATATGAGTTTAAATGAATATTAAAGTGCATGAATTTAAATGAATCTATAGCTCTATAGAGGATAGTAAAAGTAATTATTAAATAATTGATAGATGTTAAGTACTTGTATTATAGGGTTATTAATTTTTGAAAGAAGAAAAACTAATCTATAGTATTTGAATGTCTTAAAGTCTTGTCTTTAATAGACTATATAATAAATAGTAATCAAAGTTATATGACTAAATTTAATAATAGTCTAGTGATAGACAATAATAGTAAGTACCAATGTAAGGACCCAACATTGGCCCTGGGAGGATTCAGTGAATTAATATGATATTAAGGTAATACATTGAAAATTATTGTTTTAAGTGAAAGAGGATAAAATAGTGATTTTACCATGTGTATAATTTACACAAAAAAATAAAGTTAAGTGATCAATTGACACATAAGTATGATTTACTAGGTCAACTACAGTAAAAGAAAGGAGGTTGGGGTATAATTAAAGGAAAGAGAGTAAGTATGGGGTTAAAATTAAGAAAAAGAAATTAGAGGGGACAGATTTCTAACATGCAAATAAATGAAAGAGCTAAAGGAAACTTCTCCTCCCACTTAAAGATTCTAGAGCTTCATATGCAAGAGAGAGAAGATAAAGATTTTGGGGGATTTATATGTCTTGGTTAGCTACACCAAGAGAAAAACACATATTTTCCTTTCCACTCTCTTTCTAAAAGAATTGCATCTTCTTTTTCTTAAAAATCTATAAATCCCTCTTCGTATTTGTAAATCCGACCACTTTCATTCCAAAGAACATCTCTTCTAATCCATCATTTGGAATGTGCAGAGAGAGCTTGAAGAAGGATGTCATCATGGTGATGAGATAGCAAAGGAAAGTAAGAAAAGGTGAAGAGTAAAGAAGTCTTGATGGAATATTAGGTGTTGCATGAAAGGTTTGGGAATTAAACTCATCTTACATGTGGATTTAATGTGTGAAAATGTGGATAAAATGTATAATAGATGTATTTTGAGTCGATAATATAGTTTTAAGGCTAAGATCTAAAGAATTATACCTTACATGATTTTATTTGTTGAAGATTGAAAGAAGTAGAAACCTGTTTTTGTTCACTGGGAACCAATTTCTATATTTTGAGCATATTTTGAGTTATACAACTCTAATTTAGGTGTTTCTAGCTTGTAATTACACTACAACATAGACTTATAATTTTTTAGAAAAAACGTGACTTTGTTTCCATGCTTATGTATGCTTAATTTAAAGTTGAAGTAAGATGTGAGCTTCTATCCTATTACAGTGAGCAAATGGTAGTATTTTGGACATAATTCTTGGTAGAGAGGACTAAATTCTATGATAAAAAATTATGGATAAAATAGAATTATAGGAGCATAATTCTTATAAAGGCATGTTAGGCTAATTCTGCACCCATTTTTCTTCTACGAATTTTCAAATTGGTATAAAAAATCTATCTTTGAGTTAGTTTGACCTAATAGGAGTTTTTTTGTTTATAATTTAAGTTGTAGAGTAGGAAATTAACTAATTATAATTGGGTTAGAAACTGGACTCCTACATCTAAATTTCATATGAAGAAATCAAATTTTAAATTTGTCTTTATGTTGGTTGTATGTTGCCTTGAAATTAGATATAGCTACTGCCTTGTTAGTGGAAACAATTTGTAGTGTTTCTTGATTATCTTACGATCTAGAAGTGATAATGAGTTTATTTTTAATGTTCCAAAAACTAAAAACAGAGGAATAAATTTGTAAAAGACCACTTTGCTTAAAAATGATGTTTAATAGGTCTAAAATGGCTTATAAGATGAACCTGGAAAACTGCCTATAGATTTTTTACGGCAAAATGGACCTCATGATCATCACAAAATCAGTAACCACCTGAGCCCTTCTAGAACCAAATTTGTACCGATCTCATGGTTAGCACAAATTAGTAATCACCATGATCCTCCCTTGTTTCCTCCTATACTTGATTTTGAGGCTTTAAATTGTCACCAAAGTTTGTCTAAATCTCCCCAAATATTTTTATAACATTCTAAACATAAAATAAAGGTAATTTGTGACACTAAACATATGTGGAGTATAATGGTATATGAGAATAAAGTTATTAAAGGAACATTAATTCTAGAAGACATAAAATATATGTAATTTAAGGTTATATTAATTTATAACTCTAATATAGTAAATAAGCCAAAGTGAATATTTGATTAAGAATTTATTTATATGTTGATTGGAATTGTATAAGCTTGTGGTAATGCTATATAGATATGGTATTAAAAATAAATAAAGTGTAACATAATGTAAAGTCATCAATGAACCTAAAAAAATATGTTCATATGTCATGTATATGAGTAGCTATGACTTTAAGTATTATAATGTAAAGTCATCAATCAAATAATTGTACATAAATACAGAATTAGAATAGCTATAGATCATGATATGCTTTAATTATGTAGATGCTTATGATTCGTACGTACATAGTGAGTTGTGTAGATATGTGTTTATGAAATGATAATCTACATGTGTTTATTTCCCTATTATTAGAGTTATCATGAATTTATCATATCAGGATAATAGTGAAGTGTATAGGCATGAAAGTATAAGTATAATTAATTTTTTTTTACAACATAGTATATGCTTAATAAAAGAGTGGATACAGACATGCGTACATATTATATGAATAAAGATAACATGGTTATAAGGTTTGCTTCCACCTATATATGATGAATTATACAGCTTTGATTATTAATACATAATAGAGTTACTACAACATGCATATGAAATTTTGTCCACATAATGTTATATATGATTTATGATATAGTGTCATACTCATGGTTATACATATGTATGCATTTACATGGCTAGGAAGAGTAAAGTACAAAATGATAAAGTAAAGAGATTTAATACCTTCAACTACAAGAAAATCCATTTTCTTGACAAAAATTCCCAACAAAATTGAGTGAATTTCTATAGGAAAACAAAAATGCCGACAGAATTTAGCAACGAAAAAGGGCGTAGGAGAATTGGATGTAGGCACCATTACCGACAGAAAATATTTCCATTGATACATTTTTCAACGAAAAACATAGTCCATTGTTAATTCTTTCGGGAGGTATTGATCAAAAAATTGTCTTCATTTTCCATATTTACTGATGGAAGTAAATTCCATTGTTAAATTTACTGATGGAATGTTATGATCCATCATTAAATTTGCAGACAAAAATCACAAATCCGTAGGAAAATTTTTGATAGAATGATATGTTCTATAGGTAATTTTAATGACGGTAAATATATTTTTATCGGTAAATTTACCTCCTGCTAAAAAAAATTGCAATAGAATTATCCGTCACTAAAAATATTAATAATTTTTAATAATTATCTGATCCACCTATTTAACCTGTAGCTACCTCAACCAGCCTTTATACCAAAATGACAACATCTGTGTTAGGTGAGTCTAGAGCAATACATTGTGTAACTTGTACCAACTCTTCTAGTCCAAAACCATATAACACAAAATTACAATAAACAAACCAAATAGCTGTACTTTGTACAAAAGCAGAAGAATAAATTATAAATATATATTTAAACCTTTGATTTAAAAAAATCATGTTAAGCTAAACAAATAAAATAAATCTAAATCTTTATCTATTTACTAGCACAAAAGGAGTTTAACTTCTAACAATGAGGAAAATGGACATTGGAACAACAACTATCTAACATAATATTACCCAAAAATAAAAATGGACAAATTTATATTTTTAACAAAATAAATTTCATAGCTAACAATGACCAAGTCATTATAGATTATAATTGAATAACTAGTACTAGTAACAACTAAAGCAGATAACTACTAAGTATTATATAGTTTGAAACAATAAACAACAAATGAGCTGAATAAGTGCACAAACCTTATTGACAATAATCAAAGACAAGCTAGCTATAAAAGCATAAAAAATTCCAAGACCTGAGTCTACATGAAATCCAAGATTAATAGATTAACCATCAATCTCGTGGGTAACTATCTTCTTATTTTTCTTATGCATTCTCAACTCAAACTTGAGATCATTTGCAATCATTTCTCTAAACATTACAATGATTAATTGCATACTATATCAAACATTATCTTTATTATTTCATTTCACTTTATTTGTATTAGTCATTCTCAATTCACAACTTAAAATCAAGTGAAGTCATGTTTCAAGCATCACAATATTATTTTATATTTGTCAAATTTTAGTATACATAGCGAATTCAATTCTTAAAGTCAAAACTAAATTTTATGATATAGATTCATCCACCTTACTTATTAAAACATAAGTTATTAAAACATAAGTTATTAAAACATAAGTTATACTTACATAAAAATTTCATTATTATGCAATATTTGTTTGCTTTATGAAAAATGTTTTATTTTCCATTATTCTCCCTTTAGTTAGCATCTAATTAAATACTTATAACACTAATTGCACAGAAACCCAATCATGCTCAAATATCCCAAATCAACTAAGCCATATCTACAACAATTCTAAGTTTCTTTCTTTTGTTTATTCATACATTGTATTTATCTCATTATAACTTTAGAATTGAATTTACCATACTGATTGGCCAATTTATTTAACATTTCCTTGAATTTATCATTAGCTATGATATTTTTTAAATTAGCACAGTAAATTCTATATACTTAACTAACCAACTAATGATACAATTCAATTCACATAATATTTATTTGACACATTTAATATATGCCTACCAATAAATTAGGTATTTGTCAATTTCACTATTGTCAATATATATATAAATATAATGATTGAGAAAAAAAGCAAATTTAACTTCCAATCCATTGAACTATTCACCATACAAATTACCAAATAAACATCACCATCTTTTATTTGTCAACATTTTATATTATTTTATAAAAATTTTCACAAGAGTTATCGACCTACAAATATTCAAAAAAAAAATTCCATAATTCAGTTAAGATTATAGTTTCACCACTAATTTCCAATTTTGTTCAATCAACATTTCATTATTTTACTTATAACTTCATAACTTTATTTATTGCCTTAATTAGCTGACTAACAAAGCCCTTTTATTTCAAAGAAGCCATTAAACATAGCATCTCAAGTTATAAAAATATATTATACAACTTCAATATGCTAACTAAGAATTATTTTAACTAACCTAACTTATTTAATTTGGAAATTTTAGCTTATTTCACCCAAAATACTAATTAATTCACATAATATTTATTTATATAGCTCTAAAAATTTAGTAAAAAGGCAAATTTATTAAAGTACTTACTAGTTGAAGTTAAAATTCACATTTTTAGTTCATTTTTTCATCGTGACCACATTATTCTCTTCGGTCACCAGTTGCTAGATTCATTAGAGATACATCACCATTTCCATTGTGAAGCCCGTAGTACAAAGGACCAATCGCCAATGGTCATGTGCCTTAAGGAGCCATGGTGTGGCCAAAATCTGCACCAAAGCAACTCACCACACCTATTTCGGATCAACCCCATGCCGACAAGTGACGATGATCAGTGTATATGAAAGGAAGTGTCTGGTCACAGCAAGCCTAATGGCAGTGCTCATATTGCCATCTAACATCGGAGTTGGCTGAAATCATAAAGGGCATTCTTCAGGTTTCAAAGACAAAGAAAGGGAAAAATAAAGACAAATGGCAGCTTATCGGAGAGGAGACAGTGGTTAGCTGATGTGGTGGAGATAGTGTTGGGTTGTTGCCGGCATTGGTGAACCGCTCGCCACTCTTCGCTTCCTCCGTCCGCCCCTCTCCTTCCTTTTTAATCTTTTCCTCCCTAATCTTTTTCTTTCTTTTATTTTCTTCTTCTTTTATTTTGTGTGGCCTATATGCAATTGGGCAAAGATATTTCATTCATTATTAGTTACATTATTTATTTATTATTTTTTTAAGTTTCCCTTATTTATTATTTTTATTTCTTATTTTTTCTTATATAAAAATGATTGTAATTCTTTCTATATATATGTTTGTGTGTGTGTAAGGCCCCAACTTTGACCCTAGTAGAGATGCATGATTTAAATGATAATATTAATGATTAATATTTAATTAATTAGGAGAAATGCAAATTTTGGGTCAAAAGGGAAAAGTGGTAATTTTATTTATGTAATGTATGTGAGTTATTAAGCATAATTAATTTTATAAGGTGCAATTGCAAGAAATAAAATAGGTTTGTGGTTCATTTACAAAAGAAGGAAAGGTGGGGTTGATTTTAAAAGAGGAATTAAAGAGAGGGAACAAATTATGACTTGTAAAAAAATGGAGTACAAAAAAGGGAACTTCTCCTCCCATTATAAAGTAAAAAAATTCTACATGTAAGAGAGAGAAATGTAGATATTGGGTTATATTAGTGGCTTAGGCAGCATTTGAAGAGAGAAAAATTTTAAATTTTCTTCTCTTTCATCTATCTTTAAAAAACTTGCATGTTCTTTCGCTATACCTGTAAGGAACCAAAATGGGCCCTAGTAGAATTCAAAGGCAATTTTATGTTATTAAAATATAATTAAACATTATTCGATGAATTATTATGTTTTTCTTGACCTTTCAGCACTCTTTTGACTATATCTCGAGTTATAGAGCACAAAATTAGATGATTCAATGTGGGTTTGAAAATATACATCCATACTAAGATTTCATATGAAGAAACCAAGTTTGAAATATGTCTTTAACTAGGCTATATTTAAGCATAAATTTCAGAATAGTTTGCAGCCTAGTCACTAGGAACAGACCTCAGTATTTTGTAAATATCTTAAAATATACAAATGATATGGAGATGATTCTTGACGTTTTAGAAACTAGAAACATATTGTAATAAGTTGGTAGAAGATAACATTTGTAAAAATGGCTTTTGGAAGGTCAAAAATTACATACAAGTCAAATTCATAAAACTGCCTATGATAGAGGATACAATAGTCAAGTGATAATATAGTTTAAAGGCTAATTTAAAAGAGGATGAAAATTTAGGGGTCAATTTGTTAATATGAAACTTGAAGGGTAAATTATGAAAAAGGGACATAAAGGAGAGGTTGATTTAAGAAAAGAAAAAAATGAGTGGAACATTGTGTGACATGCAAATAAATGAGAGAAATTTATGTAACATGCAATTAGTTAGAGGATTAAAAGAGATATTTGTGTGGGACATGTTGATGTCATTTTCCACTTAACTCACCATGTAAGCAATGTATTTAGGAGTATTTATAGAGGTTTGGTTGGCCATTTGAGAATGAAAAACTAGAAATTCTTTATCCTTTATTCTCTCATTTCCTTTGTATTCTCTCAAGTAAACCAAGTTAAATTCATGATGGCTAATCAAGAAGTATTTGTGTAACAACTTTAAGGTAATTAATCTAATGAATTTCATCTTCTTCTTCTCCTTTTCATTCTCATTTTATTGAGGTAATGGTTGAGTATGGTGCTGGAGTTTTTGATTAAAAGATGATGTTGGTTATAAGGGAGAAGAGGAGGGTAGAAACAACGAAAATTAGTTACAAAGAGTAGAGAGCAAGGAGAATTTAAAGAAGATTTGAGTTGCATGTCCAGGTTTGGGAACTATTATTTCTTGCATGCATTAATATTGTGTTCATTATAGATTTTATTAGTATATTGACTTGAATTAAGATATTAGACATTAATGTGAAAGTGCTGTCCAGAAATTCGGATTGACCTCCAATGACTAATTTGATCATAAGTTGAGTGTTTGAACTCCGAATTTGATGTTACTAGTTGGGTTAGAACCAGGACTTCTGTACCTACAAATGTTATCGAAATAACAATAATGAACTTTTGCCTCTAAGGTCCTCAAAATGCCCAAAATAGTAACCTTTGAAAGAAGAAAAGTTAATGAATTTGAAATTCTGAGTTGAGTTTCTATGAACCAGTTTCGGAATTTTGCAGATTTCTCGAGTTTTATAGCTCCAATTTGGGAAATTTAAATTGATAATTAAACTTAAGACATGGATTCATAGTTTTTTATAAGAAACCTAAATGTGATTCTGTCCCTAAGTATTTTTTATTTTTACTTGAAATTCGTAGTGAGATGCTGTCTAGTTATAGAGAGCAGGTTCCAGTATTTTTGAAATAATGTTCGATAGAGAAGTATAAATCCTATGACAAAAAATTCCAGTTAAAATACACTTATAGGAGAACAATTTTCGTGAAGGAAGGTTGGCTTAAATCTATGCAAATTGTTTTCTATGAATTTTCTAATTCATAACTAAAGCTGATTTTGTTATTATGAACTGCTGTCTAGTGTTAACGACCAACTTGTAGTATTTTTCTTATAAATCATGATAGAAGTCTCAAAATGCTATGGGACAAAATTCCAGTTAAAATATACTTATGGGAGTACAACTCTTATGAATAAATGTTAGTTTAATTCTGTGCTTATTTTGTTCCGCGAATTTTTCAATGTGGTCACACAAATTATTTTCAATGACATTGCTGGTTGTATAATTATAGGTAATAATAGTGGTATTATAAATTTATACATGACTATGGTGTTAGATGATATATGTATATGATAAAAAGGTACAATAATATTATAATCTAAAGCTATAAGTGCATGAAATTTTAGAAAATATAGTATGCAATAAGACCATGAAAAAGCATATGGATAATTAATTATTTTAATGAATATGATTATGCCTACATGCTAATGTCTACTAAATAACATGTTAAGGTAAATGATTACAGTATTATAAAATTACCGTTGCTTAATTTGATATCTGAGTTTAATTGTGTGTGTGTATATATATATATATATATATATGATATTGCCATATTAAGTAATGGGTGTGAATAGATGACGAAGTATGTATATGACCCTTTTAAGTACAAATATGTTATTATTTACCTAATTTACATAGCATAGATCATACTTGTATATTATAAATATAGATCATGCTCATATGATATGAATATAGATCATGCTTATATGACTATCAATACAGGATCATATGCATACATATTGATAAACATGCTTATAAGAATAAGCTTACTATATGCAAATGTACCTACAGGTATGTACATTTATGATTATGTATATGAGTGTATGAGCATGTAATTGCCCTATGAGATAGAAAATGTTTAGCATGACTATGAACATGTGAGATGCTTAATGAGAACATGATCAAGTATAAGATATGATGATTATATGTCATCATGCAAACTTATAGTCACACGAAATGGATGAGCTAATTGTTTAACTTGGCTTATGAAATGTGCATATATCTGCTTATGCACCAGAGAACTTATAGTTTTATAAGACTCTATATATGTACAAATAGTATACTATGAATAAAGTCTTAATATGTGAATAGAACACGAATATAGTTCTACCTGCGATAGAGTTTTAGATGTGGATAGATAGGCGCCTATAGGGAAATTGCAGCTGCCATAGTTTGGCCCAATTGGGTCCATAGTATGTATGATCCCGTTTGGATCATGAACAGCCCCATTTTGGTTGATAGGCGACCCCATTTGGGTCTGCTTGATCGGTCCACAGTATATTTGGCCCCATTTGGGTCTATAGATTTGATATCTTCGAATATCCTTCATTTTGATATTGATGTGTATCCATAGTTCCCGTTATCCACTGATAGAACTTAGGCAGGCTAAACTATAAATACATCACAGATATTAAAGTATAAAGTACATAGCAAACATCATATAAGGGTTAAGGATATTGCTTGATTACATGTTTGACTTGATTTGCTTGTATTATTTCATAAGTTTAAATAAATAAAGTTTACCAAGTAACACACGATATGTATGCTATTTATAGTTGGTTGCAAATGTTCAAAATTGCTTAAATGAGTTAAATGCATGAAGAATTATCAATAATGATACAATACAAGCATGCTAAGTTAATTGTCAAGCTTTTCAAATGTTTTTATTGTTTACTATGTGAGGTTGTTAGATTTGTCAGGATTTTCTAATTCGTTGATTATATGTTAAATAAATGTATATATTTAAAGTGTGCTGAGTGTGATTACTGATGAAGCAATGGTAATATCGAAATGCTTTAAAAGTTGAAAAAGATACAAGGTAAAGATATAATAGTTTAATAATAATAGTAAGTATTCCAACGAATGAGAATGCATCTCATACATGGAAGATATTATACATGTGTATAGGGAATAGAAATTATTTGAATACAGTACCATGTTTCTAAGATAGTTAAGTATATCCAAGTGATCACTAAGGTTAAATTATGGGAACTCATAAAGTATAGATAAAGTATATATATAAATATTTGTAAATAAGTGATAAAAATATGACTTAGTTAATAAATGTTTGGCAGTTGATATTGATATATGAATAATATAGTCATTAATGTTTGACAAATAATAATTCAAGTAATTGGTCAAGAGTAACATAAAGAAATCCAGAAAGTAAGCTTGATGTATAGGATTCAAGTATTGAATAACTATTGATAAAGGTATGAAATTGATAAGCAAAGGAAATATCAATAGGTGTTGTTATTGGCTATAAGAAAAGCATAAGAGAATATAGCACTAGGAGATTATAGTGAATATTGTTTATAATGATTGGTTTATTTGCTTTAAGATGCATATATATGGGTTTTCATCTTGATGACCTTTAAAAGGGGTTGTCCATATGTTTTTGTTCCCCGCTAAGCTTTATAGCTTAGCACGGGTGTTTCATCCGTGTAGGTTGCAAGTAAGGATTTTTTTCCTGGGATGATATCTGCAGCAGGATGGCCAACACAAGAGAGAGATTGAAAGTATAGTCTACTATTGAATGCATTTTGTTTACAAGATTTTTATTTATTTTGACAAGGATGTGATATACAAATGATTAATAGATATAAATGTTGTATTATATAAAAATACTCTTAAGTATACAGTAAAGTGTTAATAGTATAGTTTATATGTCGGATTTATGTTTGAAGTTTAAAACTAAATATATATATATATATATTGCGATCATTAAACCTAGCAAGCTTGCTTAATGTTACAGGATATAGTGTTTACAGCTATGTAGTCGATAAGAGTGTTACAATAACACTCAAAACTTATGTGTGTGGATTAAAGGGTTTTGATGGGAGATTTTGTAAGGTAATGGAATTTCACTACAAATCTATCCTTTGGCTTCATCCTCTTCTTGTTCTTTATTTTTTTATAGATTTAATGAGAAATAAATTGGGTTTTAATGTAGGATTCATGATTTTATGCAGAAGAAGAAAGAGTATGACGAACAAGGGCAAAGAAGTTGCAAAATATTAAAGATTGAGTGGGGTTTCGGACAATGTAAGGGACTTTGGTGTATGAGTGTTATGCATGTATATTTAGATGTTGATTTTGATGAAATCAAGACTTAGTTATAACAAAGAGATAAGAAATTATGAATACGTTAATATGAAAGGGTTAAATGGATAAGAAAAGTTAAACCCTAGATTAAAATTTTGAAAGTATAATGCAAATACAATTTTGTAAGGGAAATGTCCTAAAGGATATTCTCTACTTAGATAATCTCTAAATGATAATCTCTAATTAGATAAATTTCAATTTGGCTTAAGTGTATCAAAAAGCTTGAAAAATCTCTTTGGTATCACAAATCTATTTTAGGGTTCATTTGACCAAGTGATCTTATATTGCTTATATCTGGAGTTTTAGAATGGAAAATTGATTGATTTTAATTAGATTAGAATATAAACATCCATAGTTAGGTTTTCTATGAAGATGACCAAGTTAAATTCTACTCTTAACCTTGCCAAAAATTAGTTTGAAAATTGGACAGTCTAGAGCCCTATCTTTAGAAAAAGTATTTAGTAATTTGTAAATACCCTAAAATGTAGAGATGATAATGAGATTATTTTTAATGTTATAGAAACTAGAAATATAGAAAAATAAGTTTTCAGAAGGCCACTTTGCCTAAAAATGTCATTTAATGGGTCTAAAATAGCAAACAAAATTAACAAGTAAATCTGCCTTTAAACAGAGTGGACCTCACTGTCAGTACCAATTTGGTAATGACCTTGAGGCCAGTTTGGAATCGAAAATGCACCTATCTCATGGTTAGTACCTATTTAATAATGATCATGAGGTTAGTCTAGAACCTTAAGTATACTTAACTGATGGTTTATACCTATTTAGTAATGACCGTGAGGTCAGTCCAAAACTTAAAGTACACTTATCTCACGGTCAGTACCTATTTAGTAGTGACCTTGAGGTCAATCTAGAACTCGAAGTACACCTATCTCACAGTCATTACCTATTTAGCAATGATCATGATCCTCCCATGTCTTCCTTATAATTGATTTAAAAGTCCTAAATGGTCACCAATGTTTACCTAAACCTCCTTAAACATCTCTAGAGCATTTCACAATGTAGAAACAACATATAAAGAGTTGTATGTTCAATATTATATGATAATATCATATTGTAAAGATATAGGTATTAATAGTTGAAGAAGCATGACATATGACAAATATATGAACTATTATTCCTATTACTTTTTTGAGATAACATTTATATGCTTATATGTTATGCATATGAATTATCATGCTAAAGCATATGATTACAACGATATATGGTCATGTTCATTTACTTGAATTGTCATATGAGATTGGATATGCATGTGTATATATCAGAGATTGTGTATCCTTTTATATGAGCACAAGCATGTGAGTATATATATACACATATATGTGTGTGTGTGTGTGTGTGTGTGTGTGTGTGTGTGTGTGTGTGTGTGTGTGTATATACATACATACATACATACATATATGTATGTATGTATGTATGTATGTATGTATGTATAGTGAAAGCACAAGCATGAGAAATAAATTGAATATGAACACAGTATTCCCTACAAATAGAGTTCGACCATGGATAGATAGGCATGCCCATAGGGATAAAGTTGCAGCTATTAGAGTTAGCCCTATTTGGGTCATAAAGTGCAGAGATGGTCCCATTTAGATCATAAATAGCCCCATTTGGGTCTACTTGATCTGTCTAGAGTATAGTTCGACCCCTTTTGGGTCTAAAGATTTTGATATCTCCAGATATGTAAAGTTTTAATACCTAAGGGTATCTAAAGTTCCCATTATCTACTTTTAGAACTTATGTAGGCTAAATTCCAATTATAATTATGATTATAGTATTTGAATTAAAGCATGAATGGTCAGATTTTATTGTTGGACAACATGATTGGTTCTAATTACAGAAATTGTATCTCAAGTATAAATGCTCATAGTATATAAATCAATCAACGGAATTTTTTTTACTGAGATATATGTTTATCTTTGTTGCCTTATTGATTATACATTGTAATGTTGTGAGAATTAATTATTTATTTATCATTGATATCTTATGTTACATATGATGCATGTTGAGTGTGTTTGTTATTGACCGCTGTGAGTGGTCGTCCATCATGAAATTTTTCCCACTAAGCTTTATAACTTCGTATGGGCTATTTGATCTGGTAAAGAAGCACTAGTGAAGTAGAGTGGGTGTCAGTCACTAGAATGTCCCCATTATTCTAAGCAGTACTTGGGTAATTGCCAAAAATTGGCTAGAGCATGTTTTAGATGTCGTACCACTGATCATTTTATAGCAAACTGTCCATCAATGTGGGAGGAAAACCAGGGTAGCAAGGGAGCTTCTAATGCACCCTCCTTGGGTAGAGGTAGAAGCAAAGAGCATGGTGGATCAAATAATCGTAGATCTCAGTCTAAGAATGTGTTTGAATCAGTTGATCAACCCATGAATCCAATTGTTCTTAGTTGGGCTAGTATTTTCTCTCTCTTTGATTTTGATATTCATACACTTATTGATCCTGGTTCTAATCATTCTTATGCTTGTGTTGGGGATATGGGTAGAAATATGTCAACCGCACTTGAATTGGATTATGATATTTGTGTAACTAACTCATTAGGACACAATGTTTGTGTTAATAAAATTTATAAAAAATGTCCCATTATGATCTAAGGGAAGGAATTTTTGGCTAATCTCATTGATTTTCCATTTTGGGAGTTTGATGTGATTTTAGGCATGGATTGGCTATCGAAACATCATACAGTGGTCGATTATAGGGCTAAGACAATAGTGCTTAGAGATACAAATGGTAAAGAAGTAGTAGTACATGGTATTTAAATTAAACCTTTAGCTAATGTAATATCGGCTATGCAAGCCAGGCAATTTTTGAAAGAAGGATATAAAGCATATTTAGCCTTGGTACTTGATTCAGAAAGGGAGAAGGTGAAGCTTTAAGATATTCTTATTGTAAACAAGTTTTCTGATGTATTTCCTAAAGACTTACCAAGTCTTCCAATTGAAAGGGATATGGAGTTGTCTATAGAAGTTCTACCTCGTACAACTCTTATTTCTAAGGCACTATGCAGAATTTCACCAAAAAATTAAAGGAGTTAAAATTTCAGTTACAAAAATTGCTTGACAAGGCTTTATTAGGCCTAGTGCATCACCTTAGGGTGTACAAGTTTTGTTTGTAAAGAAGAAAGATGGGACTATGAGAAAGTGTATAGACGATCGTCAAGTGAATAAAGTGATAGTGAAGAGCAAGTACCCATTGCCTACAATTGAGGATTTATTTGATTAATTGAAAGATGTTGGAGTGTTTTCCAAGATTGACTTACGATCACAGTACTATTAACCTCAGGTAAAAGATGTGGATGTTCCCAAAACTGCATTTAGAATCCAATATGGTCATTACAAATTTCTAGTAATGCCATTTTGGTTAACAAATGCATTGGCTACTTTTATGGACCTTAGGGTATTTTGACCCTACGTAGACAAATTTGTGGTTGTGTTCATAGATGACTTATTAGTCTATTCAAGAAATGAAGCTGAGCATGTTGAACATTTGAGAATTGTGTTGCAGAAATTAAAGGAAAATCAGTTGCTAACTAAGTTGAGTAAGTGTGATTTTTAGCTTATGAAAGTCTCTTTCCTTGGGCATATAATGTCTTTTGAAGGCATTAAAGTGGATCCAGCTAAACTTGAGGCTAATGTGAATTAGAGATCGCCTCGAAATGTGATAGAAGTAAGAAGTTTTTTGTGTTTAGCAGGCTATTACAATCACTTTGTGAAAGGTTTTTTAATCATTACTTCACCACTTACTAAGCTGTTAAGGACAAATATCAAGTTTGAGTGGACCGATCGTTGTGAAATAAGTTTTGATCAGTTAAAGAAAATGTTATCAGAAGCACCAGTTCCAGCTGGTTTTGGGTAAAGAGTATACGATGTACAATAATGCTTCCAAATTTTGTTTAGGATACATATTAATGTAAGATGGCAAAGTGGTAGCCTATGCATCTAGGTAATTGAAACCGCATGAATAGAACTACCTTACACATGATCTAGAATTGGTTGTAGTTGCTTTGAAGATATAGCGGCATTATTTGTATGGAGAAAGATGCAAAATTTATACAGATCATAAGGGTCTTAAGTATTTGGTCACTCAGAAGGATCTCAATTTGAGACAACGCCGACTATTAGAGTTACTTAAGGATTATGACTGTATAGTGGATTACAACCTAGGTAAAGCTACTGTTGTAGCTGATGCCTTAAGTCGTAAGATGATGGTAGCTATGATGTTACAATAGGGTAGAAGGAAATTTCCATTGGATGGTGCTTTGATAGCTCCATTGAAGGCTACACCTTGTGTGAGATAATTAGTGTTAGATGCTCAGAAAATAGATGGAAAGTTACAATAGATTCTACAATCATCTCATGAAACAAATAAAACCAAATTGCAATAGATTCTGCAATAGATAGGGGTGTGTACTACCAGAATAGATTATATATTCCAGATGATAGGGAATTGAAAAGAACTCTGTTGCATAAAGCTCAAAATATAGTGTTTACTATAGACCCTAGTGGGAATAAGATGTATTAGGATTTGAAATAGTTTTATAGGTGGTTGTGTATGAAGAAAGATATAGTAGATGATACTTCGAAGTGTTTAACTTGTCAACAAGTGAAAGCAGAACATTAGTTGCCCTTAGAATTATTGAATCCCATTCCAATACCACAATGGAAATGGGAAGACATTACTATAGATTTTGTGACAATTTTTCCTCTCACACAGAAGAAGCATGATGTAGTATGGGTTATAGTTGATAAGTTGACTAAAACAACTCATTTCTTTCCGGATCAAATAGATTATCTTATGGATAAGTTGGCATAACTCTATTTAAATGAGATTGTTCGATTACATGGTATACCTATGCCTATAATTTTTGATAGAGATCTAAGGTTTATATCTAGATTCTAGAAAAGCCTACAACAAGCATGAAACACCCTAAGTCTAGTGTTTTTATCATATATTATGCCATACAATTCAATCATATTATAGTAGGATATTAACCCATTAAACCAACATTAATAACTCTAAAGATCCATTTTATTAATCAACAAGTATGTTAATTAGGTGTCTCTCACAACATCTATTACTTTAGTTATATATGCATAACCATTCATCATGTAAACCACTTATCATATTCATGCTAGATACAACTATCTTAATTTATATTCATTGTCATGCATAGCATTCTGCATTCCATCTAATGTATATATAAGCATTCTAGATCCTATATGCATGGACATACCAGCATTCTCATGATGAGCTTAATACAACATCATCTTCCATATGATATACATATATTATATAACCTTTTATACATTTTAAACAAATTAAAGGAACTTATACAAAATTAACCAAAATTCCTACATCAACTTTTATGAATTGGTGTTAGCCTATCCTGATGCAAAGTACGTTCCTGAGCAAAAGCTTTGACTACAAAAGAACATACATGGATAAAATAACCAATGCTAAGCTATAAAGCTTTGTAGCGAATACTAAACATGGAAAATAACAACTCACAGTGATTGTCAAAAAGTTATATATCATACATCAATTGAAATAATAACAAGACATGTTAAAGATAGCTATATGATAAGATATGAAATTTTCAACATCAACATAATCATACATTTAATTTTGCATCCCTAAATTTCAACATTTCCTAAAATGCTCTGCACATATACATATACATATAATGCATGCATTAGAAACCACAGTTAAACATGTTATTCCATATATCATATGCATTAATTATACTGTAGTTGACTGTGATGTATTTATACTTTAACTTAGCTTGCTTAAGTTCTAAAGGTGGATAATGGGAACGGTGGATACTCAAGGTTATCAAAATAGTGGATATCCGAAGATATCAAAATTATAGACCCAAACAGGGGCGATTATATAGTGGATCGATCAAATGGACCCAAACAGGGTTGTTCATTATCCAATAGGATCAACTTTACTTTAGACCTAAATAGGTCAATGGTGGCAGCTGCAATATCCCTATAAGCACCTATCTATCCACAATTGAACTCTAAATTGCAAGTAACACTCTATTCAATTCTCTTTTCATATATCATGCTTGCACTTAATTATTCAATTTGCACATGTATAACCATAGGATAAATATATTGTTGCTATTGCATAATTATGTATGCAAAGTTCATATAAAGATTCAAATACTTTTTAACATGCTATCATTAGATATCACATATTAGCATGATCATACTATATCAATCACATAATGTATCATACACATTCCAGTGCTCATCATAAAACATGCCTCATTCTTAAAAATTTACATTATAGCACATCATATATATGTGATCATGTAAAAAGATACATAATCTGTAGTATATATATACACATATATTCATATAGGCATATAACAATACAAGTATTGAAAATTGAACATATATCATTTTAATATGTACTTTAATATGTTATCATTAAAGCACTACATGTGAACATGGTCATACTAATGCATTTCTTATTTCATAGTATAAGTGCATGTTCAAATATAAATTTACTCTATCATTAGAGTACAGTATGTAAGAATAATTATAGATAACAAGCATTTGTGAATATTTTATATCATTAACATTAATCTTTACTTATGTATATACAAGATTATATATATAGACCTTTGTCAAAAATCATATTACATTCCATATATAATTCAATGTGTTTTCATATAGACACATATTTAACATGACAACATTTAGAAAATAATAGAAAATACATTAAAATTCTGCCTATAAAATTCTGCACAGGGACAACATTCTGGATCTAACTTGTGTGCCATTTTTGATTTAGAAATTGTTATTTTTAGGCCAAGTGAAATTCTACAAATTTATTCCCTTATATATCCAGTTTCTAAAAAATTAAAATTCATCTCAATATCACATCTATAACTTGAGATATTAAAACCCATAGGATGTTCATAAAATATAAATAATTTTTTGTTACCACTTATAAAATTCACAGAATAAAATAAGGAACGAATCAGACTAACTTTCCCTCATCAAAGTTTTGCTCCTAGGTATGTAGTTTACCCATAATTTTACAACATAGTATTTTTACTCCTGTACCAAGATTTATGCCCGAAATACAAAAATCTATTCCTTATCAATGCAACCAGTTCTTACAAGGTTCAAGTTAGCATTTGACATTCATACACAAAGAATTAGGCAATGGTTCCTTCATATAAAATGTACATTTAGAAGTCTATTTTGCATATAATTTAACCTCATAGAATTCTGACCATTATACAAGGAAATACATCATATTTTCCACAAACTATTCCAGAACAAAGAATAATAGTTCACTACAATTTCAAGTGAAAATATAAACAACATATAGACATATTTAGCCCTAAATTACTCTAAAAAGTTATAAGTATATTACTTATGTAAAATGTGAAATTAACATTATCTCAATTTAAGCTTTCTAATTCAAAATATACTGAAATTACAACAATTAATTCATGATGCTTACATGTTTCTTCTTATCAAAACTTCTATGAATTTATAATCAATTAATTTTTTCAATTTATCATACAAAAATTCATGTTTCTTCTACAATTAACCACATTAATATATGAGAATCCTATTACTCCCATACCTTGGCCGAAAATTCCCCGAGTCTTTAATCTTGCACCTTTTCTTTCCCTTTGCTCTTTCCACCTTCTTCTTCTCCTTTAACAATAATTCATTCTCTAAACATAAATTTCCAGCATTTTACTCAACCAAGCACTCAACAAAATGAGAAGAAAATGAAGAATAAGATGATGAAAACCGAATTAAGATGATTACCTTAATGTTATACACTTAATTGTCCTTGATTAATCAACATGTAAGGATTTTTCTTCAATAAAACTTAAAGAGATCTAACAATAGATATGTGAATGAGAAGAAAGAAATTTCAGAATTCCTTCAAGGTGTTGCCATGCCACTCTCTCTTTCTTCTTATAATTTGTCTCTTTTACTTGTGTAAATCACTATTTATAAGGACAAGGAAAATTCCCTTTTTAATCCTTCCAAATTTTGTATGTCACATAATAATCTCTCCTCTTTTTGCATGTTATACATTGACCAATATATTTTATACCCTTCTTAAATCAACCACTCAATTCTTTCTTTATTCACAATTGCCCTCAAATTACCATATTAACAAATTGACCCCTATATTAACTCTTCATGCTTTAATTACACCCTTGAATATTATTAAACCAAAATAATAATTTAATTTCTTTCATGCAATAAATAAAATAAAAAAGATCTTATCACTTGCCCTATACCTTATAAGAAATTCACATTTTTAATTTAATCTCAATTAAATATAACCCTATAAAAGCATGCATTATCAACTAGGGTCATAATAGGGGCCTTACAAAGCATTGGGAACACAATTTCATTACAGTACAACTTTCTATCCTTAAACAGATGGATAATCTAAGAGGGTTATCCAAGTCTTAGAGGATATGTAGAGAGTTTATGTCTTGGATTTCATAAAAAGTTGGGATAGATATCTAGCTTTAATGGGGTTTGCTTACAATAATTGTTATCAAAAGAGTATTGATATGGCACCATATGATGCTTTGTATGGTTGGAAATGTAGAACTCTAATTTGTTAGACTAAGTTATCTAAATGTAGAATGATTGGTCCTGACCTTGTTAAGGATACAGAGGAGAATGTATATGTTATTAAGTAGAGATTGAAAGAAGCTTGTAACAGACAACAATCCTATGTGGATTTAAAAAGAAAAGACATTGAGTATCAAGTTGGTGAGAAAGTGTTTCTAAAAGTTTTCCCCCTAGAGAAAAGTACTGAGATTTGGAAAGAAAGGTAAATTGAGTCCAAGATTTATTAGTCCAAACAAAATTCTGCAAAGAGTTGGACCAATGGCATACATATTGACTCTTCCTATAGAATTAGCCAAATTACATTATATGTTTCTTGTATCCATGTTACATAGATATTGTTCTGATGAATATCATATACTATAGATTCAAGATATTCAAGTACCGCCGGATTTTTCTTATGATGAAGAACCTAATGAGATTTTGGCAAGAGAAATAAGATAGTTAAGAAACAATCAAATTCCTCTTGTCAAAGTGCTTTGACAACATCATGGAATGCAAAAAACAACTTGAAAACCAGTGGCAATTATGAAAAAGAAGTATCCCAAACTATTTAAAATAGGTATGAATTTAGAGGATGAAATTCTTCAAGGGGGAGAGAATTGTAAGGTCCCAACTTTGAATCTAATAGAAATGCATGATTTAAATGATAATATTTATAATTAATGTTTAATTAGTTAGGAGAACTACACATTTTGGGTCAATAGGGCAAAGTGGTAATTTTATTTATGTAATGTATGTGAGTTATTAAACATAATAAATTTTATAAAGGTGCAATTGAAATAAAGAAAATAGGTTTGTGGGTCATTTATGGAAGAAGGTAAGGTGGGGTTGATTTTAAAAGAGGAATTAAAGATATGGGACAATTTACGACATGTAAGAAAATGGAAGACCAAAAAGGGAACTTCTCCTCCCATTATAAAGTCAAAAATTTTACATGTAAGAGAAAAAAATGTAGAGATTGGGTTGTATTAGTAGCTTGGGCGGCATTTAAAGAGAGAAATTACAAATTTTCTTCTCTTTCATCTATCTCTAAAAAACTTAATGTTCTTTCTCTATAACTCTCAAGATTTTAACTTTATCTGTTTTGATTCAAGGGTTTTAAAGGGAGATTTGGTAAGGTAATAGAATTGTACTATAAATCTATCTTTTACCTTCATCCTCTTCTTCTTCTTCTTTATTATTTTTCATGGATTTAATGAGAAAGAAATTGGGTTTTAATGCAAGAGTACAAATTTTCTATAGAAGAAGTAGGGAGTAGGAAGAACAAAGGCAAATAATTGCAAAAGATTGAAGATTGAGTGGGGTTTCAGCCAAGGTATGGGACTTTAGTGCATAAGTGTTATGCATGAAAATTTAGATATTAATTTTGATGAAATCAAAACTTAGTTATAATAATGAGATAACGAATTTTGAATATGTTAATGTGAAAGGGTTGCATGGATAAGAAAAGTTAAACCCTAGATTAAAATTTTGAAAGTTTAATGCAAAGATAAATTTTTAAGGGAAATGTGCCAAAGGATAATCTCTAATTAGATAAATTTCAATTTAACTTAAGTGTATCAAAAAGCTTGAAAAATCTCTTTGGTATCACAAATCAGTTTTAGGGTTCATTTGACCTAATGAGTTTGTAATACTTATGTCTAGAGTTGTAGAATGGAAAATTTTTTTACTCTAATTGGGTTAAAATCTAGATATCCTTATCTAGATTTTCTATGAAGATGACCATGTCAAATTCTACTCCTAACTATGTCAAAAATCAGTTTGAAAGTCAGAAAGTTTGCAGCCTTATCATTAGAAATAGTCTTAAATAATTTGTAAAAATCATGAAATGTAGAGATGATAATGAGATTATCTTTAATTTTCTAGAAACTAAAAATATAGAGGAATAAGTTTGTAGCAAGCTACATTGCCTAAAAATGATGTTTGAAGGGTCTAAAATAACAAACAAGATTAACTAGTAAATTTGCCTTTAGATAATGTTGACATCACGATTAGTACCAATTTGGTAATGACCGTGAGGCCAGTCCAGAATTAAAAATACACCTATCTCATGGTCAGTACCGATTTAGTATTGATCATAAGGTCAGTCCAAAACCTAATGTACACCTATCTCATGGTCAGTACCTATTTAGTAATGGTCATGAGGTCAGTCTCGAAACAAAAGTACACCTATCTCACGGTCAGTACCTATTTAGTAAAGATCGTGAGGTTAGTCCAAAACCTAAAGTGCACTTATCTCATGGTCAGTACTCATTTTTTAATAACCATAACCTTTCCTTGTCTCCTTTCTAATTGATTTAAAAGTCCAAAATGGACTATTGTGTCTATTACTCGTTTGAGATAGGACAAATATATGAACTATTATATCTATTACTTATTTGAGAAAACATGTATAAGCTTATATGTTATGCATATGAATTATCATGCTAAAACATATGATTACAAAGATATATGCTCATGTACATTTACTTGAATTGTCATATGAGATTGGATATACATGTGTATATATATATCAGAGATTGTGTATCCTATTATATGATTATATATGTGTGTGTGTGTGTATGTATACAAGATTGTACAGTGAAAGCACAAGCATGATAAATAAATTGAATATTAAAGCATAAGAATGTATGCATGTATATGTACACACACACATATATATATGCATATACATACATACATATACATTCTTATATATATATATATATATATAAAGTTAGGTATTCGAATCTATCAATAGAGATGTAAATTGGATCAATGGTGGCTTGATTTGGTATATGGTGAATAATTTAAATGGGATTGCATTATCGTTGAAATTGAAAAACAAGATAAAATTAGAGAAAATAATAAGAAAAGTGATTTAAAAAAGCAAAAATACATATTAAAAAATAATAATAAATTATGATTGTAATTTTTCATTAACCATTGATCCAAAAAATAGTATAAAATATCCTTAGATAATCAAATTGACCATTAATACAAATTTTAATTAATCTGATTAATAAAATTCAGTTATTGAATTATTTATATTATACATTACTCATATCAACTACTTTCTTGTAGGCTAGTTTAGGCATAATGAAATGTTGTTATGATCTTGCTTCTTAAATTTTATTTGGGGTCTTTTTAGTTAGCATAACGCAATAGACTAAAGAAGTAAATAGCAATAATTAGGTATCATAAACCTAATTCGATTTCATCAACTTTGATTGGAAAATTTGTTGAAATGGATATATATAAATATAACTATTTGACATGAAAAAATAACAAATTAAGCATGCAATTAAGGAAGTCCATCATTAGCGACATATTTAATTAATGGCAATAATTATATGGAAGAATAAGTTAAGCGAAAGAAATAATGGTGTTTGGTTCCTTGTGTTGGTGAGACATGGCCATTTATATATAATTTTGAGAAGGGAAGAGATTGGATTTTAAATTTATTTCAATTTCCCTATCGGGTTTTCAATTTATTTTAATTTCCCTATGAAATAAAATTTTCATAGAGAATTTAATAATGGAATCTTATTTTTATCGACAAATTACTTATGAAAATGCCATTTCGTAGGGAAATTACCAACAAAAATTTAATTCTGTAGGGAAATTATCGACATAATCAACATTCCATCGGTAATTTCCCTATGAAATCCTTTTTCTGTAGGTAAATTCCCTATGGAATCATGTTTCTATAGGTAAATTAATGACAAAAAATGTTTTCATCAGCAAATTACCTATGGAAATAAAATTCCAAAGGGAATTTAACTACATGAAAAAAGGATTCATCGGTAAATTCCCTACAAAATCATGTTTTCATAGGTAAATTATTGACGAAAAATGTTTTCATCAGCAAATTACCTACGAAAACATGATTCTGTAGGGAATTTACCAACAAAAAAAGGATTCCATTGGTAAATTATAGATGGAATCAACATTCTGTTAGTAAATTTCATGTGCAATTTCAACTGCAAAATATTGGCTATAATTTTATGACAGATTTTTCAATTTTGTCGCTAATTTTCATCAATAAAGTTAGGTAGGAAAATTTTCCTTTATTATTTATGACGGATATGTTATTCAGTCGCAATATACATTTTTTCCCAACAATTTTCCCTATGGAAAGTTTTTTCGTCTGTAATTACATATGAAAAATTTTCTGTCGGTATTTGAGAATTTTCTTGTAGTGTGCATTATGCCTAGGATGTAGATAGATAGGCATGCATGTAAGGGTACCTTGCAGTTGCGATAGTATAGTTTCGGCCCCATTTGGGTTAAAAGTATGGAGATGGTCCCATTTGGATCATATATAACCCCATTTGGGTCCACTCGACCGGTTAATAGTATAGTTCGGACCTATTTGGGTCTAAAGTTTAATACCTTTGTGTATCTTATTCATACCTTTGGGTTCTATTGTTCAACCCATTATCCACTTATTTAGAAAAGTGTAGGCTTAATACAAAATAAAGAAAAGCGTCATATTAAATTAAAAGATAAAGAAGCATGGTAGTTCTTAAGTTGATTTTTTATGAAACACTATATTCTATATAGAACACCTGATACTAAAGGAGATTACATTTTACATATGTATATTTACAGCATATAGTATTGCATGTACATATTGGAATTATAAGCTATACACATATTTAACTTGTACATCATTAAAGTCTTGTCAATAATTATATTGGTAAATGTATGTTCCCTATAATTACATGTTACTTGCTTGGTGTTGATAAGTGATTTGCAAGACTCCTTATATGTTAAAGTTATG
Source organism: Excoecaria agallocha (assembly GCA_037975025.1). Lineage (NCBI taxonomy): Eukaryota > Viridiplantae > Streptophyta > Magnoliopsida > Malpighiales > Euphorbiaceae > Excoecaria > Excoecaria agallocha. The sequence goes on along the minus strand of CM075808.1, from coordinate 84,116,681 downwards.
AATCATTAAGATAATTTCCAAGTGTTTCCTATACTTAGGAACACAAGTTACATATATTTATATTTGTGAAGTGTGATGTCTTTCAATAGTTATTTTAACTAAGATGTATTCCATATAGCTTCATGTTACTTGCTTAATGTTGAATAATGACATGTATGACTTCTTATACGTATACACTAATGGATTATACTATTTTAAGATTGATATAGAAGTAAATAAATATATCTACGCATTATGGAAATTAGAACTATATACAAGGAGACATGGAAAATGGTATAACTGTTGAGAATTATCGATTACATGCATCTCATACATAAGTGGAATTTAAAATTTTTAACCAATAGATCTGATATTTCAATGAATTTACAATATACATATTAATGAGAATAAGAAAATTAACTTTGATTTTTGTTGAACAGTTGATTTTCCTTCTCACCGGGTTGTCACAAACCATAGTGTCCAAATTTGAACACCTCCAATGAGTAATCCACACTGGAGAAGGATTGAATGAACCAACAATGGAGGAATACAAGGCTGGAAAAAATCCTTGATGCTAGCAAGGGGGATGTGGCGGCAAGGGTTAGAGAATGATAGAAAAATCTTTTTCTCTTAATTGTTTACTTAACCCTAAAATCCATATCACTTGGATTTTTATCGTTAGATTAAAAATCCAACTTAATAATAGGATTGGGCCCTTTAAAATTGCTAGAGAAATATTAAATGGGCTTTGAAAATTATTAATAATTTATTTGGGCTCAATTAAATCCAATTTAAATCCTTTCACAAAACACTATGCACAAAACCCACAAACTATGCCCTTCATGCTTACACTTGGATTTAATCACCCAAATGAATTCAAAATTCATCCAAATTAAATATGTAGCCTCCATAACACTTATGAAAAATATTTAATTTATTTTTGTCCAATAATTAAGTCTTCAAGACCTTCTATCTGAAATCGGCGTGAAACCCTTCCTCTTGAGGGTTTATGTGCCAAACTCAATTTTTTAGGCCTCCATTATTTTCTCCAATGGATCTATTAATTATTATATCAGACCTATAACACTTATAGTCCAATAATAATTAATTATAAAATACAATATTTTAATTAGGTCCATTTTACATAATATTTTTAAAAAGTTATACGAACAATTTTACTTGATTATAAATAATTAAACTCTTTAATTAATTATTATCTTATTCACTTCTCTATTCCCATAATAATATCAAATATTATTATCCTTGTCATTTTACCATTTTATCATTTTCTCTATATGTGTGTGACCTATTGGATTCCTATCCATATTAATAGTATAATCTGTAATTATGAGTTCTATTCAAAACTCACATGATTTAAACTTATTTAAATCATTTTATCAATCCTTATTGATATTTATCATACGCTATTATACAAGTCATGATTGGCCTCTAGCTAGGCATTATGACTACCCAAATGTTAGGAAAGTCAAGTGGTTTGACTATAACCTTTCATAAAAATAGTTACCGTGCTATTATTCCTTTCACCACTCTTATCTCAATTAGATTATGAGTATGGATTTCTGTCAACTCATATAAATCTAATTATATATGTTCTATTAATTTAACCATTGTTCCCAAAATGCCCTTCATAGATCCCTATCCATCTTGGAATATTACTTTGGCTAGAGATTCTCGAAACAAGGCAATTATAAAATCATGCGAGATAACTTCCCTTAATAAATATGGGATGGTGAATCCTTTATTAATCACTCAACTATCTTTAAGTAGGTCATGATATACCCAACCTCCAAAATATGTTCACCCTCAGTTGGAAGTAATCAGTTATAGAGTCAAAGTATACCACTTGCTACTTAAGATAACTTTGGTGATCTCAAGTCTAAGGATACTTGCACAACCGTTATGAAGAGATTCTTCACTGACATAGATTTAACATCCATGTGAGGATTCTCTTTTTAGGTCTCTAATGAACTTGTTCTTCTAACAAGCATCCACATGTTAGCTTTGATTATCTTCCATAATCAAAGTTATAAGAACCACTGCTTAAACCATTCAAGAAGCATAACATGTGCTAGTCTGTCCGAATTAACAATGTCCTATCTTGTTAATTCTATGACTAGGGATATTTAGATATTAGCACATTTGCATGCAATGCACATCTCATATCATGAACACTTTCATGATTGTCTTTGCACTATGTTTATAATATCAATGACTTCATTTATTAATTTAAGATTTATAAACTCATGCATTTAAACATAGCATTAATAAATGAATGATTCCTTTTATTAAGAATATGAATTCATACATATGAAATACATCCCTTTTATATGGGCTCTAGGGCATACCCTCTAACAATCTCCCACTTGCACTAAAGTCAATCACTCATATGTCTTAGAGCCAAGCTATTTATATGGTGATCATGCTTTATCTAAAAAGTGCTTTAGTGAGGGGATCCGCCACATTATCATCTGTGGGGACCCTTTCTATTTTCACATCATTTCTAGCTACTATTTCCCTAATGAGATGGTAGCATCTAAGAACATGCTTGGATCGGTGATGAGACCGTGTTTCCTTTGCTTGTGCAATGGCTCCATTGTTGTCACAATATAAAGGAATCGGATCAACAATGCTAGGCACCACTCCTAATTCAGATATGAACTTTTTGATCCAGATTACTTTTTTGGCTGCTTCTGAAGCAACAATGTACTCAGCTTCTATCATGGAATCAACACTTGTTTCTTGTTTGGAACTCTTCCAACTAACTGCCCCTCCTCCCATTATAAACACAAAACTAGACTGTGATTTACAATCATCTTTGTCAAATTGGAAGCTGGCATCTGTATACCCATTTACTTCCAAACTACCCTCCCCATATATCAAGAATATATCCTTAGTCCTTCTCAAGTACTTAAGGATGTTCTTGACAGCTGCCAGTGTTCCTCTCCGAAATTGGATTGGAATTTGCTTGTGACATTTAAAGCAAATTCTACATCTAGACGTGTACATAACATAGCATACATGATAGAATTAATTGTAGATGCATATGGTATTCTATTCATGCTCTCTCTATCCTCTAGTGTCTGCGGACACATAGATTTAGAAAGGTGTTTCCCATACATCATGGTTATGAACCCTTTCTTAGAGAGATCCATATTGAACATCTTCAATACTTTATCTATATATGTACTTTGAGAAAGACCTAGCAACCTATTGGATCTATCTCTATAGATCCTTATTCCCATAATATAGGATGCTTCTCCAAGATCTTTCATAGAGAATTGCTTGGATAACCATATTTTAATAGATTGGAGAAGAGGAATGTCATTTCCCATGATCAATATGTCATCCATATATAGAACTAGGAAGACAATAGCACTCCCACTGACCCTTTTATACACACAAGGTTCAACTTCATTCTGTGAGAAACCAAACTCTTTGATTGTCTCATTGAATTGTATGTTTCATCTCCTAGAGGCTTGCTTCAATCCATAAATGGATCTTTGAAGCTTACATACCTTTTCGCCATTTTCTGATGTGAACCCTTCTGGTTATGTCATATACACATCCTCAGTCAGATTTCCATTTAGGAAAGCTATCTTCACATCCATTTTCCAAATCTCATAATCATAAAGAGCTGTAATGGCTAAAAGTATTTTTATAGACTTAAGCATCGCTACAGGAGAAAAGGTTTCATCATAGTCAATACCTTTTTTTTTGGTGATAGCCTTTTGCTACTAAGCGAGCTTTATAGCTAACTATATTACCTTTCATGTTGGTCTTCTTTTTAAAGACCCATTTGCACCTATGGGTTTTATCCCTTCAGGTGGTTAAGTTCAAGTCCATACTTTATTCTCATACATGGAGTCCATTTTAGACTACATAGCCTTAAGCCATAAATCACGTTCTAAACTGTTTAAAACTTCTTGATAGCTTGTAGGCTCATTGTACTCTACTATAGTTATGCCTTTATCTGAGTCAATATGAAATCCATATCTCATAGGGATAGAACACAGTCTAGTAGATCTTCTATGATTTTTTGTATAATTAGGTTGAACTATAATCTCATCATTATAAAATTCAGTCTCGGGTTCAATCGATTGTTCTACTTCTATTTGTGGATCTTGAACTTCACCAAGGTCAATTTTACTCCCATTGTCCTCTCGTAACAGAAATTCTCTCTCTAAGAAGATAGCATGCCCTGAAACAAACACCTTTTATTCTAAGGGATGGTAGAAATAATATCCAAACGTTTCTTTTGGATATCCTATAAATAAACATTTTTCAGACTTAACATCTAGTTTCTCTGACACTGTCCTCTTCACATAAGCAGGACAATCCCATACTTTCATATGAGAAAGTGTAGGTTTCTTTTTATTCCGCATCTCATATGGAGTAACATCAACCGATTTACTAGGAACTCTATTTAACACATAAACAATAATTTTTAGTGCATATCCCAAAAAGGACTTGGGCAAGTCAGCTCGGCTCATGATGGATTGAACCATATCTGATAGTGTTTGATTTCTCCTCTCATATACACCATTGCGTTGTGGTGTATATGGTGGAGTCCATTGAGATAAAATCCCATTATCTCTAAGATAATCTTGAAATTCTTGGCTTAAGTATTCTCCACCTCGATATGATCTAACTGTTTTAATACTCTTGCCAAGTGTTATATAAATATGTGTAAGACAATTATGAAATTGAGATGAGTTAGGAATTAATTAATAGCAGGAGATGGAATATAATGTTAAATGTGATTGCTAAATGTTATGAAATGCCTTGAACTTATCACTTATTAATTATTATAATTAACATGTATGTTTAAAGTTATTTTGCTTTAAGTGTATGTGATTATTTTGATGACTTTTGAATGAATTCGTCTAAGTGTTGTTTGTTCCCCGCTAAGCTTTATACCTTAGCACGGGTTTTTATCCATGTAGGTTGTCAAGATAGGACATCTTCTCAAGGATAATATCTACAGTGGGATGGCCAACACAAGTTATAGAAGAGTTTGGATTTATAAAGTCTTTATTTTGGGATTTATTGTTTTATAAGTTCTTATTTGTATTAAGTGTTTTGTACAATATAGATGTTATGTTTTTATATAGAATAGAAGTTTGCAAATATAAAGAGATATTGTTATAAGTTCATTTTGATATAGTATTTAATGCATTTAATGCCACAATTTACTTAAGCTTGTATTAGAAGTAAAGAGTTATGGTTATATTGGTTGCTTTAAAAGTAACTTCAAGATTGATCCATGAAGTACATATTTATTATATGGTTTAGGTAATTAAAGTATTATTCTTTAAGTTCATATGTTATGGTTTAAGTTTTTCTTATAAGATCTCTATATAGTGTAGTTAATGGCACAATAAAATGTAAAGCATGTTTAATGATACAAGATAAAGTAATATAGCTAGGTTATAGGATAAAGGTGTTACAACTAGTATGACTAAAGCATGAAAGAAAAGGGCAATTATCATGGCGGAGTAGTGTAGTGGTAGTTTTAATTAATGATAATATATAGTGGCTATGGCAGTATAACTAGATTTTTTTGTAGTTACTAATATTAAAATTGTTACTAATTATAGCTTAGCATTTGATTTGTTTCTTGAGTAGGTGGAGTTGAATATGGTTGTTGAGGTTAAATCCGAAAGTGCATGGTTTTCTTTATGGTACTTAAGATATCATTCCCACGAGCAATTATTAGTTACTACTCACTATGACTTGATCCCCATTTTGTTTACAAATTTTTACTATTTTTGTTGAAAATATAAACTACTAATGTTATACTATAACTAAAAATTAATTAACCTTACTTTAATTATGTTTAAAGAAGACAAATACAATTAATGATTTGTATTAAAAAAATGAAAATTGATAATTATTCTTTCCATCTAAATTTAATCTTTATAATGCAAGTCAAGCTGTAATAAATTTCTAAATCACTCTCTCAACATGAAGTATAATGCCTAAAACATGCATGTATTACTTTTAACCCTTAACACTCATTATAGAATTAGATTGTCATAATCATATATTTTAAGAATAAAAATCAACCTATAATAATTATTCAAATGTCTTGGTCTCCCTAGTAATGCTTTGTTAATGAATTCCTAATAGATTTAAATAGGAATATATTTGTGGAACTATACTCTTATTTATAATAACATTCAAATAATTAAATGTAAATAATACTATCAGAAAATTCTGCAACTAAAAATTACTTGAATTAATTAGGTTAAATAATAATTAGCATAATCGTTCAAGTTTCTTAAAAGACATCATTCAAATATTACATGAAAGAAAAGATAATTGAAAGGTAAATAAAAGATTATTTCTCAATCCTTTACTCGTAATATGGTTTTTCTTCTTCTATGCTCTTTGTCTTCTATTTAAAAGTTTGATTTCTTCTCTATCTTTCTATCACAATAAATAATCCTTATCTATCTATCATGTCTCTTTTCTTCTCATTTACATTGCCTTTATAAACTCCTTAGAAAACAACAAATCTCTTTAAGCATGCCTCTAGAATTAAACAACTTTTGGTGAAGAGATATGTCCCTTTAAAGCATTTTTTGAAATTTAATTGCCTAAAACACCTTCTGTCGCACTCATGACACCTATTGTGCTCGCGACATAACATGCTTGCCTCTTTATTTGCTTCTTTCCTCTTCTTTTTCCTTCACATCTACTTGCCTTCATATGTTACATTCACGATGCCTATCACGCTCCCGATACAACCTTGCATTCTTAGTCATTTTTCCTCCTTTTCCTTGCTTTATCTCCCATTACTCTAAAAATAACAACACAACAAAATGAAACATAAAATATACCAATATCTAAACAAAATAACTAAAGCTAAACATTTAGATTACAATTCTAAACACAAAATACTCACAAAATATGAACTATTCAAGCTTATATCAATTTTTCCACACTTAAAACTTTGTCTGTCCTTAATTAAAAAATTAAAATGCAAGAAAATAAACACACAATCACAAAACACAACAATCATTAAAACAACATCATGGAGCCTTCATACTTTATAAAATACTTGGTAAATAAATGAAACAACTTCCATTCAACAATACATTAATCTATATTAACAAATTCTCTAGTAATATCATGGACCATAAAACTTTAACACCCATGTATATCAAATTAAAGAATCAAGAGAACGCAAAACACAAAAATATAGGTACCTTAAAAATTGAATTTCTTACAGTATATATTAATCATTATGAATTTCACATTATCTAAAATAACTTTCTCTCAAGGTAAATACTTTACTCACACCACTCAAGTATTTGATAGCTTAGTGTTTCACTCAATTCCTTAATATATCAATACATGCCATAAGCTTGTAAATGGGAAAAATCCTCCACCATTAATAGAAGTTAATGCACAAAATCAAAGGGTGTTAATATAGGTTATTACTTGGCTTAGGTTAAGGTAGGGATAACTTGGATAAGTATCTAAGATTATGGAAAGGAAAAGAAACTATCACAAAATATGAGACTTACAAATTATAAAAGCAAAGCATTACTTATTTGAATTTAAAGACTTATATCTCACTCTAGTTCCTTTTGTTCAGGTCCATAAAATTTCTCTCTTTTGTTATTTTTCTTTTTCTTTTTTCTTTCTTTCCTTTCTTTTTTTATATTTTTGTATTTTTCCTTTTTCATTTATTCTTTAGGACATATAGATATTAAGGGAACAAAAAGTAGTATTATGCACATATATAAATCAGGTTGTCTCATATGACATAATAATAACCAATCCTCCCATAATAGGTTGCCAAAAGAAAAGGTTAAGCATTCAAAAATGGATTTAGATTGTAATATGCTTATTTAAACAAGAAAACGGCGAATGGGTCAAACTTGGCTACCTAAAGTCAAAAGGGTAGCTTTTTAAGTAAGTTAAAAATTGGTATTTCTAATGCCCTTATCACTTTTCATGCACAACCTATACTCAATGTAGTCTTGATAATTACTAAAAACAAGTTCTAGAATATATAGATATAAAAGGGCTCTCTTCAAGAAAAATATGCTCATTAGGCTTAAAAGCTCACAATTTAAGGGTTAAAGTTACTCTATGTAATGGTTCATTCAAAACAATTAAAAAAATACATACATAAAGAAAAAAACTTAAAAAGAACATACATTAAAGCACTTCGCATAATCATGAACCTTTATAAGTGCTCTCCTTATTAGAGTAAAACACAGGTGGCTAACCCCATCTCTTTAGCAAATGAGAATTCCTCAAAAACACAACATCCAATATTAAAATTTTCTCATCCTCTACAGGTTCAAAACCAGCCAGTTGGTCCAAGCATCCCAACACAATACCTATCACCATGTGGCCCATGCCCATGGTCTTAGTTTTCAAAATTGATGCATTATATAAACCATCCAAAATTAAAGATATAGAATAGGGGGTCTTCTTTACCTATAAAAAGACAAAAATATAAATCCTTTGCTTGGACTTTTTTGCTTTCAACTCATCCAAAAAAGGCGTGACAAAAATATTTATGGAATAACACCAACACATCATTTTTATATGCCTATTGATGGAATTCTTTAGTTCAAAAATCCCTAAACCAATAATTTTCTTCCAATACTCAGAAGGTGCAAAATGATTTGGGATAAAAAGTTGCCAATTTAGAGGAAAACTAAACCAAGTATACATCTTGTTAAACCCAAAGACATGCTTATCCCCCTTATGTCTAAATTTAAATAGTGTTTTCTTATTATCAACATATTGAAAAGTAACAAAAAATTCCAATGCCCAATCTCTCCTGATAGGTAATTTTAAATGAGTATATCATTCCCATTTCATAAATTTCAAATGATGCCACATACCAACAATTTCCTTTTAGAGAAAAATTTAAATTTTTTACCCTTATCATTAGAAAATAATGGAAATGGGAATTATATAAATGGGATAGAACTGCAGAACCTATTCATTGTAAAGAGGTTGAAGCACCCTTGCCTTTATCTGCCATCTTCTTTTGATGAACCATAGTGAAAGAGCAAGAAAATAACAAGGAATAATGAAAAAGATAAGAAGAAAACTAAAAATTTTAAGAAGAAAGGAGAGAAGAGGGAAAACATGAAATCTGAAAAAGAGAATGAAGAAAATGAAGTTAGCAAGATAAAAATTCAAATATAAATAGGGAATTGAACTGATGCAACATTCAAATGCTTAAAAATTTTCAAAATCCGTCTTTCATCACGCTCACAACAAAAGCCTTAATATGCGATAAAAGAAAAATCCCATGTTTGGTCTAGCCCACGACCTGTGTTGCATTCGCAATAGAGACAAAAATTATTTGTAGGATGTAAAATGTAATAAGATGTAAACTATGCCATCTTACAAAAGTATGGAAAAAACCATAAACAAACTCTATTGGAAAAACACAAAAATATACACCTTATTACTAACAATAAAAACTAGATAAAAACATAAAATTAAAGCAACATAACTAAATTGAAATTTAAATAGAAATAATATCTAATTAGAATTCAAAGAAGATTCATCAACCAAACCAAGAGAGATATATGAAACCTTTCTCCCATTGAAATTTCCATTCAAATAAACCTTACACACTATCCATTTGTCTTAAATAATTCCCTTTTATTATTCCTTAGTTCTAAGTATCCATAATAAAAAAAAAATTCATGTTACTTCAAATGGACCACTCAATTAAGATTTAAGTTTCTCGGGGAACAACTTTAACCTAGAATTATAAAGAAGTACTATATCCCCTACCTTAAAACTCTTATGATAAATATGTGCATCATGCCAGTTCTTAGTTCTCTCTTTATATATTTTTGCATTTTCACAAAAACTATGACATAACTCATCTAATTCATTCAATTGCAAACACCACTTAGAGCCAGCTAATTGTAAATCAAAATTCAAAGCTTTATTTGCCCAATATCCTTATGCTCTAACTCAATTGGAAAATGTCAAGCTTTTCCAAAGACTAATCTATAAGGAGACATGCCAATAGGGTTTTAAATATTGTACGATATGCTCGTAATGCATCATTTAACTTATGTGTTTAATCTTTCCTTGAATTTGAAAATGTCTTTTCAAGGATCCATTTCAACTCCCTATTAGACACTTCTACTTAACCACTAATTCATGGGTGATAGGGGGTAGCTACTCTTAATGAATTCCATACTTATTAAATAATGAAACAAAAGAACAGTTTATAAAATGAGTACCTCTACCACTTACAATTGCCCTTGGCACTCTAAATCTTGAAAATAATTTTTTCAAAAACTTGATTACTACTTTCAAGTCATTAGTTACTACTACTACTTCTTCTAGCTATTTGGAAAAATAATCCACTCTAACAAAAATGTAATTTTGCACAAACAAAGTAGGAAAGGGACCCATAAAGTCAAATCTCCAAACGTCAAATATTTATACTTTAAAAATATTAGATAATGGCATCTCATCCCTTTTCCCAATGTTACCGACTTTTTGGCATTGAGCACATCGAGCAACAAAAAAACTTGCATCTTGAAATAACGTAGGCTAATAAAAACTACATTCAAGCACATGAACTACTGTCTTACTACTTTTATTATAACCTGATTACAAAACTGCATGACAATGAGCTAGAATATTGACATATTCTCCCTCACCTACACAACTTTGAATAACACCATCACCACATATTTTTAACAAGTAAGGCTCCTCCTAAATATAATGCCTACCATCTGAAAAGAATTTTTTCCTTTTTTGATAAGTTATATCTTATGGCAAAATACTTGTAGTAATAAAATTAGGAAACTAAGGAGTACTTCAATGCTTTACCAACTTCGAAGCTTCATTAGGAAAAGCTTCATTGATCTCATCTGAATCCCTCATAGGACCTTGGTCATTCTCCAATCTTGATAAATGATCATCATCTAAATTTTTGGATCCTTTTTATCTTTTACTTCAATACCAAATTCTTGCAATAAAAGGACTAAATTAATAAGTTGAGGCTTTGCATCTTTCTTTGCAAACAAATATCTTAGACCTACACAGTCAGTATAGACAATAACTTTTGACCCCAAAAAATAAGAACAAAACTTATCACTTACAAAAACTACATCAAGCATTTCATTTTTTGTTATGGTGTAATTTAATTGAGGACCAGATAATGTGTGACTAACTTAATAAATCACATGCAAGCATTTATCCCTACATTAACCTAATACACAACCAACTATTAGGTCACTAGCATCACATATAATCTCAAATGGTAGACTCCAATCAGGTGAAGTAATAATAAAAGCACTCACAAGAGCCTTTTTCAAGCATTCAAACACTTCTATGCATTCAGATAAAAAATTGAAAGGCACATCCTTAACTAAAAGATTAGTTAAAGATTTAGCAATCAAATAAAAATCTTTAATAAAAACCTGCATGACCTAAGAAAGACCTAACACCTTTAATTATAGAAGGTGGTGGTAACTTTTTAATCAATTTAGTCTTAGCTCTATCGACTTCAATTCCTTTCTTAGAAATTTTATGGCCTAATACTATAAATTTTTCTACCATAAAATGACACTTCTCCAAATTAAGTACTAAATTTGACTCCTCACACCTAGAGAAAACTCTATCTAAATTATGCAAGCATAACTCAAATGTGTCACCATACATAGAAAAATCATCCAAGAAAAATTCTATAATTTCCTCAATCATATCACCAAAAATTACAGTCATACATCTTTGAAAAGTTGTTGGTGCATTACACAATCCAAAAGGCATTCTTCTATAATCAAATGTTCGATAAGGACAAGTAAAGGTTGTTTTCTCTTGATTAGTACTGTAAATAAAAATTTTAAAATAACCAAAAACTCCATCAAGCAAACAATAATGAGAATGACATGTAATTCTCTTTAACATTTGATCAATAAAATTTAAAGGCAAATGATCCTTCCTAGTTGCTGAATTTAACTTCCTATAATCTACACAAACCCTCCATCGAGTAGTGGTTTATGCAAGAACTAATTATCCATTCTCATTCTTAACAACAGTTAAACCCCTTTTTTAGGTACACATTGAATCTGACTCACCTAAGCACTATCCAAAATTTGATAAAATATTCTAGCATCAAGTAATTTTGCTACTTCATGCTTAACTACTTCTTTCATATTTTGATTAAGTCTCCTTTGTCTATCTACTTTTGGTTGATAACCATCTTTTATATGAATTCTATGTATAATTACAATAGGGCTAATCCCCCTCAAATCAAAAATTTGCCATCTTATACTTTTAATTCTTTTCCTAACTTTTAAAAGTGAATATGCTTATATCAAAGTAAGATTGCTAGAATTGATAATTGGTAAAGTGTTATTATCTCTAAGAAATACATACCTCAAATGGCTAGGTAACTCTTTTAATTCAACAACTGAAGGACTTATAATAGACAGTATAAGTGGTTCCTCATTTTTATGCAAAATCTTAGGTCGACAATCAAATTGTTCCACCACTTCTTGAGCCTCCCCCCAAATTCTTGCTTATGTTTAATCCTCATTCTCCAAAATCTCCAACGCACAAGCATTAATAAGATAAAGTTTCATGCATATATTCTCATCCATAGGATACTTAAGTGATTTATCCATGTGATACTCAACACTATTTTCTCCTATTCTCAAAATTAACTTTCTTTCAAAAACATCCACTAATGCCCTACCAATATTCATAAATGGTCTTCCCAAAATCAAATGGCAATTTGTATTAAATACAAAATCAAGGATAACAAAATCTATAGGAAAAATAAACTTATCTACCATCACAAGAACAACTTTAATAATGCCATATTGTTTCTTAATAGATTGATCAGCTAATTGCAAAACCATAGAATTAGGTTTAACATATTCCAACCCTAACTTCATGAAAATAGAGAAAGGTATAAGATTTATGCTAGCTTTCTAAATCACAAAGACACCTTGCAAATTCTATGTCGCCTAACTTACAAGGTATAGTAAAACTACCAAGGCCTTTTAATTTAAATGGCAAATTATTAGTAATTATGGAAAAACAATCTTCCGTAAGTTAAATAATTGATATATTCTTCTAACCCCTTTTCTATGAAATTAAATCTTTGAAAAATTTTACATAATTAGGAATTTGAGACATTGCTTTAACAAAAGATAAATTAATATGCAAATTTTTCAATTTTCAAGAAAAGTTTAGAATTGCTTATTTGTATTCTTATGCTTGAGTTTTTGCAAAAATGGTGGACGAGGTTGAAAAATTCTTGGCTTGGTATGCCCCTATGTAGTGCTGGTGATAGGTGTCGCACTCGCGACATTGTCCAAATTCTCCCCTATCATGCCCACGATAGGTATCGTACTCATGATAGAAGGCTGCCTCCTTGTCCATTTTCTCCTACAAAATTTCATCCACATTAGTTAAAATAAAATCATTCATATATTTCTTACCTGGCCTCAATGTTATTGCTTTCATTTGCTCCTTTGGGTTATCTTTCATTTTGCATAAAAGACATCCTTAAACTCTTAAAGGAAAAACATTTGTAATTTGTCTAAACTAAACTTCCAAATTTTGAATAAAAGATTTTTGATTCTTGGTTATTTGATCAAACTTTGATTCAAATCTTTTTTGATTTTCATCTTGAGAATTTATGTTCAAGTTGATACCTTTAAGAAATCTATCCATGTTCACTTCAAGTGCTCTAAAATGGTATTGTGGTTTTTGAAATTGTACTGCTCCTTTTTTTTTGTTACTACCCCATGAAAAGTTTGGATGGTTATGCCGACTAGGATTATAGGTGTTAGAGTAAGGGTTTCCATGACCTTATCATTGAACAAAACTAATTTTCTACTACATACTAGCTATTTTCAATCCATAATCATTACTATTATACCCTTGTTAACCATATAACATACATGAATTTGGTGGCGATACTCTGATGCTTAAATTGTCAATCTTATGAGGGAATGCTACCACTTGTGCTTGCAATGTAATGGTAGAATAAATAGAATGAAAACCTATAATGGGATAAGAAAGTGATACCTTTACTCGCTCGATTAGCCATATGCAGTTGTTTGTAGCCATCTCTTCAAGTAACTCAAAGCAGCATCTGTAGTTTTTTGCATAAGTGGTCCACTTGCAGCTACATCAATCGTTCCTCTAGTTATGTGATTCACCCCATTATAAAATGTTTGCATGAATAACTCCTTTGAAAGATTATAATGTGGATAACTATGCTAAAGTTCCTTAAATCTTTCCCAAGCTTCACATAAAGATTGATTTTCATGTTGAATAAGAGTAATGATATCTTTGATTATCTTAGCAGTTTTGGCTAAAGGGAAATATTTTGATAGGAAAGCTTATGCTAATTGGTCCCATGTGGTTATAGATCTTTGTGTAAGGGAATTAAGCCAAGCTTTAACTTTATCTTTCAAAGTAAAAGAAAAAAGTCTAAGTTTAATTGCATCTACTGGTACAACATTTATTTTAAATGTATCACAAATCTCAAGGAAAATTGCTAAATGAGCATTAGGATCCTTATTCAGCAATCTAAAGAATTATGTACTATTTTGATTTGTAGCAATGATGGCTTAATCTCAAATTGGTTAGCATTTATTGTCAAATGAGTAGCACCTTGTTGAGTCCCATTCAGCGCTAGTGTAGCAAAATTCATCAATATCAGTTGTGGGTTATCTCCTTCAATAATAGGTCTCCTTTTGGCTAATTTTTGAGTATTTAAAATAAATCTTTCTATCTCCGAATTCAACGGTTCAAGTTTTTCTTTAGACTTTCTTATTTTAGGCATAAACTAAAACTATCAAATCTGTAAAATAAAATAAAAAAATAAACTAATTAGATATGTAATCCAAAATCACAAATCAAGAATAATAATGGCAATAAATATAAATCAATTTCCTGACAACAATGCCAAAAACTTGATGAGGTTAAATCCATAAGTGTACGATTTTCCTTATAGTACTTAAGATATCGTTCCCACAAGGAATGATTAGTTATTACTCACTATAACTTGATCCCTATTTTGTTTATAAATTTTTACTATTTTGGTTGAAAATCTAAACTCCTAATGTTATACGATAACTAAAATATTAATCAAACCTACTTTAATTATGATCAAATAAGAAAAATACAATTAATTATTTGTGTTAAAAATGAAACTTGATATTTAATCTTTACAATGCAAGTCAAGTTGTAATAAATTTCTAAATCACTCTCTCAACATGAATTAGAATGCCTAAAATATGCAAATATTACTTTTAACCCTTAACTCTCATTATGGAATTAGATTGTCATAATTACATGTTCTAAGAATAAAAATCAACCTATAACAATTATCCAAACATTCTGGTCTCCCTAGTGATGCTTTGATAATGAATTCCTAATAAATTTAAATAGGAATATATCACTTGAACTATACTCTTATTTATAATGAACATTCAAATAATTAAATGCGAATAATACTATCAGAAAATTCTACAACTAAAAATTACTTGAATTAATTAAAATAAATAATAATTAGCATATCATTTAATTTTCTTAAAGACATCATTCAAATATTACAGAAAAGAAATGATAACTAAAAGGTAAATAAAAGATGATATCTCAATCATTTACTCATAATATGTTTCTTTTTCTTCTTCTTTGCTCTTTGTTGTCTCTTTAAAAGTTAGATTTCATCTCAATCCTTCTATGACAAAAAAATAATCCTTATCTTTCTATCATATCTCTTTTCTTCTCATCTTCATTGCTTTTATAAACTCCTTATAAAATAGTACATCTCGTTAAGCACACCTCTAGAAGTATACAACTCTTGGTGAATAGATATGTCCCTTTGAAACATCTTTTGAAATTCAACTACTCAAAACACTTTCTGTCATGCTTACAATGCTTGTTACGCTCACGACATAACACGCCTGCCTCCTCCTTTGCTTTTTTCTTCTTTTTCTTCTTTCTAATCTGCCTACCTTCGTATGTCGCGCTCATAATAGAACCTTGTACTCTTACTCATTTTTCTTCCTTTTCCTTGCTCAATCTCCCATTACACATAAAATAATAACACAACAAAATGAAACATAAAAAATACCAACATCTAAATAAAATAAAATAAAAACTTAACATTTATATCACAATTCACGATATATAGTGTAATCATTTAATATGTATATTAAACTAAGTCTTCTAAGACTTGTTAACATAATCAATAACTATGTTTATTATAAAGATTTAATTTTAATGCTATGTAGTTTCTAACTAATGGTTCTTTATTTAAATATTGATGCTAGTATTGGTTGTGTTTGATATGATTTATAGTTGCAGTGGAACCTAAGAATACTCCTAAGGGACATTAAGGTGTTATATTTATTGCCATTCTAGGTGTACATTTTTCATCAAGACCTTTCCTTGCATGCTAAGTTGTGTACCCAACTATCCTCAAAAAGTAGTTTATGCCTTCGAAATTTGCCATTTGTATTCTCAAGTTATAATGGGTTATGATGAACTTGTTGTCTTGGACATCCTCTTCAATAGCCTATATATCTTTATGGGGAATAGGTTCATTATGTTATGGTGACTAGTAAAGTTGACATCTTAGGTGACTATAGGCTTTTCAATGTAATCAATTGAATTTGCAAAGGCTTAATAGCCTCTCCCAATCCTTGTAGAAACCTTACTTAGGTTAGATGTTGTGTAGGCAGATCGTTCTACATTATTCACTAGCAATCCCTTATTGCCACAGGTATATATAGCATTTTATTTTAAAGGTAGGGCGGCCCTTATAAGTTTTCACACTAGCTTTTTTTAAAAGGGAAATTTGACCTTTTTTAGGATTTCCACACAACTTGTGCATAATTTTTTCATGAAATAAATCTAACTTATTCCAATTTCTTTTATACTTACCATTTTTTATATATGGTTGTAGAAGAAACTCTAACTACTGGATGAACCTCCTTCTTAAGTGATAGATGCATATCCTCTGAGTTTCTTTGGCTCTAAGTTCCATTAGTGCTAGCTTAATTTTGTAAAGGATAGTTTAGTTTGGCTGAATGTTGTTGGCAAATAGAGGGTGAGCTTCATGCACCATTGGATAAGTTAGACAATGTGACTCATGATGGTCATTCAAAATTTTTGCCCTTATATGGATTACGTAAGTCCAACTATTTATATCACCGCTTATTATGCCTGTTAGTTTGGAGAAAAGAAAAACATATTATGGAACCCACTATCATTTGAAGGAAGGATGTTGATTGATGCCTTCATTTTTGAACACCACGACATTTAGAGGTGCTAACCCGTGAAGACTAATACCTTGCTTATGTAGATTGATGACTTTAAAACCAGCGTTAAGTACCACCTATGGATCATGGAGGAAATAGATAACAGGGCCTTTTGGTTAATGTGTAGGGATAAAAGAAGTAGCAGTGGGGATGGAATGTGAAATATGGCTTTGTTTTAGAATAGTTTTTCTTCTGATAGATAATAAGTGTTCATTCAAGCAATTACTAAACAATATTTGTCATGCTTTTGTTTGTTGTTGTTCTTTTGGTTATGGTGTTTTTTGTTTATTCTTATGTTTGTTTGCTTTTTTTATTGTTAGTTGTTTGTTTTATGTTTGTAATAAATGGGTTGCTTTTTGTTAATTTATTCACTTAACTTATTCACACATTCTTGTGTAATGGAATTGGATAACAATGATAACAATATGACTTGAAATTTAAAGACACATATTTTCATTTAATCTCAAAGGGTTACCTTAAGTGCATCCAATTCCTATTATCAATCAGCCCTTATGGGTTTTTTTGATTGAATATTTTCTCTTAACCCATAATTTTTGCCTAGAACATATTTCTTTTTTACCTTAGTAGGGTGCCTAAGGGGCTATTTTCTCTTCTTTTGACTTTTTTATTTAGGCATAGGACCTTTTTAGCCTATCAATATTGACTTGCTCTTTAAACTCATCTCTATGACTATCTATGAGGATGCCTACTCCTTTTAACAATAACTTAATTTGCACAAAAGGTCTTTCTTAGTTATGTTAGAGCTTTCCTCTATAGTTAGGCATACCAAGTCTCATTTGTTTTAATACCATGTCACCTTTCTTCAAATGATAGCCTGTGACTTTCTTATTAAAAGATTGGGCAAACCTTTTTAGGTACAATTGGTTATTGTAATAGGCTCTCATTAGATTCTCATCTAGCAAGTTTAATTGCACCAATATATACTCTATCCAATTTGTTTCCAGCAACTTTGATTCTAAAACAAGCCTCAGTTCTTATATCATGATCTTTATCGATATCACTACTTTTGTGTTGTATACCAAAGTGAATGGAGTGGCCCCTATCAAATTTCTAATAGTTTTTCGATACCAATATAGTACAATTTTCAACTTGTTTCCCTAATCTTTATAGGTCTATATAGTCTTAGAAAAAATATTTTTTAAATTTTTATTTGCAAACTTGACTGTGCTATTTGACTATAGATAGTAAGGAGAGGACTTATCATGCTAAATTTTGTACTTTTGGAGCATCTATTTGTTCTTTACTTAAAATTAAACCTCGTTATCAAACATCACATGATGAGGCACCCTATTGTAGACACTAGGCCTAAGTCAGCCTCTATCAAGATTACTTAATAAGGATAATGCTATTTTAGAAATAGCCAGGAAGTAGTAAAATTATTTCTTTTCCTGCATTGGGTTTTTTGAGAACATATTTTACGATGTTTTGAAGGAAAAATGGTCTTTTAAAAAAGCATATTTGGATTTCTTTCTCGGGATTGGGTAAGATGAGCACAACTAAGAGTTATTGGTTGACTTAGAAATGAGTTATGCCCTTGATTGATGAGTTAAGACCGTGACTCACTTTTCAGTCACGATCTTGACTCAAGATTATGACTTGCTGGAGTTACATTCTTGACTCAAGATCGTGACTCAAAATCATGACTGACCAGCGAGTCACGGCCTTTAATATGTAACTCACCTTTTTTCTATTGAAAATGGTTTTTAGGTCTTTATGAGTGGGCCCATCAAGGCAAGACTGTGAGTTAGGGACTATCACTCACCAATCAAGATCGTGACTAGGTTTTTTTCATCTAAAATCCTAGTTTTTTTCCCATACAAAATAGGGGATCATTTCAAGATGAAAAATCTTCTAGATTTGATCCTAATCAAAAGCATTTAAGGGATGAGATGTTTTTGAAATGATAATAAGTAACGAACTTTAAAAAAAATAGAAAAGGGAAGAAAACAACTGGTTTTTCGGTTTAGTTTTGAAGGAAAAACGTAAGAAGTAGGAAAGAGAACTATAGAGCACTCTCATTGGTTCTAAAAAATAGCTTTATTAAAGGTAATATAAGAGGTGAATCTCTGGTTTTTGTGTACATCTAAAACTTCAATTCTTATAAAAATCCATTTTGATTTTTTCGTGTATTGGCTATGTTCTTTTTCCTATTCTTCTTCTCTATGTAACATTGTGATTTTTATTCTTTTTGTACAAATAATGTTTCATTAGCATATTTATTTATGGTTTTATGTTTCATGCATGAACATATTGTTTTCGTATGAAATGAATTAAGTTTTATGCATATTAGTTGCCATTTTCTCTCTCTAAAGCATTTTTCTCTCACTAAGTGTAGTTGTATAATTTGCATTATTTTATGTTTTTAGACCTTATTTTGAGTGTATCGGTTGATTTTGAGAAGTATAAAAGTATTTTTATATGCTTTGAGCCTTATAAATTAGTTTAGAGTCTTAAGCTTTGGTTATGGCATCGTTCCAGTTCCTATTGGATAGTCCAGAAGTGACTTGTGGCCTTGAGTTGTGAGCGAGTCACGATCATAGGCCATGACTCATTCCTAACTCACTCTAGAATTGCTAGTGACTCACTTGAGGGAACGTGACTTGTTCCACTAAAGGCAGTGACTCATCTTTCTTAAGCTATAACTCATTTTTTCTCCCCGAGTGAGTTTGTGACTCACTCTTTTACCTGTTTTTGATTTTTTTTCATTTTTCTTGTTCTTCTTTTTATATATGTCTTCTTTTGATTTTGTGGTAATTTAAATATTGTGATATATATATTCTTTAACTTGAAAATTTATACATATAATGTATTAATTTTATTATTATACTTATTTAATTAGTCCATTTATTTTTATTTGTATTTTTTATACAAAAATGCTTGGATTTTGTTAGGAAAAGGTTAGAGTGATGGGGGATCTAGTCAGACCCTAGAGTAATTAATTTATTTAAGTTGTTTAAATTATTTGTAATTGGCCTTTATGATTATATGGGTTGTAATAAATAGTAAATAGGTGTTTTGGCATGAAAATTAGGAAATTCATATTAAATATTTTTACCCAATTAATTAGGCTTTAAGAATAAAATGGACCAATGACCTATTTTATTCCAAAAAATCACATAAAATGTTTTAATAAATATGCATGAGGGAAGCAATATTCCAAACTTAATAAACATTCCGATTGATGTATGTTTATATCCTTATCTTATTTTTCTACGTATTAAAAGTTTTCTTTGAATGGTAAATTAAAAATAAACCAAAGAGAATTATCTTATGTAAATGGTTGTTTTTGGGACCAACATCCTCAAACCAATTAATTACCCAATTTATGTATGATTTATTAACATATATTGTGCTCTAGGTGCTTGCAATAATATTTAAATTCTTAATGTTTGAGAAGATAATTAGGAATAATTAAGGATAAACATTTAATTTGAATAATCATTGACCAAGTTGTAAAAAGGAGTGAAGTCTGAACTATCTCTAGTTTCTGCTTTGTAAGGTAAGAAATCACTTTCCTAATGATTTATTTTGTGGCTACTCCTAAATGCACACCTTGTGATACTTAGCAAACACCTTGTAGGTTTATCGTTAGCAAATAGACAAGGATACCTTAAGACACTTTCTCATGCCTTTTTAAGGCTTGAGCTATTACGTATTAGGTTGAATCCTCACCCATTGCAAAGTGATTGATTTTCTTGAGTTAAAAGAGCCTTAATATGATCTTAAGCCTTAAAAGTAGCCTTTAGTAATAAATCGAATGCCAATGAGGTTTGGCATGCATTACAATGGTGACTCCACTAGGGATTGTTTGATATTGCTCTAAAAGTAGCTGGGATAATTTAATTATATTAAATGTTTATACTTAATTATTTTAACCTTCTTCTATAATAGGTTGTATTAAAGCATGCTATGGCCCTAAAATTAGGTTAGGAATCCCTATTTATCTCCAGTGTAATCTCAAAGATGACCCTATGTTCACTCAATGTAGGGGAGTGTTAAGGAGGACCACCAGCCTAAGCCTCGTACCTTTTTAGTATATTAAATGGTGACCCGATTGGTCGTTATGCTTGTGAAAAGCTAGTTTCATTTGTAAAGACCATGCTTGGATAGCCTTAAAGTTATACTACTTGACCAAAGCCTTATGTAATGGCCATATATACTTCCCCTATATATCATGTGCTATAACATTCTGCTTGTTATTTGGATACCTATATATTTGGTCAAATTCTAATAAATTAAGGTAGGTGCTAATCAAAGGCTATCATACCCTGGTGGCCCTATGTTTGTTATTCTATATTATCCAAATATATAGAGATCAATGAAGCATTTACTTTCACTTTAAATAAAGAGAGATTATACTTTCGGTGCTTCATCATGCACCATTCATGTTCATTGGGTTCCTTGTTAACCCATGAGCTAGTTGGATAATTGATCCCTCATGGATTTGAAAATAAATCACGCTAAGTAATTTTAAAGTAAAAGAATCATTTATGTTTATAAAGAAATTCTTAATTTTACATTTTTTTGTAGGTGAAAATCATGACATTGGTCAATTTTGTTATAGAGAAATCCCATTCAAACTTGTATAAAATAATTTAGTAAGTTTTTAGTTTAAACGTTCGGAAAATCATCTAAGTGCAATGAAAATGATAAAAGAATAGAAGAATGAAAGAATAATAATGCTAAAAGAAAAGCATTCATAAGCCGAGTCATTCATTGAGTTGGGAACATTGGTTCCTTCATGTATATTAATGAAGACTCTTTAGTGTGGTTTTTGAAATAAAAGTGGACATTGGTCCATTTTTATGAGAGAAAACCCAATTCAACTAAGTAGAAAGCATTTTTGGTGCTATTGTTAATTAAAGCATGTAAAAATAGCTAGCTATTACATACTTGTAGGAAATAAAATGAAAATTAAAGGGGAATGAAATATAGGCCCAAAATGGTGATAAATAGGAAAATAAATCCTATGCTAACATACTCTATCTTATGCTCCAACTCAATTAGCCGTGCCAAGGAGTTATGCACATTTCAAAGGATAGAAAATAATAATGGAAATTAATAATGAATTAAATCAAATAATGAACAATAAATAATTAATTTGAATAAATTAGACAAATAATTAATAATAGACATGTTGTACAAATTAGATGATAAATAATAATAAGATCAATAATAAATAAAAAAGCAAAAAATTTATATGGATAAAAAATAGATTCAACATTAAATAAATGCATGAATAAATACAGAATAAATAATTATATTAATAAAATAAATAATAAATAACATATGAAAACATGAAAATAATTCAAATGAGTGAAAAATGGGTCAAGGGAGTGAGTCACAAAAAGAAAGAGAAAAAGGAAAAAGGTGAGTCACTCCCTTAGGGTATGACTTACAAACGAGTCAGTCCCTGGTGGTGTGACTCAGAAATGAGTCATAGTCCAAACTCAAGAATTAGTCATGGTCCATGAATGTGACTCACAAATGAGTCACGATCTATGAACTTGACTCACGGTCCAGAAACGTCACTTATAAATCAAGGCCTAGGAATATGACTTATGTGTCATAGCATGAATCAACCCAAAACACAAACAAAAGCTTGAAAATGCCATTAATGGCCAAGAAAATATCCCCTCATTTTTTAGCAATTTTTATGCACTAAAAACACAAATTAATGTAAGAAATCAAGAAATCAAATAATTAGCAAAAATCAAAGAAAATAGTGATCATTTATTGTAAATTAGATCAAACACTAGATTTAATAGATTTTATGGCTCAAGAATAATACATTTAGTTGTAGGTCCCTTCAAAGATCAAAAATGAGTGCTTTTGGCCTTTTTTCCCCTTTCTTTGTAACTTGAAAATAGAGAAGAAGAAGAAGAAGAAGAAGAAGAAGAAGAAGAAGAAGAAGAGGAAGAATAAAGAAAAGAAGAAGAAGAGCAGGGAGAGAGAGACACAGGAGGCAGGAATTTATTTCCTATCTCTATCTTAGGATCAAAATCCCCAAAAAAACTCCTTTAGATTAGGATGAAAACTAGATATTTTATCTCCCTTTTCCTCCTGTTTTCTTATGCAAAATACGTTCCAAGAGTGACTCACGTTCCATGAGTCACGACCTTAACTCATGGCCTTTGACTTTGACTTTTACTATTATCTAATTTTTTTCACAATCTTAAACCCTATTTTGACCTCACTAACAGAGGGAATAAAGGAGAAAACACCTAAAAGGATTTTTAAAAATTTAAAACCCATAAAAGGTCTAAAAAACATTTTTAGGATATAAAAATTGGGAGAAACCCAAGCACTTTACATCCCTATCTACTTATGAGGAACCATTGCTTTATTAGGTAACCCTAATTAAAAGCCACCTCAGGACCTAGTGTCTATAGTTGCCCTCAACTTCGGGGAACTTAGTACACTAGTGCCTAGGTTAGCTAAAGTTTAGAGTGAAAAAGTAAGGGACACATGCCTGAGGTTGCTATCTCCTTGACTGTAAAGGTTTCATGATAAAGCAATCCACATAAGCTTGCCAATAAAAACCATACCACATAATTCTTACTTTATACTTATGCCCTTGTTATCTATAGAGAGCGTCTCTTAAAAAGGACTTTAGATTTGTCTAAGTTGCTCCAAAAAGAATTTGGATGTGTTTTCTCTAAAGAGACTTAGGATTCTTCTTGGTTTGCTCTGAAGAGACTTTGGATTTTGTTTGTTTTGATCTAAAGATACTTTGGATTTTTTTGGTTTTAGTGGTTTACTGTTAACTTGGTGATGTTTTAACCCTAACCCATTAAAGCAGGTGCCATGTAAAGATGTCTTTGTGCTCATGAAGAGACTTTGGATTCCTTAAGAAGAGGACTGTGTGCTCTTGAAGAGGACTTTATTCTCATAAAGGGATTTTAGATACTTTGCGAAGAGGACTTTATGCTCATAAAGAGACTTCAGATGCCTTATGAAGAGGGCTTTATGCTTACGAAGAGATTTTTGATGCCTTGGGAAGAGGACTTTATACTTATGAAGAGACTTTAGATGCCCTGGGAAGAGGACTTTGTGCTCATAAAGAGACTTTGGATACCTTATGAAAAGGACTTTGTGCTCACGAAAAAACTTCAGATGCCTTGGAAAAAGGTCTTGAGGGCACATGATTGAGACGTGTGGGCCTACACAAAAAGTATATTAGTTAGCGTGTTATTTTATCACTCACAGAGGGGATATTACCTGGTTGTTCTTGATGCAAACAAGCAAAATATCATCTCTTACTTTGAGATAAACAAAAGTCATTCCAAACTTTGGGAGGATTTTATGGTTAGAGGCCTATTAGCTTACTCTCTAAGGAAATCTTTTTGCATTTTACTTGCAAAAATTAAACTTTTTTATTTTTTCTATTTTTTATTATTTTATTATTTTTCTATATTTTTTATTTACATTATGTTGTTTTGTTTTTTATTTTTACAGCTTGAGTCTATGTTAAAATTTTTTACATTTTAGATGTTATTGAATTTGTATAGTTTTGAGGTTTTTACAATTTTGGAATGTTTCAAAGCTTTGAAACTTTAGTGCATTCTAGATAGAAATTGTAATCTTTGTACAATTGTACTTATGGTGTACTTAAGAAGTCTTTGTACATTTGAAGAATTTGAGTTTTTTGTACATTTGAGTTTCTGTATGTTTGTGGAATTTAAAGTTTTTATGCATTTGAGTTTCGTTCATTTATTGTTTGGTATGTTCAAGAGTATGTTTTAGGACAAAAAGTCTTACCTAATTGCCCCCGGCAATGGTGCGTGTTGATAATCTAAGTTTACAAAGGATTTCTTTTTATGGGTTTGCATGATTTTCACCTATTGGGGATCTCATCTTAAAGCAATATGGTTATCCTTTTGTTATTGCTTCTAGAAAGGCATGCATAGATGACCTCATTTTTTGAGATATTTCTATTACATGATTTCTCCAATGGGAGTTTACTCTTGTTTGATCAACCGTTGTTTATGGTTATCCTATGACCCGATTTGGCGTATGGAAACCATTCTCATTTTTCCCTTACAAGAAATGACTATTGTGAGTGTGTGTAAGAAATCATGTATGTGCATCATATGTGATAAATTTACGTGTGTACACTTGACCACGGGCGTGAGCACATATAGTAAGATTAGATGTGGTGTGTGCAAAGAACTATTTGTCAAGAAGTGTCCAAAATTTAAAGTAATTGCAGCTTGTTAAATGTATTCAACTTGAATCTTATCCATCCTTCAATAAGCTGAATGGACCACATTCTCAACTAATTTAATCTCAACAACAGAAAATAAAGAGTCACACTCCACAAGGGAACAGGAAAATAGGCATGCTAATACTAAGGCCTAGTAAACATGCACATAAGCACAATACATACTAAGCAATTTCAATGTATATGTATTGAAGGCCAAAACATAATTTTGTCTTTTGAAAAGCAAAATCTCGATACAAATTTAGGGATGAGATTTAACTTAAATGCATAAATGCGTTCATGGCTTCTCTCTTGAAGCTCAAGAAACACCATATGCCTTTTCTAATGAACCAAACCTTACTAGAAGGTCATCTCCGCTAGATTGGATGAGATTGAACCCAAAATCAGGAGGTCTTATATCGGTTGTAACATTAGGTTTTGGTGAATGGCTATAAAAAAAAAAGGTAAGGTCACTAGAGGAAAATGACCATTATACTTTCATAATTGATAGGAAGACTATTCTCTACCAATTTTCCCATTATCTAAGACTTTTAGATTTGGCTCTAGTGATTATCCCATTGGGGACTGCTTGAGAGATTAAAGCTTAAGGTCTCCCTTCCTTTTCTTCTCTACTTTTTTTTCTATTTTTGCTATTGTGATATCGACTTTAAATGTTTCCCATTCCCCTCTTCTTTCTTTTCTTTATTTCTTTTCCTTTTCTTCTTTCATTTCATTTTGTTTCAAGTTTATTTCATCAAATAAGTTCAAATCCCTATGGGCAAAATTTATACGAAGGATCAGTAGAGATTAATCACTCTATTTTTGATATGAGAAATCAAATCTTTCAAAGTGGTTATATTCCTAAAGGGAAGCCAAAATTATTTTTGGCTAATGGGTCATTTTAATGTGTGTGACAATGAAATGAGCACGTGTTCAACATGCTTAAAATAAAGGCTCAAAAGGCTAGAAAATGATTTTGAAATTAGGGTTGAAAGGTCATTTGGAGGGCTATACAAAGAAAGGCCACCTAAATCATTTTCTAGGTCCTATCTCATTCTTGGGTTGCTTCGATGAGTAATTAGAAAGGTTCTAGTGCTCTTAGGGAGTTTTATCTAATCCCTTCGACTGCAAATGGTTTTTTTTTTCTAAAACTAGCATAAAGTGCTAAAAATTTATAAATTACATGTTATAGGGAAGGCTTTCATGCAATTCAGTAGACAGAGATAAAGCATGCCTACCTCTTATTTTCATATTTGAATTTCTAAGGCTAAGACCAAACCCATTTGCAGTTGAGAATTATTAGGATGGAATAAAATTACAAATTGAAAATAAATTAATTAGAAGCAATTATGTCAAAACTTTGAAAATTTCTTAGCAAGATAAATTAAACTTAAGGCACAAATTGTTTGAATAAGAATACTTTCTATATTTTAGGAAAAGGACTATGATGTGGTAGTTATAATCATTTTGAAGGCATCAAGAAGATAATGGTCCTCGGGTCTACATTTGAAGAAGTGAGGCGATCATCGAATTTTAAACTAACAAAAATTATTATTTAAAATATTAGGACATATCTTGATAAGATAAATTAGGGTTGAGGCCCAAACTATTTTAATAAGGGTACTCCCTAAGATTGGTGAAAGGATGGCACTGGAATAGTCATTCTAAATGCATTGGGGAGACAACAACCCTCGAATCATTCTTAAAAAAAAGATAGTACCATGGCTATTTTTGAATACATCAGGGAGGTGATAATCCTCAAACCTATAAATTAAAAAAAAATTATGTTAAAACATTAGGCATAATTTGGCAACACTAATCGAGCTAGAAATACTCCCTGAAATTGGAAATAAGGCAAAATTATGGCCATCTCGAATGCACTATAGAGGTGATGATCCTCGGACCCATAAAAAGAAAATTGTTTCAAAGTCTTAGCAAGATAAACTAAGTTAAGAATACTTCCTAAAATTAGCAAAAGGAATGGTGTTGTAGCAGTCATTGTATCGACACGAGAAATCCTTAGTCTCCAAGTTATCGAGTATGAAGGCCTAGGCAAATTAAAACAATGGCAGTAAAGCATTCTTTCACCTTACTTGCAAGGTTATGAATATAGCAACACATACAAAAGACTATGTGTGACATGTAAAAAAATGCATGCAAGCATGAAAGAATGTATGCATGAAATGTATGGCCTAAACTATAGATGGTTGGGGGACTCTACCTAGAATGGAACATGATAGATGATCCACACACGTTGTCGTTAATGTTTTTGATCTTCAAGCAACTTTTTCTAGTTATCTCCTCTAGTTTTTTCTACCTTGCCTTCTATTTGAGATCTCTTATTATCTTAGGGGAAAACAATCCATCCTACTCTAAGCAAAGATAATCCACCCTTTTACAGAACGTGCATACCATTTGATGCCCTTAAGCACTTAGAAATGTCGAAAGAAGTCTTTGTCATGTGGAGCATTGTTGCCACTGCCTTGGAATTAAACCCACTTTAACATGTGACTCTATGCATGCTATAGGTTTCTCTCGATAAGTTAACCATATGTTCATGTCTAGCTTATGTATGCATTCTTATCTTCATGCACTATGAAGCAATAAGAACAATTATGACTAGACATGTGATACAAAAACACAAATCTTAATTTAATCTCAGGGAGAGATAACTTGTATGTATCCAACTCCTATAGTTAGTTAGTTTTTAGTGGTTTTTTTTAAAATTTTTGATGGGTTAGTTTAGGCAAATCGGGCTTGACATTTTGGGTTTGCTTATTCAGGTGTGTTGGGCTTTCTATTCAAGTTTGTTGTTTATTATTTTATGGGGTGCCATAGTAGGTTTATGTGAAGGTTTAATTGTTCTTATTTTGTCTTTTTTAGACTCACTTCAAGAGTCATAATGGATGCACTGAAAATGTCCTTATGCTCAAGATTGAATAAAATGGTGTTTATTAAATTAATGTCCTATAAATGAGCTATGATTATTGTTATGCATAATGTAATAAAATAAGACATTGTTTACATAAGAAAGCTCATATCTTTAACATGGCTAGAAAAACATATACATTGCTTAGAGACACATTTTACATTATCAAAATGAAAGCATATATTACATCTTTTCTATTATGGGTATAGATAAGAAAAAGTCTTTCAACATCTCAAACTCTTCCTTCTCTGAATGGTGCCCCCAACACTGGTGATGATATTTACATCTCACAACTTTTGTTGTGACTGAACAGGCGATGGCTAGATATCTACATGCCATATGTATCTTGAAGCACATACCATTTCGGTGAGCTTAAGTCAAACACAAACATGGATGGTCACACAGTATTACAACATTTCTAGATCTAGTATCTATTTGGTGTCAATTAGGTCTTGAATGTGATCTCTAAGAGGGCAACAATAGTTAGTTTTATGCCCCATATGCTGATGACAATCGCAGTACCAATCGACCCTATGTCTTGGCTTCCCTTTACTCTTGGCTATCATAGGTAGCAAAGGTTATAACTTCCCCCCATTTATGAGATGAGTAAGGTACCAAGATAGTGGCTTACCTAAGTCCGAATACTGCCATTGGATTGTCTCTATAACCGAGAATCTTGAGGTCCTATCACTGTTACCCTAACTTTTACTGCTGCCTCTGTCATTCTCACTAGAACCTAGGTTCACAGAACTAACCTTCTTCAAATGTTTAGCCTCATCTTCGATGTCTATGTCCATTAGAAACTCCCAATCCTATAAGCCTTTCATTTTAAGCCCATCCCTATAATAAGGATTATCATTTTGAATGACCAACCTGATCTAATCAGTAGTCTCTAATTTTTTTCTTCATTTCTATTATCCTATTCCTCTATTAAGTAAGGTACTCTTGGAAGGCTTCTTCTAGTTTTTGATTTAGCAACTTTAAATCCCTTAGGGTTACTTCTAATCTTGTGTTATAAACACACTATTTGAAGAATTCATCTGTTAAAAGATCTCAATCCACTTTGGTCCTATGATATAATTTGTGAAACCCGTCGATGGTAGGGCCTGTCGGACTAAGGCATAAATACTCAATCTTTTATTACCTGTCAGACTAAGGTAGAAATATTCAATCTTCTATTACTTAGTTAGGGTCATCCCCTTTATAATTAATATGTACTACATGATGTGTGTAGAGGGGTCAGAAGTACTATCAAATTAGGGTAGGTTTGGTATTTTAAACCTCTAAGGCTGTAGCTCAGCCCTATCCATATCTCTATCTTCAAGATCTATTCCCTTACCTGCTGACAAAATATGAGATAGGGCCTTTATCTTTTCCGTTATCTTTTCCAAAATTGGATCTTCCACTCTAGGTGCCTTATTTTTCAAAACCTGAGTCACTATTGGCTCTTTTTCCTTAAGGATAAAATACTCCTCAAGGATGACACCTTTATCTTTTTCGTGCTCAATAAGCAAAACGTTTGATATGGGATCCCTAAACCTAGCAGCTAAAGAACATGTCACAACAATTGTAACACCCTAATTCCTTAACCATGGATAATCATCAATCATCATCATCATAACCTGTTAAAGACTAAGCAATAATAATAATAATAATAATAATAATAATAATAATAATAATAATAATAATAAGACAGGCCATTATTACATTCCATAATAAGATAATAAAGCTTATCGATAATTGCTCATAACAAAAATGGCCTTTAGGTATCCTGAATTCCTCAAGGCAACTACATCTTGCCGGATCCTCTGAAGCTTATCTTGAAATCTACACGGATAAACAAACCTGTGCTAAGCTATAAAGCTTAGCAGGGAATAAAACTCTATATATATGAACATAACCTGTTTACACAATTCATCTCATCATGTAAATTTTCACAACAGCACGAGATAACAAATGAGTCTATTATATTGATCGTATCACAATGAACATATTGGGGAAGTCCTCAAACTTAATAATAAAACCCTGCTTACCAATGTCTAGAGCATTCTGTAAATTATCTTATCTAGAAACTTGTCAAATTACTATCGTAAGTTTACTTCCTTTCTTCCATAAACTAGCTTGATTTATACCCTTCCTAATCCTTACTACTCCATAATTCATGCATCCAGGTTGTTGATAGTACAAAATGTTAACTTAATGCATTAATCATATCGTTACATAATTCCTGCATGCAATATTAAATCTATGCACACCGAAGTGCTTAAGCCATTTAACAACCATAGAGTTATTGTTATATTTGATTTCTTCATATATCTTCACTTAATTCTCATTTTGGTTTCATACACACTAATTCCTTAATGTTATCTTATCATTGCAATTTAAGACATCATACCACATCATAGTCTATCATGGTTTGCATTTGGGTTTATATAAGAATTATACATATGCAGATACATGTGAAATGTTCATATACATACTAATGGGTTTACCTGCCATTTCAACAAACAAATGCCACATATCATGATTAATGGACCCTAATTAAGAGTTACCTTAGGACCTAGTGTCTACTATCGCTGATCAGTTTAAGCTTTTTATTAGGAATTCTAGCTCTTACTTGATAGAAGGCTTGAAGATGACAGGGTTAAAAGATTAGGAGTCCTTAAAGGATATTACAATTAAATTAGAGGGTGAGTACCTAGCTAAGAAAGAAAATTTTATAGGTAGTTCTTGTTTTATTTTCGAGCATTAGAGGTATAAAACTATGACTAGTAAAGCTAGTGGCATGATTGTTGGTAGAAAGATGCCCGAGGTGTCTGTTACTGAGAGCACTCAAAGATATTATTCAAACCTAAGTAGGTCTTTTTCATAGGTACTTGATAGGTTGATGAAGGAGGGGAATTTGCAACCTTTACCCGTTAAAGTTGTTGAAATTGAGGTTATCCTTATCATCAGGCTGATTAATATTGTGCATAACATTAACACACATGCCATTTTACTGATCATTACAAGACTTTAAGGGTTAAGATCCAAGATCTATTTGATAGCAAACTAATCACAGATCTAGAAAAGAGGTAAAAAAAGAAAGAGAGTCATCATACTATCCCATTGCCAATATCGATGATTGGTTTAGGTCTATTGAAATGGAATGCATTATGTGACTTGTATGGTAATGAATGCCCAGCTATTACTGACCCTAAAAACCTAGATGCAAAAGAGGAAAATAAGCTGGGGGTATGTGTGATTGACTATTAGGAGTCAGCCAGTGAAGATGATGGTTGTATTGGCCTTTTGGATTTATAGAAGTCTGAGAATGAGAAAGAAGGCTAAAAAATGAAGTTGATCACTAAAAAGGGTAAAGTAGTGCCAAAGTTAGAGAGTCAATCAGATTCTCAGTCGTTGCCTAAGGAAAAGGAGTAGGAGGAGGCTTAGATCCTCAAACAGCTAAAGAAAACTCTTGCTTAGATCTATGTATCTGTTTTACTTAGACAGTCACCTTCCCATAAGCAAAAAGTAGTAAAGTTCTTATTCGAGGTTAGTGTGGTTATGACTAGTTTGCCTTCAAAGTTACTAGATTTTATAATAGGAAGTGCCAGGGAAAGTATTGTATATATTAATGGGGTTCTGCCTATTGAAGGTTGGGAACACAATCATCTTTTATATGTAAAAGGGCTAAGTTAATATGAAACATATGACATGTGTAATGGTGGACGATGGATCTTTAATTAATGTATGTCCACTGGTGGCACTTCCGACTTTTCTAGTTAAATGAATCCATATTGAGTAAGTCTGATATGGTAGTCACAACCTATGATAATTCCCATAAGGAGGCAGTAGGTACTTTTAAGGTTGATGTGAAGACTGGGTTAATCGGTACCAAAAAAAAAATTTATAGTGTTGCCAATACCTCCTAATTTCTCTATGTTATTAGGGAGACCCTACTTTCACAAACTAGGTAGAGTTCCATCTACTCTTTATCAGATGATTAAAGTTCCCCATAAAGGTAAAATGGTCATTGTAAAGGCTACGAGGGAGAACTAGGTCTCTGTGTTGGGAATAGTGAATCAACCATTCGATGGATTTCATGTAGCTATTGTTAATACTGATGATAGAAGTGAGCAGGAGTTTACCCCTTAATTGGTTAGTAACCATATGAAAAAATAGATGTTAAGAAGAAGGGTCTACTAAAACTAGAATGTATACCACACATTCTTAATAACTTCGTACTCGCATCTGCTGCACCTTAGTATTGTGGTGAGATTGAGCCTATATTTATTGAGGTAAAGGTCATTCCTGGGTTTGAAATATTTAATGATGTCTTTAACTAGGTCAGTATCACCATCAAGCCTGCTAAGGGGCTTTGGGATGAAGAAATTATGATTAAGCTATTTAAATGGTATGATGTCCCTAAGGAGGTCATAACTCCAGACTTGTTGGCTTCCACAGTCAAAGGGAAGGAAAAAGTCAAATTTGAAGTCTCTTTGCCTAAGTTGAGAGAGGATATTGAAGAAGTTATCATAAAAGTTAATTAGGAGGCCCTACAGGATGCAAGAGATGGAGTAGGCTCATCTAAGGTGTCAAACTAACCAGATATAGATGAAGATGCTTTTGTAGATACACTTTTTATACTTGAAATTTTTAATGATGATGTATGTGGCTCCTCTTATATTAATAATATGAATAATTTTGCTTATTTGTGTGATGTTTTGCATAATTTCATTTCACTTAATCATGATCATAAAGCATTTATATTTGATATTAATTTAATAAGTATTACTCCATTCAATCTTGGTACTCTTGATAATCCAAGAGAAATCTTGATAGCATCTAATGTTACCCTTGAACAGAGAAAAGAATTTAAGAGAATATTAAAAAAAAAATATGAAAGAATCTTTTTTTGGACCTATAAAGACATGTTGAGAATTGATCATGTAGTTGCTGAGCATGCTATCCCTACCTATCCTTGGTACAAGCCTATCAAGCAGAAACATAGTAGGCTTAGGCCAAAATTGGCAGAAAAGGTTAAGGAAGAAGTAAGGAAGCTGATAGAGGCCAAGATTCTAGTGGAACTCCAGTATCTTAGATGGTTGGAAAATGTAGTTCTTGTGGCTAAGAAAGATGGAAGAGTTCAAGTCTACGTGGACTATAAGGATCTGAATAAGGCTTGTCTAAAGGATGATTTTTCGCTTCCTCACATAGATGTTCTGGCAAATAGTGCAGCCGCTTGTGCAATGCATAACTCTAAGGATGGGTATAGTGGATACAATCAAATTCTAAATAAAATTATAGATAGGATCAAGACGACATTTATTAATAAATGGGGTACATACACTTACCGGGTCATGTCATTTGGAATAAAGAATGTAGGCATTACTTATCAAAGAATGGCTACGAAAGTTTTGGATGATTTGATCAATAAGGAAGTAAAAGTATTTATGGATGATATGATGATCAAATCAGTAACCCGAGAAATCCATTTTGAAACTTTGGAAAAGTTCCTTCAAAGAATTGATAGCTATAACCTTCATCTAAACCTAAAGAAGTGTGTGTTTGGGGTGACTTTATGAAAGTTTTGAGGACATGTTGTGTGTCAAATGGGGCAAAACTAGATCCTAATAAAGTGAAGGCCATCAGGGAGATGCATACCCAAGAAGGAAAAAGAGGTTAGGGGGTTCCTAAGGAGAATTCAATATTGATGTGGGTTAATTCATGCATAATTTGTAAATATTTTTGTGAAGTAAATATATAGTTTTAGTTAAGTATTTATGTGAAACATGGTGCTATTTTTGTGTTTTTGCTGAAAGTGTGTGTAGGGAGTAGAGGAGCTAGAACTAAGGAAAAGAGGCAAAAATTAAGCAAATGAAAAAGTCCTATCGCGAGCGTGGAAGGAATAGTGAGTGCGACACAACGAGGCTTCAAAGTAGGAGGTAAACACAAAAAGAAAAAGTCAAGACATATGAAGCATGCTCTGTTGAGAGCATGACATGCTTCGCGGGCATGACAACAAAGGGAATTCTGGTGGTTACTTTTGAAAGGACATTTGAAGATTCATGTCATTCCATCAAAGGTTGCCTACTTCTGGAGGGGCATTTCTGAAGGACACAAAGATTAGAATCCAATACATATTGACACAAGAAGTAATTAAAAAGATATTCACACAAGTTGTGAAAAGAACATTTGAACAATTCCTATTTTTCTTTTAATGCAATTAGTACATTTTTACACTACAAAAAAAAAACACAAAATAGCGAGGAAAAAAGTCCCTACTAAATGATAGTTTTTTGTAACTAAATCTATTTAGTGAGGATTTAGCGAAGGAAAAAAATTTGTTACGAAAGTTGTCCTAGCAGAATTTGGCGAGGACAAATGTCATTGCTATATTTTAGCGAGGACATAACTTTGTCACTAATGATTAATTCCTTGCTAAAATTTAACAAGCACTTTTGCAACCAATATTTTTATCGCATAATTTAGTGTGAAAATTGTCCTCACTAAATGCTAGCATAAATTTTGTAACGACATTTTGTCGCTAAATATTTTGCAAGGAGATTATTTTTATCGCCATTTTACTCATTTTCTCTATCTCATAATCAATTGACGATAAAATATCCGTTGCTAAATGCTCAATATTAAATTCTCACAAAATTAGCTTCAATTTTGTTACAGCTAAATTGTAGCAAAATTAGCTTGAATTTTTTACAACTACTTTGTAGCTAATTAGCACTTGTCTGAACATAATAATTTCTTACTAAATTAAAATTACTTTTGCTTAATTTAATATAAAAATTTTACTATTTTAACAATAAACCATAAAAATCAATATCATTGTTAATTGCATATCAAAAATAGCTATTTACAAATGCATATCATTGTTAATTGCATATAAAAAATAACATATACATATATAGCTATAATCAATGATATCCAAGATGCCCTAACATACACTAACAACTATAATGTAAGTAGTATCTATAATCCTGTGGATGGATTATGTTGTAAAGCACTTGAGCCATTAACCTGGTTAGTACGAGATGCGAGTAGACATATTAACCCCACGAACCAATGCTACTCGCATGAACTTCCTTTTTGACATATCCATAATAAATGTAACTGATGAAGGTGTTTGCACTTATCGTGTCTCTCTCCACCTTTTCTAGATTTGAACTTTTTCTTGGCCTTTCTCATTTTTCTTTTCTTCTTCTTACACCAATTAATTGACCAATTAAAATCTCAACATATGGAAATATATATCACAAGTGTATGCCTACTTATTACAAGAAATATTTATTGTAAAATTGAACTTGAAAAGAAATAGAATTGGATGATGAAAAACTACATCCAAAACATACGTACTTTTGCATGTTATATAGTTTGAATTGGATGATGACTTATTAATCAATGATGAAATGTAAATAAGCATTAATTTAAATTTTTATGTAGTTAACAATCATGCAATCACTACTTTTCTTCTTTCTTTCATAATCTAAATAATTCGGTACACTGAACATATTAAATATAAATCATTAAATAAAAAAAATATAATTTTGTAATTCAACTGTCCATATACATAAAATTACCTACATTTGATAGTTGAACGTTATAATGCTTAAAAATATGTTAGACCCCTAATACTCAAATATATATATATATATATATATATATATATATATATATATATATATATATATATATATATATATATATATATATATATTTTGAAATTTCTCTCACACGGTAAAGGCTTATTAAAATTCCAATAGTGATGGCCTACCATTAACAGTGAGCGGTAACAATCAGCAATTATAATGAATTGTAAAGCATTCTATAACTTGGCAAATACAAGTTAATTCTATTGCTATGGTTTTTCTATTGTTGAACAAAGAGGATAGATTATTATGAATGAGAAAAGAGTACTAAACTGTAGTTTTAGTGCCAATTGGTTTCCTGATCATATTTGACTATCATTGCTAGCTTTATGGGTAAATTTGTACAAATAGTCCCTTAACTACAGTGAATATACCCGCAACATCCCTCAACTTCAATCCATCTATACACAAAATCGCTTAACTTCAATATATATATATATATATATATATATATTCGTAAAGTCCTTATAACCAGTTACTTTAGATTTTTTGGTAAACTGTTGGATAATTTTCACACATCATCCCTCAGCTTCATATCATATTCCCCTAAAATTTCTTTCAATTTGTATCTATGAACTCCCTCACCTTTAATTTATATCTGCGAACTCCCTCCACTCAAAAAAAATCTATAAGTAAACTCCATATGACTAGCTGTTCTACGTTTCTTCCGATAAAATGCTAACATAACAAATGCGTAACCATTTGGGGGTTGAAGCAAAGGATAGAGGTATTTCTTTAACACTCGTTAGGATGTTAGCATATCTATCGCATGTAGAAACAACAAGAAAATTTACAACATCAAGTATGTAAAAGAAAATGGCTCTCAACTGTTCATAAGTATCTTCCTAGAATTGTACCTGTTTTATGATACATGGGGGAGATCTTATGTAAAAGCATACATCATAAAATATGAAAAGTACTGCTGAATTATTTTTTTTTTAAAAAATAAGAGCGCAGAGCCCTAAAATGTCTAGATATATTTTTATACTTAATTCCACAAGAAATAAGATTCTAGGTAAAGAATATAAATAATTACCTTCAGATGCAGTGCTGGTATTAGAAACTCTACTGTCCACTAGAAGCTGCAAAAACTTATGTCAGTAAGATTACAACTTTTTATTAAGATGAAACTATAAAAATACAAGCAACTTTTCATTAGAAACTCATGTCAGTAAGCTATTTTCTATTCCAATTCTTCCACATTCAGACAAAGAAAACAACACAATATTTTATAGGTCAATCAACCTCAAACATATTCCTGATAATAACAGAAAATAACTTAAATGGACCAAGCAATAGATGTTAAAAAGGGAATTCCAGGCTGCAATTGAAATGTTATCTATAGAAAAAAAATAAAAGCAGATGACCATAGGAACAGGAAAAAATGTTATTTGGGTACCTTCAATACCTAATATATATGTATATGACCCTTCAAGCCTTATTCATTTACAAAACTTCAATTCTCGTATATAAAAAATTCCAGCTTTGGATTGCATAGTCCGACCCCAATTACTCACTGCCAATAACCAAATACAAGACTAACATTCTCTGAAAGATAGAGTAAATATTTGTAGCCCCTGCCAAAACCTAACAAAATAGCAAAACTAGAAAAGATATACACACAGTGCCCATGAAGCAGGGGAATTTTGTCAGAGTCTAAGAAATCAAAGTACAACTAACTCAACCAAAGAAGCAAGTCTGATTCCACCAAATTGGACCCTAATAAAATAGCAGAATCACACAAAATTAAATGGATTTAGAATAGGAAGTGAAAATTGATAGAGAGAAAGGGAGAGGGAAAATATGCATAAGATGGTCTCATTATCCAACAAAAGCCAAGCCACAACATCATCATCATCTAGATTATTGCAACCATTATTTTCAACAAAAAAAATCAGTAAATTTAGCCATTATTATTAAAAAAAAAAGCCCAAAATATCACAAGAGGAGAGAGAACAGCATGAGCATATATAACTAGTAACAGATTTATAGATCAAACAAATCTAGAAACAAATCCAGCTCCTTATTAGCACGCAAAAGCTCTCTCTCACTTCTCAATACCATAGTCAATGTCCTCATGTTTTCATTATTACCATTCCCTTTAATCTCAGTCAAAGCCTTCACTGTCTTCTTATGGTGAATTAGTTAGCTCTAATTATTGAATAACTGTAAGAGACGCTTCTTACAATTTACTAATTTCATTAAAATATAGAAGGATCTTATTTTAATCAACAAAATAATATGCTCATTTTCATTTAAGTTAGATTATATTATTCCTTATAAAGTGAATCATCAAATCTTGATTGTTCTCATAAACTGCATTTACTTTCCCCAAACACGTTATTCAAAAATTGGGATCTACGATAGTGAGAAGATAGTTTTGATTATGGTATATGAGAATTGTAAATCAACATTAGAAAGCTTATATTAGATCAGAGCATAATTTAGTAGAGAATAACTACCTTTTATGATGGAAATGAAACATAAACGACATTATCGTAGAAAGCCTCCTCCTGATCGGGTTTAATTTCCGCATCAAAATTATCCGATTCATCCTCATCGACCCCAATTTGGTCAACAACATAATCAAAGTCATTAGTATCGTCTTTGTTGCAGCCGAACCCATCTCAGTTGAATATTTTCAAAAAAAAGTAAGCATTAAAAGAAAACCAAAATAAAACATTGGCTATATTTTAGCGGGGTTGCTAAGTAGAATACCTACTCTCTTCGTCTTTATTATCATCATTACTTTCTATTTCAACTACAATTTCTTCTCCTCATTAGTAGAAGAAATATAAATGCTAGAGCTTTCTAGGTTCCTTTCAGCCATATGGAAATTTGGTCACCGTATTTGCAATTTTTATAGTTTTACATGAAAAGTTTGTTTGTTTACAAAGAATTGCCATGAAGTGAAACCAGAAAAATTTTTAAAAAAAAAGGAAAGAATGAAAAGAAGGGAAATGGCTAGAATAATTAAATACCCACAACGTTAGTACATCAATTTTTCCTAGAATCGAACTGATTATCTCTATCGTCATTGTCATCTAATACCTGGAATCTAAGTGCCAATTCCTGGATTTTCCTCAAAAATTCTCCGTCTAAGAAAGGATCTAAGCTAGCAATGGAAGCTCGTTTTATAGAATGAATTCTCGACCTCAAAAGTTCAAAAAGATTGAGACCTATTGAGCTTCATTGATGAAGTGCCAAACAGAGCGAACCGGTCTAGTCTGTGAACCTATCGGCAAACAAGCGTTCCAGCTCTGATTACATCAGAACAGTGCCATCTTTTTAACGAAGGAGAAGAAATTGCAGAGGCTAGGGTTTGAGAAGCGCATGAAGAATTAGATATTTAAAAAGCGTTCTCAGCTCTAAAATAAAAAGTTCAAAATTTTGGGGGGTCTGAGAAAAAGATGGATAATTAGGTATCCTATTAACTTTTTTATATTTCCCGCTCAAAATTCTAGGGGGCTTAGTTTTGCATAATTGGCGAGAAACTTGAATCTAAGCTAATTTTGTAATTAGCTGGGGCTTGGCTTTAGTAAAATTGGCGAGATTTTTTTTCCAAGCTAATTTTGTAATTAGCTAGGGCTTGACTCTCGTAAAATTGACAAGAATTTTTTAAGCTAATTTTGTAACAATCATATTCTTGTAATTTAATTTCTTTATTATATCATTAATATGAACCATATTTTCGTAATTTAATTTCTTTATTATGTAATTAATAAAAATTAATATTAATTATTAAATATAAATATAATAATTTTATTCAGTTTAGTTAATTTAAATAATAATAATTTAGTTCATCTAAGTTTTACAAGAAAAAAATATAAATTTATTAAATTAAATAATTTAACTAAATATAAATAAAAAACTATTTTAAGAAAATTAGCTAGACTGAATGTCAGTCATATTAAATGTAAATAAAATTTAAATATTAAGAATGAATTAGGTGCATTAAAAAAGAATGAATTAGGTATTAGCAAGGACATGGATGAGTTCTTGCTAATTAGTTCACATGTAACATGCCAACCAAACCAATTATCAGCGACAAAAATTTCTCTCGCTAATTAGCGAGAAAATTAATCGTAGCTAAATTGGCAACAAATTGGATCATTGCAAAAACCTTCACATGCTACATGAATTGGGCATTAGCAAGGAAACATTTGCTAGCTAAATTAGCAAGGACAAAAGTTCTCGCTAATTAGTTCACATGTAACATGCCAATAGAACCAATCATTGACGAGGACAATTTCTCTTGCTAATTAACGAGAACATTAACTATAGCTAAATTGGCGAGAACATTTTTCCTTTTGAAAACCTTTACATGCCATATGAATTATGTATTAGCGAGGAAACGAGTCCTCGCTAAAGTGGTGAGAAAAAATTTCTCGCTAATCTATTCACATTTAACATGCCAACCGAACTAAGCATTAGTGATGACATTTTTCTCGCTAATTAGCGAGAACTTTAGTCGTTGTTAAATTGGCGAGAACTTGTATCCTCGCTAATTACTTCACATGCCATATGATTTAGGAATTAGGAAGGATTAATGTCCTCTCTAAAGTATCGAGAAAAAAAGTTCTCGCTAATCTATTCACATTTTATATGCCAACCTAACCAAGCATTAGCGAGGATATTTTTCTCGCTAATTAGCGATAACTTTAGTCGTAGCTAAATTGGTGAGAACTTGTATCCTTGCTAATTACTTCACATGCCATATGATTCCGGAATTAGCAAGGATTAATGTCCTCGCTAAAGTAGCGAGAAAAAAAGTTCTCCCTAATCTATTCATATGTAACATGCTAACCTAACCAAGCATTAGCAAGGACATTTTTCTCGCTAATTAGCGAGAACTTTATTCATAGCCAAATTGGCGAGAACTTATATCCTCACTAATTACTTCACATGCCATATGATTCAGGAATTAGTGAGGATTAATGTCTTCGCTAAAGTAGCGAGAAAAAAATTCTCGCTAATCTATTCATATGTACCATGCCAACTTAACCAAAAATTAGTGAGGAATATTTTCCTCGCTAATTACCTTACATGCCATATGAATTAAACATTAGCGAGGACAATTGTTCTATCTAAATTAGTGAGGATAAAATTTTTGCTAATTAGCGTGGACTTATTATTCCATGCTAAACTAATCAATTTGTTTAACTGTTGTGCTCGCCAATTTCTCGCTAAATTAGCAATAAATTATCGATATTCTCGCTAAATTATTGCAAAATATATGTTCATTTATATCCCTACAAATATTTGTGATAAAATTTATTTGTTGTCGCAATTCTGTCTCTATATCAGTGATTTAGCAACAATTTTTCTTGTACTCGCTAAATTTTGTCACTATTCTGCAATTTTCTTGTAGTGTTAGTTTTATCTTTTGAGAAGAAGACAAGCAAGAAGAAGATGATCTACTCAAAGTGTGGAAAAGGGTTGAGAAATTTCTTTTTACTATCTTTTATCTATACTTCTTGTATTTACTTAAATTGTAGCACCCTTAGCCTATAATCTGTACATATCACTTTATCTAACTCATTACACATGTTTTACTATGTAACATAAATATATACCAACTACACAGAGAACATATAATCAAACTTAATGCAAAAGAGTGCTATACTTTTAAAAACTTTTCAATGTACATTAAAGTCTCTTTACTTTATCTTTTCTTTATTCATTTATATTCTTATATGCACATGTATACTCTTGTGTAACAATGAACAATGTACTCATATACATGCTCATGTGTAACTTTATATAAACTTTTGAACATGCTCACTATTGGGTATTACTATTCTGTATTTGAAATATTTTTCAATCATGTAACTATTTGTATAACATGATTGTATCTATATTATACTATTTGCTCCTATGCATAATCATGTATAGATATATATATCTTCTCTAGAGCATCAACATATATGCATAATTCGTAAAAAAATTTATACAATTGGCTCATGTAACAATCACATGACAAAATACTCCTTCTTTAATTCATACACTTGTGTACGTATTGTCATATAACATTGCTATTATGTACTTTAATAAGATTTTTATAATTGAGTCTATTGCTCTGTAGATCTGTGTTTCAGCTTGCTAACATGTGACATCACATATGCTTATTTGTGTCATTTTATTTAAGTAAAGACATAATCATACATTTCACTTTAAATCATATGCTTTAAATCATTTCACTAAAATATCTTTCAAACCCGATCATATAAGATCATACTATATATGTATATGTTTATATGTACACATATATTCTACTAGTCATATTACTTCTTTTTACAAGTAGAGTTAATACTTCAAACTATAAGTATCATACGAACAGTCATGGGTAGCATTTTTAATATTGACTATCATGTATGTATTCATATCCACATTTGAACTCTATTGCAGGCAACACTATGTTCATGTTCAACTCATATATCAAGACGGTATTCATAGTATACTATTTGTACATATACAGAGTCTTGTAAAACTATAAGTTCTCTGGTGCATAGACAGATATATGCATATTTCATATAACAAGTTGTACATCTAGCTCATCCAATCCGTGTGACTATAAAATTTGCATCGTGACATATAGGCATGACATATAATCATCATATACTTGATCATGTTCTCATTAAGCATCTTACATGTTCATAGTCATGCTAAAACATTTTCTATCACATAGGGCAATTACATGCTCATACACTCATATACATAATAATGTGTTATACAAAATATCGACATGTTTCCATATGGGCATATACATATGACATGGTCATACTATTATATTCCCTATTTCATAGAATAGGTACATGTCAAAATATGCACTTTCTCATCATAGGATTACATATATATACATAAATTTGGCATATGACAATCATGTACAAATCTAATTACATATATAGGTTAGATATTTTTGTCACCAATATTTACTTATGTACACATACAAATGTATATGTATGCATATAAATCCTTCATTGATAGTCATATTACATGCCCTATCCAATTTATTTTACTATCACATAAACAACTATTTATCTCAATTAATTAAAAAAGTCATAGAATAAAGTATCACAAAAGTATGCACAGGGCAGCATTCTGGACTCGATTTGTGAGCCACATTTGAAATTGAAGATGTCATTTTTAGGCAAAATGATCTTCTATTATATTATCCCCCTATGTGTCTGGTTTCCATAGCATCAAAATTTGTCTTAATATCTGACCTATAGCTCGAGTTATTTGAAAAATACTATAGGTTGTTCATAGAACCAAAATAGTGTAGGCTGTCACTTAGAAAAATTCATAATGTAAAATTTAGAGGGATTTAGACCAACATTTCTTCATAAAAAACATGCTCCTAGGTATATAGTTTATCCATAATTTTACAGCATAAGATTTTGACTTCTCTACTAATACTTATGCCCAAAATACTATAATCAGTTCTTGAACCGAAATCAATAGCTCTCTTAAATTTTCATGTAAATATTTGGATGGGTTATATACATATTTAGCTCCAGATTCCTCCTACAAAAATTTTTATATTTCTATCAAGTTTACATAGAATCAAACCCCACTCAATTATGACTTAAATGCAAGGATTTATGGTCCAAATATTGGTAACTATTCAAAACTACCTATACACACAATAGCCCACTTGTACGAATTTTATGAGTTCTTTAACAATAGAATCAAGCCACGACTTCTTCTAATTAATTGTAGATAATGTAATCTAGTTTACTTGGAATTTTGAATCACCTCAATCCGAGTCTACAACTCCAGATATGTAGAAAACAAGCAGGCTGGTTGACAAGAACCACACCCAGTTTTTCTTCAACATTCAAAATCACAATTTTCCTATTTACATGTCTCAATAATCCTAAATAAACTAATAAATTACCATCAAAATTAAGTAATCCAAGCATAAACATTGATATCCACACACATGCATGAAAAATAAGTTCCCAAACCTGGACATACAACTCAAATCTTCTTGTAAATTCTCCTTTTTCTCTCACTATCTGCTTCTTTCATGATCTTAATTTTCTCCTTCTTTTCCTTTCACAA
Source organism: Excoecaria agallocha (assembly GCA_037975025.1). Classification (NCBI taxonomy): domain Eukaryota; kingdom Viridiplantae; phylum Streptophyta; class Magnoliopsida; order Malpighiales; family Euphorbiaceae; genus Excoecaria; species Excoecaria agallocha. Next base: position 84,072,515 of record CM075808.1, on the reverse strand, counting down.
TAATTTCATCCATTAACACAAACTTTCAGCATCTAACTCAATCTACTATTAACCAAAGCAAGAAGATGGAGAAGGAGAAGAAGAATCATCAAATTAAGTTAATTACCTTGTAGATATACACTAACTTATTTTTCAAAAATCCACATGCAAGAATTCTTCAAAGATTTTCTTAGAGATTAACCAAGAGTGAAAGAGAGGAGAATGAAGAAATTTTGTAACTCCCTCTCTAATAGCCATCCCCTCCCTTCCTAACTTCTAATTCAAATAACTTGCAACAGGATTTTCTCTTGAAAAGTATAGATCAATTTAGAACTCTTAGAGAAAGATGAGAGATGAGTAAAGGAGAGAAGGAATTAATGAGAAATCTCCTTGGTATGGCCGACCAACCCCTATAAATACTCCTAAAAACATTGCTTGCATGGTGAGTTAAGTGGAAAATGACATCAGCATGCCCAAAAATATCTCTTTTAGTCCTCCAATAATTTGCATGTCACACCAAAAACACACATTTCTTTGCATGTTATAATTTGTCCCCACCATTTAATCTATTCCTTAAATTAACCCCATCATTTATTCCTTTCCTTCAATTGGCCTCTCAATTATTCATTTATTCACATTTTCCCCTAAAGATGTCGTAATTACAAATTTATGCCAAATTAATACCTTTTTACTTCAATTACACCCTTGAATATTATTAAACCAATAATAATAATTTAATTATGACCTTATAAAATTCATACCATATAATTTACACATTTATCACATAATATATTATAACTTAATAATATTTTTGCTCCGATTAATATCTTAACTCTTAATAATTCATCAAATAATGCTCAATTAGACTTTAATAATATGTAATTGCCCTTGAATTCTACTAGGGCCTATTTTGGGTCATTACATAAATGATATTCATTATAGGAACTTGAACATTAACGTTTATAACTTTCATGTTCTTAATAATATATACTTAGTCTTATTTGTAGAATTCTTTATTAGTATTTTATACATGATTAATAAAAGAGAGATTATGGTTGAAAAATATATTCTCCTTTATAACTAGTAAAGGTTCATTATCAAAATATCACTTAAGAGATCGGGATATTAGGGTAACTACTATAAGTTAGCTCTCAATCTCAAAATAAATGTTTACAATTAACTAACACATTAATGAGAATTAAGGGTTAGAATTGTACGTGCATGTTTTAAGATTAACTAATTCATGTTGAGTGAATGAATTAGGACATTAATCCAATTTGGTTTGCATTTTAAGATTAATATTTAAATGGGAGAATTAGTTCAAGTTTAATTTATACATTATAATATCAATCTTTAATTGTCTTCTTTGATTATCAATAAACTAGGTTAAATTAGTATTTCTAGTTGTCAAATAGATTTTAATTGATTTAATAAATCTTGAATATTGTAAACAAGATTAAGAATTGAGTAATAGTGTGTAATCATTCATTATTTCCCTGTGGGAACGATATCTTAAGTACTATAATCGGTGAATGGTGTGCTTGTAGATTTAGTACTATCAAGTTTTTGGCGTTGTTGTTGGGAAAATAAAAGATGTTTGTGCAGATTGCCATTATAATGCTTGATTCAAGATTTTGGATTGCAATAGTTAATAAGTGTTTGTTTGTTTGTTTGTTTGTTTTGAATTACAGATTTAGGAGTTCAAGTGCATGCCTAGAATAATGAGTTCTCAAGAAGAATGTAAATGCTTAAATTTGGAGATAGAAGATTTTCCTTAAGTAACCAGAAACCAAAGAAAAAGAAGGCTAAGAGACCAACCACAACTGAAGATAATCCTCCACGGTTGATGGATTATGCTATGCCTGTATTAAGTGGTACTCAACAAGAAGTAGTAAGACCTAGGGTAAATGCTAATCAATTTGAGATAAAAACCCTCTCTTTTGCAAATGGTTCAGAATAGCATTTAATTTTATGGATTGCCAAATGAGGATCCTAATGCTCATTTAGCAAACTTTCTTGAAATTTGTGATACTTTTAAGATAAATGGAATTTTTGCAGATGTAATTAAGCTTTAGCTTTTTCCTTTTACAATGAATGATAAGGCAAAAGCTTGTCTAATCTTGCTTGCAAAAGGTTCAATTACCACTTGGGATCAATTGGCCCAAGCATTTATTTCAAAGTATTTTCCATTGGCTAAGACTGCTAAGATTTTTAAAGAAATTACTACTTTCATGCAACAAGATAATGAATCTTTGTATAAGGCATGGGAAAGGTTTAAGGAATTGTAGTGGATTTTCCCTTATCATACTCTTTCAAAAGAGTTACTTATGCAGAACTTTTGGAATGGTGTAAACCTCACCACTAGAGGAACCATTGATGCGGCTGTTGGAGGATCTCTTATGAGGAAGACCATAGATACAAACTTTGAGTTGCTGAAGGAAATGTCAATAAATAATTGTATTTGAAGTATGGAAATAGCCAAGGTATCACCTCCTTCCCCTATTAAAGGAGTCAATTCACTAGATTCAGTTGTGGCTTTACAAGCCCAAATTGCTGCATTGTCACATAAAATTGATAATTTAAGTATAGGAGGAACCCCACCAAATGGTTGTACCCTTTGTAGTCAACAAGGGCATGTGAGTGAGAGTTATGGGGTAGGTTTGGCTGGTACAGAGGAACAAGTGAGTTTTGTGCAAGGTTAGGGGCATGGAAACCCATATTCAAACACTATTAACCTTGGTTGGAGAAACCATCCTAATTTTTCTTAGGGGAGTGGCCAAAATAGAGGAATTATAGGTTTTCAGCCTGGTCGAGATAGATTTTGTGCTTTGGAGGTTAAAATGGATAGGTTTTTAGAGGGCATTAATTTAAAGCTTAACTCTTAAGATGAAAACTATAAGAGGTTAGAGTTTAAGTTTGATTAAATAGCGAAGAATCAATCATCATCCATACATAATTTAGAGGTTTAAATGAGTCAATTAGTGAGTGCACTACCTTCAAGACTTCAAAGGTGCCTTCCATGCAAAACGGAGGATAACCCACAGGAGCAGTTGAAGGCCATATCACTCAAGTTAGGTAAGTCATATGTAAATAATTTTTCAGCTAACAAGAATGGAGTTTTGCAGGAAATTTAGGAGGAAGATAAAGGCTCATGTCACCAGTGCAACAAAACCAATGAGTGCAAAAGAAAGGAGTCTGAGTAGTGTCACGAGTGCGACAGAGGGAAATACCAAAGGAAAAGTATATCAACCTCATCTACCATTTTCGCAACATTTGAAATAGAAGGATACGGATAAGCAATTTCCTAACTTTTTAGATAAATTAAAGAATTGGCATATTAACTTGTCACTTATTGAAGCTATTACTCGAGTTCCCAATTATGCTAAATTTTTTAAGGATTTAATTTCTAAGAAAAGAAGTTGGGAGGATGTAGCCACTGTTGCTTGAACTGAGGATTGTAATTCAATTATCACCAATAATTTACCAACTAAATTGAAAGGCCTTAGTAGCTTTATTATTCCATGTCCTTTAGGGGATATAGAGTTTCCTCAGTGTCTTTGTGATATAGGAGCTAGTATTAACCTTATACCACTATCAATCTTTAAGAAATTAGGTTTAGAAGATGTGAAAACTACTTTTATGGTGTTACAACTTGCTGACCAATCTTTAAAGAAACCATATGGTATTATTGAGGATGTATTAGTTAAGGTTCATAAGTTTATTTTACCAGCTAATTTTGTGATACTTGACTTTGCTTATGATGCTAATTGCCCTTTAATTTGGGTAGAACGTTTATGAATACTAGTAGGGCTTTGGTTTATGTGTCGAAAGATAAATTAATCTTAAGAGTAGGGAATGATAGTGTACAGTACCATATGGACAAATCATTAAAATATCCTATGGAAGAAAATGTATGCATGAAGGTTGATGTAATTGATGAATGTGTACTAGAAGTGTTAGGGATTGAAGTTTCCATGGTAGAATCTCAAGATGAAGGGAACAATGAGGAGGTGAATCAAGGTGTTCACAAGCCATAAATTTTGCATCGGAGTGAGGATCCATTACCTCCATCAATTGTAAGTGCTCATAATGTGGAATTGAATGAGTTACCTAATCATTTAAGGTATGTGTTTCTTGGACCAAAATTTACTCTACCAATTATTATTTCTAATAGACTAACGAGAAAGAAAAAGGAGATGTTATTGCAAGTGGTTAGCAAGAGAATTAAAAGTATAGGTTGGTAGATTTTAGATTTGAGGGGAATTAGCCCAAATATGGTCATGCATAGAATTCATATAGAAGAAGGCTATGAACCTAAGGCTGATAGAAAAAAAAGGTTAAATCCTAACATGAAAGAAGTGGTTAAAAAAGAAGTCATTAAGTTGTTAGATGCTGGGATTATCTATCCTATTTCGGATAGTGAATGGGTTAGTCCTATTCAATGTGTGCTTGAGAAGGGAGGATGACTGTAGTAAGGAATAAGAATGGGGACTTGATTCCTACTAGAACAACCATGGGGTGCAGGTTTTGTATTGACTATAAAAAATTGTATGTGGCCATTAGGAAGGATCATTTTCCTTTACAATTTATCAATCAAATGTTAGAAAGGATTACTGGTCATTCTTATTATTGCTTTCTTGCTGGTTTCTCGAGTTATTTTCAAATTTTTATTTACCCTAGTGACTAAGAGAAGACCACTTTCACTTGTCCTTATAGTACCTTTGCATATAGGAGGATGCCTTTTGATTTGTTTAATGCACCCATAACTTTTCAAAGGTGTATGACTTCCATTTTTGGGGATATGATTAAATAGATAATGGAAGTATTCATGGATGACTTTTCTGAGTATGGAGATTCATTTGAGCTTTGCTTAAATAACCTAGATAGAGTCTTGGCTAGATATGAGGAGACCAATTTAGTGTTTAATTGGGAGAAATGTCATTTTATGGTTGAGGAAGGGATTGTATTAGGAAAAAAAATTTCAAGCCAAGGGATTGAGGTAGATAGTGCTAAGACTGAATTAATTAAGAAATAGCCTCCACCTACTACACTAAAGGGTGTGAGATAATTAAGATATTCTGGTTTTTATAGAAGATTCATTAAGGATTTTTTTCAATTGCAAAGCCATTGACAAATCTCTTAATAAAAGATGTTCCTTCAATTTTATTGATACATGCTTAGTAGCGTTTGCGAAATTAAAGAAAGCTCTCATAAGTGCACCTATCATAACTTTACCAGATTATAACCTGCCTTTTTAGATAATGTGTGTTGCAAGTGACCTAGCTGTAGGATGTGTCTTAGGTCAACAGAAAGATAAGAAGTTACATGTTATTTATTATGCTAATCACACACTTTCGGGTCCTCAATTGAATTATACAACTATAGACAAATAAATGCTAGATATTGTATTTGCTTTTGATAAATTTAGATCATACTTGTTGGGATCTAAAGTTATTATTTTTATAGATTATATGGCTTTAAGGTATTTGTTTGCTAAAAAGGATGCTAAACCTAGGTTAATTCGCTGGGTTCTCTTATTACAATAATTTGACATAGAAATACGAGACAAAAGAGGTAGTGAGATGTAGTGGCTAATCATTTATCAAGATTATAGAATAAAGATAGGCCTATAGGTGATGATGATGAAATAAATGAGGAATTTCCTGATCAATCCTTAATGTTAGTTAATCACTTTAATACACCATCGTATGTGGACTATGCTAACTATATTGTTGTAGGAATTATGCCTTATGGTTTTTCTTTTCAGCAAAGGAAGAATTTTTTCTAAGATATCAAACATTATCTTTGGGAGGAGCCATATTTGTTCAGAGTTTATGGAGATGGAGTTTTGCATCGATGTGCAAGTGAAGATAAGCATCTTTATATTTTATCTCATTTCCATTCAACTTTGTATGTAGGACATAATGGTAGTGGGAAGACAGTAGCTTGTGTTCTTGAATGTGGGTTCTATTAGCTAACATTGTTTTAAGATGCAAAAAGGTTTGTGGCCTAATGTGACAAATGCCAAAAGACAAAAAATTTTTGTAAAAGGGATGAAATGGCCTTAACAAATATTTTGGAAGTGGAAGTATTTGATGCATGGGGTATAGACTTCATGGGTCCTTTCCTTACATCATTCAGCCAAAATTACGTATTTGTTGGAGTGGATTATGTGTCCAAGTGGGTAGAAGCCAAAGCTACCCCAACCAATGATTCCAACATATTTGTAAAATTCTTGAAAAAATTATTTTCAAGGTTTGGAGTGCCTCGTGCCATTATAAGTGATAGAGGTACATATTTTATAAATCGATCTTTTAAGTCATTATTGTATAAGTATATGGTGCATCATAGAGTGACAACACCTTATCATCCATAATCAAGTGGTCAAGTAGAGATTTCTAACAGAGAATTCAAATGCATTTTAGAGAACAGTGTCTCTAGTTCACGTAAGGATTGGGCACATAAATTAGATGATGTACTTTAGGCATATAGGATAGCTTTTAAAATACCTATTGGTATGACTCCATATCGATTAGTCTATGGCAAAGCATGTCATTTGCCTATAGAATTGGAACATAGGGCTTATTGGGATATTAGAGCTTTAAATTTTGATCTTAAACAAGTTGGCATGCGAAGGTGTTTGCAATTGAATGAATTGGATGAGTTACAACTTAGTGCTTATGGGAATGCTAGAATTTATACGGAAAGGACAAAGAAATGGCATAATGCTCACGTTAAGTATAAAAGTTTTAAAGTAGGAGATAAAGTTTTACTCTTTAACTGTAGATTGAAGTTATTTCCTAGAAAATTAAGATCTCGTTGGGGTAAGCCATTTCATGTAACTCAAGTGTTTAACCATGGGTATTTGGAACTTAAAAATGATAAAGACAAATTATTTAAAGCTAATGGTTAAAGGTGTAAGGTGTACTTGGAAGGAAGTTTTCATGGTAGAGAGGTTTCTTATGTCTCTCTCAAGGTGGTTAATCATTAAAGTCTTGTTTACTAACTATTTTTATCTATTTATTTACGTATTTTTGAATGTGTTTTACTTTTATTTTTGATTTTTGATGTTTTATATTATTCAAGTTCAAGTAGTGTTATGTTTTAAATATTTATTGATGTTCAAGTGTGATGAATTTCGTTAGTTGTTTTTCTTTTCCAAAATTTTTCAAAATTTCATTTCAATCATGAGACCATGTAAGGAGGAATTTCTAGGTTGGGTTCTATCGTGAGTGCGGTGAATAGCAAAATGCATTCCATATCGAGCACAACAAAGCATGAATTTTGAATTTTTATGGCGGATTCCAACTATTGCAATGGTTCATTTTTCCCTATAAAAAGGTTTTGAAACCCTAAACTGTCATTTTCAACAGTTTTTGCATCTTTTTCTTTAGATTTATCTCAACTTTTCTTTCATCTTCATCTCTTATTTCTCATTTTTTTTATTTTGTGTTCAATCTTCTTCAAGTTTTTCAGTTTTAACTTATTTCTTTATGAGTTTGCACTCTTTTTGTTGTCCAACATGGTGAGATATAAAACTATGGCAAATAGAAACAAGGGCAAAGGGAAGACTGCTGAGAGTTATTCTTAACTAGCCAAGGGAACCACCATTCTCCAAGCTATGTATAATTTTCCATTTCTAAATTACAGTGATATTGAAGGTGAGAAATTTAAATTGTTCTCTAAGAAAGAATATGTTGGTATGTGGCATTTAGACTTTGCTTTGTTAGAGGATTTAGGAATTGCTCAAGCATTTGACAAATATATTAAATACATGAAATGGGAGCAATTTGTGGACATTAAATTACCTGTTAAGAAGGATTGAGCTATTGAATTCTTTGTTACTTTATCTTATATGAATGATAGGACGATAAAAATGAAATTTAGACATGAAAGAATTGAATATATTTTTGGTTTTAAGGAAATGCATGATTAGTTTGGGTTTCCTTTAAATGGAAAGATTTTGTACCCCAATAGTTTATTGCTTCTGATGTGTGGAAGAAGTTGTCTGGTTTACCTCATTTTGATAATAAGAATTCTACAAACAGGCAAATTAAAGATAATGTTATGTTATTGTTTCATAAGTTTTTATGCCATGTATTATTTGGTAGAGTAGAGAGTAACAAAGTTTAGGCCAAAGATTTGTTTCTTTTGTCCTTCATTCAAGTCAAGAAAATACCTTGCTCTATTGACTTTATTGTTGATGGTTTATACCATGCTTCCATTGCAAAGACCAATAGTATAGGCATGGGGCATATAGTCACTGGAATTGTGTTATGTTGTTTAGGACAATTGCAGGGATTTGAGCCTGAAGAGAATAAGGTTGTAACTATGATTGATGTCAAGTTCTTGCACAATTCCAAGTTGTTGAAGAATGGTGGCTATCCCCCTGCATTTTTCTCCTATGAGGAAAGATGTGGTAGGGTTGAAGGAGGACGAAATAACTCCCTTGTTGCTACCGATGATGATATTGTTGTTAGTGCAAGTGAGGATGAATTTAAGGATATTTCTACTACTGGTGAAGGAGGGAGTTCCTCAGGATGGCAAAAGGTGTTAGATCGATTGGACAAAATGAATGAGTCCAATAAGAGTTTTGAAACCAAGGTGTTCCACATGGAGACAAGCCTGAAGGATATGCATAAGAGTCACAAAAGTTTAAGCAGGAATTTGCTATTCTTTTTTAGAAGAAACAATGTTGATTTCAGCCCCTCTCTACCGAATTTGCCTAGTGGAGCTATATGAGGGCAATACTTTACTCCTTTTTATTTATTTTTGTTTTTTTTATGTTTTCTTTTTGTTTTGTCTATATGTGATTGGTGTTTTTGTGATTTCTTTTGTTTCCTTGCACAATGGGCACATTGTGTCCTTTAAGTGTTAGGAGGTGTATATGTAATATGTTAATATGTATAAGACTGTAATTAGTATGATTTCATTGTATTTTCATTTGTGTTGTTCTTATATGCATGTTAAATTCTTTAGGTTGTTGTTAGTTTGCATGGTTTTGGAGCTTTTATAGTTAATGTATATTTAGTAGCATGTACACGAGATAACCTAATTTTTTAGATTTTTTGTCTAGTTAACAAAATTCTTGAGGAATATTAGTGATTATTTTACTTTGACATCTTTATGTGCATAGTGAGGGTTATAATTTGGCAAAACACTTTAGTATAGGTTCTTTTTAAGTTGTTTATCTTTTCACATATAAATATGATTATTTTGGTAAATCATTACTTGGAGTAATTTGACCTATAGTTGAGTGAGCTGTTGAAGCCTTTTACATTGTTATTTTTTTCTTTGTATGAGAGCCTTGGTATGCCATATCCTCTAGAACTTGTTTTGGTAAACTTCGAGATTATATTTAGTGTGAGTTTTTGTATGAGAAATGATAAAGGAACTAGAAATTAGCCAATTTAACTTGCTTAATTAACTAACTTTTTTTTTAACTTTAGGTAGCCAATTTTGAGCTTTTAGCCAATTTTTGTTGTAAGAACATAGATAGCCTTAATCTAATTTTTTAACAATAAACCTTTCTTTTGGCACCCTTTATGTGTAGAGGATTAGGATTGCTATGTCATTGGAGACAATTCTTGTTAGGTGTAAGCATGAAAGTTGGTTAGCTCCCTCTCACTTTTTTTGATAAGTCCAATTAGTAAAAAAAATAAAAAGAAAAAGAGAAAACAGAAAGAAAAAGAAAAGAAAAGAAAAAAAATAGAAAAAGAGAAGAAATGATTCAAATAAAAAGAAAAGTAGTGCAATATTTGGACAATGTTAAGGGAGATCAGATAGTACTTGAAATCAAATGTGATCATACTATGTTGTTACTTTAAGTCTTTTGTAATATGGTGATCACTTTTTCTCTACACAATATGAGCTACTTAACAAAAAATGTGACCTACCTTTACCTAAGCCAAGTTACAACCTTAAAGAAGACCCTTAGATTTCATGCATTTGACTTATGCTAGTAGTGGAGATGTTTATTCATTTACAAGCTTATGGTATGCAATGGCATATTAAAGGAAAGAGTGAAACACTAATCCCTAAACATTTGAATGAAAAAAATAACAAAGTGTTTGAGTAAAAGTTACTTTAGGTAATGTTTTGTATCAAATAGTGTATACATGTGTTGAGATATTCAATTTCTTGAGTGCTTATATTCTTGTGCTTTGCAACTTCCTTATTCTCCAAATGTACATGGTTGTTGAGTTGAATAGATAATGGTATTGCTTGGGAATTTGAAAATTAAGATTAAGTTATTGAGAAGTGAATGTTATAACATGTTGTTTCCAAATGTTTATCAAATATGATTATAAGCTCCATAACAATGTGAATGTTGTTATGTTTTTTATTTGTCACTTAGTGTTGTTTTCTTGCATTTGAATTTTGTTTGAGGACAAGTAAAGGTTAAGTGTGGGGAATTGATGTGGGTTATTTCATGCATAATTTGTGAATATTTTTGTGAAGTAAATATGTAGTTTTAGTTAAGTTTTTATATGAAATATGGTGTTTTTATTGCGTTTATGTTGAAAGTTTGTGTAGGGAGTAGAGGAGCTAAAACTACGAAAAAGAGGCAGAAATCAAGTAAATGAAGAAGTCCTATCACGAGCACGGAAGGAATTGCGAGCACGACATAACAAGGCTTCAAAGTAGGAGGTCAACGCGAAAAGAAAAAGTCAAGATATATAGATCGTGCTCTATCGAGAGCATGAAATCCTTTGCGGGCGTGACAACAAGGGGAATTATGGTCGTTACTTTTGAAAGGACACTTAAAGATTCATGTCATTTCATCAAGGGTTGCCTACTTTTGGAGGGGCATTTCTGAAGGACACAAGGATTGGAATTCAATATATATTGACATAAGAAGTAGTTAAAAAGATATACACACAAGTTGTGAAAAGAACATTTGAACAATTCCTATTTTTCTTTTAATGTAATTAGTACATTTTTAGTTTGATCTTTTGAGAAGAAGACAAGCGAGAAGAAGACGAGCAAGAATAAGAAGATCTACTAAGAGAGTGGAAAAGAGTTAAGAGATTTCTTTTTACTATCTCTTATTTATACTTCTTCTTGTATTTAGTTGAACAATATTCATTATAGGAACTTGAACATTAATGTTTATAACTTTCATGTTCTTAGTAATATATACTTCGTCTTATTTGCATAATTCTTTGTTAGCATTTTATACATGATTAATATAAGAGAGATTACGATTGAAAAATATATTCTCCTTTATAACTAGTAAAGATTCATTATCAAAATATCACTTGAGAGATTAGGATATTAGGGAATTACTATAAGTTGACTCTTAATCTTAGAATAAGTGTTTCCAATTAACTAACACATTAATGAGAATTAAGGGTTAGAATTGTACGTGCATGTTTTAAGATTAACTAATTCATGTCGAGAGAATGAATTATGACATTAATCCAACTTGGTTTGCATTATAAGATTAAAATTTAAGTGGGAGAAATTAGTTCAAGTTCAATTTATACATTATAATATCAATCTTTAATTGTCTTTTTTGATTATCAATAAACTAGGTTAAATTAGTATTTCTAGTTGTCAAATAGATTTTAATTGATTTAACAAATCTTGAATATTGTAAACAAGATTAAGAATTGACTAATAGTGTGTAATAATTCATTATTTCCCTGTGGGACTGATATCTTAAGTGCTATAATTGGTTAACCATGCGCTTGCGGATTTAGCACTATCAAATGCATAAGCAGGTTCATAGCAAAGTTGACTTTGATCTACGAGCCCATATTCAAGCTACTTAAGAAGGATTAACTACTGGTCTAGAATGAGAATTGTCAAAATACATTTGATACCATTAGGGAATATTTGCTACATCCACAAACATTGAGGTCGCCTCGGGCTAGTAAGCCTCTGATTTTGTATCTAGCCATAGAGGATAGTTTAATAGGGGTAATGATGGCTCAGGAGGATGACTTTGGAATTGGGTATACAGTCTCCTACCTCAACAAGAAGTTTCTCCCTTATGAAGTAAAGTATATAAAATGTTAGTGTAAGCCCTAGCCCCAATGCATTGTAACGAAACACTTGAAATTAATAAAATGAGGCATTAGTTTTATCTTTTGTATTCCTGTGCATATCAATTGATAAAACTATCCAAGAATGTCGTTTCGGTTTAAGTTATCATGTGTGAGGCACATGGATTGTAAGACCTTGAAACAAATGAGACATCATTCTAAATATCCCTAGTCAGTCATTATTATGGGAATAACAAATGAATTAAGACTAGTATGCTCTCTCTGATCTTATGAGTTCTGTCTTACGGATCATTAGGACAAGAGTGTCAATCAGAGATCATAGATACATGTTAAAAAACATGGTATCTGGATTCGATCCGCTCATGAGAACACTACATGGTACAAGTCATAAGTGTTTCTCATATGCAAGTTTTGTATCGGAGTTCTTAGACCTGAAATCTCTATGAAACTCTTTATGAATTACTGTGTACTTTGACATACACCTAACGTGCTCGTAACAGAGTGACAAGTACGGGTATGATTGGGTATGCACTGATTCATGTTAGAGAGCATGAGAGAAGTGAAGGGATTACCCCTCTCGATAAGAGAGAAAAATATCACCGGCCACTTGATCAGTGAACTGAGAAGTGTATGGCCATAACCGAGATGAAATAATGAGTAATCATTATTTATCTGAGAGTTCAGTATCACTGGAATATCAAGAAATGAATTAATGTATATAAGGATGACTAGTTCCATGCCTTATATTAATTCTGATATTTATGGGTAAGGGACTATGCGAAATTGCATTAGGTCACCAAATGCCATATGCATTTTCATTTAATTTGGAATGCTATAATATCTTGCTAGAGAATATATATAGGCTTTGAATTAATTTATTAATTCATTGCCAACATTAAATGGACCTATAGGATCGCACACAAAGCATTGGGCTTAAAATATTTAAATTAAGTATTGGACATTAATTTGGGCTTTTAATTAATGTCAAATTAATGTATGTAATGGGTTATAATATTGCTATTGGGCTTTGGTCCATGAGAGAGAGAAATTCAGCCCATAAGGTTTAATTTCAATTAATTAATTATCTTGTGTTAATTAAGTTAATTGAATATTAAAGCCTAAAGGAATTTAAATTAAATTAAATCACTTATATATTTAATTAAGTGATTTTATTTATTTAAATGTCTTATATTTTATTTCAAATTTGAATTTAAATTCAAAGGAGTTTAATTCAAAATATATTACTTATCTTTAGGAAGTGATAGAGTTTGAATTAATTATCTTAGGATAGTTGAATTCAGATTAATGACTTGCCAAAGGATAAGCATATATATTAAAAGAAATAAAACCCTAAACCTAATTTTTTTGTGGCATGAATAGTAACTCGTGAATAGTGACTCTCTCTCTCTTAATTCTTTTGTTCAATTTTTTACGAGGAGAAAGGATTGTTCCTCATTCTCTTGTGTTATTGAGCAGTAATAGCAATCTAAAGAAGTACAAAATCAAGTTTTGTAGCTTCAAACTATAACCATTACACAATACCGAAAAAGAGAGCTAGCAATCTCGATTTTAAGCCGTCGGTGCAAGTGTGTGTGTGAGAATAGAGGGAGTGGCGCAAAAGGCTGTTCCTTGGCATTGGTGATCGAGAACTAAGGTGGATAAAGGCATCTTGGTTGCTGGACATCACAAAATCAAAGAATAAAAAGGCATCATCTATTGTAAGTTTCAAAACCCTAAAATTGCATGTTTTCGTTCCTAGTTTTGGATATGTATGGTATGCATGATAAAATTTTTGTTTTTCCGCTGTGCTATCATGATTATCATACCATGTCATATTCCATCAGTGGTATCAGAGCCTAGACATGCTTATTTTAGTGCTTTAGATGCATGAATAAATTAATTAAAAATCGTTATTTTGAAAAAATGCAAATATGAAATTTTCTTTTTTGAGTTTTTTGCATTGTTTTGGTGTAAAAACGATTTTAATTGATTAGATAGGTATTATAATTAATATGACATGTTAATATACTGTCCTAAGATTTTATTAGGGCTGGTAATGGTCGGATTTAATTATTTATACCTGATGGTACATGTTAATTATGAAACTAGGTGCTAGTTGGCATGTAAATTGCTATTTTAACAACTAGTTTTCAAAATTAAATGTAAAAACGTTTTTGGGATGTTTGTAAGTGATTTTTAAAGATTAAATATCAGGTCTGGACATGTTTTAAATTTGGTTTTAATTCTGGTCCATGACAATTTAATTGATTAATTTTAAAATCACTTAAAACTATGTCTAGTTTGTGTTTGTTACATGTTTAATCAACATTGTTTGTTATGTTTTGATTAAAATGGTAAAAACACATTTAGAATAAAATGGTACAGAATATTAAATCAATGTTTATGGAATTATTTAGATTATTAAATGACTCATAAAATTGATTTAAATGTTTATGCATTTTATGGCATTACATAAGCATTAAACAGCTAGTTTTTGTTGTTTGTTTGTTTTTGCATGAATGCCGTGTACTATATATGTGTTCTTCATGATTTTATTTTTAATTCATGTTAGCACATATTATATGCATTTTTAATGTTTATGGGCTGTATGACATAAAATTAAAAATGGCTAAATTGGAAATTATGCTAGAGTTGATTTATAGCACAAATCTAACTAGTTTGTGTTTTGGGCTTTTAAGAGAACTTATTCAATAAGAGGATTTAGTCCATTGGGCTTCGGCCCAGGCCCATCACGGGGTCATCTCTTAAAGCTTCAAGTACACAATTTCCATTAATGGGCTTGGCTAAATCTAATTAAAATTGGACTTTGTTTGATCCATGAATGCTATGTATATTTATTTGCTTGTTTGGTGTGATGAATGGATATGCATGGTGCATTCATGGGCCCTGGATTTTTGTAATTAAATATGGCCTACGAACCATTATATTTTATTGTAAAAGTTTCATTTATTTCTTAGAATATAATTTATTTGAAGACTTTGTAAATCAAGACGAAGCCCACCGGAGTGGAGAAGCCCAACTCGAAGATTCTTATGTAATAGTATATAATCTTAGTTGTAAGTTTTTGGGCCCATGTTTGTCACGCTTTACTTTATGCAATTATATATATATGCATGGTATGTATGGATGACAAAGCGTATGCCATGTAAGCCGTAATAAAATGAATCCCTAAAAAATAGTAAGTCACAAAGTTGCCTTCCTAATTCGAAACATGTCAAGGCATCGATCATCGGTCACGTAGACTAGGAGTCCTAGATGCGCCCGATTATCTTTGTGAGGCATGGGTTGTGAATGTAGGTTGGACTTATCATGGAAAGGGATGCCCGGACCTAGGCAACTAATAAATGGGTTGTGCTATAATATCCTAAGATGTTAGCCCATTTGATCCAAGAGTCATGTACGAGACATGATTGGAGTTTTCCTACCTAAGTAACTTAACTTGTTAGGTGTACAAGCTCAGCTTGACTAATAAGTTGTTGAGAAAAGTGGATCTTGGCCCACATTAAATCACTAACGCGAATTATTTAAAGGGATATTAATTCGGTTTGTGGGATCATTAATAAGACCTCATTTAATCTTGCTAAATTTTATTGTAGATTGAAAATGGCATCTTCAAACAACAATTTCTCATTGCGATCGGTCCTTGAAAAGGACAAATTGAATGGCACCAATTTCATAGACTGGTCTCGAAACTTAAGAATAGTTCTTAAGCAAGAGAAGAAGTCGTATGTTTTGGATGCACCCTTGCCTGATGAACCAGGAAGGAACGCCTCTGCGGTTCAAAAGGAAACTTTTGAGACCAAGAAGAGCGACTCCAATGATGTGACCTGTCTGATGCTGGCCACTATGGTGCCTGAATTGCAAAAGCAATTTATGGACCAAGAGGCCTATGCGATCATGGTGCACCTCAAGGAGATGTTCCAAGAACAAGCTCGTCACGAGAGGTTCGTGACAACAAAGGCTTTAATTTCTTGCAAGATGGCTGAGGGTACTTCTGTTAGTACCCATGTACTCAAGATGAAAGGGTATCTTGATACTCTTGAGAAGCTTGAGGTACTAGTGCCAAAGGAATTGGCCACTGACTTGATCTTAGGATCATTACCTGCTGCTTATGATCCATTTGTGATGAATTATAACATGCATGCAATGAACAAGTCAGTCACTGAGCTTCATGGGATGCTTAAGAATGCTGAAGAAAACATTCGAAAGACCAATCCCGTACTAATGGTTCAAAAGGGAATTAAGAAGGGACAAGCTAAGGGAAAGGGAAAGGGAAAGGCAAAACCCAAGTCAAGTGGGAGTGCACCTCAGGCCCAATCCAAGCCCAAGGCGCCAAAACTCAAAGAGAGTGAGAGCACTTGCTTCCATTGCAACAAGATAGGGCATTGGAGGAAGAATTGCGCTCTCTTTAAGGAAGAACAAAAGAAGAATGGAGCCAAGGCGTCCAGTTCTGGTATTTTTGTTGTTGAAGTTAACCTTTCTATTTCTACCACTTGGGTATTGGATACCGGTTGTGGTTCTCACATTTGTTCAAATGTGCAGGGGTTAAGAAATAGGCGGTTACTTGGGAAGAATGAAGTGGACCTCCGTGTGGGGAATGGAGCACGAGTTGCTGCCATGGAGATAGGCGACTATCACCTCACTTTACCTTCCGGACTTTGTATTGTTTTGAATAATTGTTATTATGTGCCTGCTATGAGCAGAAACATTATTTCAGTTTCATGTTTGGATAATGATGAATTTGATTTTGTTATTAAAAATGGCAATGCTCATATTCGTCGCCAAGGCATTTCTTATGGCAATGCCATGTTGCAAAATGGCCTTTATATCCTTGATTTACAAAACAAAGAGTCCATATACAACATTAATACAAAGAGGGTTAAATCAAACGAATTGAACCCTACTTACTTCTGGCATTGTCGCTTAGGACATGCAAACGAAAAACGCATTTCAAGACTCCACAGAACTGGAGTGCTTGGGTCATTCGACTTAGAGTCTTATGATACATGCGAGCCATGTTTGCATGGAAAAATGACAAAGAGTCCTTTTAATAAAAATGGCGAGAGGACTAATGGCTTATTGGAACTAATACATTCCGATGTATGTGGACCTTTAAGTACACATGCTAGAGGTGGTTTTAGCTACTTCGTGACATTCACAGATGACTTCAGTAGATATGGCTATGTCTATCTGATGAAGTACAAGTCTGAAACTTTTGAGAAATTCAAAGAGTTTAAGAATGAAGTAGAAAACCAACTTGGCAAAAGTATAAAAGCCATTCGATCAGATCGAGGTGGCGAATACTTAAGCCAAGAGTTTGACAGTCATCTAAAGGAGTGTGGTATTATTTCACAGCTCACTCCTCCTGGAACACCTCAATGGAATGGTGTGTCTGAAAGGAGAAATCGAACTCTGTTGGACATGGTTCGATCTATGATGAGTCAAGCTAATCTTCCTATCTCTTTTTGGGGTTATGCATTAGAAACTGCTGCGTTTATATTGAACCGTACTCCAACTAAAGCAGTTGAGAAGACACCATACGAGGTATGGACTGGGAAAGAACCCAATATGTCTTTTCTCAGGATTTGGGGCTGTGAAGCACATGTTAAGAAATTAACATCTGAAAAGCTAGAGTCCAAATCCACTGTCTGCTTGTTTGTGGGTTATCCTAAAGAAATAAAGGGATACTACTTTTACTCACAAGCCGAGAACAAAGTATTTGTTGCTCGCAAGGCTGTTTTCTTGGAAAAGGAGTTCCTTCTCAAGAAAGACAGTGGGAGTAAAGTAGAACTTGGAGAAATTCAAGCACTACAAACTCCTATAGAGGATTGTTTGGAAATGGGATCAAGTTCACAACCAGTTGTGGAACAAGAACCCATTACACAAGAACCTAGAAGGTCCGGTAGGGTACGTCAGGAGATTGAGAGATATGGATTTCTAATCACTGACAGTGACACTATTGAGTTAGTAGATCGTGAGGATCCTACTACCTACCGAGAAGCTATTGAAAGCCCAGACTCGGATAATTGGCTTGAAGCCATGAAATCCGAGATGCAATCAATGTACGATAACCAGGTTTGGACCTTGGTTGATCCACCAGAAGGTGCTAAGGTAATTGAATGCAAGTGGTTATTCAAACTAAAAGCTGATAAGACCTACAAAGGTAGACTAGTAGCAAAAGGTTTTCGACAAACTCATGGTATTAGACTATGACGAGACCTTTTCGCCTGTAGTCATGCTCAAGTCTATTAGGATCTTGCTTGCCATAGCTGCATATCATGATTATGAGATATGGCAAATGGATGTCAAAACTGCTTTCCCTTAACGAAAATTTACTTGAGGATGTGTATATGACACAGCCTGAAGTTTTGTCAATCCCAAGCATCCTAAGAAGGTATGCAAGCTTCAAAAATCCATTTATGGATTAAAGCAAGCATCCCGAAGTTGGAAGTCTTCGCTTTGATGAGACAGTCAAAGAATTTGACTTCATCAAGAACGAAGATGAGCCTTGTGTGTACAAGAAGGTTAGTGGGAGCATAGTAGTGTTTCTGGTCCTATATGTGGACGACATCCTTCTCATTGGGAATGATATTCCAACATTGCAAAAGGTTAAGCAATGGTTGGGGAAAATGTTTCTCAATGAAAGACTTAGGTGAAGCCGAGACAATACTTGGTATTCGAATCTATAGAGATAGATCGAATCGGCTTTTGGGACTAAGTCAAGAAAAGTACATAGACAAAGTACTAAAGCATTTTAGTATGGGAGACTCAAAGAAAGGATACATACCTTTTGCTTTGGGAGTTCCTTTGACTAAAGAACAGTGCCCTAAAACCAAAGAGGAAAGGGACAACATGAGTAGAATCCCATATGCATCTGCTATTGGATCTATCATGTACGCTATGTTATGTACTAGGTTGGATGTTGCTCATGCACTGAGTATAACCAGTAGGTTTCAGCAAGACCCTGGTGAGAAGCACTGGTCTGCTGTAAAAGGGATCCTGAAGTACCTGCGAAGGACTAAGGATCACTTCTTGGTGTATGGTGGTCAAGAAGAGCTCGTCATACAAGGTTATGCCGATGCTGCTTTTTAGACCAGCACTCAGGATTCTAGATCGCAATCCGGGTTTGTTTTTGTTTTGAACGGTGGTGCTGTCAGCTGGAGAAGCTCAAAGCAAGAAACCGTTGCCGACTCAACTACAGAATCTGAGTATATTGCAGCAAGTGAGGCTGCAAAAGAGGCTGTTTGGATTAAAAATTTCATTAATGGATTAGGAGTGGTCCCAAGCATCCTAGATGCATTAGAAATTTTCTGTGACAATAACGGGGCCATTGCACAGGCCAAGGAGCCCCGGTCACACCAGAAATCCAAACACATACTCAGAAGGTACCACTTGATCAGAGAAATCATTGATCGTGGGGACGTCAAGGTTAGCAAGATATCAAGTGAAGACAATGTAGCAGATCCTTTGACGAAACAATTACGTCCAAATCTGCACGAAGCTCATTTGAGAGCGTTCGGTCTTAGGGCTATGCCCAATTGGGACTAGTGCTAGTGGGAGATTGTTAGTGTAAGCCCTAGCCCCAATGCATTGTAACGAAACACTTGAAATTAATAAAATGAGGCATTAGTTTTATCTTTTGTATTCCTGTGCATATCAATTGATAAAACTATCCAAGAATGTCGTTTCGGTTTAAGTTATCATGTGTGAGGCACATGGATTGTAAGACCTTGAAACAAATGAGACATCATTCTAAATATCCCTAGTCAGTCATTGTTATGGGAATAACAAATGAATTAAGACTAGTATGCTCTCTCTGATCTTATGAGTTCTGTCTTACGAATCATTAGGACAAGAGTGTCAATCAGAGATCATAGATACATGTTAAAGAACATGGTATCTGGATTCGATCCGCTCATGAGAACACTACATGGTACAAGTCATAAGTGTTTCTCATATGCAAGTTTTGTATCGGAGTTCTTAGACCTGAAATCTCTATGAAACTCTTTATGAATTACTGTGTACTTTGACATACACCTAACGTGCTCGTAACAGAGTGACAAGTACGGGTATGATTGGGTATGCACTGATTCATGTTAGAGAGCATGAGAGAAGTGAAGGGATTACCCCTCTCGATAAGAGAGAAAAATATCACCGGCCACTTGATCAGTGAACTGAGAAGTGTATGGCCATAACCGAGATGAAATAATGAGTAATCATTATTTATCTGAGAGTTCAGTGTCACTGGAATATCAAGAAATGAATTAATGTATATAAGGATGACTAGTTCCATGCCTTATATTAATTCTGATATTTATGGGTAAGGGACTATGCGAAATTGCATTAGGTCACCAAATGCCATATGCATTTTCATTTAATTTGGAATGCTATAATATCTTGCTAGAGAATATATATAGCCTTTGAATTAATTTATTAATTCATTGCCAACATTAAATAGACCTATAGGATCGCACACAAAGCATTGGGCTTAAAATATTTAAATTAAGTATTGGACATTAATTTGGGCTTTTAATTAAAGTCAAATTAATGTATGTAATGGGTTATAATATTGCTATTGGGCTTTGGTCCATGAGAGAGAGAAATTCAGCCCATAAGGTTTAATTTCAATTAATTAATTATCTTGTGTTAATTAAGTTAATTGAATATTAAAGCCTAAAGGAATTTAAATTAAATTAAATCACTTATATATTTAATTAAGTGATTTTATTTATTTAAATGTCTTATGTTTTATTTCAAATTTGAATTTAAATTCAAAGGAGTTTAATTCAAAATATATTACTTATCTTTAGGAAGTGATAGAGTTTGAATTAATTATCTTAGGATAGTTGAATTCAGATTAATGACTTGCCAAAGGATAAGCATATATATTAAAAGAAATAAAACCCTAAACCTAATTTTTTTGTGGCATGAATAGTAACTCGTGAATAGTAACTCGTGAATAGTGACTCTCTCTCTCTTAATTCTTTTGTTCAATTTTTCACAAGGAGAAAGGATTGTTCCTCATTCTCTTGTGTTATTGAGCAGTAATAGCAATCTAAAGAAGTACAAAATCAAGTTTTGTAGCTTCAAACTATAACCATTACACAATACCGAAAAAGAGAGCTAGGAATCTCGATTTTAAGCTGTCGGTGCAAGTGTGTGTGTGAGAATAGAGGGAGTGGCGCAAAAGGCTGTTCCTTGGCATTGGTGATCGAGAACTAAGGTGGATAAAGGCATCTTGGTTGCTGGACATCACAAAATCAAAGAATAAAAAGGCATCATCTATTGTAAGTTTCAAAACCCTAAAATTGCATGTTTTCGTTCCTAGTTTTGGATATGTATGGTATGCATGATAAAATTTTTGTTTTTCCACTGTGCTATCATGATTATCATACCATGTCATATTCTATCATAAAAGTGAAAAAGATTTGTCTAACGGTCATATGGGCATTGAAGAAACTGAGACACTACTTCCATTCTTATAAGATATAAGTTGTGGGTAAGTAGAACCCTCTTAGGTATTTATAAGAAGCACTCCCAGTCATAGGGAAAATGGAAAGGTCATTGATTCTCTGAGAAGAGTTTGATATGGCATACATCAATAGGAAGACTGTTAAAAGGAGTGCAGTAGTAGAATTCCTGGATTATCAACCGCTAAAAGGTGAAGAAATGACCTATGAATCCCTCGACGAGAACATTATGGCCATAAAAGTTCACGGTTGGAAGATATTCTTTGATAGAACTGTGAACAAGGGCACGAGGATAGTAGTAATTTTGATAACTCATAAGGGAGAAAAGTCATTTTTAACCAAAAAATTCATATATAAGGCCACTAATAATGAAGCTGAATATGAGGCATGCATCTTTAGATTGGAAGCTTTATTGACTTTAGGGATAAGAAGTGTTGAGGCTTCTGGTGACTCATATTTGGTGGTTTAACTAGCAAAAGCTGAGTAGGTAGTGAATAACGAGTGGTTGGTGCCTTATGTAATATGTTTGAAGGCTTTGAGTGATCAATTTGAGGTTTGTACTTTCAAGTATACTCCTCAGGTTGAAAATCAGTTAGCTGATGCATTAGCAACACTGGTGTCAATGTGGGATAAGCCAGAAGGTGTAAGCATGAAGCCTTGGTATGGATATCAAGGCAAATGATAAGGGGCCTTGGTATTTTGATATTTAGAATTAACTTGAGAAATCCATGTTTCTGAAATAGGCTATAAAAAAGATCAAAGAATTTTATGCAAGTTATCAACTTAGTTCATCATTGTAGATGGCGTGTTTTATAAAAGGCAAGTAGATGGTCTACAATTAAAGTGTATAGAAAAGAAATAAGGTGAGAAAGTTATGAAAGAAGTCCATGCTAGAATTTGTGGTACTCATATGAATAAGTTAGCCCTGGCCAAAAAGATAACCTACCAGGGATTCTTTTGGCTTGTTATGGATGCAGATTGTTTTAGATACATAAAATAATGTAAGATATGCCCGTAGTAAGTTGATCTGATACATGTGCTTGTGTTAGAATTATGTAATCTTACCTCACCTTGGCCATTTGCTGCTTAGGGTATTGGCATCATAGGGATGATTTACCCACCAGCATTAACTGGACATAAGTTCATTGTGGTGGCTATTGATTACTTCTTAAAATTGATAGAGGTAGAATCATTCAAGAATTTGGGTGTGAAGGAAATGGCAAGGTTTATTGAAAAGAACTTGAGACGTCGATACAGACTTTCACATCATATTATGTTCAACAATTGATCCAATTTTTTAGAGGAGACTGAATGGATGCTATAAAGGTATGGAGTTCATCATCAAAAGTCTTTACAATATTGTTCTCAAGCAAATGCAGTAGTTGAGGCAGCTAATAAAAACATTAAGAGGATTTTAGCCAAGATTGTTAGAAGCTATAAGGATTGGGCTGCGAAGTTGCCTTTCGCATTACAAGGATACAAAACTAAAGCTAGGACTTCAACTGGAGCCACTCCTTTTTTGGTCATATATGGAATAGAGGATATATTACCAGGAGAGATTGAGAATCAATTGTTGTTGTTGGTTTTAAAAGCTGAGTTGCTAGAAATGGAAGCGGCCAGGTAGAGGTTGCTTTAGCTTAACCTACTAGATGGAGATAGGATGCGAGCTTATTATCATAATCGGATTTATTATAAAAGGCTAGTAAGATCTTTTGGAAAGAAGGTAAGAAATCATCCTTTGAAGAAAAGAGATCTTTTTGTAAGTAGATAAGGCTAGGCTTGCCTAACAAGATAAGAGGGCCCATTTGTATTAAAGAAGCTGTTGTTCAAAGAAGCTACAATATTGAGTGACATTGATAGCAATGAGTTAAAGGAGCCATTTACATTGATATGCTAAAAAGGTTTGTTGGTTAGACTTAGAAAAAATACCAAAAATAAATGAGGAAAAGAACAGAATATATGTAAGGCCCTAATTATGACCGTAGTTAAATATGCATGATTAAATAATGTTATATTAATTAAGATCAAATTGAATATGTGGTATGGGTATTTAAGTTGTGGGGCATGTGATAATTAAATTGTATTATATGAATTGAATATAAATTATTTAGAATAAAATTTATTACAGGTGTAATTGAAGTATGGAATATAAATGTGGGATCAATTTGTAAAGGTGGCACATGTGGGGTAAAATTTAAAAAGCTAGAAACAAAGTGGGGTTAATGATATAAGAGATTAAAAAAGAGGGGTAGCTTTATTACTTGCAAAAAGGTAAAGGATGAAAAAGGGACTTTTCCTTCCCTTTAAAAGGGCAAAATCATTGCATGAGGAGAGAGAAACATCAGATTTGAGTTTTCTTTGGGAGGGGGATGACATCTTCTCTCTCTTCACCCCTTATCTCTCATTCCACTCCTAAGAAAAAATCACCCTTTTATCTCATTTATTTCTAAGGGAAAATTCTATTGCTTGAGAGTTGAATTAAAGGTTTTTGAAAGGGAATTTGTAAAGGTAAGGGATTCAATTTTTCATCTCATTTCTTATTCTTTCTTAAAGAAAAAATACATGTTAATGGAGAAAAATAAATTTAGATTTAATGCATGAATGCATGAATATATGTAAAAGAAGAATAAGTAAGAAAAAAGGATAGAGGAAAGGAAGTGGTAAAACATTGAAGCTTCAAGGTGGATTTCGGCTAAGGTATAGGAAATTATTTGTTCTCTTTGCTTGAATGTGAGCACTAAGGAGATATATGGACTATAGTAAGAGATTAAGAACAAAAGAACCCAAATTAACTTTTAATGGCTTTAAACAAGGACAACTATAGAAAAGAGTTGAATGACTTGCTGTAAATTTTGTATAATTTGGGCTACTAAACTCTAATTGAGTTCATTCTAATTGGAAATTTCACATAAGATCAATACCTACATTTGTGTGGAGAAACTGAAGGTTGGTTTTGCCTCTATGTAGCCTTAATATTTGATATAAGCTAAAAGTGAATTGCACACCATTTTAGTGAATAGTTTGTAGTAATTTGAGTATATTTGTTTGTATAGTTATTGAAATGATATGAGGCCCCTTTTTTGTTAAACTAGACTTATATGTCTACAATTTATATGAAGAAATCATAAACCGATTCTATTTCTAAGAATGTCAAAAGTTAACTTGAATCCTGAATAGTTCATAGCACTATTTCTAGAAACAGTTCTTATTATTTTTGTAATATCTTGAGATTAGATATGAGAATTAGATAATTCTAGTTGGGTTATAAAATAGACTCCCATATCTACCTTTTCTATGAAGAAATCAAAGTCTAAATATGCCTCTAAACCTACCTAAACTTAAATTGAAAACTGGAATCCTATATTGCTACCATAATGAACAATCATTAGTAATTTCCACTTATCTTGTGTTCTATACATAATATTGGAATTATTCTTGATGTTTCGAAAACTAGAAACATATGGGAACAAAGTTGTAGAAGACCATTTTTTCTGAAAATTCTGATTAAAAGGTCAAAAATCTCCCATAAGATAAACTTGGAAACCAGTCACTACCTTATCACGACTCAGACAACTGTCACGACTTGTGATAGTGTGTCCTCTGTAATGACTCAAACATTGGACACAAGTCATGAATCTCATTTGCCCAAGTTATCCCATCTATCCTATTTGACCCTCTTATGCCTATAAATTGATACCAATGCCTTTTTAGACCTTCCTAAACACTTTTAATGCATTAGAGGCATAAAGATAAGGGTTTTAAACAAGATTGACATGTGTATCCATCTACCAAAGTAATATAAAGTCTATTTAAACCTTCTTAGATAATATATAGCCTATCTTGATATAGAGACAATACATAATGTGAGACACATACATAAAATATTTGTTGATATGATAGTGTAAAGTGATTGGCATGATCAAAAGTTGAAATGAGTAGATAGAAATTGTAAGCTAAGGTAAATTATTCTTATTTACCATATATATATATATATATATATATATATATATATGATAACATGAATATGATATGATATGATCTTTATATGTCATGGCTATATATTGTTATGCAAAATGCATAGTCACAAGGATAATATGAGCAAATTGTATAACTTATATTATTAATTGTGTATATATGTTTATGCACTAGAGAACATATAATTTTACATGATTATGTATATGTGCAATTGGTATACTATAAGTACAGTCTTCATGTATGAAATGAACATAGTAATGCCTATAATAGAGTTCAAATGTGGATAGATAGGCACCTATAGGGAAAATTACAGCTACCATAGTTTGGCCTAATTGGGTTTAGAGAATAGTTGATCCCGTTTGGACCATGAACAACCTCGTTTGGGTCTATTTGACCAGTCTAGAGTATAGTTTGGCCTCGTTTGGGTCTAACGATTTGATATCTTTAGATATCCACCACTTTTGATACCTAAGTGTATCGACAGTTCCCGTTATCCATTGTTAAAACTAAGGCAGGCTAAATTATATTTATAGTACTGATCACAAATATTGAATCAAAGCTTTACTTGCTTAAATATTATTATTGGACCATATTATTGGTTTGATTACCAAAATAATGTCTCAATTGTAAATGTTCATATGAGTAATTGCCATCTATATGAATTATGTATACTAGAATATCTATTGTTCTTGTTGTTTTAAAGCTTATATACTTGAGATATTGTTAAAGCTACAAATTTATTATTATTGATATATTATGTTACATGTGATACATATTGATTGTGTATGCTGATGAACACTATGAGTGGTCTTCCATCATTAGTTATTTCCCCACTAAAATTTATAGTTTAGCATGGGTTATTTTATTCGTGTAGGTTCAGTAGACAAGACTTTTGCTCAGCGACGTTCTCTTCATCAGGAAGGGCCAACTCCAGGTTGATAGGAATTGATATGGGGAGATTTTGTATTAATATTTTTAAATGTCTTGTATTTTGGCTAATCAACATATAAGAATGTATTTAATATGTGTAAAGTGAATTGTAACCAACTCAAAATATGACCAAGCAAGAACATATGTGCATATACTGCTTAAAGTAGCATATACATAATATGGTATGCATGATGTTAAACATGAGATGAAATATGCGAACAGTCAAAGTAGCACCCATATATTTATATGACACAACATGATATGAGTAATGGTAACATGATGGCTATATTATTGATAATATGTAGGTATGTTAGAAATCTAAGGCATGATTAATAGGACTAAATGGATGTGATTAATGGGTTAATAGTATAGGGGTGTTGCAATATAGCCTTGCAGGTTAAAAATCGGTAAACAGTAGCCTTACTAAAATTGGGCACCTCGCTAAGGTGAAAACCAAAAGAAAAGGCATATTCGACAAAAATTAGAGACAATGTAAAATTGTTCAATCAAGAAAAACTGAGAGGGCTAATTGATACTAGGGGAAAGATACTTTCAAGGTTTAGTCCCATGAATGAGTAAAGCTTTGACTTTTGAAATTAATGTTAGAATATTGATCATGGATAGTGAAGATATGTTGAAATATTATCATATGTAATGCAAACTCATACACAAATATAAATAAGAGTAGTTTATTATACATACTTTGAGTTGTCATGTTCGATATGAAAAGTGGTATATAGTTTTTTTACATTATATTGTTACATGCACCGGAGCCATGCTCGTTTTCGAGTTCCCTCTTGAGGGCCCACTTTTAGGGTCCGAGACAAGAAGAGGCTCACATAATTCATAAATTGGCTACTTTATAATAGAAAGGGATAAAGCCCAAATTTTTATTGATAGTCAACTCACGAAGGCGTCTACTAATAGGCCTAAAAGAGGTAGGTGTCATGGAGTTGCCATCCAATAGAACGTTGGGAAATGATTATCGACCTTTTGATGCCAAAATAGAGACTGGTACTTAGGAGATTACTCTTATTAGGCATCTTGGTTTGACGTTGGTTTACAATACATTTGCTAGAAAATTTAAGTAAACATCCCATTCAAAGAAATAAAGCTGTCAAAAGTAGTAAAGTAAACCTACGTAATTATTACATAAGGAAATTCTCCTAATAACAAAAAAAAATTTACATATATAAATCGAGGCATTCATTTGGATTTAGGAACAATAGTTCCCTCATGCATATTTTACAAAAAAAACCTCTTTTTATCTCAAATCAGTTTAGGCAAAAATTGGACATTAGTCCATGCTTTGAAGAAAAACGTAATTAATTTAGTAGAAAATTTTCTAAATGTATTTTTATTTTATCATGCACAAAAGCCTTTTTTACTAATTATTATATCCTTGAAATAAAATACATTAAAAATAAAATATCAAATAAACAAATAAAAATAATAAAAATTAATAATAAATAAATCCAAAGATAAAAAGTGATAAAAAGAACGGTTGACCGAGATAACCGGGAAGGTGAAGATGATGACCAACTTGGAAGCATGACTTCTCATGCAAAAATCCATATAAAAAAAACCTTCGTAGCAAAGATAGTAAATACTCAAAAAATCACACCAAAAAGACAAATTAATTAGTATCCTAAAATAACACAATAACAATAACTGCAAATTTACTTTGCAGAAATAGAATGAATTTAAATACAAAACCTTATCATATAGAATCAAAATCACTTCAAATAATGCACAAAAATGAAAAAAAAATGGATGAATTGCATAAAAGAAATATAAATGCATGAAAATACTTCAAAATGCCTAAAATACACTCACGAATGCCTAAAATCAGATGACAGATGGCCACAAACGAGCGAGGGATGGGATGAAGAGATGGGCTTTTGATGTCCCATCTGTCAGATGACAAACGGTGGTCCATCGAGTCGTCTTTTTGTCCTTCACTTCTGAACATAACCAAATTGTAGAAATTCATGGTAAAAATGCAAGAAATCATACAAAATGAATTTCTAGCCCCACATATGCATTTATAGGCTCTTAAATCTTGTTAAAACTAAATTAAAACAATAAATCATGCATAAAATAACTAAAATCACATATTTATAGAGTAAATAAAGAATAGAAGAAAGCTTTCAAACAACAACAATGGAGGAATCCAAGGGCTAATCATGCCTCTAACATACTCTGAAACCTAAGTTCTTATCATATCTCAATTAAACATGCATATCGCTCAAATACAACAATAAAAATCTATTAAATCACATCAAACATCATGTGATCATACAAAATAAGTTATAGAGAGAGAAAGTAAGAATAAGCCTGGAATATTACCCTTAGGAGATATTCTAACCATGTAACTCTTGTAGTCCAAATCTTTATTCCAATTCATGATCAATATTTTCAAAAAAAAGTAATGAAATTTGTTTTGTGTGTGCATTTTACTAGAGCAAAAGTTTAGAGAGAAAGGAATCGAGTCTCTTTCTGTAAAGGTAGCTCTCTAAAGAAAATGATTCTGAGGCATTTTTCAAAATTTTTAATCTTATATTTTATACCTAGGGAAGAGTTTTTGTTGGATTCTAACTCAAAACCTCCCAATTTGGAGCTAAAACTCCTACAAATATGGGATAAATCCCTTCTAGATAAAATTGCTTTTAAAATTCTAAAAAAATGTGGGAAATCTATATTTCAAGCCATAGATGGGTGTCCCTCAATTATAGACTATCGTCCCTCAGCACTAAACCTAGAATTTCCAAAAAACACACTTTATTTGGCCTGTGCAGATGAGAGGGGCTCATAGACAGGTGCCTATTAGGTGATATATGACCATCTGCCACCACTAAAGCTCCAAAATAAGGTCTTTATACAAATTCTGTTAAAACATTTTGAAATATTTGGAAAATCATGGAAATCTTTAAGAAAATGTGAGAAATTCAAGATCAGAGCTTTAAGATATAAACTTGTTGTTAGCAATATATTATTTCCTCATCATCAAGTAACCCTAATTTAGGCTGCCTTGGGTCACTGTGTCTACAGTTGCCCTTGATTTTAGGCAGCAAGTGAACTTGTGCCAAAGTGAGCCAAAATTTAGATTAAAAGGAAAAGATGCATACCTGAGGTAGTGAATCTCTTGGATGGTTAAAACACGTACCTTTTGATGCAGTGAGTCTCTCGGTCGAGTAGTTATTGTTAGCTTATCAATGTATTAACCCTGGTTTTAGTAGTTAACATCAGCTTGTCAATTTGTTAACCTTAGTTTAGATAATTAACATTAGTTTGTTGATGTGTTAATCCTATATTAACTTTTTGATTGGTGCCTGGGGCATACAAAACTAGGACGAGTTGATTAACTTTCATTAATGCCTAGGGCATGCATAATAGGGATGAGTTGATTAACTCTAATTAGCACATGAGGCATGTAGAATCAAGTTATTTAAATGCATCTGATTAACACTTGGGGCATGCAAAATTAAGATGACTTGGTAAAGAATTATTAGCATATAGGGCATACAAAATCAGTGTAGTTTGAATCTATATGATTAGCATTTGTTAGGAGTTATTAAGATACTTGGAGCCATTCTGGCAAACATGCATTTGTGAGGAGTCACTGAGACTATGTAGCCTTCCTGGCATACTTCCTAATGACTATGCCACCATTCTACAAATTGGCACCAATGTAAGGAAAACCATCATCAGAGCTATCAATCTGTGTTTGATCTTGTTCTATACTATTTCAAAATTTACATTGTCATCATACTTTTGCCTCATGTCTAATAGCTTATTGCTATGTGTATCTTTTATTTTGGCGTATTCAGGCAACTTCTTGTGATGAGGATGGGTGCCTTTATTCCTTGTCATTGTAGGAGTATATATATGCCCCTAATGGGGTTTTTAAGTACTTGATGTGGAAAGTATTAAATGTTAGTGTGGCCTTTTGGTTTTTTTCTTTTGCTATGTTTTTATTTCTCTATTACTTGCTATTATATTATGCCATTTTACTTGTATGTTTTATTGTTATTTTTATCATCAGTCAAAGGGGCTAAGGGTGTACATGCTTACGATGGTGGAATAGATGGCAAAGGAGTTATCAAAGTAGATGCCTATAAGGTGGGGGAGCTATCAAAGTGGATGCTCCAGGATTTCTATAGGGAGAGAACCTCTACAGTCTCATGGTTGGCGATCTCTAATGCCTGATGAGAGATTTGAGGTGTACTAATGGCTATGGTGTGTTAGAGAGTATGCCCTATAGCTCATGTAGAAAGGGATGTATTTCATGTATATGAACTCCTTTTATTTATGAAGGTATCATTCATTTATTAATTTTTATGTTTAAATACATGTGTTTGTTTATTTTAAATTAATACATGAAGTCCTTGATATTAGAAGCACAGTGTAAAGGCAATCATGAAAGAGTTCAAGATATGAGATGTCTATTGCATACAAATGTGATAATATCTAAATATCACTAGTCGCTATATTAACAAGATAGATAATTGCTAATATAGATTGACTAGCACATGTTATGCTTCTTGAAAGGTTTAAGCAACGGTTCTTATAACTGTGATTATGGGAGATGATCAAAGCTAAAATGTGGATGCTTATTAAAAGAACAAGTTTAATGGAGACCTACCTAGAGAATCCTCACATGGATATTAAATCTATGTAAATAAGGAAACTCTTCATAGCAGTGGTGCAAATATCCTTAGACTTGAGATCACTAGAGTTATCTTAAGTAGCAAGTGATATACTTTGACTCCATAACTGTTTACCTCCAATTGGAGGTGAACATAGTTAGGCAGTTGGGTATATCATGACCTACTTAAAGGTAGTTGAGTAATCAATAAAGGATTCACCACACTAGATTTATTATAGGAAGTTATCTCGCATGATTCTATAATTGCCTTGTTCAAAAAATCTCTAGCCAGAGTAGGATCACAAGGTGGATAGGGATCCATAAAGGGAATTTTGGGAACAATGGTTAAATTAATAGAACATACATATTTAGGTTTAAATGAGTTGACATAAATCCATACTCGAAACCTAAATGAGATAAGTGTGGTGAAAGGAGCAATTGCACGATATCTATTCTATAGAAGGGTATAGTCAAAACCACTTAACTTTTCCTGACATTTTGATGGTCATAATGCCTAGCTAGAGGTCACTCATACTTGTATAATAGTGTATCATGAATATCAATTGGGGATTGATAAAATGGTTTAAAAGAGTTTAAATCATAAGAGTCATTGTTCAACTAGGATTCTTGGTGAAGAATCCTAGTTTGAGCATAACTCTTAATTACATATTATACTGCCAACATGGATAGGAACCCAATAGGTCACACACAAATAAAGTAAGGAATAAAATGGAAAAATTAAAAGGATAATAATATTTGATATTATTATGGGAGAGGAAAAAATAAATAAGAAAATAATTAATTAAAAAGTTTAATTAATTATGCATATGCAGAAAGTTCGCGGTGCTTTTTGGAAATGTTCCACAATAATGGACCTAATTGAAATATTGTGTTTCATAATTAAATATTAGTAGACTATAAATTTTATAATTGCTGAAATAATATTAATAGGTCCATTAAAGAAATAGTTATTGATCTAGAAGTTTGGTTTCTACGCAAAAGCCCTCAAGAGGAAGGCTTCGATGAAGAGCCTAGACAAAAGGGCTTAGAGGCCTAATTTTTTGAATAAAATAAATTAAATATGTTTCATAAGTGTTATGGAGCCTACATATTTAATTTGTTTAGATTTAGAGTATATTTAAGTAATTAAATTCAAGTATGTGCTTATAGGGCCCATTTTATGGGTTATTTACAAGGTCTATTATGAAAGAGCCTAAAATTGGATTTAATTAGACCCAAATTAATTAATCAAATTGTAGCGACCCATTTAGTATTTCTCCAAAATTTTATATGACCTAATCCTATTAGGAGTTAATATTTTAACCTACATATAAAATCCTAACATAAGTGGGATTATGGTTATGTGTCTTTTTTATCTTTTTCTCCTTCCCAAGCTGCCAACCCTTGCTAGCATCAATGGAATTTTGGCCTCCTTGTATTCCCATCAGATTTGGTTCATTTGGTTCCTCTCTAGTGTGGATCATGATTGGATGTGTTCAAGTTTGGACACTGTGGTTTATGACAACCCAGTGAGATGGAAAATCAACTATTCAACAAAACTCAAAGGTGATTTTCTTTATTATTATTGATATATATTGTATGTTCATGGCAAGACCTATAATATTGGTTAAAATTTTTAATTTTCTCTTATGCATGTGATGCATATAACTAATCTATTTCCAATATGGCGATCCACCCAGGAGCTTCTGCAGGTCAATCTACATATTGAACTCATAGTCTGAGTTCATCCCTATCCCCTAGGGTCCTTGTGGCTCATCTATCTGCTCTGCCTAATCCTTCTACTGAGGTGGTGGTGTTGCTGCCTCTTATTTCTCTACTTACCCATCCCCTTTGCTAGTCACCTAGGACTATAAGGTCTAAACCGCACCTCTTTCTTATCTCTAGTTCCGTGAGCAACCTATACTCCACCTTTTGCCCCTATATGGGCTCCAACATACTCATCGTAACTACTGCCTCTAAATCAATATAGATGCTCTCTGGAATGAGGTCATTGAAGTCACTCTTGTGTGCCCCTAATGACAGTAGTAGCCGAGTAATGATGCCTTCAACACAAATCTGAGTCCCTGGCTGAGTGACTACTCTAACTAATGTCACCATAATCTAATGCGTGATATCTATGTGTCCACCCTCCTACATACCCCATAAGCTTGTGACATCTATAGAGGCAATGTTACCTGGACACATTATGCATCCTAGGTATGAAGTAAATAAGACCCTCTAAAGGAATAAATAAATCTAAGTAGCTAGTATGGTGCTCTTTACTATATCTAACTAGTAAATAGCCCCTGGCAGCATCACTGCTCTCAATCTATCCTGGTCCATCAACTTAGGCAGTGTGACCGTACCTAACCCACTCAAAAGTCCGATTGCCTAAGTGAACCTACCCCTCGTGATGCTGTAATGTATGGCCAAGGCCTAGTACTAGATGAATCACTCCTCTATATCTGAACTAGAGTAGCCATGGTACTGTAAGGTAGTGAGGACCTTCCTAGTGATATATCAATAAGTCCAGTAGGTCAAGGTGAAAAACTCTATCCGTCCAGCCCTGGATAGAAGTTGACTAACCTCCTGTAGTAGTCTAAACTCTTATAGAAACTACCAGGACATAAACCAACTCGATCTATACTAAACCTGTTGTTGAGCCCAAAATATACAATCCTGCCCAAGCATCATGTAAGCTGGCACTGGCATGGGCATGTAGTCCTATGAGGCATCTTATGAAAGATGAAAAAAAGAATAAAATGAAAAGACAATAGAAAAATGATGTTTTCTAAACTATGCCTTACTCCCAGGAGGCAATAGGTGCGAACGACTCAAAGAACGAACGAAAAACAAAGGAGAGAGGCTTGAAAAATCAGAGAGAGAGCTTTGAAATCGAAAAGTATAGAAATTTGCTAAAAAATGAAGAAAAAATCCATTTTATTCCAAATTTCAAGTGAGGGATAGGCTTCTAGTGATAGACGGGCTGAGAGAATTCTCGTTCCTCAGCAAAAAATAACCTTTTTGCCCCTCTGACTTAAATTAAGCATTATTTCTCCATTTTAACTCTTTCTTCTTCCATTTTTTGACCTCTATCCATCTAAAATTAATTAGCAACATTTTTATGCCTTTTTTATGTGTTATGACATTATTTTACAATATTTACAAGCATTAGTTGCCTTTTACTACACATATGTGTCCTACCCCTTGAAATTGTCGTGCGTCTTGAGATAAATGATTTTATTTTTTTTGTCATGTTTAAAACCTTCTATAGCTAGTTACTTGAGCCATCAAGCTTTTAGATTCCTTACAAGATGAAAGCAAAGCCAAAATATAATAGTATGTATATGCAATGTATGGGACATGTAAAAAGGTGACTTTTGGCTTTTAAGGGGTGAAAATTGGGCTATATGTGCCTTTCTCAATTGAGGAACGACTATCCATTATTACTTTCTACAAATAGTTCTTTAATTTTCATAGTTTTTGTGCCTTTAACCTTTCTCTTTCCAAGGAAGCTTCTTTCAGGTATTTTTCTCTCTCTTTCTTTTCCTTTTTCATCCTTGTTCTATTCCTTTTCCTTTTAGTTATTTATTTTGTATGATTATTTTTGCACCAAGACTTCTTGAGAAAAATCTCTTAACATGTAGACTTGCAAAATTACATGAACAACTGGATGATCTAAAAACTTATGAGGACCCTCTTTTGGCTCCATACTCGAGCTTGAGATTTCTTATATGAAGATCCCCAGACAAGAATTTATTGCTTGTTGTTGTTCGATATTGGGGCCCAGGACTTCATGTATTTAAGTTTACTCATTAGGAGTTATGTCCTTTATTGGAGCAGTTTCCTATGACTATCGATGCTATGTTCGAGCTTGATACTCGGCGATACTTACCCTCACCTGTTATTAGCTATCCTGAGAGGTGCCCTATGCCCTAGGTGTACTTGCTTCGGAGGTTACGGTTTTAGTACCTTATGGGAGGACATTTCCACTAAAGCCCTTGATTGATGTATTGACTAACTTTGATGACATATCCATCTTCCACTTTAGTGTAGTATTGCTTTTCTGTCTTGCTTGGTGTTTTTTAGTACATGCTTGTGATCCCATGAAGAGATTATGGATTGTTTAGCATTATGGATGGCATACCTTGGGGATGCAATATATTTCCTTGATCTTGGTAGAGACCATCATTTGCTTGGATGCCTTTCACCATAGCTCTTATATTTATTTTGGATCTCCTTGCTTCCCCATAGGTAGCCTCATGCTTCTTCAAGTACGTCTTTATTATGTTTTAGGGTAGTACACACCTTGTGGGTTTTTATACTATCCTTTTTTGTTGAAATATGTGTCCTTTCAAATTTTCATGTATTTCTCTGCTTTATTTTTGCTTGAGATAATTCCAACTCACCCTAGCATTTTTTTTAGGTATAGTTCATTAAAAGTTGCAACTATTGTTAAAGCCTTCTCCCAAAGTCAGAGCTATGGGCATTTATCCCATGAGCTTGTTGGATTTTAACGGTTACATGCATCACATACATGAGCGAAATTTTAAAATTTTTTAACCATTAAATCTGATCTTGCCGTGAATACAAAATATAACTATATGAGAATAAGAAAAATCACCTTTGATTTTTGTTGAACAGTTGATTTTACTTCGCACCGGGTTGTCGCAAACCACAGTGCCCAAAATCGAACACCTTAAATGAGTAATTCACACTAGAGAGGGTAAATTGAACCAACAAATTGGTGTAATACAAGGAGTGGCCGAAAATCCAAGAGGCTAGCAATGGAAGTGGCGCAAAAAGGAAGAGAGAATTAAGAGAAAAGACTTTCCTTTTGTTTTAATCACTTAACCCTAATTCTCATTAGTTGGCCTTTTATAGTTAGGTTAAAATTCCAACTCCTTAATGAGATTGAGCTCTTTAAAATTTCTGGAGAATTATTAATTGGGCCTCTGGAATTATTTATAATCATTTGGGCTTAATTAAATCCAAATTAAATCTTTTCATAAAAGACCATGCACAAAATTCACAAACTAGGCCCTTTGTGCATCTAATTGGATTTAAATACCCAAATGGATTCCAAATCCAACCAAATTAAATATGTGAGTTCCACAACACTTATGTAACATATATAAATTAATTTGGTCCAAGAAAAAGCCCTATAAGCCCTTCTGTATGGAGTTGGCATGTGGCCCTATTCTGGAGGGCTTTCGCCAACTTTTTTCATTCCTCTGGCCCTTAATAATTCCTCTAATTGTCTTATTAATTATTATATAAGTCCTATAACACTTATAGTAGTCTTATAACACTTATAAGACAATAATAATTAATCATGAAATACATTATTTCATTTAGGTCCAATTTACAGAACATTTCTCAAAAGTTTCGCGGACAATTTTATTTGATCATAATTAATTATACTCTTTAATTAATTATTATCATATTCTCTTCTCTACCTTCATAATAATATCAAATATTATTATCCTTGTCATTTTACCATTTTACCCTTTTCTCTATATGTGTGTGACCTATTGGGTTCCTGTCCATGTTGGCAGTATAATATGTAATTGTGAGTTCTATTCAAAACTCACATGATTTAAACTCCTTTAAATCATTTTATCAATCTCTATTGATATTTTGATACATCATTATACAAGTCATGATTGGCCTCTAGCTAGGCATCATGACTACCCAAATGTCAGGAAAGTCATGTGGTTTGACTGTACCCTTCCATAGAAACAGTTACCATGCAATTACTCCTTTCACCACTCTTATCTCAATTAGATTCTGAGCATGGATTTCTATCAACTCATATAAATCTAATTATGTATGTTCTATTAATTTAACCATTGTTCCTAAAATGCCCTTCATGGATCTCCATCCATCTCGGCATATTACTCTGGCCAGAGATTCTCTTAACAAGGCAATTATAGAATCATGCGAGATAACTTCCCTTGTTAAATCTGGGATGGTGAATCCATTGTCAATCACTCAACTATCTTCAAGTAGGTCATGATATACCCAATCTCCTAACTATGTTCACTCCTAGTTGGAAGTAATCAGTTATGGAGTCAAAGTATACCACTTGCTACTTAAGATAACTATGGTGATCTCAAGTCTAAGATACTTGCACAACCGCTATGAAGAGATTCCTCACTGACATAGATTTAATATCCATATGAAGATTCTCTTTGCAGGTCTCCAATGAACTTGTTCCTCTAACAAGCATTCACATGTTAGCTTTGATTATCATCCATAATCACAGTTATGAGAACCACTGCTTGAACCATTCAAGAAGCATAACATGTGCTAGTCTGTCCAAATTAAAAATTTCCTATCTTGTTAATTCTATGACTAGGGATATTTAGATATTAACACATTTGCATGCGATAGACATCTCACATCATGAACACCTTCATGATTGCCTTTGCACTGTGTTTATAATATCTAGGACTTCATTTATTAATTTAAGATTTACAAACTCATGTATTCAAACATAGCATTAATAAATGAATGATGCCTTTTATTAAGAATATAAATTTCATACATATGAAAAACATTCCTATTACATGGGCTCTAGGGCATACTCTCTAACAATCTCTCACTTGCACTAGAGCCAATCACTCATATGTCTCAGACCCATTCTATTTATATGGTGATCATGCTTTATCTGGGAAAGTACTTTAGTGAGGGGATTCGCCACATTGTCATATGTGGGAACCCTTTCTATTTTCACATCATTTCTAGCTACTATTTCCCTTATGAGATGGTAGCGTCTGAGAACATGTTTGGATCGCTGATGAGACTGTGGTTCCTTTGCTTGCGCAATGGCTCCATTGTTGTCACAATATAAAGGAATCGGATCAACAATGCTAGGCACCACTCCTAGTTCGGTTATGAACTTTTTGATCCAGACTGCTTCTTTGGATGCTTCTGAAGCAGCAATGTACTCAGCTTCCGTCGTGGAATCAGCGGTTGTTTCTTGTTTGGAACTTTTCCAACTAACTGCTCCTCCTCCCATTATGAACACATAACCAGATTGTGATTTACAATCATCTTTGTCAGATTGGAAGCTGGCATCTGTATACCCATTTACTTCCAAACTGGCCTCTCCATATACCAAGAATATATCCTTAGTCCTTCTCAAGTACTTAAGAATATTCTTGACAGCTACCCAATGTTCCTCTCCAAAATTGGATTGGAATCTGCTTGTGACACTCAAAGAAAATGCTACATCTGGACGTGTACATAACATAGCATACATGATAGAACCAATTGCAGATGCATATGATATTCTATTCATGCTCTCTCTATCCTCTAGTGTCTGCGGACACATAGACTTAGAAAGGTGTTTTCCATGCACCACGAGTATAAACCCTTTCTTAGAGAGATCCATATTGAACCTCTTCAATACTTTATCTATATATGTACTATGAGAAAGACCTAGCAACCTATTGGATCTATCTCTATAGATCCTTATTCCCAGAATATAGGATGCTTCTCCAAGGTCTTTCATGGAGAATTGCTTGGATAACCATATTTTAACAGATTGGAGAAGAGAAATGTCATTTCCCATGATCAATATGTCATCTACATATAGAACTAGGAAGACAATTGCACTCCCACTTACCCTTTTATACACAAAAGGTTCATCTTCATTCTGTGAGAAACCAAACTCTTTGATTGTCTCATTGAATCGTATGTTCCAGCTCCTAGAGGCTTGCTTCAATCCATAAATGGATCTTTGAAGCTTGCATACCTTTTCGCCATTTCCTGATGTGAATCCTTCTGGTTGTGTCATATACACATCCTCAGAAAGATTTCTATTAAGGAAAGCTGTCTTCACATCCATTTGCCAAATCTCATAATCATAATGAGCTGTAATGGCTAAAAGTATTCTTATAGACTTAAGCATCGCTACAGGAGAAAAAGTTTCGTCATAGTCAATACCTTCTTTTTGACGATAACCTTTTGCTACTAAGCGAGCTTTATAGGTAACTATATTACCTTCCATGTCAGTCTTCTTTTTAAAGACCCATTTGCACCCTATGGGTTTTATCCCTTCAGGTGGTTGAGTTAAAGTCCATACTTTATTCTCATACATGGAATCCATTTCGGACTACATAGCCTTAAGCCATAAATCACGTTCTGAACTTTTCAAAACCTCTTGATAGCTTGTAGGCTCATTGTCCTCTACTACAGTTATGCCTCTGTCCGAATCAACGTGAAATCTATATCTTACAGGGATATAAGGCATCCTAGTAGATCTTCTAGGATTTTGTGTATAATCAGGTTCAATTGTAATCTCATCATTATGAAATTCAGTTTCGGGTTCAATCGGTTGATCATCTTCTATTTGTGGGTCTTGAACTTTACCAAGCTCAATTTTACTCCCACTGTCCTCTTCGTAGGAGAAATTCTCTTTCCAAGAAGACAGCATGCCTTGAAACAAACACCTTTTGTTCTAAGGGATGATAGAAATAATATCCAAACGTTTCTTTTGGATATCCCACAAATAAACATTTGTCAGACTTAACATTCAGTTTGTCTGACATTGTCCTCTTCACATAAGCAGGACAACCCCATACTTTCATATGAGAAAGCGTGGGTTTCTTGTTATTCCACATCTCATATGGAGTAACATCAACCGATTTACTAGGAACTCTATTTAACACATAAACAGCAGTTTCTAGTGCATATCCCCAAAAAGACTTAGGCAAGTCCGCTCGGCTCATCATTGATCGAACCATATCTAATAGTGTTCGATTTCTCCTTTCAGATACACCATTGTGTTGTGGTGTATATGGAGGATTCCATTGAGATAAAATCCCATTATCTCTAAGATAATCCTGAAACTCTTGACTTAAGTATTCTCCACCTCGATATGATCTAAGTGTTTTAATACTTTTGCCAAGTTGTTTCTCTACTTCATTTCTGAACTCTTTGAACTTTTCAAATGCTTTAGACTTATATTTCATTAGATAGATGTATCCAAACCTGGAATAATCATCTATGAAATTAATGAAGTAGGAGTAACCTCCTCTGGCATGTGTAGTCATTGGACCACATACATCCGAATGTATTAAGTCCAAAATCATTTTAGCTCGTTCTCCTTTACCAATAAAGGGAGCTTTTGTCATTTTTCCCAATAAACAAGATTCACATGTATCAAATAATTCATAATCAAATGATCCCAAATCACCTGACTTGTGTAACTTGGTCATGCGTTTTTCATTTATATGGCCTAAACGACAATGCCATAAGTATGAGGTATTCAGATTATCATGTTTCATTCTCTTGGTATTCACATTATGTACTTCTTTAATTAAATCAAGAACAAATATACCATTCTCAATGATAGCTTTTACATAAAACATATTGTTCTTAAAATTGTAACAACATTTGTCCTTCAAAGAAATATCATAATCATTCATCAAATGACTGAAAGAAATAATACTTTTTGATAAGGCTGGAACATAATAACAATTATTTAATTCCAGTACTAATCCACTAGGAAGAGGCAAATAGTAAGTCCCTACAACTGTTGTAGAGATGTTCTGTCCAGTAGCTGACTGCAAACATATCTCTGCCTTTCCAACTCTTCTAAAGCTTCTAAGCCCATGTAGATCATTACACAAATGTGATCCACATCCGGTATCTAATACCCAAGATTGTTTTGAAGCAATAGAATAAGTATTAATTTCAATCATATGAATACCTGAGCTAGAAGCATCAGCATGCTTTTTCTCCTTGAGAGAATATAGATAGGCCTTGCAGTTATGCTTCCAATGACCATCTTTTCCACAATGGAAGCAAGTTCCTTTGGGATTCTCTTTCTTGGCAACCTTCTTCTTGGAAACCCCACCATCCATTATCTCATATTGCTTATGAAGCTCTGAGGACATAGCACCCAGCATCAGACATGCTTGCTGCTTCACTATCCTCCTTGTATTTTCGATAAATACCTTTGATCTCATCAATGGCATCATCTGATGGAAGTGGTGGTGGATCTTTATCCAAGACATAATGGATCTTTTCAGCTCCGAGAACAATTCTCACTTGTTTGATCCAGTCAGAATAGTTGCTGCCAACCAGTTTGTTATCCAAGATTGATTGTATATTTGATGTGCTTATGATGATGACATAGAAGTGAAAAATAAAAGATAAGAGAGTATGTTCATATATATGTATGCATTAATAAGGTCTTTAATTAATCCATTTACTCCCACTATTTTATTGCAAATTAATAGCCCTCACTATATAATCCGAGAAAACCCGATGGTTTTCTTAGTGGGCCAATATCAAATCCTTGATATGTAATTTGACGTTGATTGTGGTCAACAAGCCAAATTCCATACCCTTGAAAGGTAGGTATCTCTATACCAATTGTGTCTCTACACAACTATTGGATCATTAGGTTATCAACTCTTGATGCATGCATATCATAGATGCATTCCCTAATCTTGCCTCTAGAACCATTAGCCTTGACTGTGGTCAACAAACTAATGGGCTAGCTAAGATGACCCATTTAATTAGATTTGAACATATTCGATATAATGTGAGCTTGACTGTGGTCAAAAACCCACAGTATAAAGAACTCTGGTTCTCCTCAAATTAATGGAAGGCTTATATACCTTAGTATTTGTTTGAGGGTTTTAGTTAATTAAGTCTCATCATACATGGTTGGCATACATTGGTATGCATCCTATATCTATCACATAAATATAAGCATACAATTATGGTATAGTTATGGACTTTACTACATTGATTTCCCCGAGCCAAGAGGGAAATCAAAAGGTCACACCTAGGTAGTATGCATGATTCAAACAAGAAAAATAATTACATTATCTTCAAGCTTGTTGGATCTCCACCTGGCCCATCTTGCTCCTTGAAAATGGTCTCCATCTCTATTTCTAATTCTAATCTAAGTAATCTAATTACATATTACAATTTGAAATGAAATACAAACTAAAAACAAGTAGCCGGGACATGAAAGTCCTCATTGGGCCAAAACATGCATAATGCTCAATCACATTAGGCTTTGTCCATAACTATCCATCATGCCAATAATACACCCTTATATGCCTTTCTAATGCATAAAGAAATGGATTACTAACTTTGTTTCAACCTTTGAAACTATATTTTGAGTTATTTTAATGATGTGATCAAATTAAGAAACTTTTTCCATTTTGGAAACTTTCATTTTAGGAAACCTTTTGCATGCATGTGTTCTTTTCTTAATAATCAATCCAATTGATTATTAATTAATTATAAATTGATTATTTAATTAATTAATCATATTAAATAATTAAAAGAATCAATTTTGGGCTTAAAACAAATGTAGGCCGAAACCCACAGAAGAAAAACCCTAACTGTGTTCACACACAAACTAGTTTTGTGTATTTTGGACCATTTGGGCCTTTTGGAATGAGCCAAGCCCACACCAGCCCTTAAAACCCATTAATAAACTTAATTAATGTTTATAATATTTAATTTAAATCAGCTCCTTGGGCCCACCAAGTCATTCACTAATTTAAACCAAGTCCGTAAACATAATTAAGCCCATTAAGTGGTTTTAATAAATTAAAATTAATCATATTAATTTAAGGCCCATTTTAATTAATCCAATTAATTAAAAACACTTTAATATATCAAATATATCAGATTTAGAAGACAAAAATTCGTTCTAACCAATAACACATTAAGAACATACGAAGAACACCAATTTATCGAACTTTTCGACAAAACTAGTTTTCATGCAAAACTTGTTCGATTTTAATTCCGTTCGATCCTACGGCTTAATATCACATATTAAACACATAAAATATCATCTAAATGATTTTTAAATGGATCCATAAGAAATTAAATTAGAACAGCACCTACATTACCTAGGGTTTCACGCCAAACCCTAATGAGTTTCACGCCAAACCCTAATCTTTATCATTCAAAAATTTCGTTTTTGTTTCCACCAAATTTATTTGATCACACATACAACCAGAAATCAATATTTCTCATTCATGAACAATCAAATCTAATATTTTAAAGTTCATGAAATAAATAACTCAAAACAAAACAA
Source organism: Excoecaria agallocha (assembly GCA_037975025.1). NCBI lineage: Eukaryota > Viridiplantae > Streptophyta > Magnoliopsida > Malpighiales > Euphorbiaceae > Excoecaria > Excoecaria agallocha. The sequence goes on along the minus strand of CM075808.1, from coordinate 84,029,402 downwards.
AACTTATTTCGCAGAAAAATATAGAATTGTATATCCATGGCAAAATCGTGGCTCTGATACCATGTTGGATTTTAACGGTTACATGCATCACATACATGAGCAGAATTTTAAAATTTTTTAACCATTAGATCTAATCTTGCCGTGAATACACAATATAACTATATGAGAATAAGAAAAATCACCTTTGATTTTTGTTGAATAGTTGATTTTACTTCGCACCGGGTTGTCGCAAACCACAGTGTCCAAAATCGAACACCTCCAATGAGTAATCCACACTAGAGAGGGTAAATTGAACCAAAAAATTTGTGTAATACAAGGAGTGGCCATAAATCCAAGAGGCTAGCAATGGAAGTGGTGCAAAAAGGAAGAGAGAATTAATGGAAAAGACTTTCCTTTTGTTTTAATCACTTAACCCTAATTCTCATTAGTTAGCCTTTTATAGTTAGGTTAAAATTCCAACTCCTTAATGAGATTGGGCTCTTTAAAATTTCTGGAGAATTATTAATTGGGCCTCTGGAATTAATTATAATCATTTGGGCTTAATTAAATCCAAATTAAATCTTTTCATAAAAGACCATGCACAAAATCCAAAAACTAGGCCCTTTGTGCATCTAATTGGATTTAAATACCCAAATGGATTCCAAATCCAACCAAATTAAATATGTGAGTTCCATAACACTTATGTAACATATATAAATTAATTTGGTCCAAGAAAAAGTCCTCTAAGCCTTTCTGTATGGAGTTGGCGTGTGGCCCTCTTCTGGAGGGCTTTCGCCAACTTTCTTCATTCCTCTGGCCCTTAATAATTCCTCCAATGGTCCTATTAATTATTATATCAGTCCTATAACACTTATAATAGTCTTATAACACTTATAAGACAATAATAATTAATCATAAAATACATTATTTCATTTAGGTCCAATTTACAGAACATTTCTCAAAAGTTCTGCGGACAATTTTATTTGATCATAATTAATTAAACTCTTTAATTAATTATTATCATATTCTCTTCTCTACCTTCATAATAATATCAAATATTATTATCCTTGTCATTTTACCATTTTATCCTTTTTTCTATATGTGTGTGACCTATTGGGTTCCTGTACATGTTGGCAGTATAATATGTAATTGTGAGTTCTATTCAAAACTCACATGATTTAAACTCCTTTAAATCATTTTATCAATCTCTATTGATATTTTGATACATCATTATACAAGTCATGATTGGACTCTAGCTAGGCATCATGACTACCCAAATGTCAGGAAAGTCATGTGGTTTGACTGTACCCTTCCATAGAAACAGTTACCGTGCAATTACTCCTTTCACCACTCTTATCTCAATTAGATTCTGAGCATGGATTTCTGTCAACTCATATAAATCTAATTATGTATGTTCTATTAATTTAACCATTGTTCCTAAAATGCCCTTCATGGATCTCCATCCATCTCGGTATATTACTCTGGCCAGAGATTCTCTGAACAAGGCAATTATAGAATCATGCGAGATAACTTCCCTTGTTAAATCTGGGATGGTGAATCCTTTGTCAATCACTCAACTATCTTCAAGTAGGTTATGATATACCCAATCTCCTAACTATGTTCACTCCCAGTTGGAAGTAATCAGTTATGGAGTCAAAGTATACCACTTGCTACTTAAGATAACTTTGGTGATCTCAAGTCTAAGGATACTTGCACAACTGCTATGAAGAGATTCCTCCCACTGACATAGATTTAATATCCATATGAAGATTCTCTTTGCAGGTCTCCAATGAACTTGTTCCTCTAACAAACATCCACATGTTAGCTTTGATTATCATCCATAATCACAGTTATGAGAACCACTGCTTGAACCATTCAAGAAGCATAACATGTGCTAGTCTGTCTGAATTAACAATGTCCTATCTTGTTAATTCTATGACTAGGGATATTTAGATATTAACACATTTGCATACGATAGACATCTAACATCATGAACACCTTCATGATTGCCTTTGCACCGTGTTTATAATATCTAGGACTTCATTTATTAATTTAAGATTTACAAACTCATGTATTCAAACATAGCATTAATAAATGAATGATGCCTTTTATTAAGAATATAAATTTCATACATATGAAAAACATCCCTATTACATGGGCTCTAGGGCATACTCTCTAACAGAGCAATGTCAAAATTCAATGTCTGCAGTGTGAGTTCTGGTCAGCCCAGGATGCAGTTGATTGGTTAGGCCATTCAATGGATGTTGATATCATATTTAGGTACACCTGGCTGCCTATCACTTTTGTGGTTTGAGATGGAGCTTCAGGATGTATCCCTCTGTGCGTATTTTATCGAGCCACATTCTATGTCACTACCCGTTGTGCTCATCAGTTCAGAGATCGACAAGATATTGTTAGGTGTTGACTAGGGTTTTTGGGTGGCATTTTCACTTCTCATTTCTTGACAGAGTATTATTGGATTATTTGGCCTCAGCTTCCTATGAGTACCTCTATTCTTGAGATCGATACCTGTAATTTCACCACATCTAACTCACATAAGCAATAGGTCACTAGTGTAGTCGTCGACAAAAAACTTTCTTTTTTTAGGAAACTATATAAAGAGAGAGATGTGATACTGATATATTAGATTCAACATTTTCATAAATGATGTTTTTTTGCTCTTATTGAACTTTTACAACTTTAACATGTGAAAAGGCTATGCTACTTTAGATGATTTGATTACATTATAAATGCATACAGGACATTTCCTAATTTTAGTACACATGATCAACATTTGATATTACCCCGATAACATGTTTTACTTAATCTCAAATTTAAACTTTACAAGCATCATAACTCCAATCATAAATTAGCCCTATCAGATTTTCTTGATTGTTTATTTTGTTTTAGCCTCTAATTTTTTCCTAAGATGCTTTTTTTTTTATTTTTTCACCTTGGTGAGTTGCCCAATTTTAGCAAGGATGCCTTTTTTTGTGTTTTCGACCTATGGGGCATTTATTCTTTTCTTTTTTCTTTTTTTGGTCTTAGCCATTGAACCTTTTTAATCTATCTATGCTCATCGGTTCTCTAAACTCATTGCCATCTGTAAAGACTATACTATGCCTTTATTGGTTATCCCTTTCCTAATTACCACCCTGAGTGCATACATTCTTAATGTAGTTCATGTGCATAATTATTACATACATCAGCATACCTTTTAATTTACTTTATCAGACTAGTTAAGATCATGCAAAAAGTAACACTCACTATGTTATGCTTTAGAATTGATTATTCTTTACAATCACTTTACTAGGTATAAAATCTAAATGTACAATAGTGACAAAAACAAAAAGATAATATCGTCATAGTTTGACTCTTCTTGGGGTTGGCTTGGTCGATGTAGATTTTGCCCTTAATCGAGAGTTTAAACTTGAGTACCTACATGGATAAAATTTGTGCTAAGCTAAACAGCTTATTAGGGAACAAATAATACCTGAAAACCATTTACAATGGTTACTACTAGGCACACAGCATGCAACAACACAAATATACATTTATACTCATTGAAGAACTTCACAATCAATAACAAGAGATAATAGATTATTATACCACTTATAAACAAGTATAAAACATGTGCAACATATCAATATTTGGCCATTTTTTTAACAATTCATTTCTTTCTATGAATGTCTGCCTAAGTTCTATAGGTGTGGATAACGGGTGTTATAGATACCCGTAGGTATCGATTGTATAAATACCCGAAGGTATTAAACATGTGGACCCAAACAAGGTCCAGATTGTGGTCCCAATGGGGACATACATACTATGGACCTAAATAGGGTCGAGACTGTGGCAGCTACATTTATAACCCTATAGGTATGCCTATCTATCCACTACAAAGTTCTATATGCATACACATTTATAGGCTTCATATGCTCATATTTTAAGGTATAATGTGTCCTA
>CM075808.1:83906465-84025260 GCA_037975025.1 Excoecaria agallocha | reverse complement strand
TGCTAGATCCACTCTAATGCCTTCGAAAGATACTACATCACCAAGGAAAGAAATTTCCTTAAGCCAAAAATCACATTTGCTCAGCTTAGCATATAATTTATTCTCCCTCAAAGTCTATAAAACAATTCTCAAATGCTCAGCATGTTTCGCTTCATTTCTCGAATACACCAAAATGTCATGTATGAACACAACAACAAATTGATCCAAGTAGGGTCTAAATGCCCTATTCATAAGATCCATAAATGCAACCAATGCATTTGTTAACCTAAATGGCATCACCAGAAACTCATAATGCCCATATCGGGTTCTAAAGGCTATTTTGTTAACATCCACATCCTTAACCTGGAGTTGATAACAAACCGATCACAAATCAATATTAGAAAACACTCCAGCAACCTTCAACTGATCAAATAAATCTTTAATTCTAGGTAAAGGGTACTTATTTTTTACTATTACCATATTTAACTGTCTGTAATCTATACACATCCTCATATACCCATCTTTTTTCTTCACATATAAAACTGGTGCACCCCAAGGTGATGCACTAGGCCTAATGAAGCCTTTGTCAAGCAACTCTTGTAGTTGAACCTTTAGTTCCTTCAATTCCAAAGGAGCCATCCTGTAGGGTGTCTTCAAAATAGGAGTTGTACCAGGTAGAATATCTATAGACAACTCAACATCCCTTTCAGGTAGAAGAATAGGTAAGTCTTCAGGGAGCACATCAGGAAATTCTTTCACCATTGGAATCTCTTGGAGATTCACAATATCTTTTCTTGAATCAAGCACAAGTGCTAAGAAAGCTTCACACCATTTTCTCAGAAATTGCTTAGCTTGCATAGCTGTTATTATATTAGCTATGGGTTTAGATCGAATGCCCTGAACTATAGTTTCTTTACCATCAGCACCAATAAGAGTTACAGTTTTAGCTTCACAACTGATCACTGCATGATGTCTAGATAGCCAATCCATACCCAATATAATATCAAACTCCAGAAATGGCAATTCAATAAGATCAGCAAGAAATTCTTTCCCTTGAATTATAATAGGACACTATTTATGCACTCTATTAACAACAACACTGTGACCCAAAGGGTTCGTTACACATATATCATATTCCAGTTCATGTACAATAGACTCATTTCTACCCATATCCCCAGTGCAAACATAAGAATGAGTGGAACCAGGATCAATCAGTGCATGCATGTCAGAATCAAAGAGAGATAAAATACAAGCGATGACTTCTGGAGCACTCTGATCCTCTCTAGCTTTCATTGCATAAGCCCGGATAGGAACAACTGGAACTATGGGTTTGTCAACTGATTTAGAAATGTTCCTGGACATGGATCCCTGATGACTTGATCCCCCATGTCCTCTTCCTCAGCCTCTACCCGAAGGTGGTGTATTAAAAGTTCCTCTACTACCCTGCTCTACAACACCCTGTTCCCTCTTCGAAGGACAGTTTGCCATGAAGTGATTGGTACCACCACACTTGAAACAGGCCCCAGTCAATTTCCTGCAACTACCCCAATGTTTCCTAGTACAATGGGGACACACTGGAGGTTGCCTCCCACTCTGTTTCCCTAAAGCTTCCCTTCCCTGCTTAGACACTGCAGATGATTCTTGTCTCCTGTCCCTTTTTAAAGAACTATAGCAAGACTCAGCTGGCTGATTTTCTTGAGCTCCTCTAGCTCTCTTTCCTATGAAAGATCCACCCTTGGACCCACTCCTTCTCTGTTCTCTTTCCCTTTTTGCAATTTCATTCTTTTCAACTCGTAAGGCTACTGTAACTAGTTGAGTGAAGTTAACCACTTGCAAAGATGTAGATCCATTTAACTTTTCTCTGATACGATCATTTAACCCATCTTCAAACTGTCTACATTTAAAAGCATCAGTTAATATCTCATCAGGAACATATTTGTATAGGTGGATGAATTCTTTCTCATACTCAGCCACAGACATAACTCTTTGCTTCAAGTTTAGAAATTGCTTCAACTTCTCTCGCTTATATGCCTCAGTAACATACATTTTCTTGAATTCAGCTGTGAAAAATTCCCAAGTAAGAGGATTTGGTAACTGGGGTTGCTTCAACCCCAACTTCCACCAATTATAAGCAGCTCCCTGTAATAAGGACACAACACAAGATGCCTCATAACCCACTAGACAGTGGATTTCATCAAAAATTCTCTCTAGCCTTTCCATAAAAAATTCAGCTTCCTCAGAATGTTCCAGATTAGTGCCTAAAAACTCTTCAGCACCATGCTTCCTAATTTCAGATATTGGAGCTTTAGGTACAGTCATCCTTTGAAGAATTTGAGCCATATCTTGTGATATCTTTAACAATGCTTCTACAGGGATGGCTGTTGGAACCTCATTTGGATTGGATGATGAAGATCCAAGATTGGAGGGATTGGTTCTAACCTGCTTGCTACTTTCAGCTGATTCCTCAAAAGCATATCTAGAGCTCTCCATATTCGATCTATAAGAAAACAGGGATTTCTGTATCAACCCAACAAAACACTATATCATACTATATGAGTGTATGAGCATGTAATTGCCCTATGAGATGAAGATGCTTTAGCATGACTATGAACATGTGAGATACTTAATGAGAACATGATTAAGTATATGATATGATGATTATATGTCATGCATATATGTCATGATGTAAATATATAGTCACACGAATTGGATGAGCTAATTGTATAACTTGGCATGTGAAATGTGCATATATCTGTTTATGCACCAGAGAATCTCATAGTTTTACAAGACTCTATATATGTTCAAATAATATACTCTGAATACAGTCTTAATATGTGAATTGAACATGAATATAGTTCTGCTTGCAATAGAGTTTTAGATGTGGATAGATAGGCACCTATAGGGAAATTTTAGCTGCCATAGTCTGGCCCAATTGGATCTAAAGTATGTTTGATCCCATTTGGATCATGAACAGCCCCGTTTGGGTCTTCTTGATTGGTCTACAGTATAATTTGGCCCCATTTGGGTCTATAGATTTGATATCTTCGGATATTCTTCATTTTTATACCAAAGTGTATCGATAGTTCCCGTTATCCACTGATAAAGCTAAGGCAGGCTAAACTTTATTTATAGTAATGATCAAAATTAAACAGTTAAAGTTTATCTAACTAAAGATTGATATGGTGATTTATATTGTTGGTTTGCCCATAGAAATTATGTTTCATTTGAATATGTTCATATGGGAAATTGCTGTCTATATGAATTATGAATATGAGAATATTTATCACTCTCTTGGGTACAATGTTTATGTACATGAGGATATGTTTTATGTTTTGAGGTTTTTGGTTATTATTGTCATGTTATTTTTTACATGTTATTTATAGTACATGTTGTATGTATATTTTGAAGACCGTTGTGAGTGGTCATCCATCTGTAGATATTCCCCACTAAGCTTTATAGCTTAGCACGGGTTATTTATCCATATAGGTATAGTTAACAAGACTTTTGTTGAGGGACGATCTCTGCATCAAGAAGGGCCAACCATCGACTATTAACCTTGATGTAGGATATTTTTGTACTTCTATTATCATATGTTTTGCTTTTTGGCCAGTTATCTTATAAAATGTGTATAACCGATGTGAAGTATTGTAACTCACTAGTAGTAAAGCTAAGAAAGAGTATGTGTGCATGTGATATACATAAAGTAATATTCATATAGTATAGTATGCATGATACTAAGTACGCAATGCAATACAGGAATAGACTTGTAGCACATACATAAGTATATGAAACTGTATGACATGATTAATGGTAAAATGATAGTTAAACGAATATATTGTATAAGCATGATTAATATTATTTAAATTATCAGATAAATAGGGTTTTTGCATAGGGGGTGCTACAATGATTTTGATACACTAAACAACTTTTTATAGAAATGTTGTCTTTTACAAAGTTGTTACTATATATTTCTATTTTCTAGAACAATAAAAATCATTCTATTTTCCTTATAAATCTCAAGATATTCAGTAAAGAAGATAGACTGCTCCCAATAACAAGGTAGTAGACATAGCTTGATTTCAAGCTCAATTTTGATCATCATAGGGCAAGAATTAGACATTGGTCTCTTATAATGATATTTATTTAAACTCTACACATGGGCAAAATAGTTCGAGTAGTTTCAGTGAGCCTAAGGATATATTTTTACCTAAAGAAGACATATCAAAAATTTCAGTTTCCATGACAATTTACCCATCCTATTTAGGTATCACCTCAATAAAAAATTCATTCTAACATCTCAAAAAATCATAAAAAAAGAAACACCATAAATTTTTCAATAAGTTTCCATATCTTTTTGTAATTAACCTGACTTCAAGCTCCTCCTTCTAACTTTTCTTTCCTTTTGCCGGATTTCCCCTCTACAAGAATGGATTCACATGCTGTTATAACATAATGATTCATATAAATTATAAATTGATTATTCAAAATACAAGAAGAAGAGGAGAAGAAATTTTTATCCTAAATGGTAACCACTAAACTCTCTCTCCTTAAGCAAAAAAATCAGATTTGGATTCTAACATGTTCTTGAGAATTTAATTGGAAGAGATTATGGCCTTTGAAGTCCTTGAAGTGGCCAACACCCTCCTCCTAAAATTCCCCTTAAATATTACTTTTCTTAATAAGATTCTAGGAGGATAGGTGCCATGCTCCTATTGGCTAATAGTTTCACTTTTAAAAATTAAACTTAATTTCTTAAATTTATGTTTTTGCCCTAAAACTTTCTCTTTATCTTTTCAGTTAGGTCCCTTAATTAACATCTTTCCTGAAATTAATGACATATATGGCTCAATTTGGAATGACCATTTTACCCCTCTTTTCTTAAGGTAATTACCTTTATGCCCCTACTTGTAGTTCAGTAACTATACTCACACACAATGATCATATTATCATTTAAGAATACCTAAATATTCTTCTTAGGCCTAAATAGGGGCCTTACACCATCACAGTCAAACAAAACAACAACTCCCTTGGATAATAACTTCTTGAGCACAGAAAGTCCTTCCCATGCGGGCCTAAACTTACCTCGAATGTCTAGAATTCTAGGCCTTATCTTTTTGAACACCATATCTCCATATTTCAAAGGATGTTTCCTAACTTTCTTCCCAAATGAATTAGCCAACCTTTTTCGATAAACCTTATTATGATAATACTACCTCATTTTATCCTCATCAAAGAGGTTAAACTGAGATAGTCTCTGCCTAGCCTATTCTATTTTTGGTATTTTAGCCTTTAAAATGACCCTCAGGGCTTGATGCTCAATTCCTACAGGTAACACTACTTCTACCCCATAAACCAAAAGGAACATAATAGCACTTATTGAAGTTCTGGCAATAGTCTTATAACTCTATATGGCAAAAAGGTAGCTTATCAACCCAATCTTTATAAGTCCAAATCATCTTGGCTAGAATCCTTTTACTTTCTCATTAGTAGCCTCAATTGCTCCATTTACTTGAGTTCTATAAGGGGAAGACTTATGATGTTAGACTTTATACCTAATGAGCATTTGCTTGGTTTCACCAAAGAATTGTAACCCATTATCAGACACTATGTGATGAGGTAAATTGTATCTACATATCATACTCTTTTTAATGAACTTGGCCATATCCCTTGTTTACCTTTTTGAAAGATTCTGCTTTTACCCACTTGGTGATGTAATTAATGGCTACTATAATGAATCTGTGTCTGTTCGAAGTGGGTTGATGAATCATTCCTATGATGTCAATGCCCCATACAGCATATGGCCATGGCAACATAAGGTTACATAACTTAGATTTGGGCAAATGCATCAATTATGAATACTTAGAACAATTAAGGTATATTGTGAGCCAAAAGAATCCTTGATGCATAATCTTCTTAGCCAAAGCTAAGCCATTAATGTGAGCCCTGAACACTCTTGCATGTACTTCTTTTATGACTTTCCTTTTAACTTTTTCATCCAGACATCTCAATTGAATCCCATAGGGCTGTCTCTTGTGGAGTACTCCTCCCATGGTGATTAATTAGAAATCAATCTCTGGTCCTTTTCAGTAGCTTTTTCGAGAAACACTAATTTTTCTAAATAATTCTGAATGTCATAGTACCAAAGTCTTTCATTATCCACTTTGATGTTCATAAATTGTTCAACCTTAAAGCATGGCTTGCTAGAACTCATAATCATGATGGGTTTCATACTTGTCCCTTTTGGATTATCCCATATGGATACCAAGGTAGACAAAGCATCTGGTAGTTATTTCTCTTCTATAGGAACATACCTAAAAGTACAAAGCTCAAACTATATGATCAGGGCTTTTAGACACTTGAGATAAGGTAGCAATTGCTCTTCCTTAATCAACCATTCCCCTTGTACTTGATAAACTACTAATGATGAGTCTCCAAACACTTCTACAAATTTTTCCCCCCATAACTAACATGGCCTCCAACTCGAAGATACGGGCTTCATATTTGGCTTTATTGTTTGTGGTATTATACCTTAATTTCTTAGCTAATCACATATTTTCTCCCTTTGGGATGACTAAGATTACCCCTACTCTAGCTCATTTATTGTTCATAGCTCCATCGAAGTACATCTGCCAACCTTGTAATGTTGTGGCTGCAACTTGCTCGTCGGGAAATTCATAAAGGTTTATCATCTAGGAATTCTACTACTGCTCTCCCTATAATTGTTTTTTAGTGATATACTCTGTGTCAAACTCTTGTAGAAGAATAAGCCATCTTCCCATTTTTCCTAGAAGTGAAGGAGCTTTTGATAAATACCTAAGAGGATTCTTTTCGATCACTGCTTAGATCTTATATATATGGAAGTAATATCTCAGTATCTTTGATGCCCATATGACTTCCAAATAAATCTTTTCCACTTCTATATGCTTTGCTTCATAAAGGAGAAACTTGTGGCTAGGGTAGTATACTACATACTTGATCCCAAAGTCATCTTCTTGAGCCATTATTGCCCCTTCTAAACTATTCTCTATGGACAAATACAAAATTAAAGGCTTACTTGCCTAAGGTGGTGTTAATATCGATGGATGTAACAAGTATTCCTTAATGGTATCAAATGCTTTCTAACAATCCTCATTCCAGAAAACTAGCTAATCTTTCCTAAGTAACTTGAATATTGGTTCACAGATCGATGTCAACTTGGCTATAAACCTGCTTATATACTGAATTCTCCCTAGGATCCTCTAACTTCCTTTTCTATTTAGGGTATTGGCATTTCCCTAATGGCTTTCACATTTTCAAGATCTACTTCTATTCTTCTCTAGCTCACTACATGCCCTAAAAGCTTACTCGAGGTAACTCTAAAGATACATTTTTTTGGGTTGAGGCAAACATTGTGCTTACTGATCCTCTAGAAAAAATTTTCTAATGCCTCAAAATGACCTTCCTATGTAATTGATTTTATTGTCATATCATCCACGTATACCTCAACTTCCTTATGGATCAAGTAATCCAATATCTTTGTTGCCATCCTTTTATTGGTAGCACCTGCATTTTTAAGTCCAAATTGTATAACCCAATAGCTATACATACCCCATTTAGTTATGAAGGCTGTTTTGATCCTATCCATTATCTTGCTCAAAATGTAATTATACCTTACATATCCATCCATAAAGCTATACATGGCACAAGCAACTACACTGTCAACATGGACATTTATATAAGGCAAAGGGAAATCATCCTTCGAACAGACTTTATTTAAGTAACTATAATTGATATAGACCCTGACTCTTCCATCCTACTTTGCTATAGGAACTACATTTTCCAACCAAGTGAGATATTAAACTTCCACTAGGAACTTAGCCTCTATCTATTTTCTTACTTCATCTTTGACCTTTTTAACCTATTTTAGTCTAAGTCACTTGAGCTTTTTTTTAAATGGCTTATACCCTAGGTATGTTGGAATGGCATGTTCAGTACTTTCTTGATCTATTCTCGATATGTCTTTATAGGTCTATGTAAAGACTTTTTCATATTTTTTCAACATTTTCTCAATTTTTTCTCTCTTCATAAGTTATGTCTGATGCCAATAAAATTTCTTTTGGATTTCCTTTAGTTTTGAGAGTAAATGAACACTTATTTGTTGAGTTAATGTCAAATATGAATAGTTCATGATCATGATTATGCATATTGAAATCAGAAGAAATATCACACAAGTATGTGAAATTGTTCATCTTATTAATTTAGTCAAAAGAGGAATAAATGTTCTCATTAAAAGTTAATGAACATAAACAATATGAATGAAAAGCATCATCTTCAATTTTGGCAGCATCAGATGTCTTTCCAACCTTAGCCTCTGGTGGATCCTCAACCTCTATCTGCTTCTTGCCGTTCATTTGAGTATTGAGCAACTTTTATGTTAGAATTTTTTTGTCCTAGGGTAAATGGTGTAGTAAAATCTCTTCATCCTAGAACCCCTCAACCGGCTTGATAATCCCTTGTTCCCAGTCGTAGATATCGCTGAATAGCTCAAAACCTAGCACTAGTTCACTTCTTATCAGCTAAACTTCATTCTTTCCATAGTAAAGACAAATACCTAAAGTTGGAACAAAGCTTGGAGAAATGTGTGGAAACCCCTTCTATACTATTATGCTTTTTCTATAAGCTTTAATACCACAAGTATACGGTTTACCGATTATAGCACTTCTGATGTCGATCCCACAAGGAATGTTTATTGATATTATTCACTATTACTACTTAATTTTAATCTTGTTTACAATGTTCATAAATTGGAAATTAATTCTATAACTACTTTATCTTATAAATTAATTAAATCCTAATTTATGATAATCAAGGAGACCATTTATGTAATGAAAAGATAATGATCATGCACTTGATACCGTCATTTCAATTAATATTTATAATTTTATCAATAAGCTAAGTTGACATATATTTCTAATCCACTCTCTCGACATGAATTAGAGTGCTTAAAATATGCAATTAAAATGCTAATTATTAACTCTCATTAATGAACTAGTTGATTCTAATTGCACATTTTAAGATTATTCACCGACCTATAGCAATTATCTCCACCTGTGATCTCTCAAACAATGCTTTGATAATGAATTACCTATTAACTAGCAGAAAGATGTTGCTCTTGCTAACTCTCTTACTTATAACCACTATGATAATTTTCAAAAAAGGAATTGCCATCTAAGGTCATTTTCCTTAACCTATAATGATACTAATAAACTTTTAATAGCAAATTATACATTCAAAGACTAACAATGTAAATGGAAAATAGATAATACATTCATATAAATCAAATGCCTAAATAATATTCATTTAATAATTCCAAGGAAGAGATGAAAATAAGAAATAAAAGAAGGGGATCTCTCAACCCTTTTTCCTTTCACCAAAGGTAGTCTTTTTCCTTGCTTGTCTTCCCTTCAAATCATGAAAATAAAACTAATAATTAAAAATGCTAAACTATTGTTCTCAAAATTACAAAATCAAATCTAATCATCCATCTAATGATTCCTCCTTTCTCAAAATAACTTCCAAGATATATATAATTTTCCAAGCATCAAGTCCTTTCAAGTGCCCCTCCATAGGTATGCAACCCTTGGTGAAGTTTGGTGCCCTTTTAGGTGACTTTTCAAGTTCAACTGCCTATAACCGCCCTCTGTCGTGATCGCACCTTTTGTCGCCCTCGCAACAGATCACTTTTCTTCCTCACACCTTTTTGTTCCTAGTCAAGTGTCCCTTGTCGCCCTTGTGGTAAAAAACTCATTTTCTTCACTTAATTCTACTCCTTCTTCTCATTTTTCTCCCTTTTTTCCTAAATACAAAAAACTTGAAAAAAAGACATTAAACACACCTAATTCTAGCACAATTTATTATAACTAAACATTATTTTGGTAACAAAACATGGATTAAATATGAGCTATTTAGGCTCATATCATCTACCTCTTTCTTTTTGCCTTTCTGATTGGATCCAATAAAACCTAACCCCTTCTTATCCTTTTAACCCTTAGCTGTTACAATAGTTAAGGCCCTTTGGAGTTCTTGCCTAAATAAGCAGAAGGTAAGAAATTCATCTTTTTCATCATGTTAAACACTTGAGAACAATTCACAAAGCTATTATCCCCTTCTTCATCACTAATGGCAAACACATGGAACCCACCGAAAGGTTGTTTTAATATCTCAAGTGCAAACATTTGATTCTCCCTCGTAACTTTGATAGTGACTACTTTTCTATTATAGGGAATTTTAATCATTTGATGTAGCATAAAAGGCACTATACTCAGCTAGTTAAACCATGGTCTTCCTAATAGTATAGAGAAATTAGCTAGAATAGGTAGCACTACAAACTCAGCTTCTGTCTTGATGGACCCTATCTTCACTAAAGCTTTGAAGGTCCCAGTGACTTGTCTTTTGGAATTGTCATAAGCAAAAATGGTAAAGTCTGACTTACTCAACATGCTGTAATTTAACCCAAAAGCTAAGACTACTACTAAGGGGAACACATTGATTGAAGAATCATCATCTATCATCACAAAAGCTGTGTGTTTTCTATTCACAAGAGCTTTAATGTAAAGAGGTTAGTTGTGGTTCCTTTATTCAGTAGGTAGGTCAGCATCAAAATACATAACATTCTCTCCTGTTCCTCCCTTGACCAAATCTAATAGCTCAAAAGGTGAGATGCTAGTAGTAAAGGTGGACTCTTTCAAGGCTTCAACTAGCTTTTGCTTGTGTGACGGAGATTTCTAAGAACGTCTCAGATTGATATTTATGCATTTATCTTCTTCAGCTGCTTAATTATTTAATCTTCCTCAACTTCTTTTTCTATTGGCATTACAATAAGAGCTAGCTACCTTTTAACTTTTGAGGCCATTTTTTCACTCCTTGTGACTACCTTAACCTTTTTCTCTTCTCCTACTTCCTCGTCACTCTCACTGGATTCACTAGCTAAACTTCAGATATCAATGGGCACCAAAGCCCTGTTATCTTCACTCTCTATTAGAGTATCCTAATAATAAATCATCAAAGCTGGCCAATTTTCTTCAACTAGCTTTGTTACTTTAGGGATACAATAAGTAACAGCCACATACTCATTCCTAAATAGGTCATTCATCACATACCACTCAGGTAAGCTAGACCCAATCATGAACACCGAAGGTGGCACAACATTATTACCTCCCTTCTTTTCCTTATCTCTCTTTTTGGGATCTAAAATCTACTTGTTATCAGTCAAATCTTGAATCTTATTCCTTAAACTATGACAATAATCAGTCAGGTGCCTAGTGTGTTGATGGTATGTACAGTACTGATCTTTTTTATGATGGGGCAACCCTTGACTTTTTGCTGACCTTAGGGGCAATGGTTGAAGCTTTCCTTCTTTGCTCAGTCTATCTAATACCCAAGATAGTGACTTTTTTATGTTGGAATAATGCCTCTAACTAGCCTCTATAGCAAACACTTTTGCGGTTTTCCCAATTTTGTTCCACCCACTACTATTACTTATTATCTTGTTATTGCCAAAATTCCTCCTAGCATTAATATTACTTGCCCTTCTTTCTAAGTACTCTCTTTTAGCTACCATAGTTATTCCTTCAGTGACTCCTAGGCCTTTAGACCTTTCATCCTTAAACCATCTTTTAGATACGGGCTTGTATTCTTAATGAATAACCTATTTAAACCAAGTATGCTTGGCTTCTTCATCATCTCCATCACTCTATTCCTCTACCTGGTGAGGTACTTATGGAAGGATTCATCATATTTCTGCTGGAGTAATTCAATGCCTTTCAAAGCAACCTCCATCCTAGTGTTGCAATCATATTGCTTAAAGAAGTCCTCAATTAACAGAACCTAATCCTCTTTAGTATGCCTATCTAGCCCATGGTACCAATCTATTGTAGGTCCAGTCAAACTTAGACAAAATTATTCCACCTTTTATTTTTTAGATAAGGTGGTTCCCTTCATGATCAACGTATATTGTTTGACATGTGCCAAAGGATCTGAAGTTCCATCAAACCTTAGTAGATCAAGCATCTTAAACCTTTAGGGTAATTGCTCATCTATATCCAAATCCCTACATTAAGGGTTCATCCCTATACCAGTAGACAGCAACCTAGACATGGCTTCGATCTTTTCCTCTATCTTCTTGAAAGTTGGATCTTCAGCACTAAGACCCCTTATCCATATGGTCATCACTAGAGGGATATAGTCATCACCATCCTCTTCAATGAAATCATCCTTAGGGTCATGCCTCCTTTTCCTCCTAGGTGGGTCTCAAAGCATAGTGGCATCACCTACGGCAGCATTCCCAATGTGTGTTGGTTTTGCTGTCTCACGAGTAGGTACTACAGGCTAAGTTCTGACATTAGGTGCTACAAAAACACCATCCCACTAATCATGGACATAAGCCTTTCTTTAAAGTCCTAAAACCTCCTATCTAGCCTTTGGTTTAAATCATCCAGCAATGTCGAGGGCCTAGTAGGAGTAACATTTGACCTTTCCCTTAGGAATGGAAACCTTATAGTTGTGTCATTAGTAACTCTCCTAGTTTCATTTCCCCTTTTGGTCTTATTCAATCCTTCGTTCTTCGTGTTTAAAATTATTTCTTAACTACTCATTAACAACTTACTTGAACCCAACTCATAACTGATCTTTAAACCTAAATTTAAATTTAAACTTAATCTTGGCATACTGGATATAGATCTTCAGACCAAGCACCCGTCTGACCCTCTAAACCACCTTGATGAGTTTATGATAGCTATAAGAATCAAAGGTTAGGAGTGATACATGAGCATTGTATATACATGATGCATGAATGTAATGCATGATTTTGTTAAAAGTCAATCACAACCACACACAGGTATAAAAATAGCCTTCCAATTTTATTACTCCTATACAAGAGGTCATGTGGTCTCTCCCTAGATGGGCTTAACCCATGGGTTATTAGGCAACTCGATGGATGCGTATAGTGCACAATAGAAAATTAGTAGCATAACCTCACTAATTCAAAATGCAGGTGTCTGGGCTTTGACCATTATGTAGTTTGACTAACTCATACAAATCAAGTTGGGTCTGTCAAGGCATAGCAGCCTTTGACTGGTACCCTCCTAATATGTTTGAGCTTTGTCAATACATAAAGGTCCATATAGCAAATAAAAAATTATTATGATTATACAACTTAAGGGAAGTTGTTATTTTCATTACATGGACTTAAGTCAAGCATGGTGAAACTTTAGGGCTACCCAAGCATGGTCCCTACTAATAGGTCTAGCTCATAATGAGTATAATGACCGGTGGGTCACCATTTCATATACCATTTGGTACTAAACTTGGGCTAGTGGGTCTTTATTATACCTTCCTACATTGAATGAATGTAGGGCATACTTAAAGATAGCGCCGAGGCTAAAAATGGATGCCTAACTTAATTCTAAGGATCTAAGATGAATGAAAGAAATGTATTTTAGAAAGGAGGCAATATTAATTAATAAAATCCAATTATAAAATACTTAACCAAGATGCTTTTAAGAGTAAGGTCTCTTTAGTCCCCAGTGGAGTTGCCACTGTGATGCACATTGGGGCCGCGCTCATTTTTAGGTTTGCTCCTAGGGGCCCACTTTTAGAGTTCGAGATTGGAAGAGGCTCACTTAACTCATAAATTAGCTACTTCACAATAAAAAAGGGATAAAGCCTAAATTATTATTAATAGTCAACTGATAAAGGCATCTACTAATGGACCAAAAAGAGGTAGGTATCATGAAGTTGCCACCCAGCAGAACGTTGACAAATGATTCTCGACCTTTTGATGCCTAAACAGAGACTGGTGTTTGGGACATCACCCTTATAAGGCATCTTGTTTAGCTATTGTTTTTTAATTGGATTTTAAGTATTAATCCACTCTCCTTTCTCACACATTGCATTTGCAATATAAATTAAGTAAACATCACATTCAAATAAATAAAGAGGTAAAAAGTAATAAAGTAAACCTATTTAATTATTACATGAGAAACCCATCCTCATAACAATGATATAACAATATATATACATAAATCGGGGCATTCATTTGGATTTGGGAACATTGATTCCCTCATGCATATTTTACAAAAAAAAAAACTCTTTTTATCTCTTATCAATTTAGGCTAAAAATTTGACATTAGTTTATGCTTTGAAGAAAAACACAATTAATTTAGTAGAAAATGTTTTAAATGTCTTTTTATTTTACTATGCACAAAAGCCTTTTTTACTAATTACTACATTTTTGAAATAAAAGTATATCAAAAATAAAATATCAAATAAACAAATAAAAATAACAAAAATTGAATAATAAATAAATCAAAAGATAATAAGTGATAAAAAGAATGGTTGACCGAGATAACTGAGAGGGTGAAGATGATAACCAACTCGGGAGCGCGATTTCCCACGTAAAAAACCATATAAAAAAACCTCCGTAGTAAAGATAGTAAATACATGGAAAATCAATCCAAAAAAGAAAATTAATTAGCATCCTCAACAAGCATAATAACAATAATTGTAAATTTATTTTGTATAAACAAAATGAATTTAAGTATAGAACCTCATTATGCAGAATCAAAATCACATAAAAAATGCACAAAAATGATAGAAAATGGATAAATTGCATAAAATATATATAAATGCATGAAAATACTTTTAAAATGGCTAAAATACACCCACGGATGCCTAGAATCAGATGAGAGATGGCCACAAACAAGCGAGGGATGGGATAAGGAAATGGGCTCATGACGTCCCATCTGTTGGATGATAGATGGTCATCCGTTGAGTCATCTTCCCATCCTTTACCTCTGGACAGAACCAAAATGTAGAAATTCATGGTAAAAATGTAAGAAATCATGCAAAACAAATTTGTAACCCCACACATGCATTTATAAGGTCCTAAATCATGTCAAAACTAAATTATAACAATAAATCATGGATAAAATACACTTAAATCACATATTTATAGAATTAATAAAGAATAAAAGAAAGCTTCAAAACAAAAACAATGGAGGAATTCAAGGGTTAATCATGCCTCTAACATTCTCTAAAACCTAAGTTATGATCATATCCCAATTAAGCATGCATATCACTTGAATGCAACAATTAAAATCTATTTCATCACATCAAACATAATGTGATTATGCAAAATAAATTATAAAGATACAAAGTGGGAATAAGCCTAGAATATTAACCTCAAGAGATCTTTTGATTCGGTAACTCTTATAGTCTAGATCTTTACACTGATTCATGATCATTATTTTCAAAATAAAGTAATTAAATTCACTACGTGTGTGTGTGTTTCAAGCAAGGATTGATAGAGCAAAAGTTTAGAGAAAGAAAGGAATTGAGTCTGCTTCATTTCTAAAGGTGGCTCTCCAAAGAAAATGATTCCTCCCCTTTTCAAGACCCTATATCTTAGATTTTATACCTAAGAAAGAGTTTTAGTTGGATTCTAACTCAAAACCTCCAAAATCTAGTGATAAACCCCTACAAATTCGGGATAAATTCATTTTAGATAAAACTACCATTTTGAATTTCGTAAAAATGTGGGAAATCTAGATTTTGAGCTATGGATGGGTGTCCCTCAATGAGAGGTGGCCATCCCTCAGCACTAAACCTAAAATTTTCCAAATTACCCTTTATTTGGCCTATGCAAGATAGAGGGGCTTACAAACAAGTTCCCCTTAAGTGACACTATTAAAGGTCCAAAATAATGTCTTTATGCACATTTTGTTAAAAAAACTTATAAATAAATGGAAAATCTTTGAAATCTTTGAGAAAATGTGAGAAATTCATGATCGGAGATTCAAGATCCAAACCTATTATAAGCAATATGTTATTTCCTCATCATCGAGTAGCCCTAATCTACGCTACCTCAGGTCATGTTGTCTTCATATATGTTTAAATCTAAAAATCATCCATTACTGCTTCCATTTGAGTTCTACTTTAGCCAGTGTGCTCTGTTGTCAACTGTGGGGTTGGATACCTACCTATTGTATGCAACAAAAGTGGTAAAGTCACAATCGGTTGGGTTTCGAATATCAGCTTTGGCATACAATTGAGTCTAGAGATGATGGTAACCAAACACAAAAATGACAGGTGAAGTACCTCCTTGAAATGACAATTGGCATCTTATGATAACTTATCGCTCCCCAAATTGGCAGGCATAGTAAGAAACTATATAGAAAATGGCTCTATGTAGGCCATATAATGGAACACATCCTTAATGCCCATCAAGACTTACATAGTTAGGTATTAGCCATGCAAACAGAAAATTAAAATCATTATCACCTACTGTCACCAGCCATACGAAGCCTTCCTATGGTAAATAAAAGTTGTAAAGTCTTCTTCTAGGAAGGTAGTGCCTCAAAGAGTATACGTTGAATACCCTAGGAGGGGATTCCTCAAGTAGCCTCAGTTTCTCCTATAGCCATGCCTAAAGAATTAAAAAAGAAAATGAAATAAAAAAATTATAAAATGAAATCAGAAAAAAATGAAAAAAATAAAAAGCCATTAGGGTTGAATTAGTTTCATCCTAAGCAAAAATAAGGCATCCGGTGGCATGAAAATCTAAAAAGACATATTTCCCACTAAAAAAAGCTAGTGTGAAAAACTATAAGTGGTATATTACCTTTTAAATTAATGACATTACCTGGAGTAATAGATGACTCCTAAATGAGATATGTCAGGATCAACACATATAGCATCTAGGCTGAGGATGGTTTCTCCTATAATTACAAGAAAAGGGGTTAATATGTTGTATATGCCTTTGATGATATTGAGGAGTCAATAGTCACCAAAAAGTTCTCTTGAGTTCACTATTAAATATAGAGTAAGACAAATCAGCAGAATAATGCTAGCATGGAAAGTAGGTATCCTAGAAAAGTCTTCAGTACATCAATCAGTGGTCAAGCGGATAAGTCCTTATCGAGACACTAATGTGAGAATAGTAAAAGGCAAGATTCCCAAAACTTGGCTTGCATCTCTTGGATAATCTAGTATATTATTTGGAATTCAAGGCAAGGTTCCAAGGTTGAAGCACACACCAAAGATCTTAGCAAATTCTTTAGCCAAAAGATATAGCTTCTGTTGGGTAAACTTGAAAACATGAAATCGGGGGTCTTAATATCGGGCAGCTGCTAATGTCAAATAAAATTCTTTGTAGAAATTTTAGGCCAGAGTATGGGGCCAAAATTGGGTTTTCCTAAGCCTTGGGGACATCAAGCTGTATGTACACTTTAGTGAAGAAAATCATGGTCATTTGAAATAATAAATCTGTAAAATGATGTATAAGTGTATAAATGACAATTAATAAAAAGAGTTTGTATATTAATAATATACAAATAAGTAATATAATAATAGATATAATAATTACATTATCATGGTAATAATTTCAAGTAATGATAAATAATTGTAAGTAAGGATAACATATATATAGTAATAAAATAATAAAATAAAATATTACGAATTAAATAATAATATAATAATAAATAATGGGAATAATAAAAAGTAATGAAAGGGAAGAGGTGTACATACTTGAAATAACAAACCACGTAAAGAGTTCATATTGCCAAGTGAGTTACTCCCTCGACTCATTTGACTCACTCCCTTTGGCCTTGAGTCATTCTTAAGCCACTCAGATGATGTATTTTTGCATGAAGCGTGCATTTTTCATAACTGATTTTGCTGAATTTTGGATTTTGCAAGGGAAAAGTTTGTAGCAATTGTACAAAATTTTGGAAGTTTTATTCAGGTAGTGTATATAGTGTAATGTATAATATTAAAGTACAAGTATAAATTTGAAGTTAAATAAGTAATATTAATGATAAATTAAGGTAATTTTGTATTTAAGTAGTAAAATTAGGGTTCAATTTAGTGTTAATAAGTAGTAATTAACAGGTATTGATGAGTATTTATGTCCCTTACGATTGTCAACGGGATGGTTGTCCATCTTTAGTCTAGTCACGAGTTAAGACAATGACTCGTTTAATGAGTCACGCCACCGGACTGTGACTCATTCACTTTTTAAGTGATGTTATGTTTTTTTGCTTGTGAGTCACATCCCAAGACCACGACTCGCTGGATGACTTACACCCTTGAGTCGTGACTCATTAAAAATCCTTTTAAAAAGCCAGTCTTCTTCTTCTTCTTCTATTTCTTCTATTCTTTCTCTTTCTTTTGTATTTCGTGACTCATGGTCTCCTAATCATTTTTTTCACTATTTTTTCTTCATTTCGCCTTCATTTTTCATGATTTTTGGGTCATTAGATTCTTTGTTCAGCTACACATCTCTCGGCATCATTTTTATCAAATTTTTCCTCTTCAAATTGAATTTGCCATTAAAGAGGACTGGTTAGTATTTTTGGAGTTTTCTTAATTTCAATGTATTTTAGGGTTCTATAATCTTATTTTCACTTTTTTTTAGTTGGTAGCATAAAATGATCATTATATTTGTAAATTTGTAGCTATTAATATATTATTTTATTTCACTATGGGTTTCATTTTTTCCATAGCTAAATGTTTTTAGTTCTTAATTTTAATTAAAGGTTGTTTGTTTTTAGTTGTTTTAGCTAAATAAATGAGGAATTAAAAGAATAGCAATAGAAAAATCATGAAGGGATCGTAAGGTAGAAAATGAAGAAAAGGAGAACAAAGAGGAAGTGATTAAAAGAAATAAAAAAGGAAAATTAATAGCAAGTGAAAAATAATAAAGAATGAAATGGCAAGTGAGAAGGAAGTCATAGTGACAATCTCTACAAAGTAGGATGAATAAGAATAGGGCAAAAATGAAAAGAAAAATTGTCAAGAAATATAGAAAAAATAAACCGATAGAAATGTAAAATAAGAGAGATAGTAGAAGGAACAAAATGAATTAAAAAAAACATAAAAATAAATGAAAGGAAAGAAGTAAGAAATATATTGAATTGTTAGCTACGTTTTTAATAACTAAACAGATTCTTCTTAAGTTTTTAAAGTTTAGTTGCATATGCTTCTATTTTAATCAAACTTGTGCTTATGTACACGAACAGTTTAATATTGCAAATAAATAATAAAATGTTTATTTATGTAATAAAATAATCCTTAGAATCTTACAAAATAAAGAGGAAAAGGAAAAAATAAATATATGATTTAGTTAAAGTTTGTTAAAGAAAAGATTAATTAAGTTTTAATTATGTGAAATGATTTAATTATGTGTTTACCATATAAATTGGCATATGTGTGTATAACTACAATTTAATTATGTACAAATATTTGATGACTGATTATAGTGTTATTTGTATTTTTTATGTAGTGTAACCTATAATGCTTAGCCATTATACTGTTTGTTTCTTTAATTTAAATTAAATTAACTAAATTAATTAATTAATATAGGCAATTTCATATGCAACCTTAATATAATTACATAATTAATCCATTAGTAATTTACTAGCAGGTTGTTTAAATAACTTAATGTAAAATATTATCCATGCATGGTAAGTATATTATTTTGAACAAATTTGCTAAAATTTATACTTTATAATTTCAACAATTTAATATGATTTTTTAATGTTTTTTAGTATATAATAATAATGATCAAAATAGTTGTATTCTTGCTTAAATGTATTACTGTTACATTTCACTTACTGAAATGCTTTTAGAAAAATTTAGCTTAAAATTATTAGTCAATGCTTGTTAGGCATGCTTATTTTATCAATAAAATTATTAGCTTAGTATTTGTAAAGATGCCTTGATGTAGTTAGGCTCAGCCATAGCTAGATATTTAGGTAACCTGACTGGATAAAACTTAAGCAAGTTGCTAGGTATTAAGCTTTGCATAGAGTGCATATTTAGGTTAGTTGATTCATGAACCAGCACTTCCTACAAACTATGGCCATCTAACAAAATGCACAGTACCTACTTGCACAAGTTGGTCGACATGATTTCTATGGTCTTGCCTTTGCTATGAATCTAGAGGCAGTTCGTTAGTTTTTTGCTACATTTTAGTATTAGGGATATTAGCACCTTGACACTAAGGTTTGAGTCATTACATTTCAAGTTTTTTTATGACCCTTCAACATGTCTCGGGTTTAGTTATTTAAGCTTTTCGGTTTGCCCTTTGGTGATGGCATGGCGATCACCAGAAGGACAGCTGGAGCCATGTAGTGAGCTATTATGCTAAGCCAAGCATTTCATATGATCCTGCGATCATGAAGATAAGTATGTTAATTTCATGGGTATTGAGATTTTTATAGAGAGTTCTATCATATTCCTATATAAAAGAGTCAATGAGCTTGAGGTCCCTGAATGTCGTAGATATCTGGAGTCTATAGGGTGTGGTTGAGGGTCAACATTTCTAACATCAACCATGATATTCTACAAATATCACTAGGATAGCTCAAGCTCAAGGTACTAAGTGGTTATTAGTGGTTTAATCACTCAGCTATTATTTTCATTTGGGGTTCTCGAGTTTGAGATGGGACCTTAGATTGAGGGAGATGTGGTCATGAGCTTCGAGATAGCATTAGATATGTATATGATCAGATGTACACATCCTGGTGACTATAGACTATTGTTAATAGAGGAGGCAGATTAAGAGTTTGGAATTTATAAGCATTAGCATGCTGCACATGCTGATGATGAGCAGTTATGAGATTATGCATATAGTGCCCATTCTCGTCCTTGTCAGGTACATATGCATTTTAAAGGTCCTGCACATGGTGGCAATTTGCTTTTTGATCAAACACATTTAGACACCCAAACTTCTAGTGTGAGGTCTAGTCCTAGTCATTTATAGAATCGTAAATTACACCATCTAACTGTTCTAATAGGCTACATGTGCCAACAATAAATGAGGTTTATAGGTTTCATACACATGGGGATCCCAGAGCTTCTACTTCTTGTAGTCTAGTGCTACTTGTTGTGGCTTTTTCCAAGGTTCCTACAGATTTGGAGAGCAAATTGGCTTGCCTAGAGACCACTATTCAGAGTCTGAGATGAGATGTATATAGAGCTCTATGTATTTTTGGTAGACATTCTCATGTCTTGGGTACATCAGTGATTGCTATGGGCAGACCGGCCAGAGGATTGAGAGAGCAATTTTTGATCTTAAAAGGACTATGAGAGGAAGCAGAGAGCATCGTGTGCATGTTTGGCCAAGATAGAGGCAGCAGTATGCCAACAGGAGATGGTTATGAGATAAGTTTGTGACAACAAGCATCATTTAGCTGGACTCGTGTGCCATATTTTGGTTCCCATGTCCAAGAGGATGGGATTTGAGTTTAAGGTTCCCCAGCCATAGCTGCCACCTACAGGTTCATCTCAGGCAAGGCCTTCATAACCTCTATAGTTACCACCAGGTCCTTCCGTGCTGAGGCGTCATCTATGACCTTTAAGGAGACGCCTTTATTTTTGTTATGTTATTGGATGTTTGGATTATTGTTTATTTTTTGATGTATTTACATTTCTAACTTAAAACATTTTTACTTTTATTTTACTTAAATGACATATGAATGGTATTTCCTCTTCCTTATGATATTATTTAGATGTGTATATGTTGATTTCTTTACAAATACGAATGTCGTATTCAATAGGTGATGAATGAAAAGAAGAAAAGACAATTGCTCACATAATCATAATGAATCAATAAATATTTAAATTTAAAAATTGATAGAAAAATAAGATATAAAAAAACTTTGGGTGCCTCAGGTACACATCTATTATTTCTTTGCTCTAAACTTTGGCAAACTTAGATACTGGTGCACTAGCTTTCCCAAACTTAAAGGCAACTATAGACATTGGGCTTGAGTCAGTCTCTATCAGGGTTGCCTAATGAGGATAATGCTATTTTAGAAATAGCTAGAAAGCAACATTGCTTTTTCTTCTCCTGCACTAGGTTTTTTGAGAAAATATTTTACCAAGTTTTGAAGGAAAAATGGTTCTTTGAAAATATATTTGGATTTCTTTCTCAGGATTGGGTGATGTGAGCATAATTAAGAGTTTTTGGTTGACTCAAAAATGAGTTAGGGCCTTAAATCATAGGTCAAGATCATGACTTGCTTCTAAGTCACGACCTTAAGAAGTGAATCACGTCCTTCTTTTAGACTTCAATTTGAGTCTTGGAGCTTGACTCGAGACTACAACTCACTAGTGACCCACAACCTTTACTTTGTAACTCACTTTCTTTCTATTTAAAATTATTTTTTCTTTTTATGAGTGGGCTAATTGAGTCAAGACTATGAGTCATGGATCGTGACTCACTAGTTAAGACCATGACTGGTTTTTTCAGTCAAAAATCACAATTTTTCCCTACGAAATAAGGGATCATTTCAAGATAATAAAATCTTCTATTTTTTAACTTAATCTAAGCTATCCATGGGATGGGATGTTTTTGAAATGATAACAAGTAACAAAACTCTAAAAAAGAAGAAAATAATAGGTTTTTGGGTTTGGTTTTAAAGGAAGAACATAAGAAGCAAGAAACAGAACTATGAAGCACTATCACTAGTTTTGAAAAATAGATCTACTGAACGTAATATAAGAGCCAAATCTCTAGTTTTTATATAGATCTAGAACTTTAATTCTTATAAAAATCAACTTTGAATTCTCCCTGTACTGGCCATGCTTATTTTCCTATTCTTTTTCTCTGTGTAACTTTGTGTTTTTTATTCTTATTGTAAAAATAATGTTTTATTGGCATATTTATCTATGGTATTGTATTTCATCCATGAATTTTTTATTTTCTTATGAATTAAATTAAGTTTTATGCATATTAGTTGCCATTTTCTCTCTCTAAAGCATGGTTCTCTCACTAAGTGTAGTTGTATGATTTGTGTTGTTTTATGTTTATTGACCTTATTTTGAGTGTATAAGTTGATTTTGAGAAGTAAAGAAGTGTTTTTTATGTGCTTTAAGCCTTAAAAATTAGTTTGGAGTTTTAAGCTTTCATCATGGCATTGTACCAGTAGCTACTGGATAGTTCAGAAGTGACTCATAGCCTTGAGTTCGTGAACGAGTTGCGGTCTTAGGCCGTGACTCATTCACGACTTGCCGTGACTCACTTTAGAATGGCCAGTGATTCACTTAAGGGAATGTGACTTGTTCCACTAAAGGTCATGATTCGTCTTTCTTAGGCCGTGGCTTGTTTTTCTCCCCGGCTGAGTTCGTGACTCAGTCTTTTACCTATTTTCGAATTTCCTTTTCTTGGTTTGTCTTGTTCTTTTTTTTATATATGTCTTATTTGATTTTTTTTTGTAATTAAAATACTATCATATATCTATTCTTTAACTCATAATTTTATACATATGATGTATTAATTTTATTATTATTCTTGTTTAATTAACCAACTTATCTTTATTTGTATTTTTATACATAAATGCTTAGATTTTATTTGGAGGAGCTTAGAGTGATGGGGGATCCAATTAGACCATAGAGTAATTAATTAATTTAATTTATTTAAGTTGTTTAAATTGTTTTTAATTAGCCTTTATTATTATGTGGGTTGTAGTAATTAGTAAAAAGGTGCTTTTAGCACAAAAATTAGGAAAATTCATATTAAATATTTTTACTCAATTAATTTGGCTTTATGAATAAAATGGACCAATGTCTTGTTTTATTCCAAAAATCATACAAAATATTTTCATAAATATGTTTGAGGGAACCAATGTTCCCAATTCAATAAACATCCCGATTTATGTATGTCATAGTCTTATATTAATTTTTTATTTATTAAAATTTTTCTTTGAACGGTAAATTAAAAATAGACCAAAAAGGAATTCTCTTATATAAATGGTTGTTTTTGAGACCAATGTCTTCTAATAAGTTAATTGCCCGATTTATGTTTGATTTATTGACATAAATTGTGCTCTAAGTGCTTGCAATAATAGCTTAAATTCTTAATGTTTGAGAAGAGAATTAGCAATAATTAAGTATAAACATTTAATTTGAATAATCATTAACCAATATGGAAATAGGAGTGAAGTCCGAACTATCAATGGTTTCGGCTTTATAAGGTAAGAAATCACTTTTTCAATGTTTTATTAGGTGGTAACTCCGTGATGCATGCCTTGTGATGCGTAGCAGATGCCTTGTAGGTTAATCATTTGCAAATGGATAAGGATACCTCAAGATGCTATCTCATGCCTTTTTGAGGGTTGAGGCATCGCGTATTAGGTTGAATCTTTACCCATTGTGAAGAGATTGATTTTCATGAGTTAAAAGAGCCTTGATCCGATCTTGAGCCCTAAAATTTGGTCTTTAAGAATAAATTGGATGCCAACGAGGTTCAGCCTACATCACATCTATATCTACAAATCATGTTTCATTCAATAAATGGTGCCATTTCTTATGCCCCCACCTTTTTAAAAGATATGTGTAAGGCCCCTAACATGACCCTAATTTAATTTGCATATTTTTGTGATTAAGTAAGGGGCTAAATTATCATGTTATTATGTTAATTGCATGAAAATAAAATAAAATAATATAGTTTAATAGTAATTGAGGATGTAATTGAAGTAAAAGATATTAATTTGGGGTTAATTTGTATTTTTGGCATTTTAGTGGCCAATTTTGAAAGAATGAATAAATTGATAGGTTGATTTAAGAAAAAGGAGTTAGTGGAGGGGTTAAAGTCTAACATGCCTAAAGGTTTGTGGCATTTGTGTGACATGCAAGATTTTGAGGGAGTAAAAGGGAAATTTTGCCACTTATATAAATAGAAAGAAGATAGTGGAATGTAGAGGTGGCTGTGTGAGTGAAGGTGTGGGCAATTGAAGAGAGAAAACCAAAAAAATAGATCATCTTCTTCTTCCTTCTTATTTCCATTGATTTATCTCAAACAATTTGAGGATGATGTTTGTTGATTAATCAAGAGTACAAGGTATTAAACGTAAGGTAATTAAACTGTTAATTGAACCCTTCATCATCATCTTCTTCTTGTTTCATTTTGACTGAGAAAATGTAAATATGCTAGAAATTTATGATGATGATGATGGTATTTATGAATGAGAAGAGGAAGGAAGGAAGAGCAAAGGAAAGGGTATTGATAGAGATTGAATACATTGGGTTTATCAGCCAAGGTATGGGAACTTGCATAAGTGTGTGTGTATGCTTGATGTGTTAGCATGAGAGATGTCTTTACTGCTTCTATTACATGTTTTATATGTGAATATCAAGCTTGAAAGTGG
This sequence comes from Excoecaria agallocha, assembly GCA_037975025.1. NCBI lineage: Eukaryota > Viridiplantae > Streptophyta > Magnoliopsida > Malpighiales > Euphorbiaceae > Excoecaria > Excoecaria agallocha. Next base: position 84,000,094 of record CM075808.1, on the reverse strand, counting down.
TTTAGAAAGGAAAAATACACGTTTGATTGGAAGATGTAAAAATCTGTTTTAAGGATCATATGACCAGTCTGTAGTATTTTTACTATATCTTGAGTTTTCGTGGCTTAAATTGAGAAATTCCAATTGTATATGAAACTAGACTCACAGATATTCATTTCATATGAAGAACACGAAATATGAATCAATTTTATGATAGAGAAAATAGGCTTGAATCCGGGTCTTGCTTGCTACCTTTGTTTTTTAGAGCAGTCTTCGGTTTTTAGGGTATATCTTGAGATTGAGAGCTATGATTGGGTTTATTTTTGATGTTTTGAAAACTAGAAAAATATATCTACAACTTTGTAGAAAGAATTGAGAACTGATTTTCATTGTCTGATAGTGAAAATTTGGATAGTTTCTCTGCTTGAAGCACGTAGCCATGCATGTGTATATTTCTTTCTTACCCGTGGCCACGTGAGCCTTTTCTTTCCCTTGTGTGTCCCCACGTCTGGTTCCTCTTGTGAAAACACGTGACCACATGTGTTTCTTCTGCATAAAACTTCATTCATTGCACGTGGCCACGTGAGTTTTTCTTCTTCTTTGCACATGGCCACGTGTGTGATTTTCTGAATGATCTATTAGTACTGTTTTGCTTATAACTTGAGCTAGAGACCTCAGAATTGAGTGATTCTTTTTGCGTATAAAAATAGACTTCCATACCTAAATTTAATATGAAGAAACCTAAGCTTAAATATATCCCTAAGTACATGTAATCTAGGGTTGAATCTGGACTTATTTTCTAGACTGTTCAATGTAACAGAAAGTACAATTATGAGCAGATTGTTACTACACTGGATAATATGATTTTAAATTGATTGAGACATATAGTTGCTTATGTGATAGTAAAGTTAATTGAATGAGACATGTAATATGACTATCAATGAAGGATTTATATGCACATATATGCATTCATTTGTGTATATGAATAAAGACTAATGATGAAATATCCAACCTATACATGTAATTAGTCTTGTACATGATGGTCATATGCCAAATTGATATATATATATATATATACACATGTAAATCCTATGACATGAAAGTGCACATTTTGACATGTACCTGTGATATGAAATAGAGAATATAATGGTATGACCTTGGCATGTGTATATGCCAATATGGAAACATGTTGATATTATATGTGTTGGTAAACATGCTCAAAAGAATAAGTCAACTATATGCGAATGTACCCACAGGTATGTACATTTATGATTATGTATATGAGTATATGAGCATGTAATTGCCCTATGAGATAGAAGATGTTTTAGCATGACTATGAACATGTGAGATGCTTAATGTGAACATGATCAAGTATATGATATGATGATTATATGTCATGCCTATATGCTATGATGAAAATTGTATAGTCATACAGATTTGAATAAGCCAGATATGTATAACTTGGCATATGAAATGTGCATATATCTGATTATGCACCAGAGAATTCATAGTTTTATAAGACTATGTATATGTGCATAATATTATATATGAATACAATATTAGTATGTGAATTGAACACGAATATAATTCTGCCTGCGATAGAGTTTTAGATGTGGATAGATAGGCGCCTATAGGGAAATTGCAGTTGCCATAGTTTGGCCTGATTGGGTCCATAGTATATATGATCCCGTTTGAATTTTGATCAACCCCGTTTGGGTATGCTTGACCGGTTCACAGTACAGTTTGGCCCCGTTTGGGTCTATAGATTTGATATCTTCGGATATCCTTCTTTGATACCAATGTGTATCCATAGTTCCCGTTATCCACCGATAAAGCTAAGGCAGGCTAAACGTTATTCATAGAATGATCAAAATTAAACAGTTAAAGTTGTTTGACTAAAGTTTGATATTGTGGCTTATATTGTTGGTTTACCACAGGAATTATGTTTCAATTGAATATGTACACATGAAAAATTGCCATCTATACGAATTATGAAAATGAAATATGTGTTACTCTCCTGGATACGATGTTTATGTTCATGAGAATACGCTTTACGCTTTAAAGTATATATTACTGTTGCCATGTTATGTTGGACATGTTGTTTATAATATATGAGCATATTGTAAATGCATGTTTTAATGACCTGTGTGTGTGTGGTCATCCATCTGTAGATATTCCCCACTAAGCTTTATAGCTTAGCACGGTTTATTTATCCGTGTAGGTACAAGTAGCAAGACTTTAGTTGAGGGACATTCTCTGCATCAGGAAGGGCCAACCATCGATTGATAACCTTGATGTAGGATGTTTTGTAATACAATTATCATATATTTTGTATAAAGGCCAGTTATCATATGTTATGTATAAAACCTATGTGGAATATTGTAACTCACTAGTAGTAAAGCTAAGACATAATATGTGTGCATGTGATATACATAAAGTAATATTCATATAGTCTAGTATACATGATAATAGGTATGAAATGGAAAACAGGAATAGACTTGTAGCACGAATATAGGCATATGAAACCATATGGCATGATTAATGGCTAAATGAACATGTAGTGTAAGCATGATTAATAGTATTCATGATACATATGTAATAGGGTATTTGCATAGGGGGTGTTACAATATGGCTTCTACCCATTTTGTAAAATAATCAATGGCAACCATGATGTATATGTGTCCATTAGAAGTCATCAGATGAATTTCTCCAATGATATCTATTCCTAAGGCTAAGAAAGGACATAAAGATGGTAGATTACATAAATCTAAAGCGAGAAAATGGCTTAAGTTTGCATACTCCTAACTTTGATGGCATAATTTCACGTATCTGGAGTAGTAAGTGTCTATGGTAAGCATGAAGAAACCTTGGCAAATAATTTTCCTTGTCAGCATTAGTCTATTTATGGAGGCCTCACATGTCCCTCCTTGGGTTTCTTCTATGACTATTTTAGCTTTTCTCCTTTTAAGCACCTCAGCTGAATACCATGAGCTTGTCTCTTATACCAAATCTTATCTACACTAATAAACTAAGTTGATAGCTTTTAGATCATTCTCTAGTCTTTCTCTACAGCTTCTTTAAGGAACTTTAATCTTTCTATACTTATGACTTGCTCACTCTCGAAATAGGGCTTAGTTGAGCTAGTGATCACCATTGGTATCATGGCTACTTTGTTTGAACTATTCATTATAGATACCAAGGTTGCCAAGGTGTCTACTAAATGATTCTCATCTTGAGGCACATGTTAGAAAATACATGTCTCGAATTCACTATTTAGCCTTCTTAGGCATTCCACATATGGGACTAATATTTTTTCTCCGATTGATGACTATCCTTTAATCTGGTGAATTACAAAGCATAAATCTCCGAACACTTCAACCACCTTTGCCCTTAGGGCTATAAGTGCTTTAAGCCCATATCTATAGGCTTCATGCTCAACTCTATTATTGGTTACCCTAAACCCTAGTTTCTTAGCTAGGAGGTGAGCTTTTCACCACCAAGTTTGATGAGGATGGTTCTCGCTCCTGCTCCTTTGTTGTTTGTAGCTCCATCAAAGTGTATCTACCAACCATGAATCGTTATGGTTATGATGATTTTGTCTGGGAACTCACACTTGAACTTATCCCCTTCTAATGGATGCTCTACTAAAACTCCTATAATTACTATCCTTTATTCATCTTCCTAGTATTTTTTAGCCCAAATGGCATGACCTTGTATGCATAACTTCCCAATTTTCCAATGAAGGCTATCTTTACCAAATCTACTATCTTATTTAGAATCGGATTGTATCATACGTACCTGTAAACAAAACTATACATCTAACACTTTATTGCTCTATTAACCATTAAATTTATGTGTGGAAGAGGGAAGTCATCCATTAGGTATGCCTTGTTCAAGTCCTAGTATTCTACACACATCCATACCTTCCTATCTTTCTTGGCTACGGGGACAATATTAATTAACAAGGTAGGATATTGAACCTCTACCAGAAACTTAGCCTCAATCTATTTTTTGCTTCTTCTTTTACCTTTTTTGCCTACTCTAGCTTGAGTCTCTAAAGCTTCTACTGAACTGGCTTACTATTTTGATAAGTAAAAATGGCATGCTTTTTAAATTCTCTATCAATGTCATACATGTCATCATAGGTCTAGGAAAAGACTTTCATATTGTCTTAGTATTCTTTCAAATTTTATACTTTCCTCGGGAGTTTCATAGGATACAATCAAGATCGCTTTAAGCTTATCCTTGTTTCTAAGATTAGAAGGAGTAATGTTTGTTGAATTAATGTCAAATATCACTACAAAAAAATTGAAGAATAATGACGAAAATTTGCAACAATAATAAAATTCATTACTAAATGCACAATATAATGACAAAATTGCAACGAAAAATGACTTTGGTCGCAAATATTGAAATATTTTGTGGGAAAACAAATATTACGACAAATTAGATACAACAAATTCTTATTGTCGCTAATATTAGGCACCAAAATTTAGGCGCAAACAATTGCGATGACAAAAGCAAATTTGGCAACAATGATGTTGTAGCTAATTAGCGACAATAGCATTGTAACTAATTGGTGACAACATTGTTGTTGTAAATTTATCAAAATACTATTGGCGACAACAATGTTGTAGCTAAATAGCGACAAAACCGTTGTAGCTAATTTGCGACAACAATGTTGTCGCCAATTTTGCTAAATTACTATTCTTTTCACCTCCCTCTATTGGCGACAACAATGTTATAGCTATTAGCGACAACACCGTAAAATACTATTCTCTTCATATCCCTCTATTGGCGACAACAATGTTGTAGCTAATTAGCGACAACACCGTTGTAGCTAATTGGTGACAACAATGTTTTCGCAATTTTGCAAAATACTATTCTCTTCATATCCCTCTATTGGTGACAACAATGTTGTAGCTAATTAGCGACAACAATGTTGTAGCTAATTAGCAACAACAATGTCATAACTAATTAGCGATAACAATGTTGTAGCTAAGTTGCCCACAACATCGTTATAGCTAATTAGCAATAACAATATTGTTGCTAATTTTGTAAAGTACTATTCTCTTCATATAGCTCTATATATGCGATAACAATGTTGTAGCTAAATTAGTGACAACACCGTTGTTGTCACCCATTTTACAAAATACTACTCTCTTCATATCCCTTTATTGATGACAACAATGTTATAGCCAAATTAACGACAACACCGTTGTAGCTAATTGGCGACAAAAATTTTGTCGCTAATTTTGCAAAATACTATTCAGATATCACTCTATTTATGGCAACAATATTATAGCTAATTAGCGAAAATAACGTTGTAGCTAAATTAGTGACAATATCGTTGTAGCTAATTAGCAACCACAATTTTGCAAAATACTATTCTCTTCATATCGCTCTATTGGTGACAACAATGTTGTAGCAAATTAGCGACAACACCGTTGTAGCTAATTGTTGTCGCCAAGTTTGCAAAAAACTATTCTCTTCATGTCCCTCTATTGGAGACAACAATGTTGTAGCTAAATTAGTGTCAACACCGTTGCAGCTAAATGACGACAACAATGTTGTCATCAATTTTGCAAAATACTATTATTTTTATATCCCTCTATTGGTGACAATATCATTGTAGCTAACTTAGCGACAACAATGTTGTCGCAAATTTTGCAAAATACTATTCTCTTCATATCCCTTTATTGGCGATAACATTGTTGTAACTAAATCAATGACAACATTGTTGTTGCTAAATTAGTGACAACAATGTTGTTGCCAATTTTGCAAAATACTATTCTCTTCATCTCCCTCTATTGGCGACAACAATGTTGTAGCTAAATTAGCGACAACATTGTTGTCGCTAATTTTGCAAAATGCTATTCTCTTCATAGTTGAGAGGTAAAATTACACTTTATCTCCTTTGAATTTTTTTTCTAAATTTGAAATTGTCGGCATACTATTTCGCAGTCTAATTGAGCATGTATTTCATATTTTATGTTTAACTATTTTTATATAATTTTGATGTTTAATATTTATATTTCATTTACATATAATTAAACCATTTATTTTAATAAATTTAATTAACTAAATTAAAATAATTATTATATTTATCTTCAATAATATCAATTATTATAAGTTATATAATAAAATAATTAAATTGAGAGAATATAGCACTCATAAAAGTTTTAGCTTTTAAAAATGTTGTAGCCAATTTGCTACAGCCATGTTGTAGCTAAATTCATGAATTTTTGAGTGGGATAAAAAACAATGTTGGCAGGTTTCATTTTTTCTATTTTTTCTAAATCCCTAAAACCTTACCCTTTATGTGTTGCTGCCCTCTTATCCCCCTTCCTCTCTCCCATTTTACTTCAAAATTGGGCTTGTACGTATGGAGATCATTGAGGAACAACATGTTATTCATAATCTATTTGTATACATATCTAGCTTTCTCTTTGCTTGTGCAATTTATTTGCAATGATGGGTAAGTAATCCACCAAACCCCTCCAGCAACAAACTTTTATTCCTCACTCACTTTCCTGGGCTTCTGCTTTATTTTCTTTGCTCTTTTTTTTGCTTTTTTCATGTGAATTTCTTTTCGTGTCTAATTTTGATTTAAAAGAAAACAGTTTTTATTTTTATGTCATTGGTCTTAAAATTTCATCTGGTTCCAATTCTATCAGGGATGGGCAATACTAGTGGTTAAAATGATGAAGAAGGCACTTCAAAAGAGGGTTATGAGTAAGATGGTATGGTATTAACTGCATATGGTATGGGCTCACATATTGGCTACCATACAACTGATGCGCATGCTAAGGCAGGGCCCATGGTACACTCCCTTCCTCCTACTCCTAGTGGATTTCTTCACCCTCCTCTCATTTTCACTCCTCAAGTCTGATCTCTTTTTCCCAACTCTTATCTTTACTTGTTCATATACACAGAATATAGGGTCAAGTCTTTTCCACTATTAAGTAGAGTTAATTGAAATTTGTCGTTCTGAAAATTATTTGTAAAAAGCACTAGGTGAGTCATTTTGACTTGTAAATATCAACGAAATGTCTTAGTTTTCTTTCTTATATATTGTGGAACACTACAAGAAAATTTAAAAATAGCAATGGAACTATTTTCGGTGCTAATTTTGCAACGGAATTGCATTTCCTTTGCTATTTAGCAACAGAAAATAATTTCTGTTGCTAAAATTGGTTAAACATTATAGATTTAGCAACGAAAATACTTTTCATTATTTTTCGTTGTTAAAAGTGGAGGGAATTTTTAGCGCAAAAAATTAGCAATGAATTTCTATACCATTGCTAAATAAGGCACCAATGGATGGCGAAAAAATTTTGGAATGAAAAATAGCAACAAAAAAAATTTTTGTTGCTAATTTAGCAACGAAAATAATTTTTCATTGCTAATTTAGCAATGGAATTAAATTTCCATTGCTATATTAGCAACGAAAAATAATTCAGTTGCTAAATTATATAGGTTAAAAAATTTGTTTCTAAAATAGCAACCGAATTTAGTTTCAGTTGATAAAATAGCAACGAAATTGAAATTTCGTTGCTAAATTAGAAACCAAATTACAATTTTGTTGCTAATTTTCATTTTCAATGAAAAATAGCAACCAAATTACAATTCCATTGCTAATTTTCATTTTCAATGAAAAATAGCAACGAAATTAGATTTTTGCTGCTAATTTTCATTTCAATTAAATAGTTTGATGGCGTTTGGTTGCCATATAACATAAAAGGGCCTAAAAAACCTTTATCAGGGCTAGTGAAAGAAAAAAGAAAAAGTAAGAACAGTAAGCAATTTACGAAAAAAAATGAATGATTAAAGCTATTTAAAAAAAATAAATAATAAATAAGTGTAAATTATATATTAATAAATAACTGTAAATTATATATTAAACAGTATAAGAAATTCAATTTCTGAAATTTATTTATCCCGTTAAATTAAATTTATATCAGACAAGTTAAAAAAACAAATTGCTTTTTGGTGAATGATAATTTAAAAATAATTTATATTCAAAACTTGAATCTGACCAAAAATTTCGATTAAAAGTCAAAATATCTGCACCATTGCATTTCATCCATTGGTGGTTAAACCATTAAGTAATTTTCAAGTAATCCAACTTCAATGAAAAAATCTAAACTAATTAAATTATTGACCTAGGTCTTTGCGTTCAAACACAATAATCTAAGTGGGGAAAAAAAGATGAATAAAAGAATAAAACATTTATCCTCTATCATCACCTGGTAAGCAAGATTACTATATATTTTTTTATTATTTCATGTGTTTCCCATTTCATAGTCGCTCATTGGAAAATTTTATTTTTAATGCTATGTTTCAATGGAATCAAGTTAATTTAATTTAATGGTACTTAAAATTTGAAAATTTATTTCTACAGAAGAGTAACTATAGTGTTCAAAAACCTCAAGGATTTTTAAGGATCAAGAGTTTAAAATTAGGATTAGTTGATGGGTGGCCCAATATACTAATAATATGTCATTTTCAGTGAAAGTGGGGACATTTTCATATTTAAAGAAACTATATGAATTATTATTTCTTGCACGAAATGAAATTGGATTCAAAATTTCTTGAGATAGGATACATCCAAATGAATATTAGCCACATTAAATAACGAATTTAAAAAGAAATGAAAGAATTAACATAAAAATCTGCCCTTTCCTTTTTCCCTTCTTTTTTCTGTTTCCTTTCCTCATGATTTGCCCTCCCTTTCCTTCTCATTTTTTGATTTTTTCTTTCCTTCCAGCGACCAACATCCGTCATCCCTCTCTTCTCCGATGTGTGACATCATAGCAGCATCCCCTCTCTCGTTTTCTTCTGCATTTCTCACACCCTCTTGCAAGCCATCTCGCCATTCTTCCCTATTTATCGACCATCGAAATTCCGTCATCCACTCCCACCGTGAGCAGCGACAGGCGATGGAAGCTTGACTGCTAGAGACCTAAAATTTGAAAGGAAAAATAAAAATAGGTAAGTTTTAGGGATTTTTAAAATTTAGGGATTTAAAGATTAGGTTTTTTTCCTTAATTCTGAAAAAATTCCAACATAATTCTGAAAAGATTAGGTAAAATGCTGTTTTCTAATAAATTAGGTAAATTTATATGTATTGAAGTAGCAGAAGGTCAGCCATTGAAGCTCTTACGATTCTTGTTTAGAGGTAAGTTAATATGTCTTATCTTGATTTTCTCGAGTTGGAACTCGCTAGTTATTAATCTTTTATAATTAATTAATTAATATCCCAAAAAGAAAGTTCTTTACTTGCCAAGAAGTTATTCTGTGAAGAGCTTTTGAAAAAGTTTACCTGCATATAGAAAGTTCTTTGTAGCTTAACTATCTCAAACTACACAATGAAAATCAACAACTTTTGTCTGTGTATGCCATTAATTTTGGGTTGAGGTTTAAAAGGTTCTTGGGTAGGTTTTAGTTTCTTCTTGCTTCACTTATTTTGTGGGTTAGGTTAACATAATTAATAAATTTTTGAAAGCATTGAGGTTATATAGTTTGAATGGTTATTTTCTTTTTCTAATAAAGATTAATTGTTTGGCAGGGTAAACTGTGTCTTTAGAGTTAGATCCTCTATTTAAAAGAATGAACTAGGGTTTTGGTATGTTACTTGTATCTTTTGTCACCTTTTCTTATCTCTTAGCTTTTATTCTTTTTTATTCTTAAATAAGCTTGGTTTTGCATGAATATAAATTCTCATTCTTCTTCCCCATTACCACATTTGTTAGAACAAGTCAACCACTGAATGCTCTGGCTTAAATTTTTTATGGTCTTCATTATGGTATATCAGATTTTTTCATGGGCTTGCAGACAATAGCTGCATATTTAAGGTAAAATGCCCTACCTTTGAGTGTGGTTTAAACTATTGATTGACATAATTGGAAGCAACCAATTAGGTTTACTACTAACCTGTTATGTATACTTTATGTGTTTATGTTTAAATAATAAATATGATAATTTACAAGAGTAGCTAAGCTATTATAGTATTATAGATCATAGATCCTATAAATAAATATATATATATATTATAGATTATAGATAGTCTGGTGATCATATTATTTCAGCTCACTTATTAATAGAATTTTCTTTAATTTTATTAAATTAAATTAAATTTAAATGAGAAAAAGACTGTTATTTCATTTCATCTTGTTATTTATGTAATCCATAAGATGTTAACTAAAAAGATTTAGTCTAGTATCAAATTAAGCAATATACAACCATTGAACTTGTTGACTTTTTTTCTTTAAGAAAAAAAAAGATATTTAATATGATCTTGAATTGTGCTAAATCTCTGTTGTTAGATGTTGCTGGTTTTCAATCCATATTTGTAACTTCATTTCTAGAGCTGGTGATATGAGAGCTTGGATGCGGTAGTTGTCGTATTTTTTTTTAATTTCTAGTTGTAATACTTTGTTTTTGCCTGAGTCTCTATGGATCATTTTCTAGTTTGATTGTTTTCCTTTAAGGTTTATACAGAGGCTGTATTTTTGCACTCTGCCACTTGTGATTTGAGATTTTGGTTTTGGGTGCTAATTGAGATGTTATTTAGGCTCTAGGGCTATAGTATTCATGCTATATTACATTGTATTGCTATCTAATTCTTATATTTCAATAAAATTAGCAACTTATCAAAAAAATAATTAAATTAAATTTATATGACAGTTGAATATTTTATATGATATAACTATTGATATATCTTGGTTTTGGATTTTAATTATGTTTGTATAGTAACTTGAGATTATCAATAACATTTTCATCATATACTTGTATTAGTTGAGGCATTGTTTTTCATTCATTGTTATGTCTCCCTAAATTTCTCATTTGGAAATTGTAAGATCCAAAAGAAACTTTATAGTGAACATGAAGAAAATGAAAGCATTAACAAACTTTATGGTGATATACACAAACTAAAGGAAGAGAAAGGATATAGTTACTACAAATGGGAGAATCATGCCCTGAACATGCTATTGGTTAAGCCTATCTACTAGTTACAGCTGGATCACCAGGCAAACGGTTTATGATGCCACATACAAAAGGTACAAGGCAATTGCATATATCTATTTTGCAATCCTATTTTTTTTACAAATGCTAAGTTTTGTTTCAAATTATATTTCAACTATGATCCAGTAGCCTCTCTGTGTTCATGGTTGTGATAATATTGAAGATTACAAAATAAGTATGTGGAATTTTGATTTGATATTTTCTCCATTATTTGTTATTAATATGCATTGTCTTAACTGGAATAAAAAAATGTAACTTGGGATTGATTTGAAGGAGAATTGAGGATAATTTTATTTCTTTCTTGTCTTGTTTTTATTCGAGTGTCATCAAATGTCTTACTATAATTTTCTAATTTTTTTTAAGTAATTTTTGGTGAATTATTGGATTCATAAATCATAAATACGTATTGCTCCAGTTCGCCTAGCGTTGATGTGTGGTTTTTGATGCCTACTCTTAATTTATTTCTGATGACCTAAATCAGTTAGACCCTATGTATGAGTAGGCAGTAGTTGGAGGATAAATTATGCTAAATAAAAATGTTTGGATGCAAATCCATTTTTTTCATATAGTTCAGGCCAAAAATACCTTTTATTATTCTACTACTTGTCATTTTATTCAACCACAAAGAGAAAAGACAAATATATCTTATCATTCTCATATCTATTCTTCTATGCTTATTTGGTTTTGATGATATGGAATTGTTAGGAATTAGGGTCCAAACTAAATCAAAGCTTTGTTTTTAATGTAGGTGGGACTGGAAAGAGTGAATGGAAAGCTTTGTACTTTGTTCTCACCAATACAAAAGTTTATTTCTGTAGCTTTAATTCATTGCTATTTTAGGATGGCTGAGCCTTTCAATTTATGTTTTGTTTCTTGGACCTTTTTGTCTCGGCAAAATTGTTACATTATAAAATAAGATATTTTGATAAAACTAGTAATTCATTCTTATCTCAAAAAAATAATTCTACATTAAAGAAACAATTCATTATTATCTTAAAAAATAATTCTACATTAAAGAAAAAATAAGTCTTTTTTATAATATTAAGGTATTCTAATCATTTTTGGTCTTTATGATCTTCACACATGGAATCTTATTCATTAGTAAATGATATGTAAGACATGATGTGATTTATATATGTATATAGTAATAAATGACTTATATATGTACTAACCTAAAATGTCATTCATCTTAGTTTGTTTAATTCTATTAGAGTTGACTAAGATAGGTGTGCGTGTGTATTAACAAATTAGTTATTTTAGCTCAAAATGAAAGCTTTGTATATTGTTATCAGATTATACGGGGCAAAGCTACTCGAGGCTGTAGAATAATCTATCTGATGCTTCCACCAATGTTGAAGGTATTTCTTTCTCTTTTTCAATTTTTACCACTCTATAACTAATTATTGCTATCTTCACACAAGGAGAATTCAGTTGCTATTGTAGCTAGATTTCATATTAACATGATATCAATTCCCTTAATTAGCAAGTGATTTATGACTTTGTTAATTAACCTCTTTGTTAATGATATGGGCTATCAACTTCCTTATGTCATATTGTTAATTCATTAGAGATATATATATTAAGCAGTTGAGTTAACATTTGATTAGATATATGCAACAAGTAATTAGGCTGATGAAATAATGGTTTTCTGATATTAAAAAACTATAATAATGTTTAGCAATGGATTAGCAAAAGACAGAACCGTCATTAATTTTTTTACTTATGGGTGAATTTAGCAACGAAAAATGAATTCCGTTGCTAAAAATAGCAACAAAAAATATTTTACAGTTGCTAATTTAACAACGAAAATCAATATCCGTTGCTAAATTTAGCAACGAAAGTTTATATTCCGTTGCTAAATTGTTTATATTCCGTTGCTAAATTTGTCCAAGTCATCGAATCTTATGGTGTTGAATTTAGGAACGGAATTCAATTTTCGTTGCTAAATTTAGCAACGGAATAAAAATTTCGTTGCTAAAAATAGCAACCGCCGAATTAGCAACCAAAATTTTCGTTGCAATTTTTTTATTTTCCATTGCTAATTTCCATTGCTAAATTGCAATTTTCTTGTAGTGGAAATCTCTTGTCTTAACTAGGCTTAAAATGTGTGGATTCAGTTTTTGATGATGACATAAAAAAAGAAAAAAAAATCATAGATGACAAGGTTTTGGAGATCTAATCTGTGTTGATACTTATGTATCACATACAATCAATTCTATGTTGAAATGATACAGGATACATAGGTTTTCCATATGAGAAAAAAAGAATGGAGGTTCGCTAATGCTTAATATAGGTGTTAATTGAAAGTTCTGTACAAAATAGAGCTGCAAGAACAAAGCAATTCATATACTAGGGACTTCATTGAAGAATTTTTGAATAGACTTAGGCTAAAATGAAGTTAATATACTTGAATTCATTGCTTATTGGGAGGCTTTTGGTCTGCATAATTTGGCAAGTTCAAACTAAAGATAGAAAGAAAATACATAGACAGACTAAGATTTCTTATAAACAGAGTAAGACTTATTTTCTTATGCTTTTCTAATAAAGACTTGAACTTGATAAAATTTCAATGTTCATCAGATTCCCCTGCTTCCTTTATCAAGACCTATTAAAGTGTTACATGTTTAGAATTATGCATTAGCACATAACCAAATAGATTCCAGGGATGCATTGGGTGAGAAAATGAGCCTTATGATGATAGCATAAAGCTATTGCAGCAATCAAGTAGCCGTAACTGGATCATGGGATAATTAGGATAAAAGGTAGTGATAAGTATTCTTGTATTTTCTTTTATGCTTAGTTTTATGTTTAAACTTCTTTTGTACCTTGCTTGACTAAAAACTTACTGTTATTTTTTCAGAGAGCAATTGCACTTGTCAAGTAAAGATTTTTTTATTCTGATGATGCTCCCCTCAGGAGTTTTTCACTATCGCTTCACTAATGATCATAGAAATGGAATTTATAAAATTATTTTCTTCCATTTCATTGTCTAAAGAAAGGTTTCGACCATTTTAATCTATCTGAAAATTAAATAAGATGCAATGTATAGTTTCTTCTTTGTTTTAAGTGCTTAGTGTTAGGAGAGATTAATGCTAGAGTTATTTGGCTATGTTTTAATTTCATAATGCAAAATAATGTAAATAGAGTACTTTCGTACTTCCATCCTTTATTTATCATAGGTACATGTACAAATTGGGTTAATACAATTATTAATATTTACAATGTTGTGAGGCTATTTACGTATTAAGCCTATAAAAGTACCTTAGAGATAACTAACAAGTGAGATGAACTTTATAAAAGTGAAATTATAATTATTAATATCTTGCTGTCACTATTATTAGTTGGTTTTATTTGCCGATTAGATTAGTGACTTATCAATTAATGGGTTAAAATCAATGAATAATCCATTTGAATTTTAGTTGTGCCGATTAAATCCTCAACTTTTTATTACTCACCTATGTCGATTAAATCAATGACAATCTTCCTCATACTATTTCTTATAGCCTCTAACTTTCTAAAACATTAACTGTATATGATCTTAAAAGAACCTGCTTGGCTTGAAACTGTGTCATTGTCATTGTCATTTATTTATCTTTTTTTGTTAAGCAATTATAATGATTAATGGGAGAATAACATTTATCGGTAGACTGATTGCTCTTGTTGTTTTATTGTTGGTTGTGTTGTAGGCTTATAGTTCTATTTTTGTTTGTTTTTGCAGCTTGACAACTGTAAAAGTGTTGTGGCAATGTGCCAAGTATGTATGTCCCCATCTCCTTGGTTTCTTTATACAATTTTCAAGGGAAATTGTAAAGTTGAATTTAGAGTTAGATATAGAAATAAAATATTAAGCACTTGGCTTTATATTCTCTATAACTTTAAAAAAGTGATAGACAACAACAAACACTACTGCAGTCTTTATATATATATGTATAAACCTACTACAATCTTAGTCCTATTTTTCTCTATGTTTTAGCTACATCTATCTTATTAGTTTAAGGGATTTCTTGAAATCTCTTTTATTTTTAGTTACATCTATGTTTAGTTACCTTCTTTATTTTCTCTCTTTTATATAATTACGTACACTTAATTATTCAAATTGATAAGTTTTAGTGTTTTTCTTTCTTGATTCTAAAATGTTGTGCTTGTACATTGGATTTTGTATTTATAAACATGTTTGCAATATGGTCCACACATAGGCTGATTCGATGTGCTTAGGATCATGCGCCTTGGTGCCAAGGGAAATTATAGCAGATAGCAATATTGTCTGTTCGTGCTTTATTCCTTATAATTGGGAAGACCAAATAATAGGTGTGGAATTAAAGAGCATAAATATAATTTAATTTTTTAAACATGTTACTTGTAACAGTTTTGATATAGTGCGTGATTCATTGGGTCTGCTTCGGATAGAATTTCCCCACACCGTATATTTTGTTGCTGGCATCAGGTGAGGTTCATTTCTTATTTATATATGTGTGATCTCTAATGCTTCATATTCAATGCTAACACTTTTTAATAACCCATAACAGATTGAACAACTTGATCACATAGCTACTCTCCAAATTATTTCTACACTTGTTCAATGTCATAATTTGTATACACATATCCAATTTTGCCACTTTAATGCCAGATTATACGAGTGGAATATTATGTCTATTTGGTTACCAATAATGATGAAAATAGAACTAGAGCATTTCACTAGAGACAAAGTGGACATTATTCAAGCCAATTTTTATATGTGTGTGGTCATCCTAGGATTGCATATATAAGCTCGAAGATTAATAAGAGGATGTATGTCATATGATTTTATTACTTGTATAAAAACCAAATGGTAGGCTAAATCAAAATCGAAACATTATTATCCTCTGCTCTTTCCTCTACCCATTTTCATTTAATCAAATTTGTTTCTATACATAATTCTTTGCCATAAGTGGTAGTAAAGAATTAAAAAATCTTAGCTTTAGAATGAAAAATAGCAAATATAGTGAAAAGAATAATTACAGCTCCAAAAATTGTAATGGGCTGGAGTTACCTTTTGAAGAGATGCTCACACATGAAGATGTGAATTGATGATTTTGGTAGAATTTGGTTAAATGGGCGATGATGACGGTGCACACCCTTTCATTTAGTGCGATAATCATAAATTATAAAGCATGTGGGATCATCTTGGCAATCATTGCACTGTTACATTTAATTCTACTTGCCAATGGAAAGTTAGGTTTTCACTTGATTTAATTAATTTTGGTATAGTTTCTCAGATGCCATTTGCTTGGGTTGATCATAAGAGATTCCCAACTAAAAAGTAGGGATTGTTTAAGTTTAGAAATTAGGTTGTTTGTTCAAGCACTCCATTTTCTTGCAATTTATGTTTTTGCCTCCCGACTTAAGGTGAATTTGTTGTTTATTTTTATGTGGCTATGAAATTCATTACTTCTAACCAAAATAATGTATAAAACACGGGGAAGGACTTCAAGTTCTCCATTATGAAGATGGGCAAAAATATGAACCTCATTTTAACTACTTCATGGATGAGTTTAACACCAAGAATGGGGGCTACACGTAGCTACTGTTCTTATGTACCTATGAGCAAGAATAATTTTTATCCCCAATGAAGTTTCTATAAGTCCTCAATCTTGTTTTTGATATATTTTCTTTTCACCATTGTATGCAACTCAGACATTGAAGAAGGGGGTGAGACAGTGCTCCCTGCTGCCAAAGGAAATGTTAGTGTTGTGCCTTGGTGGAATGAACTGTCTGAATGTGGAAAAGGAGGACTTTCTGTTAAACCATAGATGGGTGATGCTTTGCTTTTTTGGAGCAAGAAACCTGATTCTTCTCCGGATCCTTTAAGTTTACATGGTTAGTTAGCATCTATCGTTATCAACTACACCTATATTTATCAACTATTTATTAATGTAATAAAACCTACTAGTGTCTATGAGCATTGTTAAAAGAGAAGATATGCTAGTCATGGCCAAGAGTTCATTTATGGCTGAATTTAGTCATCCAAATTTTAACTTTGCAATTGAGCTTTGATTTTTTCTCTCTCAGTTGGATGCGCTATGATTAAAAGGAATAAATAGTTAGCTACCAAGTGGATGCATGTGAATGAGTACAAACTCTGAGTAATATTCCTAAAGATAAGCATCAGTACCCAAAACCGAGTCAGCATTCTTAGATTGTATAGTTATTTTTTCAATCATAGCCATGCATTATTAATAGAGTAGTTTTTTGTAGCAGTGATGAAAAGCTTTTAGTAGCTAGGAAGCTTCCAACTTTTTATAATGGGAACATTGACTTCTAATAGGACCATAGATATGGAAATTGTTTGTTAATTTCTTCCTAGTTTAATAATTACATAAGCTATTACCATGGAACCTAATGACTTTCAAGTCTACTGAAGAAATGGGGACATTTATTTACAATGCTTCAGTATTTCACTTTTCCCCATCAATATTCCAAGTGTTTGTTATATTTTGATGTAAAAAAGTTCATATTTTAGCTTTTAATATATTATTGCCATTATTTTATTTGCAGTTATCTATATGAAATTATCTCAAATGTAAGTTGCTCCTTTTCAAAAGAAGAGATCCAATGCCAATGATCTCTAGGTCGGTCTCAAATCTTTTTACACAGGTGAACACATTCCCACTATAAATTTTGACATTACGATGTTTGGATCTTTTTCTTTTTATTGGGTTCGAGGATAAAATAGTATTTTATTTGTGGTTATAAGCAGAAATATGATGAGAATTGGAGTTACTGATATAGAGACACCAGTGCCTTGATTTTGTAACTGAGATGATTATTTTTTTCATTTTTTGTTTCTTAATAAATTTATGTTGTCTATTACTAGAAGACAATATTCCTTTTGTGTTCTTCCCAATATGCAGTTTTGGGGAGTACTTTGGTACATCGAGTGTACCTTATGCATGTTTTTAATAAAGGAATTAAGAAAAGAAAGGGAACAACTATCAAATTACTTGAAGTAACGAATATAGGTGATATAAATGGAATATTGTATGATGCATGATTAAGGTTACATGGAATTCAAGTTTATCTTTAAAATATTGTTATTATGAGCAATATTGGTTGTTTTATAGTAGAATTTTAATAGAAAGATAATACTTTAAATGAATTAGATAAAATTTTATTGACATAATTAAATATGAAATATTATTCATGAATATAATCCATTGTTAAGGCGTTATTGATAATTTTACTTATGGTAGGTTTTTGAATAAAACTTTAATGAAAGATCTATTTGATTGACCTTTGAAAAACTAAATTCCACACTTATAGCTTATTTAATAAAAGTATGGGCTGTATACTTAATTGGCTTATAAAAAAGGTAATGTTGTTGGTATTTATTGTCAAATTTAAGAATTTGTCTCCTCATGTCTAGATTTGTGTGCCTGACCTTCTAAAGATTGCTCTTGCATGTCTTGACAATGTGACAGATTCTGATGGTTCACTCCAGGCAATGAGGGCAAAGGTATATGGGAAATACTGCATTCTTATTTTAGGATCTGTTGTTGGATATATTTGCTGCTTTGCAAATACTTTGCATTTAGCCTCTTTAGAATTCAAAATTTTGAAGTTACTTTTTCATTGAATCTTATGTATCATTAAATTACTCCCCGATAGCTACTAACACCTGATGCATGTCATTGCAATTGGCCTCCTTCCTTTCCTTATCATTAAAATTGGCCTCCAGCACCTCGGTACTAACTTATGGATGTTTTACCCTAGTATTCTGTTATGGGAATCATGCGATCCAAATGAGTCACTCGTTTTTGGTTTGTTTGACTTTTATTATATGACTTTGTGGTTGTAATTTTTATATAAAATTTATTGGTTGGGAAATTAAGAAAGGGGTTTGGTTTTAGTAGTAGGGAAAATCAACATTTTATATGGCATTTTTGTCTTCTGTAAAGTTTTAGTTTTATTAAGAAAATCAAGAAAATTGCATGTTAATTCCTCACACTTTTGTGCTAATTTTCTATTTGTTTCTCATAGCTTGTACTTACAATATTTGTCCACTATGTAGATTGAGTTTTAAGTTGAGATTTGTGCTGAGCATGAATAAGAGATGGATCAGCGAGTTAAATAAATCCAACAGTAGATGGAGATTCAACAACTTTTTTTAGCAGTAGATTTAGAAGCAAATGTATCTATTTACATTATAGTTATGAGTATATAGTATGAAATTTTGGGTGACATTTGTTATTGTTATATATGCGTGTATTATTTTAGATATACAATTAACGATGATATCCATTTGTAAATAATAATTTTTCATGAATATATATATTTTTGTATTAAATATTAAGTAGTATATAAATATAAATTTGTCATCTATGACTTATCATTTAAATGATGAAATTTCATATTAATTTAAAAATAAAAAATAATTTTAATTTAGCAAGGGATTAGCATGTTTGAATAGTAGTTATTTAGAGTCAACAATGTCGTAGCAATATTGCGACGAAAATACCATCATCGCTTGCGTGAGTAATATCGTATATTTAGCATGAACAATGTCGTAGCAATGTTGCGACAAAAATACTCTAGCAAAATTTTTGCGTGAACAATGTTGTAGCAATATTGCGACGAAAATATTATCGTCCCAAAATTTTACATGAACAATATCGTAGCAATATTGCGACAAAAATATTGTCATCACAAAATTTTACCGTGAACAATGTTGTAGCAATATTGCAACGAAAGAACTATCATCGCAAAATTTTACGTGAACATGTTGTAGCAAAATGGCGATAAATATTTAGCGACAATGCTCTGTCGTCCTTAAAATTTGGCGATTACACCTTGTTGTAGCTAAATTCTGCTACAACGACTTTTGTTTCAAAATGAAAGTTGTCGCTAAACTGATTTAGTGATGCAAAAATATCAGAGTCGTTGCTAATTTGCATTTTGTAGTAGTGTATGAATAAGTCATGATTATAATTATGGATGATGCAATCAAATGAGACATTGCACAAATAAACAAAGTTATTCATCTTATTAACATGAACAAAAAAAGATAAATCATCACAAAACAATTCAAGAACATAAATTACATCAGTAGAATATTCATTATCTAGGTTAGGGATAGCTAATATAGAGGTGCATGCCTTGCCTTCTTCCTCTGCTAACACCTGATGCATAGGATCATCTTCAAGGATTGCCACCTCAAACTTGATCTTCTCTTTCCCCTTAGCCTTGTTGACTAGAGACTCAGGTGCTAGCACCTCCTCCTTATGATCTAAATCCAAATCATCGAGCTTGACCAAAATCTCTTCATCCTAAAATCTCGGTACAAGCTTGACGATTCCAGTCGACCAATCAAAAATATCATCAAAGATCCCAAACCCAAAGATAACTTTTTCTTCCACCACCATAGGCTCAACTTTCCCATGGTGTTCTAGGATATGGGAAATGCCTTTTGGTTTTGGATAAACTTTCTTTTCAATATTATTTGCATGGTAGTCAAAACTCTTTTGGTTTTTTTTTTTACCAATAGGCATATAGGCATATAGGGTCCTTGAGAGTTCTTCTTTAATCCAACACCTAGTAGATAGCTTTAATCATATTGACCACTTAGGGGTTTTGAAACTCCATTTTTCTTCCTTAGTGTCAATCTTAGTTATATGAAACCCATTGAGCGGCTGATTGGCTATGCCTAATATAAAGATCGAATTCTCCCTTACTACTTTAATAATAACTATACCACCTCATGTGGAATTTCAACCTGCTAATCTAGGTTGGAAGGAACCCCTCCTAATTTGTGTAACCATGATCATCCCAGTAATAGATAGAAATTAGCTGGAATATCAAGTACTACAAACTCAGCCTCTATCTCAATAGGGCCCATTTTCACAATTTTCTTGAATGTGCGATTTGCTTGACCTCAAGAGTTTTCATGGAACATTATTGTGAACCTAGACTCATATTGATAAAAGAGCCATCATGCACCATCATAAACATAATATGCTTATCGTTTACTTCAGCTTTGATATACAAGGGTGGGTTATGGTCATGTCCCTTTATAAGTAATTTAGCATTGGTGAAGGTGATTTTTTTAATCCCCTTTTACTACTTATAACAACTCAGAAGGGGATTTGGTTGTGGCAATAGTTAAATAACATAAAGCTTTAACTAGCTTCTACTTATAAGAAAGTAATTGCCTTAACAAATTGCAGATTAAAATTTGTGTAGGCATTTTTTTCAACTGCATAAGAACTTGGTTATCCTTCTGTGTTGTCTCTTCAATTGGAATAGCAAGTAGTGGCTGCCTTTGAACTTTAGGTAAAACCCTACCACTTCTCCTGATGGCTTAGATTGTCTATTTAGTTTTTTCTTCCTTCTCATCTTCATTAGTGTCCCACAAGTCACACGACCCTTTTTTGGCCTTAGCCGATTTAGTTTCATTGTCTTCAGCCTAAATATCCACTAGGCTAGCTGATTCCACCATCTTCCTGGCTTCTAGTAGCACTTTAGCATTTGCATCTAAACATAATGCATTTTCTCAAGCCTTATGAGTGATAGCCAGGTACTTATTACCATATAGATATTTAAAGACGTACCATTCTGGTAACCTTGACAAAATCATAAACACAACCGGTGGTACAACATTATAAGCCCTTTGTTTGTAAGCTCCCTTCTTTGGATGAGGTATTTGTTAGGAATTGATCAAGTCTTGGATATAATCCCTTAAAGTGTGATAGCAATTAATCTCGTGTCCTGTGTGATTATAAAAGGCATAATGCCAGTCTGACCTATGTCTTACTTGACACTGACTCTTCTCGAGCTTGGCTATAATTTCTTTTCTTTTATCAAATGGTGAAGGCAATAAGACATTGGTCTATCCAAGTTAGAGTAGCATCATTGAATTGTCCCTATGGCTAATACTTTACCTTCTGCCACCGTTACCAGCATTTCTACTACTATTGCCAATATTCTTATTAAAGCCTGAATTTCCAAAGCCTTTTTTACTACTGTAGCCACCACTACTTGGACCAATATAGTTGACCATCTTCGCTAGGTACTTATTACCATATAGATATTTAAGGAAATACCATTCTGGTAACCTAGACCCAATCATAAACATGATTGGTGGTACAACATTACAAGCCATTTGTTTGTTGGCTCCCTTATCTAGATGAGGTATCTATTGGAAATCAATCAAGTCTTGGATACAATCCCTTAAAGTGTGATAACAATCAATCTCATGTCCTATGTGTTTATGAAAAGCACAATGCTAGTCTGACCTATGTCCTAGTTGACACTGACTCTTTTCGAGCTTGCCTACAATTTCCTTTCTTTCATCAAACAATTAAGGCAACAAGATAGTGGCCTATCAAAGTTAAAGTAGCATCGTTCAATTGTCCCTATGGCTAAACTTTAGCTTCTACCACCGTTACCCGTATTACTATTACTATTGTCAATATTCTTATTAAAACCTGAATTACCAAAGCCTCATTTTTTACTGTTGTAGCCACCACTACTTGGACCAATTGAGCTGGCCATCTTCACTATGTACTCCCTTTCTTCCTTAATTACTATATTCTTTGAGGATTCCTAGTATTTCAACAACTTTTTTATGTGAGGACTTGCATTTCAGAAGAATAGTTGGATCTGGTCCATTGTGTCGACCCTTTTTTCATGTCCAGTACTTCATTCCTCCATTGAGTAAGGTACTCATGGAAAGACTCATCGAGTTTTTTTTACAAAAAATCTAGGTCCTCTAGGATAACCCTTATACAAGTGATATAGTCGTACTTTCTAAAAAATTCCTCTGTCAACCTTTCCTAGTCTTTCTTTTCTTCCCTATCTAATGCATGATACCAATCAATAATAGGAAAAATAAGACTGAGAATAAAGTAATTAACCTTTTGGCTTTTAGTAAGGGTAGTCCTTTTCATAACTAGAGAATATTGCTTGATGTGTTTTGAAGGGTCTAAAGTACCATAAAATTTCGGTAGGTCTGGCATCTTAAATTGGTTAGGAAGAATGTCTTCACTTTTTCTATTTATATCTCTAAGCATAGCCCTCTTTCTAACCTATGATAAAATTCTAGTTAGAGCTTCCAACTTCTCATCCATCTTCTTTATAATAGGATTCCTAATTCTTCACTACTAATGGAACTCGGTGGTTTATCATCATCGCTAACAATATAATAAAAATTTGAATCATCATATAAAGGGGCTCCATCTCTCCCTATATCAGCAAGTGAAACTCAAGGAGCTCCATTTCTAACATTAATAGCTTAAGGAGGTGTCATGGTCATTGCCATTAAGATCCCCTAGGCAACATTCAATTTGACTCAAGCAGCAGTGGGGACCATATGATGAGTGCTAGAGGCAGAAGCCAAATTTGTTGTAAGAATGGCAAACATTGACATCATCATCATCTCAAAAATTTCCATTCTCTTATTTGAATCTTAGAAACTAAAATTGACAACCAATGAAGTAAGATCATACATTATTTCTTATTCTAAAAAAACTAACAATCCTTCTGAAAAATCTCCACCCTAACTTAATGCTAACACTTTTATCTATTTTAAAAATAATATATTAACTAGAAAATTAAACCTTAAAAGCACCTAAGCAATGAGGAATCCATTATGACTGCAAAAATATGGTTGTCAGCATGATATGAATGCATGATCATGAGATGTAACATCAATAGCCACACGTAAGAGTCCTCTCCACCTTATTTCTCCCACACACACAATCAAGGTCTCTTTCTTAAGCAAGCTTAATCCATTGGTCAATAAGGGGCCTGATAAACATGAATGGTGTGCAGCAAAAAACCAACAACATGTCTTTCAAATTTAAAGTGCATAAAAAAGGGTTTAAATTAATGCATACTTAAGTGACCTAAGCAAATTGAAATAGGCTTTTAGGGAATACCAACCTTTGATAAGTAGGCATCTAGATTTGTTTGGGCATACTTAATACATTATGACTCAAGTCACAAGCAATGCAAGATTATTATAAATCATCCTAGTTAAAGTATCTATGACATTACATTGGCTTTGGTCAAGGTACACAACTAGAAGGCTACCCAAGCATGGTTTCTGCCAATAGATTTAGCTCATCATGAGCAAAATTATTAATCGGGTTACCATTTTATATACCAAAAGCTATTAGACTTGGGTCGGTAATTATCCCTAACACTACCTTAGTTAGAGTAAACGACAAAGGAGTGCTTTGGAAACACATTGAGGTAAGAAAAAGTGGGATGCCTAACTTATTCTAAGGCTTTAGCATGATTCTAATGTAAATTTCCATTGTTGTCAATTAATCAATAGAGAGGCATTTGTTAGACACCATAAGGTTGATGTAAGGAGTCGCCACCAAATTGAGTATTGAGAAATGGTATTCAAACCCTATAAGGCCAAAACCAAAAGAGAGTTCAGAATGTCACACTTATTTATACCTTTAAGATAAGTAACATAATGGCTTTTAAATTAATCGTGTTATCACTTTTCTTGCTTACAAGATCATAACATAGTAAATTAAAGGTGCACCCAATCATATAGGAAAACAATAAGTCATGGGATAAATATAAAATCATACACAAAATAGGCATCCATAAATTGAATAATTTATTATGATCCCTTTTGGTGAAGACATCGGCCGTTGCATTCATATTATGAAGAAGCATTTCATTGCAAGTTTTGAAGATAGGGACTGCCAATCCAAGTTTTATTAAGAAATGTCCTATATTATTTAATTATATAAAAAATCTATTACATTTTAAAGGATAATATTTACATTTGAGTTTTTGGGAGAGAAATGGGAAATTGGTCTGATTATATTACCAAAAATTCCCAATTACATAATACAAATATTTTTTGTGACATTTTCCTTCAGCGGCCTAAAAAATAGCTTTTTCTAATAAAATAAAAGAGATGCAGACTTACCTTTAGCATTCACCGTAATGCATTTAAAAGGGTTATCAGTGACAAATAATAATAATAATAATAATAGCAAAAATAATAACAAAAGGAAAATAAAATAAATAAATTGAAGAGAAAATTAAAAGAAATAATTTTTTTGCCTATGACAAGGGATGCATAGGTGTGCATTCAGTGACATACGACTGGCTCAATTATTTTGAAGGAAAATAAAATTATATTTCTTGTCCTACATCAAGTGATGCACCAGTGTGCATTAGGTGATGAATGGTCATATTTGCTAACAAGTGGGTTGTTTTTCTCCTTTTTTCAATAATTTCCTTGTTAACAAATAGGTGTAAAAAGGGAGTAAAAATAGAAGCAATAAAAGGCTGTAAAAACAATTTTTAAATAACCTTTTCAAAAGAGACAAAACCAACCAAAATGAAACTTTAATATGAAAATCCTACTTATTTGTATCACACATCAAAATACCAACTAAAAAGGGTGTCACGACTTAAATCTTAGCAGGAATAGATAAAATAATGAAAAATGTCGTAAATAGACGAATAAAGTTTGCAACATTTAACTAATAATTATATAAACTTTAAATTGTTAGAAACTGAATTAAGGAGAGAAGATTTTTTATATTACCTTTAATGTACTTAATCAAATGGACTGTAAAATATTAGATTGACAAGTCTCTTTTGTGTATAAAGGTTGAAATGAACTTAAAAATGCAAGGAGCTAAACTCCAAAAGAAAAATTTTGAAGTTAAAAAATTTTCAATAAAAAATTGGCCAACCCATTAAAAATTCTATCAAAAAATATTTATAGGAAGGCTTTTACATACTTTTAAGTCCTTTACATAGATGTTTAATCCCAAAAAATTATAGCAATTTTTTAAGTTGATCTGAATAGTAAATCCTCTTTTTAATTTACACGAGCATGTAATGGTCTTTACACGGGTGAGTGAACCAAAATTTTCAATCAACTTGTCAAATTGGAAGTACTTTTTGAAGACATGATGCATGGGTGGAAGTAAATGATTTATTTATGTTAATCATATAAAGGAAGACCTTTCAATTTTAGGCCTTATATATTTCAATTTTGTTTCAAAAAAGTTAGAAAGCTTATTTAATACAACTCATTTATTTTACCAATTTATTTGACTATTTATGGTAGTAAGTATATGCCAAAATTTGGAAGTTGCCACTCTACATGTTAAAATTCAAAAGTCTATATGAAAATATTATAATAATCATTCAACAACGACAAAGGTTCTTTTAGTTTTTAGCTTTTGAAATTTAGTAGAAATTTAAAATAAAAAAAAATGAATTCTTAAAGCTTTGAAAAAATGTTGAACAAAACTAATATTAGAACATATGGCTAGGCATGAATATTTATCTTTTACTCATTACTTCATAGTTACCTAATCAATTTTATAGCTAGCTGAGCTGCAATTTAAGTTTTTTATAATTACGGCAAGTTTTCCATGCAACATTCTTTCAACAATTTTATTCTAGTAGTGTAATTATTACTTATTTCTCAGTATTTTTATTTATTTGGATATTAAGTTATACCAACCAATTTTTTCTTTTTTTAGCACACTTGTTCACCATATTACCACATGCTATCTAGCAATGGGGGATTAGTACTTTTTTTGTTTCTAATACTATATAGTTTTTTATTATTTTATTTTTTGTGTCAATATGTTGGAGCAATTTTATGATTTAAACATGGGAAATTGAAGCATTTATAGGGAGGGTAACATTTTACTGTGGTCTTCCTTTTGGTATTCTATGTTTTTCAATTTGGTGCTTGTGTAATAGTTCTCTATCTTGATATCTTGGTTGAATTATTTGGTTAATTCTTTAAGATATTTCAAATAGAGTGTATAAAGCACTAGGGCTTATGGTGGCAGCATCACCCTATGCTTTTGTTGTAGCTCTATTGGCATATGCAATTGCCATTAGTTTATGTGCAGAAAAGGTACTTCGTTTCTTAAGTGCCTGTGGACTGTTTTTGTTTTATTTTATTGAGAGCAGATGGTTGTTTTTCTTGCTTTCATTTTATTCATCTTTACTTGCTGCTTTCTTGTCTTCAATTCTATCATTTGTTATTTACCAATGACATATCAAGTTAAAGTGGCCTGCTTACTTTTCCCTTTTGTGATTTTTAATTTGTGTTCCTTTTAAAAATAGGATGAAACATTGCTTAAACATGCACTTTTTTCTATTGGTTAACTGTGGTTTGGTTGGTTAATCTTGTTGGTGGATTTAAAATGCCTCTATTAGCATCATGCTCTATGGAGTTTGTATGCTTACTTGAACACTCTGTGGAAGATGCCATAAAATTACTTATATTTGCTTTATTAATTCAAAAAACTTTGGATGGGGTCTTATTGGTAAAATTTATGTTAAGAAACATTTTTTTCTAAAAAGGAGCCTTATGCTTCCCACAAACATCTTATAATTTTTTTTCCTTTTTTATCCGCTTATTTTTTTGCTTGGTAGGATGATTTTATAAACTTCATTATCATGTTTATAGCAAGCCTAATGTATATTAGAAACCCTTTATCAATTTATAATGATTATTTTTATGATTAGTCCTTGTATAGTTGGTGTAAAAATTAGCTGGTAAGAGATCTTTAAACTCCATTAATGTTGAGGTTACTGATGTGATAGAAGTAATAATTAAAAAATCTATAACATTTCTAGCAACGGAATAATAATAGGAATTTTGGTACTAACATAACAAATATTTTTAGCAATGGACAGTATTGTCAAAAAAAAATTTGTAGTGGTTGGTGAATTTTCTGATGAAAATTGTAATTCCGTCAGTAAATTTATCAATGGAAATTTTTGCTGTTAGGAAATTTATCAACAGATTGTTGAATTTCATTGGTAAATTTATCAACTGAATTAGTAATTCCTTCGATAAATGTATAATTTCACAATAGTTTAGATATGGTTTCCCTATGCTCATATCTCTTACGATGCTTTCCATCATTAATTTCTATAGTTAATTTTTTTTCAATCAAAAATCAACATTTTTGTTGGTAATTTTCGTCTGTAAATGCTATTTTTCTTATAGTGCTATCATCTTATATATCTACATCCCAATTAAGCATAATAATCACTTAATTACAATTACAATATTAAATATAAAAAAATTATGATTACTAATTACTCATAATTGCATTATTTAAAAAAATTATTTTCTAAATAAAAGCACAAACAAAGAATATATAAACTAATTGCATGAATTCAATTTAAAGAACAAGAGATGAAGATGCAATTGAAAACAAAGAGTAAAAGTGTTTTTAAATCGAACTTGAATATTATATTTCCAATTGGTTCTTCACTTCAATTTAGTACTTCAAGATTCCTTGTTGTAGTGCTCAGTCTTTAAGGCAAATTTGTTAATCAAGTTTTTTGCCTTAAATAGCTAGATGTTTAAGGTAAATCTGTTAAATAGTTAGTCCATGAGAGAAATATTTGGCATGCACAAGGTTTAATTTCAAGTAATTAATTATTTTAGGGTAATTAATGTAATTGAGTATTAAATCCTAAATTGTATTTAAAACAAAATAAAAAACTTAAGAGGGAGATAATGTGACTGAAAATTTAAGGAAAAATCCTAGTAAATTTTGGCAACTATTAATCCCTAATGAAGTGGTTGATCTTTGATTAAATGAATAATGCCATTTGAATTTGAAACCTAAGAGAATTTGAATCAATTTAAATCACTTAATTAGGAAGTGATGGAAGCTGAAAAATATTCATTATTCCAAGGGGATTTCGGCATTCACATCTTTCCTAAATTAATGATATAAATTGATTAATTCTTTTGACCTACTGTGACAATTCTTTCTCTAGTGCCGCCACTCTTAAGAGAAAGAATTCTTTCTTTAACTCTTGTGTTCTTAGGCAGTAATAGCAACCTAAAAGAAGAAAAAGATCAAAACTTGTGGCTTCAAACCAATCCCATTACCAAATATTAAAAGATTAGAGCTAGCACTCTTGTTTTAAGCCATCCTTGCTAGTGTGTGTGTGAGCATAGAGAGGAGTGACGTAAAGGAAGCTCTTTTGGCATTGGTGATAAAGATCTAAGGTATATAAGTCCATCTTATTTGCTGGTCATCATCAAAATCAATTTTTGAAGTGCATCTAAGGTTGTAAGTTTTTCAAAACCCTAAAATTGCATGATTTGATTCATTGTTGCATATTGCGTGGCATGTATGATCTAAATTTTTAATTTTTTTGCTGCGTGATCATCATGTATATGCCATGCTATATCCCTTCAGTGGTATTAGAGCCTAACCATGCTTTTTTTTAGTGCTTTAGATGAATTAAATATTGATTCAAAAATCGTTATTGCATAAAACCACAATGCTGAAATTTTCTGTTTTGAGTTTTTTGCATTGTTTTAGTGTAAAAACGATTTTAAATGATTAGTTAGGTATTATAATTATTATGAAATGTTAATATACTGTCCTAAGATGTTCTTAGAGCTGTTCATGGTCTATTTTAATTATACATACCTGATCGTACATGTTAATATTGAAACTAGGTGCTAGTTTGCATGATATGTGTTTGTTTAACAACTAGTTTTGCAAATTAAATGTAAAAACATGTTTGGCATGTTTGTAAGTGATTTTTAAAGATTAATAACAGGTCTGGACATGTTTTAAAAATGATTTTCATTCTGGTCCATGACAATTTAATTGATGAATTTTAAAATCTCTTAAAACTATGACTAGTTTGTGTTTGTTGCATGTTTAATTAACATTGTTTGTTATGTTTTGATTAAAATGGAAAAAAAATTTAGATCAGTTCTAAAAAGAGCCTAAACTCAATGTTTATGACCTTATTTAAATTATTAAATAGCTCATAAAATCGTTTTAAGTGTTTGTACATTGTTTGTGGCATTATATGAGCATTTAACAACTAGTTTCATTATTGTTTGTTTGTTTTAGTATATATGCCGTGTATGACATATGTTCTTCATGAATTTTTGTTTAATTCATGTTGGTTCATATTATATATATTTTTAATAATTATGGGCTGTATGAAATAATATTAAAAATGGTAAAATTGGAAATTATACTAGAGTTGATTTATAGCACAAATCTAACTAGTTTGTATTTTGGGCTTTTAAGAGAACTTATTCAATAAGGGGATTTATCCCATTGGGTTTCGGCCCAGGCCCTTCACGGGGTTTTCTCTTAAAATTTCAAGTACACAATTTCCATTAATAAGCTTGGCTAAATTAATTGAAATTGGACTTTGTTTTATCCATGAATGTTATGTATATTTATTTGCTTGTTTATGTGATGAATGGATATGCATGGTGCATTCATGGGCCCTGGGTTATGTAATTAAATATGGCTTGCGTGCCATTATGGATTATTGTAAAAGTTTCATTTATTTCTTAGTATAGAATTTATTTGAAGACTTTGTAAATCAAGACGAAGCCCACTGAAGTGGAGAAGCCCAACTTAAAGATTCTTGTGTAATAGTATAGAATCTTAGTTGTAGGTTTTTCGGTACATGTTTGTCACACTTTACTTTATGAAATTATATATATATGCATTCTATTAATGGATGACAAAGCGAATGCCATGTAAGACATAATAAAATGAATCCCTAAAATACTAAGTCACAAAGTTGCCTTCCTAATTTGAAACATGTCAAGGCATCGATCATCGGGCACGTAGACTAGGTGTTCTAGATGCGCCTGATTATCTTTGTGAGGCATGGGTTGTGAATGTAGGTTGGACTTAACATGGAACGAGATGCTCGAACCTAGGTAACTAATAAATGGCTTTTTGCTATAACATCATAAGATGTTAGCCCATTTGATCCAAGAGTCAAGTACGAGACATGATTGGAGTTTTCCTACCTAAGTAAATTAACTCTTTAGGTGTACAAGCTCAACTTGACTAATGAGTTGTTGTGAAAAATGGATCTTAGCCCATATTAAATCACTAATGCAAATTATTTAAAGGGATATTAATTCAATTTGTGGGATTATAATAAGACCTCATTTAATCTTGCTAAGTTTTATAATTATAGATTGAAAAATGGCATCTTCATACAATAACTTTTCATTGTGATTTGAGAATAGTTCTCAAGCAAGAGAAGAAGTCGTATGTTTTAGATGCACCCTTGCTTGAATAACTTGTTAGGAATGCCTCTTCAGTTCAAAAGAAAACTTTTGAGACTAAGAAGAGCGACTCCAATGATGTGACCCGTTTGATGTTGGCCATTATGGTGCCTGATTTGCAAAGCAATTGATGGACCAAGAGGCTTATGCGATCATGGTGAACCTCAAGGAGATGTTTTAAGAGCAAGCTTGTCAATAGAGGTTCATGACAACAAAGGCCTTGATTTCTTGTAAGATGGCTACGGGTACTCACCTTAGTACTCATGTACTCAAGATGAAAGGGTATCTTGATACTCTTAAGAAACTTGAGGTACAAGTCTCAAATGAATTGGGCACTAACTTAATCTTGGGTTCATTAACTGATGATTATGATCCATTTTTCATGAATTATAACATGCATGCAATGAACAAAATAGTCACTGAGCTTCATGGGATGCTTAATAATGCTGAAGAGAACATTCGAAAGACTAATCCCGTACTTATGGTTCAAGGGGGCATTAAGAAGGGACCTGCTAAGGGATAGGGGGAGGGAAAGGCAAAAACTAAGTATGACCTAGCTCGGCCTAAGTCTAGTGAGAGTGCAACTTAGGCCCAACCCAAGCCCAAGGCACAAAAGCTCAAGGAGAGCGAGAGCACATGCTTCCATTGCAACAAGTTAGGGCATTGGAGGAAGAATTGTGCTCTTTATGGAAGAACAAAAGAAGAATGGAGCCAAGGCATCCTGTTCTGGTATTTTTGTTGTTGAAATTAACCTTTCTATTTCTACCACTTGGATATTGGATACCAATTGTGGTTCTCACATTTGTTCAAATGTGCAGAGGTTAAGAAATAGATAGTTACTTGGGAAGAATAAAGTGGACCTCCGTGTGGGGAATGGAGCATGAGTTTCTGCCATAGAGATAGGCAACTATCAACTCACTTTACCTTCCGAACTTTGTTTAGATTTGAAAAATTGTTATTATGTGCCTGCTATGAGTAGAAACATTATTTTAGTTTCTTGTTTGGATATGGAAGAATTTGATTTTGTTATTGATAATGGCAATATTCATATTCGTCGCTGAGGCATTTCATATGGCAATGGCATGTTACAAAATGGCCTATATATCCTTGATCTACAAAACAAGTAGTCCATAGACAACATTAATACAAAAAGGGTTAAATCAAATGAATTGAACCCTACTTAATTCTGGCATTGTCGTTTAGGACATATAAATGAAAAACACATTTCAAGGCTCCATAAATCTGAAGTGCTTGGGTCATTCGACTTAGAATCTTATAACACATACGAGCCATGTTTGCATGGAAAGTTGACAAAGAGTACTTTTAACAAGAAAGGTGAGAGGACTAGTGACTTGTTGGAACTAATACACACAGATGTATGTGGGCCATTAAGTACATAGGCTAGAGATGGTTTTAATTACTTCGTAACATTCACAGATGACTTCAGTAGATAGGGTTATGTCTATCTAATGAAGCACAAGTCTGAAACTTTTTAAAAATTTGAAGAGTTTAAGAATGAAGTAGAAAACCAACTTGGCAAAAGTATAAAAGCCGTTCAATTATATCAAGGTGGCGAATACTTAAGCCAAGAATTTGATGGTCATCTGAAGGAGTGTGGAATTATTTCACAGCTCACTCCTCCTAGAACACCACAATGGAATGGTGTGTCTGAAAGGAGAAATTGAACTCTATTGGACATGGTTCGATTGATGATGAGTCAAGCTAATATTCTTGTCTCATTTTGGGGTTATGCATTAGAAACTACTACGTTTTTATTGAACCATACTCCAACTAAAGCAGTTGAGAAGACACCATACAAGGTATGGATTGGAAAAGAAACCAATTTGTCATTTCTTAGGATTTGGGGTTGTGAAGCACATGTTAAGAAATTAACATCTAAGAAACTAGAGTCCAAATCTACTGTCTACTTATTTGTGGGTTATCCCAAAGAAATAAAGGGATACTGCTTTTACTCACAAGTCGAGAACAAAGTATTTGTTGCTCGCAAGGCTGTTTTCTTGGAAAAGGAATTCCTTCTCAAGAAAGACAGTGGGAGTAAAATAGAACTTGGAGAAATTCAAGTACCACAAACTCCTGTAGAGGATGAGTTGGAAATGGGATCAAGTTCACAACCAGTTGTGGAACAAGAACCTAGAAGGTCTGGTAGGGTACATCCGGAGATTGAGAGATACAGATTTCTAATCACTGATAGTGACACTATTGAGTTAGTTGATCGTGAGGATCCAACTACCTACCGAGAAGCTATTGAGAGCTGTGACTCGAAAAATTGGCTTGAAAAAATAAAATTCAAGATGCAATCAATGTACGATAACCAGGTTTAGACCTTGGTTGATCCATTGGAAGGTGCTAAGGTAATTGAATGCAAGTGGCTATTTAAACTCAAAGCAGACAAGACCTACAAAGGTATACTAGTAGCAAAAGGTTTTCGACAAACTCATGGTGTAGACTATGATTAGACCTTTTCGCCTGTAGTCATGCTCAAGTCCATTAGGATCTTAGTTGCTATAGCTGCATATCAAGACTATGAGATATGACAAATGGATATAAAAACTGCTTTCCTCAATGGAAATTTACTTGAGGATGTGTATATGACACAGTCCGAGGGTTTTGTCAATCCCAAGCATCCTAAGAAGGTTTACAAGCTTCAAAAATCCATTTATGGATTAAAGCAAGCATCTCGAAGTTGGAATCTCCGTTTTGATGAAGCAGTCAAAGAATTTAACTTCATAAAAAATGAAGATGAGCCTAGTGTGTATAAGAAGGTTAATGGGAGCATAATAGTATTTCTGGTCCTATATGTGGATGACATCCTTCTCATTTGGAATGATATTCAAACATTGCAAAAGGTTAAGCAATGGTTGAGGAAGTGTTTCTCAATGAAAGACTTAGGTAAAGCCAAAACAATAATTAGTATTCAGATCTATACAGATAGATCGAATCGACTATTGGGACTAAGTCAAGAAAAGTATATAGACAAAGTACTAAACCATTTTAGTATAGGAGACTCAAAGAAAGGTTGCATACCTTTGGCTTTGGGAGTTCCTTTGACTAAAGAACGGTGTCCTAAAACTAAAGAGGAGAGGGACAACATGAGTAGAATCCCATATGCATATGCTATTTGATCTATCATGTACGTTATGTTATGTACTAGATTGGATGTTGCTCATGCACTGAGTATAACCAGTAGGTTTCAGCAAGACCTTGGTAAAAAGCACTGGTCTGCTGTAACAAGGATTCTTAAGTACTTACGAAGGACTAAGGATCACTTCTTGGTGTATGGTGGTCAAGAAGAGCTCGTCATACAAGGTTATGCCGATGCTGCTTTTCAGACCAGTACTTAGGATTCCAGATCACAATCCAGTGTTGTTTTCGATTTGAACGATGGTGTTGTCAGCTGGAGAAGCCCAAGGCAAGAGGCCATTGCCGACTCAAGTACAAAATCTAAGTATATTGCAGCGAGTGAGGCAGCAAAGGAAGCTGTTTGGATTAGAAATTTGATTTTTGGATTAGGAGTGCTCCCAATCATCCTAGATCTATTAGAAATTTTCTGTGACAATAACGGGGCCATCACATAGGCCAAGGAGCCCCAGTCACACCAGAAATCCAAACACATACTCAGAAGGTAACAACTGATCAGAGAGATCATTGATCGTGGGGATGTCAAGGTTAGCAAGATAGCAAGTGAAAACAATGTAGCAGATCCTTTGACGAAATAGTTGCGCCCAAATCTATATGAAGCTTATTTGAGAGCATTCGGTATTAGGACTATGCCCAATTGGGACTAGTGCTAGTGAGAGATTGTTAGTGTAAGCCCTAGCCCCAATCCATTATTATAAAACACTTAAGTTAATAAATGAGGCATTTGTTTTATCTATTGTATTCCTATGCATATCAATTGATAGAACTATCCAAGAATGTTGTTTCAGTTTAAGTTATCATGTGTGAGGCACATGGTTGTAAGACCTTGAAAAAATAGAGACTTCATTCTAAATATCCCTAGTCAGTCATTGTTATGGGAATAACAAATAAATTAAGAATTGTATGCTCTCTCTGATAAGATGATTTTTGTCTTACGGATCATAAGGATAAGAGTGTCAATTAGAGATCATATATACATGTCTAAAACATGGTATATGGATTCAATCCATTCATGAGAAACTACATGGTACAAGTCATAAGTGTTTCTCATGTGCAAGTTTTGCACTGGAGTTCTTAGACCTAAAATCCTTATGAAACTCTTTATGAATTACTGTGTACTTTGACATACACCTAACATACTCGTAATAGGGTGACAAGTATGGGTATGATTAGGTATGCACTAATTCATGTTAGAAAGCATGAGAGAAGTGAAGGAATTATCCCTCTCAATAAGAGACAAAATATCATCGGCCACTTATCAGTGAACTGAGAAGTGTATGGCCATACCAAGATGAAATAATGAGTAATCATTATTTATCTGAGAGTTCAGTGTCACTGGAATATCAAAAAAGGAATTAGTATATATAAGGATGACTAGTTCCATGGCTTATATTAATTCTGATATTTAAGGGTAAGGGACTATGAAAAATTGCATTAGGTCACTAAATGTCATTTTCATTTTCATTTAATTTGGAATGTTATAATATCTTGCTAGAGAATATATATAGCCTTCGAATTAATTTATTAATTCATTGCCAATATTAAATTGACCTATTGGATTGTACACAAAGTATTGGCCTTAAAATATTTAAATAGTATATTGGCATTAATTTAGGTTTTATTTAAATTCAAATTAATGTATATAATGGGTATTAAAATTGCTAATTGAACTGATTCTCGTAAATAGGTTTTTGCCTTGAACAACTAGTTGTTTAAGGAAAATCTATAAAAATAGTTTTTGCCTTAAACAGCTAGCTGTTTAAGGCAAATCTTTTAATCAGGTTTTTTTCCTTAAATAACTAGCTGTTTAAGGCAAATATGTTAAACAGTTGGTCCATGAGAGAAATATTCGGCATGCACAAGGTTTAATTTCAATTAATTAATTATCTTAGGGTAATTAATGTAATTGAGTATTAAATCCTAAATTGTATTTAAATCAAAATAAAACACTTAAGAGGGAGATAATGTGACCGAAAATTCAAGGAAAAATCCTAGTAAATTACGGCAACTATTAATCCCTAATGAAGTGGTTGATTTTTGATTAAATGACTAATGCCATTTGAATTTGAAACCTAAGAGAATTTGAACCAATTTAAATCACTTAATTAGGAAGTGATGAAGGCTGAAAAATATTCATTATTCCAAGGGGATTTTGGCATTCACATCTTTCCTAAATTAATGATATAAATTGGTTAATTATTTTGACCTAGTGTGACAATTCTCTCTCTAGTGCCGTCACTCTCAAGAGAACGAATTCTTTCTTCATCTCTTTTGTTCTTGGGCACTAATAGCAACCTAAAAGAAGAACAAGATCAAATCTTGTGGCTTCAAACCAATCCCATTACCAAATACTAAAAGATTAGAACTAGCACTCTTGTTTTAAGCCATCCTTGCTAGTGTGGGTGTGAGCACAGAGAGGAGTGGCGTAAAGGCAGCTCTTTTGGCATTGGTGATCAAGATCTAAGGCATATAGATCCATCTTATTTGCTGGTCATCATCAAAATCAAGTTTTGAAGTGCATCTAAGGTTGTAAGTTTTTCAAAACCCTAAAATTGCATGATTTGATTCATTGTTGCATATTGCGTGGCATGTATGATCTAAATTTTTAATTTTTCCACTGCATGATCATCATGTATATGCCATGTGATATCCCTTCATAGTCCACTAGAATGTTAACTCTTTCCTTGATTCTTCCACCAAATTTTAGCAATGGTTCCACTCCTTCTTCAATTTAGGGTTCTTAATCCAAAATTACAACCCTATAATTTTTACCCTTATACTATAATATAGTTTCTCTATTTTCTCAAAATATTTCTCTCAATTTTTCTTAATCATTTCTAGAATTCCATAAACAAATCACGGTGTAACTTGAAAAGCTATAAAATATATATTTGTAGGTAAGTGGCTTGACTATAGTGCACTCCAAGTCGAGAAAACCAATCATTTTAGACTTATTTCCTATTTTAGGGTATTCTCCCCTCATAGAGGAAAAATTGGAAATATTGCCAAGTCGTTAAATAAGTAATTAAAATCATATTCTAGGTGAAAAATGTTAAAAAATAGGTGAAAAACCAATTTCAAAATTTTTTTGATCTTACTTAGTGTCAGGAGGGTTGAAACCAACACTAGTTAGACCAGTGTCAATGCTCATGGGACCAGCATCAGTGCTAGGTTCTTAACCGGCGTCAGCTTTTTTTCGAGCCAACTATAAAGAAAAGAGATAATTGCCAAGTATTCCTGAGCCCTTTTATAAGTCAATATAAATTTTTTCAAAACAAAAGCACATATTTTATCCATTTTCTAGCCATTTCCAATCTTTTTCCATGTGTTTTCTACCCATAAAAAGTTTATTTTTTTCATTTGAATATTTATTATGGCTTTATTTATATCAAAACTAGTTTTTTTTTTAGTTTTTATCCATGTTTACTATTTTAAGCCATTTCTAACCATTTTAAAATAAATATCCTTTTAATCATCAATTTGGTTTAAAATTTCCCTTTTGCCCATATAGGACTTCTTAAACATTCTAAATGTTTCAAGCCATTAGAGGTCATCTCACATGGTTATTCAATCTTGGTTTCATCATTAAGTAATTGAGATTAAGCTGAGAAAAAAAACCATTACTAACAATAATGATTATAACTCAAAGATTTTTTTTAAATTAATTATTAGGGGAACTTTTGAAGTGAGGTCTCACAGTTTTCCAATGGAATTGCCATTATACACTTTTCCACACTCCCCTTTCTGCCTTACTTTAAAATAATCAATAACTCATGTAACACCCTAATCCACTAACCATGGATAATCATCAATCATCAACATTAAGCCTAGTAAAAACTAGGCAAAAGTAATAATAATAATAATAATAAGACAAGCCATAATTACATGCCACAATAAATTAAAATCAAACTTATAAATAAGAAGGCCAACTATATAAGGAAATCCTCAGACAACTGCACTTTGCTAGGTCCTTTCTTCAAGAGTTGTCTAGCCACTATAGCTATCGATCCACTAGAGCTTATCCTGAAACCTACATGGATAAACAAACCCATGCTAAGCTATAAAGCTTAGTGGGGAACAAACTCTATAGATTACTTCCTTACATAATTCACTTCATTATATACAAGTTCCTATATAACACATAATAACGAATGAGTCTATTATATTTATCATTTCACAATGAACATTTGGGGAAGTCCCCAAAACTTAGTAAGAATACTGTATTTACTAATGTTTAGAGCATTTTGCAAAATATCTTCATTCGAAACTTGTCAGTTTACTAATCATCAACTTTATACTCTTCTTCCTTTAAACTAGCTTGATTCATACTTTTTTTGATCCTTACTACTTCAGAATTCAAACATCCAGATTATTGATAGTACAAGCTTTAACTTAATTCATTAATCACATGTTTACATAAGTTATGCATTCAACATCAGATCCATGCACACGAGAGTGCTTATGCCATGTAATAATCATAAAGTTATTATTAGACATGATTTCTTCATATATCTTTATACAGTTCTAATTTCATGTTCATACAGGTTATCCCTTAATGCTATCTTATCATTGCAATTTAAACATCATACCACATCATATTATATCATGTTTTACACTTTGGTTTATATCATAATCATACATATACATTTATATGTTTAAATGATCATATACATACTAATAGGTTTTCATGTCATTTCAACGAACATGTATTACATATCATGATTAACAGACAAAGTTTCCATACCATATGCAGACCTGTCAAACTTTCACATACATAAAGATCATTATGCATACTATAGTTTGTATAACTTTTAATACAATATTATATGCTTCTGGCCCATCTATTCATCGTGGAACCTATTGGTGGAACTAACACCAATTACCACACGGGAACCTTCCTCATAAATAGATGTAAGATATCATAATCATATAACACATAATATGGCATTTCATTTCATAGACATGGTTTATAGCCAACAAGAATTAGGATACAACACCATAGTAGGCCATTCATCATGCTTACATTACCTAAATGGGGCAATCATTGCATGTTTTACTTTATCTTATGTACATTTACCATCTTTCATAGCCTGCCTAAGTACTAATTCAAAGGGGTGGATAACGGGAGCAAAGGATACCCGAATGTATCAAACTATGGATATCCAAAGATATCAAACAATGGACCCAAATCGGTCAAATAATAGTTCCAGCAAGGAATAAACTATAAACCTAAAAGGCCGAATGTTGGTTCCATTAAGGAATAAGACCCAAACGGGGTCAACTATCACTACAAGAAAATCTAAAAATAGCAACAAAAATAATTATGTTGCTAAATTAGCAACGAAAAATAGATTTAGCAACGGAAAAATTTTTGGTTATCTTCCATTGCTAAAAGTGGAGGAAATTTTTGGTGCCAAAATTTAGCAACGAAAATTAGCAACGGAATCACTATTCCATTGCTAATTAAGGCTCCAAAAAAATCTGAATGAAAAATAGCAACGAAATATGATTTTTGTTGCTAATTTAGCAACGAAATTTAATTTCCGTTGCTAGAAGATTATTCGGTTGCTAAAATAGCAACCGATATATATTTTCGTTGCTAAATAGCAACCAAAACAGAATTTCGTTGCTAATTTAAATTTTCAATGAAAAATAGCAACCGAATTAATTTTTGGTTGCTAAAATAGCAACGGAATTTATTTTCGGTTGCTAAAATAGCAACCAAAATACATTTCCATTGCTATTTAGCAACCAAAATAGAATTTTGTTGCTAAATAGCAACCGAATTTATTTTTTGTTGCTAAAATAGCAACGGAATTTAAATTCCATTGGTAAATTGTGTTATTGATCATTATAATTTACTACTAATTAAATTAATATTATTTTTTACTTGAATGGGGAAACAAGTTGACAATGCTGGTCAAAGCAAGAGATCAACAAATTGTAAATTATGAATATCAAACATGAATAATTATTCATAACTATAAGTTATAAGTGCTCAATAGCCTTCCTAAAATTATGATAATTATTCAATATGAATTATTTAATAT
This sequence comes from Excoecaria agallocha, assembly GCA_037975025.1. Classification (NCBI taxonomy): domain Eukaryota; kingdom Viridiplantae; phylum Streptophyta; class Magnoliopsida; order Malpighiales; family Euphorbiaceae; genus Excoecaria; species Excoecaria agallocha. The sequence continues at coordinate 83,959,807 of CM075808.1, read as the reverse complement.
GAGCATAATTTTTTTAATAATAAAAATTTCAACATTAATTTTATCTTTTCTTTATTCTCTAAAATTCTAAAAGAAAAGAGAGGTTAATAGAAATATTTTTAATAATAAAATTTCAACATTAATTTTATCGATATACGACTCATCGTTATATAACATTCGTAGACTAATTATTTAATTTCTTATGCAATTGTAGTTTTTAATTTCTTACATAGTAAAAATTGATCAAAAATTTTTTCTTTGAATATTAGTTTATATATATATATATATAATAAAAATTCAAGGTCGAATTGTACGTGGGCTGGCCTAGAGTATTTCAAGCCCAAGAATAATGATCTTTTAAGCATATCCAATATAACTCATGTGTATAATGCCCCTAAAACAAGGGTCAGTTGAGAATTTGATCTTATATTGGTTGCTATTATTTTAAAAGTTTTTAAAATAATAATGTGAATCAAAACTATATCTTAGAAATTAATAATAGGAAAAAAATGAAACAAAATAAAAGTATAATAATAATAATAATAATAACAACAAAATTTCAGAGTCCCTAGAACTTTCGGGAAAAAGTAAAAATTTTAAAAACAAAAGGAGAAGAGAAAGAGGGAGGAGAGAGAGAGGAGGGAGGAGAGAAAGGGGAGAACAGGAATTCTCACCTTCAGTTGGCCGACGCCGTTGTGGCAACTGGACCATCACCGGCGATGCCTTCCGCTGCCGCTCGCCAGCCATGTCATCGTCCCCCTGCCGCTATGGTGTTGCGTTTACTGTCTCTTGTGTCCCGATCCTCTCCCATAACCGAATCTTTTTCCTTCCTCTCCAACGACGTACGGCGGTAACCGATAAAATAAGCAGTAGCCTAGAACCCCTGGAGGTTAGGTGAGCCAGTAGAAACTCTCTCTCCGGTTGTCCTTCTCCGGAATCAAGCAGATCGATGAAGAATACATCCTTGACTTTCGATGTAGATCTAGGCCATGAACGGAGTTCGTTAGGCACGTGAGCACCACCATTGGATTTCTCTCGCCATCAACTACCCCCAGGTGTCTTTGGTTTTACACCGGCGAGGCTCCGATGAAACTCTAGTGAGGCTCCGGCGACGAGCTAAAGTGAGGAAAAACTTTGAAATTCAACCCTAAATGGTATGTGACTATCAAATATGCTTTCAATTAAATAATTTAAGTGAAAATCGAGTTTTTGTCTGAAGTTTTAAATTGGTTGAAATTAAATGACTTGCTTTTGTGTGTTTTAAGTTGTACATCATATTATATTTATGTATATAAATGGTGGTTGAATTGCTTGAACATTGGAATGTGGTGGTTGTAATTATTGTTAATAGTTGCCTAAAGAAACTAGTTACAGGATACTATTAAGCCATTTTTGTGTTTTAGTTAACTAAAATTAATTGAGATGTGAAAAGTATGGCATTGTAATTATTGAAAATGCATGAGAGGACCTTTTAATGCAATCAACAGAATATAGTTGAACTTTAAGTGATAAATTTATATATGTAATATTAGGAAATTTGTGAGTAATTTATGATTTAAAATTTTGTACATCATATTTAAAAAGCAAGAGAACTTTTTATATTTTTCTTCTGAAAAGAAAAGAGTGTTTTACCAACAAAATTTATTTCTTCCCAGGTGTAGATAGAGAGGGTGAAATAGTATTGAGAGTTCCTTGAATAGGTAGGTTACTTGTTGGCAGAAAGGTTGTATAGGTTTCAAAGTAATGAAAACTCCGCAAAATAGTGATTTCTAAAAATGACCTAAGAAAATGGGGATAAAGTTTAGGGGTACAGTAATACTTTGTATATATTTGCATATATATAGCATTTTATTATTGATTTCTAAAAATCCTAAGAAAATGGGGATAAAGTTTCTAATGTAGGTGGAACTGGAAAGAGTGAATGGAGTAGGTATTGTTAATTCCAAAACTTTAAAGCTTTGTACTTTGTTCTCACAAATACAAAAGTTTATTTCTGCAGCTTTAATTCATTGCTATTTTAGGCTGGCTTCTGAAGCACGTAGATGATTTTTACCCACTTTTGAAGTTGAAAATGGCCGCCAGGCATGCGGAGAACCAGATCCCACCACAACCTCATTGGGGTTTATGTTATTCCATGCTTCATAAAGTTTCTCGTAGCTTTGCTCTCATCATTCAACAGCTTGGCACTGAGCTACGTGATGTTGTGAGTTTTATTTATCTTATTTTGTTCTTTTAAAGTTTGCATCTTTGTATTCTTTACCCGCTGTTTGTTTTTGGGTATTCAATTTTGGATTGGTTCTGGGACCTGTTTCATCTTACAATTATTGTAATGGGTGTGATATGGTGCTAATTCTTTATTGAATGGGTATCCTCAGGATGTTCAAAAATTATAATTATTTGGTTCTAATTCTTATGTGTCTTTATATATAGGGAAAAGAGAAGGTGAGACAGAGCTAAAATTGTGTTATTGATCATTATAATTTACTGGTAACCAGTGGTGTTGTGATTTCTGGTTTTGAAAAAACAAAAAAATTATTCTTATTTTCTATGTCGTAAATGAAGTCTTGGCTTTTAAATACGAGTGCTACTGTAGCACCCTTATCCTATAATCTGTACATATCACTTTATCCAACTCATTACACATGAGTTACTGTGTAACATAAACATATAATCGAACTTAATATATAAGAGTGCTACACTTCTAAAAGAAACTATTCAATGAACGATAAAGTCTCTTTTACGCATTACAACAACTGTTTAACACATTTTTTTTTACATACAATATCTCTAATACCACAAAATCTTTACTATATACAAAGAGCCTAAATACAAGTCTATAATTGTCTCTCTCATTGACTTGAGTTGGCCTTCCAGCTACAGATTTCACCCCAACAACCTACACGGATGAAACACCCGTGCTAAGCTATAAAGCTTAGTGGGGAACTAAAAATATGACAAACGATCACTCACAGTGATCGTCAACAAGCACACACCATGTCTCAAATACAACAATGATTTATCACAATGAATAAAATTTAACATTCATATCAACTTATGAAATTCATAAAAATTCAATGGTAACATTTACATTTATGCTACAATTACCATGTATAATAATGTAAGCCTCAATGTCCTATGACTTTAAATTCAACTAATAATCATGTGAATAACCTTTGAATTAATACTAAACCATACTAGCATAATTATCCATTATCTTTTTATCTATACTCGTATGTCTATGATATAAACCCATTAGAATTAAAATGGCAAAACAACACTTCCAAATGCCATGAGATCTTTATAATATTATAAGGTTACTTTATATAGCATAAGTTACAAAAAAAAGCCTATCAATTAAACATAACAATTATACAACATTGCCAGATTATTCTTATATACCCAAGTTATAGGTCTTAGTTATGCATACATCACACCGTAAATAACAAACACAATTTCATTAAATGTGTACATATAAGCAATGTGAACATATAAATATATTCATAAGAAAACTATTTCAAAAACGCTGGTTGTTACTGACTAACTCTTATAATCTTTAATATGAAATATGCTTATGCAATTATAAAATTATTGCATCCATTAAATATCAGAATACTCTTTAACCTAATAAAAACTCCTTCATATATCATGAATTGACATACATCTAGAAAAAGACTTATGATCACAAAAGACCCACATATGTATACCATCAATTTATCCAAGGTAACTTTGGTGTACAGCCTGCACTTTTCTAAAGAGGTGGATAACGAGTTATACGGTGGTACCCGAAGGTACTAGGTCACCCAAAGGCACCAAAGAGATACCCGAAGGTATAAATTGATTGATTATAAAGGTGGCACCTGAAGGTACAAGTCTGTTTAGTCACCCAAACGGGGTTGACTACAACCCAAACGGGGTTGAAAATGATCCAAACAGGACCATGTCTATTTAGTCACCCAAACGGGGTTAACTACAACCCAAACGGGGTTGAAACTATCGCAGCTGCAAGGTACCCTTATAGGCATGCCTATCTATCCACTTCCTAGTCTCAACGCAGGCAATAAAATCAATTTACTTTATCCTTCATTTAATCATCCATATTCTTATATGCACATGTATACTCTTGTGTAACTGTAAACAATATATTCATATAGACAATCATGTGCAACTTTCTATAAATCTGTGAGCGTATTCGCTGTTGGGTATTACCATTTAATACTTGTAATCTTATTCAATCATGTAACTATTCCCCATGTCAAGACTATACTTATATAATGCCATTTGTACCCATACATATTTATGTAAATATATATATAGTCTCATATCACATTGCCATTGTATGCTTTAATAAGATTTCTATAATTTAGTCTATAGCACTGTAGATTTGTATTTTTGCATGTTAACATGTAATAGCACATATGCCTAATCATGTCATTTCAATTAAGTAAAGACATATTCATATATTTCACTTTAACATATTCTTTGATTCATTACTCTAAAATAGTTTTCAAGCTTCGATCCCAACCATGTAAGATCATACATATCTATATATATGCACACATATATTCTACTAGTCATATTACTTCTTTTCTTTACAAGTAGAGTTAATATTTCAAACCATAAGTATCATACGAACAGTCATGGGTAGCATTTTTAATATTGACTATCATTTATGTATTCGTACCCATATTTGATCTCTATTGCAGGCAACACTATGTTCATGTTCATTTCATACTTCAAAGCTGTACTTATAGTATACCATTTGGACATGCATATAATCTCATCTATTAAGTGACATTCAATCATTTTCTATCTCATAGGGCAATTGCATGCTCATGCACTCATAAATATAATCATAGATTGTACATACCTGTAGTACATTCGCATCTAGTAAGCTTGTTCTTGTAAGCATGATTATCAATATGTATACCTCAATCACTCATCAATCATATGCTATACATATATCAATATGTTAGCATATGTCACACACATTTAACTTTCATCCTGAACTTACACTTGAACATATTATCTTTAAACAAGACATCATGTCACAATCATATTATCATACACATATATGATTAACAATAATTTCATAATTATTCATGGTACTATAACTTAACTATTAATGCACAATTTCCATGATGCATAGGTATACATTCATAGACAATTTTCAATGTAAATGATACAAATCATGCAAATCTATATATATATCCTTTGATACCAATCTATATACACATGAGTTTAGAGCTCTCGTATACTTGCATTCAAGGCCTATTTTGTTCAGTTATATGTGTATCATATGGGGGTAGCCAAATATATTGATAAAGGGGAATAAAAAGCAAAGTTATGGGCAGAAATCATGGTGTCGCTCTCGCGGCAAGTGTCGCGCTCACGACAGTATGTCTGGCCCTACGACTTTTACACCTTGTTCCCAGAATCCTGCAAACTGCTTAATAACTTAATCTTGTACTTCATTTTTGATATAGTAAACGGCCTTTTTAGAAAAAGTTGTCTTCTACAAAGTTATAGATATACATGTCTAGTTTCTAGAAAATCAAAAATATTTGCAATATCATTTCTAGAACTTGAAATTACTAAAGACTGTTCATGAGCACAAGACTGCACACTTATCGGATTTTCAAGCTAGGTTATGACCCATTGAGAGACATAATTTGAGTGTGATTTCTTCTTATGAAATATTTGTCTATACGTCTAATTTAACACCCAATTGTAATCATCTAATTATCTATTCTCAAACTCAAAATATCACCAAATGAATACAGCTAGGTCCACTGAACCCAAACCCAAAATTTTCAAACTCACATGCATGTTCTTTTAAACATCAAAGATTGATGTTTTATTTCAAGTTACTCATCAAATATACTTTCATACATTATATTATAACTTTTATATATTAACATCAATTTAAAATAAACTATAATCAAGCTTTTAACAATCTATTTATCCTAGCTATATCAAATAACACATGCAAAGTAAAAATCTTACAATTACATCTCTCTAAACCATTTCACCAACAAAAAATGCATCTCTCCCATATATAAGTACACAAATCCAGCAACAATAGTCTCTTGCAACAAGAGTAATATTCCCAAACATCACACTATATCTATATTTCAATACAAATAATACATGCAAGAAGAGAAAGATGTTCCCAAACCTGTTTTGAAATTCCAACTCTCTTCAAAATCTTCTTTCACTCTTCTTAATTGCTTAAACCCTTGAAAGCATCTTTAAATCTAGACTTCCTTCTTTGCATAAGATAGAAATATGAAGATGTTCTTGGAGTGAAAGGGGCAGGATTTTATGGTAGAGAAGGAGAAATTTCAATCTTTTTATGATAGAGAGAGAGAGCAAGGTCTTTAAGATAAAGAGAGAGAGAAATGAGTAATTTGTGTTCAACTTATTATTTTCTTCATCAAAGAGACGTCCCTCTCTCCTTCAAATCATCATTTTTTTGCTCTCTTATTTGCATTAATTCAGATTTTATAATGCAATGAAAATTCTCCTTTTGATCCTTCAAAGTTTTGCATGTCACACTAAAGACATACAACTTTTTGCATGCTATAAAGTGACCCCTCCACTAACTCTTTTTCTTAAATCAACCATTATATTTAATCCATTTTATGAATTGACCTCTTAATATATGATTTTATCCACATTTGACCCTTAAAATTCCATATTTATAAATTGACCCCTAAATTAAAACTTCATGCTAAACATACTCACTTTCTACTGCTCACTATCCAATTGTTACATAATATTTTTCACATGGAAAACGACATTTTTCAAGAAACTTTTATTCTTAAAAATTGATACTTAAGATCTTAACTATATGATATAAAAATTTCAAGTCATTTTGATGTATATCCCAGGAGTTATATTATAAGAAACACCTACTGCTCCGATGACCCGCCAAATGAAAAAGGGCTACTGTTTTGGGCATTTTTGAATACCTTAGAGGCAAAATTTCACTATTGTTATTTCTATAACATTTGTAGAAAAAGAAGTCCCGGTTCTATCCCAACTAAAATAATTAAATTTGGAGTTCAAAAACTCAACTTATGATTAAAATAGTCATTAGAGGTCAATCCGAATTTCTGGACAGCACTTTCACATTAATGCCTAATATCTTAATTCAAGTCAATATACTTATAAAATCCATAATCAACACAAGTATTAATGCATACAAGAAATAATAGTTCCCAAACAATATCTTAACTATATTTTTGCTCTAATGAAACATACTATGCTATAATGTCATTTGACTATGGTATACTCTATCTCTTAAAACCATGAATCCATTGGATCATAAGTACTACCAATTTATCCCCTAATGCTCAATTTGACTTTAATGACATATGTTTGCCTTTGAATTCCACTAGAGCCTCTTTAGGGTCCTTACAGCTACTATAAAAAAAAGGAGTGTTGTGCATAGTTATATGGCCTAACCAACTACATTGATGTAGCGATTTAGGCTAAACTGAGTCTTCTTTTTTGGAAATTGATTTACAAATCTACTTGCATGTATTATTTCATGTCTGAGTCGTGCTTTATTTCAACATGAATGTTTTAAATCAAGAGCTTCAACTTTTCTATTTTCTTTTCATGAATATATTCCTGGAACTTTATTAAAGTCAATATCTGATATTCCCCTTAGCAACAGGTTTTACTAGGCTTTTTCAAGTTATGATGCCACACTTGAGGAGTCTTTTCAGCCGTGTGAATTAAGAGCATTCTTGTACATGCAGCATAATAGAGCACGTAATATAGTTCTTTAGTGTGAATTAGAAGGAGAATCATGTACGTGTAGTGTAACAGAGCACACGATCTAAGTCTTTAAATGTAAAATGCTTTTGAGAATTAAGTTGTAGCATAATTTCCTGTTTAGCTATTGTGAAGCTTTTGATTGCATGATTTCAATTTCATATCCATTGAAATTTAGTAAATTGGGACATATAATGAAATGCTTGTTTTTGATGTAGGATTTCTATGTGAATGATTCTCCCCTTCTTATGTCATACATTTTCAGGAAGTTAACAATGTGTAAATCAATAGGATTTCAGTCATACCCGTAGGAATGGGAATAATACTAATTAGACTAGCATATAATAATGGTTTTCTGATATTAAAAAACTGTAATTATGTTTAGCGACGGATTGGCGATGGACGAAACCGTCATTAATTTTTTTACTTATGGGTGAATTTAGCAACGGAAAATGAATTCCGTTGCTAAAATAGCAACTGAATATATTTTTCCGTTGCTAATTTTAGCAACGGAAGTTATATTTTGTTGCTAAATTCAACAAAGTCATTGAATCTTGCAGTGTTGAATTTAGCAATGGAATTCATTTTTCGTTGCTACATTTAGCAACAAAATTAAATTTTCGTTGCTAAATTTAGCAACGGAAAAAAATTTCGTTGCTAAAAATAGCAACTGCCGAATTAGCAACCGAAATTTTCGTTGCTAATTTCCATTGCAATTTTTTATTAGCAACGGAAAATTGACTTTTTCCGTTGCTAATTTCCATTGCAATTTTTTATTAGCAACGGAAAATTGACTTTTTCGTTGCTAATTTCCATTGCTAAATTGCAATTTTCTTGTAGTGTATGGCAGCTGCAACTATATCCCTTTAGGCATGCCTATCTAATCCACAACTGAACTAAGACCTGTAGGCTGAACCACTTTAAGAACATCTTTGATTTATCATATTAATCTTTACTTAGTACATCATTTGGCTGAAAGCCACAATTTATAAGAGAATGCATATCATTCTTAACATACAACAATGTTGAGCTTTAGGCTCCATTACACATGGATGCTGGTTATGTAACCACATAGTTGCATCAACATTATTCATAAATGTCATAGTAGTTACATGATAATGCAATCATAATAAAGTATTGCTTTCATTTATCATTCTCATCATACCTAGTATTATACGTGAAGCCAATAAGGTAATTATAAAAGTGTAGTTCTTGCTATTAAGAGTCTTCATAAGATTATATGCATGTCTATATTATATGCATGTCCATATATATATATGAGCATATAAGGCAACTTGAATCATAGCAGCACATACCCTATAGGTACTCATATTAGATCACATAAGGAGTTGAACTACTCATCATAGCATGGTAACATTAATTATAAAACATTGAATTACATAACTCATTTATAATTCTCATTGACGTACCTTATTGCAATTTGTCGTGAGCATCCTTCACATACTATCATAATTCACATCAAAAATTAATTATTTAAAGCAATACTCATGCGTTTATGATCCAAATAGTAGTAATATACGTAGGTTCTCTTATAACTTAAAGGTCAACACTTGTTCATAATTATTCCCTTGATTCACTTCAATGGTCCATAAGATTATGGACAATAAGTTATACACCTTAAAATAATCATATATACTTCAATCATCTTGTATTTTTTCATCTTGTAACATTTTATACTTAGGTAGGTTATGTGTGATTATTTCATCTTAGTCGTTAGCACACTACTGATGGGCGTATGCTAACCATAATATAGTATAGGAACAAGCAAACAGGCGAGTAGGTTTTTATATATAAATGTTGATCATTAATTCTTCTTATGACCTTGAGTGTATTCAAGCTCTTATAGTTTCATAATTTAACATAAATTATGACATCTAATTTCTTATAACTTGGATATGTAACCTTGTACCTCTTCTCTTATTATCACTAGGCTATGTCCTAGTATTCTCATGTCATTGTAGATGAATATCAATGTGTAATATTTTTGGACAAAGCCAAATTACATGTGTATAATCATTATAATACAATCAATTACAAGTGAACACTTTCATGTATTATAATGTTAGTGTTCATTTACTACCTTTATTCTCATATATCATTTCATTTAATCATGCTTAGTATCGCCACTTATCTTTATTTTATACTTAAAATGTTTTAAAATTACTTAAAAAGGTTTTAGACCAACTTTGGTGACACTATAGGGCTTAAAAATCATGTTTAGGTCAAGTAGGGAAGTGTCACGAGTCGTAAGGGCTGTCACTACTCTTGAAAGGGAGCAAACTTCACGACTCGTGCACTTGTTCACTAGTAGCACATGTCACGAGTTGTGAACAATCATAGGTAGTTTTCTGAGTTTAACTTGTAAACAATTTTTGACCAACCAAAAGTCATTTTTAGAAATAATGATCTTCTACAAACTTATTACACTATGTTTCTAGTTTTTAAAATATAAAAAATCATCTTGATATCATTTCTATATTTTTAGATATTTACAAGAAACTAAGGTATGCTCCTAGTGACTGGGTAGCAAACTGTTCCAGAATTCAAACTGAAATATGACCTAGTTAGAGACAAATTTAGAACTTGGTTTCTTCATATGAAATATAGGTATGGAAGTATGTTTTCAAATGCAACAAGAATCATTCAATTTGGTGTTCTCTATCTCAACTTATAAGAAAAAAGTCCAAATAGTTCTATTAGTCATGAAGATATGTTTGACTCATGAAAAGACTCACGAGTGAAGCAAGAAGGCTAAACTTCACTACTCATAAAGGGGTTCATGAGTGAAGCAAGAGGACTCATTTTCATGACTCGTGAAAGGGCTCAAGAGTGAAGCAAGAGGTCTAACTTTCACGACTCGTGAAAGGGCTCACGAGTGAAGCAAGAAGGTTGAATTTCATAACTCACGAAGGGATTCACTAGTCGGACAAGAATGCACAACTCGTGAAAGGATTCACGACTTAGTAGCTAAAGAAGAATAACACATTCATGAGTGACCCAAGGCAAAAGATGCACGACTCGTGAAGAAGTTCAAGACTCGACACCCTAAGCAAACAATCTTGCACTACAAGAAAATCTTGAAATAGCAACAAAAATGATTCCATTGCTAATTTAGCAACGGAAAGCCAATTCCGTTGCTATTTAGCAACAAAAAATCAATTTCTTTGCTAAAATTGGTTAAACTTTGTAGATTTAGCAACGGAAAAATTTTTGGTTATTTTTCGTTGCTAAAAGTGGAGGGAATTTTTGGCGCAAAAATTCAGCAACGAAAATTAGCAACGGAATCACTATTTCGTTGCTAATTAAGGGGCCAATAGATGGTGGAAAAAATTGGAATGAAAAATAGCAACAGAGTATGATTTCTGTTGCTAAATAGCAACATATTTTATTTTCGATTGCTATTTTAGCAATCGAAATATATATCCGTTGCCAAATAGCGACCGAAATAGAATTCCGTTGCTAATATTTATTTTCAATGAAAAATAGCAACCGAATTAATTTTCGGTTGCAATATATTTTCATTGCTAAATAGCAAACGAAAAATAATTCAATTGCTAAATAGCAATCGAATTTATTTTTGGTTGCTAAAATAGCAATGGAATTTAGATTCCATTGCTAAATTTTGTTCCAAAAGATGGAAAATATTTTGGAACAAAATTTAGCAACGCAATATGCTTCCGTTGCTATTTTAGCAACGGATTTTAAGTTTCGTTGCTATTTTGGTTGCTACTTTATAATTTGCCCTAGCTATAAATTTATCATTTTCTTCCACCTGTGTCTTCTCCCTCATCAGTCGCTCCTCTCTCTCTCTCTCTCACCATCTCCTCTTGTAAACCACGATCTTTTCACACCACTGTGAAGAAAGCAAGTGGTACGCTATATTACTTTTTATTTTTTACACTTCTCACTTAGTAACAAAATTAGAGCAGCGTACAGAGTTTAAACAGCTTCTTCTTTCTCTAAGTTTTGTTGCCTTTGGATTCGTCGTTGCCGCTGAAAGAAGAAGAAGCATCGTACGCCTTTCTATCTCACTTTTCTATTTTAGCTGTTGTTGTTCCTCATTTTTCATGCTTTAGTCTCTGTTTTTTTATTTTTTTTATTTTTTGCATTAGATGGCTTAAACTAGAGATCTGTGACTTTAATAGTTTTTGTGTTCAGGTTTTTGTGGAATTTTGTTTTAAACATTGAGGTTGAAGAGCTGTGTATCGAAAATTAGGCAATAGGGAGTGTGCAAAATAGAGAGAGAGAGGGAAAAAATTGAGGACAGAGAAAGGGACACTCTATAATTTTTCTTATTTCTTTAATTTAGATGATTTAATATCATTGATTATTGATTCCTTGTATTTTATGATTGTTATAGTCATTAATTATTAAATATCTATTAAAATCATGTAAAAATTGGGTAAATAGGTTTTTTTAGCGATTACTGTTCATCATCCCCTACCTTGTTCAAGCTGAAAAACGAGACCCAAGATTATACAAAGGATTTTACCAGTTGCCTTGCTACTGATGTAGTTAGGGGTTTAATTTTTTGCATTTGACTTCATTATGGTGCTTAGATAATTGTGAATAGATAATCAATATTCATTTCACTGTTATTAAGCTTAAAGGGCATTTAACAAGCTGCCCTTTTGTAGTTTTTCCTTAGTATGGATTCAAGAATTCTGGAATTTGCATTTGTATATCACCTTAATGCTTCTTGATCAAGCATGTGATATGTTCAAATTTTTATGGTTTGAATTATATATATATATATATATATATATGAACTCAAAAATCTGTCATTTATTTAAATATGTAGCAAGTGCTGGTAATTATAAACAAGTCAGCAACATTCTGATATTTTTTCTTTTAGGCTGGTGAATTTTTTGCTTCAGCAATAAGCAGTGCAACTGCTCAGTAGAGGGAAATGGAATCACAGCAAGTCGTTGAAGAATCACTAGAAACTCCATTATTAGCAGATCAAGTATAAATACCATAGCTCTTTGGTACAAAATTAGATCTGTGTCCTATCCTTACTCATAGCGTAAGTTTTTTGGAGGAAAAATCCACTGATTCATCAAAGCAAGTAAAGTTGGGTTTTCTGACTAACCTTGTTCCCAAAGAAAAGTCTTTGGCATTTGAAAGGATTATATTCCGTGCTACCAGAGACAATGTGTATATCAGGCAAGCCACTATTGACGAACCTGTGACTGATCCAGTTTCTGGAGAGAAGGTTAATATTGCTCAATCTATTGTCTAATCATCATGTTGTTGCTAGTGTTAATGGTTAATTTTCGGACATTACAGTCTGAATTTTTGTGTGCGCTTGTCAATTGAACAATCTGGTTTAGTATAGATTTCTGGTTTGGGTGTCAGGGTTGCATCTGCAACATAACATCATTTTATGTTGGCGTATGATTAATTGAAAATTGATTTGCATTCTGCTCTATTCATGGTTTGCACATGAATTTTTGGAGTCCTGCAAAAATTCATTTTCCTTAGTTGTTTCCATGTGCTTCATTATTGTTGTATGCTTCTTATTTGTGAATGTGAATTTGCAGATTGAGAAGAATGTATTTGTTGTATTCTATTCTAGAGAAAAAGTAAAAGGCAAAATTCTCAAAATATGTGAAGCTTTTGCTGCAAATCGGTATTCTTTCACTGAGGATCTTGGAAAAAAAAAGCAGATGATTACTGAGGTACAAAATTTCGTTCTAAATATATATTGTAAATATAATAAGGGATTATTTTCAAATTATATATTCTCTTATTAATATCTAATAGTTAAGCTTTTCTATAGTTAAAGGAAATGTGATTCTTGTGTGTGCCCAATTATCTTTTAGATTACTATGTGCTGTTTGTCAAATGTTTTTTTTATTATTTTTTTGTGTGAGTTGTAAACCTTTTTATTGATCTGATTTCTATTATATACCTAAATTTTTAGGTCTCAGCAAGACTTTTCAGAGCTGAAGACTACCGTTGACACCGGATTATTTCACAAGAGCAATTTGTTGCAGACCATTGCTGATCAATTTCTAGAATGGAACACTTTGGTCTGTTTAAAATCTACATGCATGCATGCACTTTTGGAAAAACTAGCCTTTTTCTCTTTCTTTGCTTTTGCATCATCTGATGTATGCTTGTTCCATCATTATCCTGTGCTTTGATCATTGTTATTTTCCCTCTCTATTGCAAAGTGTTTGTAATGTCACTCGTTATACGTAACTAATATTAGGAAAGTGTGTAAGTGGGATACATGCCTTATCTTCAAAATACAGTTCAGTTAGAAGTCTATCTTGCTAGGAAAAACTATCTGGATTGATATTGTGTTGATTTATACATAATAACATGCAAATTTCTTTGTTGTTTTTTGTTCCCTAGGTTTTCTATTTTGCGATGTGATATCTAATTTTTCTTATATCAATGAAATGAACCAAAAAATTTTAATGATTTCAATTGAGAATATTTAAATTTATAAAGGTAATATTTTAGTTTTAACTAAGTCAGTGAGATAAATAAGCTGTGTAAAGTTTTTTAGATGATTAATAATACTGAGATCCAATATGAAGCTATGTAAAGTTTCACAAATCTGAATGTTGCCTTGATTTTTCTTTTTTTTGGGTATTAAACTATAATTAGAATTTACCTTACAGAGGAAAATGCAATATAAGCAGATGGTGGAGAGAGAAAGAGAAGCTATGCCATTATAAACAAGATAATATTTTATTTCTAGTGTACATAAAAGCTTTGATTTGTTAAAAGCTATGCCACGAAAATGCATTCCTTGTATTGGGATCATCTCTAAGGACCATGTCTGCTTAACGACTTATTAGGTATATATATGTTGTTGGCATTTCTTTTAGGAGGGAGAATTTTCAATTTCTTTTGGCATTGTAATCAAATTGCTTTAATATGCTTGTATGAGCATATTTAATTGGACTTGAAAAGATTATTTCTGATGCTGTGTTAATTACTGATTTTATTGATACATGGCATTTACTGAATGCATGCTTCATGCATACTGTTAACAGTGTGCTTGTTTGACAGTTCTATCTAGAATAATTGACATTTGCCTGAAGGCTACAGCTGATGAGAGCTTAATTTGAAAATTGTTCCATTCAATTTCCATGTACCACATATGTGAGCTTTTTTGAATATTAATAGTGCTAACTTAAATATTTTGTTAGATTGCTTTTATCTTTTTTTGTTTTGAAACAAAACGTAAAGGTCCATTTGAATTTAGATCACAGGGAGGAGTGAATTTTGTTTTGATGATGTCCCAAATTGAGGGAGGTTATCCTGTTGATTATAATACAATCATTGATCAAGTTGTTTCTACTGCTCTACCTGAAAGCAAGAGTCCAGAAGAAGTTTCTGCTACAGTTAAGGCTTTTATGACTACCGATCTTCCCCATAAATTGATTGAACTTCTTGAAAAGATTGTGCTTCAAAACTTTGCATTCAGTGGAAACTTCAATCTGCAAAATCTACTTATCTTAACTGCTATTAAGGCAGATCCATCAAGAGTTATGGATTACATCAACAGATTAGATAATTTTAATGGGTTTGCTATAGGGGAAGTGGCAGTAGAAGCTCAACTATATAAGGAAGCATTTGCAATTTTCAAGAAGTTTAACTTAAATGTTCAGGCAGTCAATGTTTTGTTGGATAATCTCCAAAGCGTTGACCGTGCAGTGGAGTTTGCATTCCGTGTTGAAAAGGATGCTGTTTGGAGCCAGGTGGCTAAGGCTCAACTCAGGGAGGGGCTGGTGAGCGATGCAATTGAATCATTTATTCGTGCTGAGGATGCTAATCAATTCCTGGAGGTCATTCGTGCTGCTGAGGATGCTAGTGTGTAACATGACTTGGTGAAGTACCTGTTGATGGTTAGGCAGAAGACAAAGGAGCCTAAGGTGGACAGTGAGCTTATTTTTGCATATGCAAAGATTGATAGGTTGGCTAAAATTGAGGAATTTATTGTCATGCCAAATGTGGTAAATCTCCAAAATGTTGGTGATCGCTTGTTTGATGAAGCATTGTATGAGGCAGCAAAGATAATCTTTGCATTTATCTCGAATTGGGCCAAGTTAGCTGTCACACTTGTGAGGCTGAAACAATTCCAAGGAGCTGTTGATGCTGCACGAAAAGCCAATACTGCAAAAACATGGAAGAAAGTTTGCTTTTCTTGCGTTGATGTTGAGGAGTTCCGTTTGGCTCAAATATGTGGTCTCAACATTATTATTCAGGTAATTTATTATATTGCTCTTAGTATTATTGACTTGAGATATGTCTTTTGGTGACAGTTGTAATTGTTAAAATCTGAAGGTTGTTAAAAGTAAAAAGACTCTAAAATGTCTTCCTTGCATGAAATTGAAGGCCATTATAGATATGAATCAAGCTATATTTTCTTTTCTTCATACTGATTAGCATTTATTGATTTCTGACTGCACAAAATATTTTCTTAAGATTTAATAGTATTTAGTTAATAAATAGATTTTTTTCGAATTAAATGAATCGAAATTTAATAACTTCCAAGTATCAATAGATAGATAATATTATTGAAATTTACATCTTAATTCAACTTTTCATGAACATCACAAGATGCATAGCTTATGTATTAGGTAATATTAAGATTTTTTTGTACATATTATATTATTTTTTATATATAAAAAAGAAAAGAAAAATGATGGATAATATCCTTTATGAACAATTCCAACTATTTAATCTCAATAGTTATATTCTTTTGTCTTGAATATTGTCAGCTCAAAAACAATTTTTTGATGCAAAGACAGTAATTAATGATGCTCTGAAGCAGACTGGGAAGTGGGATCAAGGAGAACTTTTACGAGCAAAAGCTAAGCTCCAGATTGTACAAGGCCAGTTAAACAATGTTGTACAAACCTATAGTTATCTTCTTAGTGTTCTCCAAGTCCGAACTAAAACCTTTAGCAGCAGGAACCTTTTCAAGGTATGAACACTGATTGACATGCAGTTAGATTCTTACTATGCCTTAGTCAATCTACTTCATCTTTGGTCAGTCCGCTTGTCATGCTATATTAGAGTTGAGGAATTAGCTTAAACTAAATCATATAATAACTAAATCGTATGGGCTTTAAATTAATAATAATAATAATAATAATAATAATTTATTTACTTAATTACTTATAATAATAATAATAATAATAATAAGAATAATAATAATAATAATTATAATAATAATAATATGGAGTGACCACTTGGCCTTTATCTTATGATTATAAGTTATTGATAGGTGGGCAGAGAGAAGGCATATTTTAATGATGGGATATTTAATTATTTTCTGGTTATGACAATATAGTTCTTTTTTATACTCTTCACAGTGAGGGCCACTAATTCAAGTTTTGATGGACCTAAATTGCCTATTGCGTGTTAAAATTGCCAGCTTTAGTCCACAAATAACATATCTTTCAGACACACCTATAGTCGGTCTCATAAGACAAACCTAATTTATAGTTCTATTATTATTATTATTATTATTATTATTATTATTATTATTATAGAGTATTGTTTGGTGTATAGTTGACTTTTCTAATCTAGGAACAAAATTACAATATTTTGTTTCTTATTATTATAGATTTGCTTCCTTTTCAGTATATTTTTATTTTTAAATGCTTGTACTCTACACTAATAATTCACAAGAAAGTCTTCCTCTATTTTCTGCTATGCTATACTATATGGTATAGCATATTCTTCTATCTTCATCCCAATAAGATGTAAGGGTTGGATTTGATTTTACTTGAATTTTAATTAATTTTATTTTGGTTATCTAAATTCATATTGGGTTTGAGTTGTAGTCAAAAGTCAAATGTATTAGCTTTGGTTCTATTTTCTGAATTAATCGGTATATATTCTAGATAGCACATTTCAAATTGTTTATAATATCAATTAGTTGTGGCTTTGGAAATGTAAACCAACCGAATAAGTTAATAGGCAAGTTGTTTATAATATCAATTAGTTATGGCTTTGGAAATGTAAACCAACTAAACGAGTTTTAGTGTAATTTTTTGGTTTTCTACTTTACACTAAAACAACTTGCTGTTTTAGTGTAATTTGTTGGTTTTCTATTGTAGTGATGGAATAGCAACGAAAAAACTGTCACAAATTTTTTTATAATATTTGCTAAATTTAGCAACGGAATTCAACTCGATTGCTAAATTTAGCAACGGAAAAATAATATTCGTTGCTAATTTTAGCAACAGAATTTGAATTCGGTTGCTAAATTTAGCAATGGAATTTGAATTCGGTTGCTAATTTTGACCAATTTACCAAATGTTAGTGGTTAGATTTAGTAACGGAATTTAATTTTTAGCAACGGAATTTAATCTCCGTTGCTAAATTTAGCAACCGAATAAACATTCCGTTGCTAAAAATACCAACCGCCGAATTAGCAACCGAAATTTCCGTTGCTAATTTCCGTTGCTATTTTTGATTAGCAATGGAAAATTGACATTCTTCGTTGTTATTTTCCGTTGCTAAATTGCAATTTTCTTGTAGTGTTCCATTCTCATCTTAAAATCCCGATTTACGTATCCAGATAACATAACCCTAATTCCTTTAGTATCATCTATAGATAACAATAATCAACAACACACCCATTCACAAAATCATCATAATAGTCCCATACCTTATTGAAGCTTCAATTCTTTCTTAGATCCTCCTCATTCAACTTTTTTGCTCAAGATTCCCTTTTTCTCCTTATACACATGCAACAACAAGCATAACAAATTTTTCATCCCTCTCAACATCCTTTGTACCAGAAATCAAACACAGGGAAGAGAAGAAGAGATCTATGAGAGGGAAAACATTACCTTTGATGCTAACTCACAAACCCTAGCTCCTTTCTCCAACCTGTAACTAATAGAGAAAAATTAAAGAGAGAGAAAGAGAGAGAGAGAGAGAGCCAATCTCCACCCCTCCAAGAATCCCAAAATAAATGAGTGGGAAAAATATCTTTCCAAGGAAATTCCCATACTAAGCATAATTAAACCTCTGTTATTTCAACTCCTTCTAACTTAACCCCAAGACTTTCTAATTCACTTCAATTTTATCCTTTTTTTAAATTTTAATTTAACTCATATACTTACATGCTGAAATTACCAAAATATTCCTCTTGGGACTTAACCTCAATAATTGTAAAATAATTTAATTTTGCATTAATTAGAGATGGTCCTCTTTAATTAACAATTATCCGATTAGGATCATGATTGGGTCCTTACAACTCAACTCAATTAGCCTAAAACTCGAGGTGGACATTTTGAAGAATTCCATCTTATTCCTAGTAAGCCAAACTATATTAGATATAGGCATCACAAGGTGGTTTTTATTTGAAAATTGTTATCCGAGCAATTAGGAAAAATCTTATGGCCCGATATCGGAGATAGTTTTGAATACAGCTCTTATTTATCTCCTAAATAATTGACATTAAACTTTTTTAATATATTTAATTTACCAACATTTTCTCTGTTTTCACACAATTGCACATTTGTATATATTAAAGTACTTATGTTTAAAAGATATAAAAATAAATAGCAAAATATTTATACATTATTATAAAATAAACCATTTACATGAGACATTAAAACTTTAGGAAGCATTAAAAGCACATGACTAAAGACATGATGTTTCATGCATTAAAATGAGCTAGTTTATTGATTTGAGAACTTTGGTCTTCGCATGCAATTTAAAAGGCTTAAGACATTGATCGCTCTCAAAACAGTACAAGAAAAAAGGCCTATAAGGACAATAAATTCGGTCCTTAAAAGTGCCAAATCGGTCCTTAAAAGCCAATAAGGATGGGAAAATTTGATCACTATTCTGTCCTCACAGGCTCTACCGCTAATGACAATTAAAAATGGGGTGTATCAACTGGTCCTTCAAACTTTTAGTGACTAGATAAAAAACTAGTCTTTAAAAAGTATTAAGCACTGGATTTTCCATCCTTAATAATGTAAGTCACGTGAGGATTGAGGTCATTAAGGACCACAAATCTTGTCCTTAAAACTATAATTGTGAGGACCTAATCATGGCCCTAACAAGATTATAGTTAATTAATCAGGATTAAGATTTAATAAGGAAAAATTAGATTATTTTACATTAACAAAGTTAAGTCATATAAAGGGTATATTGGTAATTATGCACATGTGTATTGGAGTGTAGCTAAAATAGTAAGGAAGGATATAGTTGAAGTAAATTAGAAGTTTATGGGTTAAATGTTAAGAAATATAAGTTAATGGGGGTTAAATTGAATAAGGGTAATTTTGGGAATTCACTAAAGGAGATATTTACCCCCACTAACTCCTTTACATTGGCTTCTAGGAGAAGGGACTCTTGAGGGTTTTTAAGAAAGGGGATCGGCATTTTGGGATTGCTGGAGATGTCTCTCTCTCGTCCTCAGTGGTTATCGGATGAAGAAAGGGATCTAGAGTTTTGGGTGTTCTATGAAGGTAATGTTTTCCCTCTCATAGATCTCTTCTCTTATTGATTTATTTTGATATTAGGGTTGTAGAGAGATGATCATTTATTGCTTGTTGACTCTATGTATAAGGAAAATAAAGAGCTAGATCAGTGGACCTTGAAGGAGGTGAAGCTTAAATGTTAGGTGCGGAAATTATGTTTACTTTACTATTCATATGATTGTTGAGAATCTTCACTTCCTTCCTATGTGGATTCTTTTATAAAGATATAGACTAAATCTTAGGGATTTAAATGAGTGGGAAGGGTTTTAAGGTCTAATGAACACAGTTAAGAAAGGTAAGGGAAGAATCTTGAATATAAGAAGTAAATCGACATAACACATGCTCTTAGCATTTTGGTGGCCGATGCTTGATGCATGGCCACATGTGATTCTCCCTCTAGCAGTGTACGGCCGAACATTTCTTCCTATCTTTGAGTGGCCGTGCAAGTTCTTTATAAAATCCATGCACAGCCACGTGAATTCCCTTGCAATTCAATTGAGTGGGCGTATGATCCCAGTGTGTTTCCTCCCCATTGCCACGCATCTTTTGTTCTTCACCCATGCAAGGCCAAGCATGGGAAGCTCTTCACCCATGCACGGCCACGCATAGGAAAGTGCTCACCCATGCACGGCCACACATGAGATGCCTCTCTTCCATACACAGTAACGCATTTCCTATCTTTTCTTGCTTGGCCACGTATGCCCTTTTCCCCTCTTCTCCTGCACAGCCACTTGGCCATTTAGCCTATGTAAATGCATGACCACTTGACCTTTGTTTCCATGAAATACATCATCATTTGTGCACTATTTTCATTGATTTTTCTTCTCCCCAAAATTATAGTTCATTCATAAATTATGAACTAGTATTTTATAGCCTGTGCATATTAAGATATTGATATGAATAGGGTGAAATGAGCTAGAAATAAGAAATGTTGATTATGGTTGGGTATACAAGTGGTGAGTATTATGTTAATTGATTAGTGATGAATGATTGTAGTTCTAAAAGTCTTTCCAATGCTAAGGTTTAAAGTAAGATAAAGTTAAGCAAGACTGGATTTTCATGACAACGGCTAAATCTACAATTTTATTAATATGCTAGTTGAATATTGATGGGCTCATAAATCCTAAGGTCTCTTTTTCTTGATAAAGACTAGAAAGACATAGTTTATAAAGATCTGGCTATCAAATGAAGTAACAATGAAAGATTTAGAATAATAACCCATTGAAACAAGGAAAGGTGTTCACTTGAAGGCTGATTTTAAGGGTTTTGTCAAAGGCACTTAGTATATGAACTGCTTTAAGTAGAATGTGTTTTAGTGCATAACGTGCACAAAACTAAGTAGAGTAAGGAGCAACCTAGTAATCTTAAACCCGTAGGCTAGTTGTAATGTCCTATAAGTTGGGATATAGTATGTACTCTATCATAGTAAATGATTTTGCCCAATATCACATGCTAATATTCCATTTCAATGACATGATATACTATGATATAGTCTGTGGCAATTAGAGGGTAGTGGTAAGGTTGCATGTCTAAGCTAAGAAGGGGTATCATGCAATGCACTTAGTCATGAACGATTGGAGTTGGTTATACTCCAAGTCGTAATGGAAAATAAAAATTAGCCTAGATGTAAGGGAAAACTACTTGTCTGCCTATTTATGTCTTGTGACTTAAATAGGGAAACCCTATCTACAAGTAGTGTGCTACTCGTAAGATGAAATACTTTTGCATATTTTACTTGGGTATAATATGTTATACGATGAAAAAAAAAGTATTAATAAGCTGTTGAAGCATACATGATGGGGTTAAGGTAGATAACATGTTGTCCATGTTGTAATAGACTATAAAAGTGAACTAAAAGATGAAAGTTGTACAAGTGTCGATCTTAATTCAAAAGATAACCTACTCGTATTCTTATATGGATCATAATTGCATTAGTATTGTTTAAAGTAATTATTCATTGATGGGAATTGTGATGCTATGAAAGCTACTCATGGCAAATAACAACAAGGTACGCAATTAAGCATTATTTATGAGTTCTGTAAGTTTATATGGTATAATTGATTCGACCATGCTATGATGAGTAGTCTGCGTCATAAGATGAATAAATATGAGAATCCCAAATGTATGAATTTCTATGATTATATATATATATGGACATGCATATAATCTTAGGAAGACTTTTAATTGCAAGAACTACACTTTTACAGTTATTTTATTGACCTCATGCATAATGCTAGGTATGATAAGATTAACCAATGAAAGTAATACCTTATTGTGTTTGCATTATCATATAAATTACTTTCATATGTATGAAGGATGTTTATGCGGCTATGTGATTACATGATCTACAACCACGTATATTGGAGCCTATTGCTCAACATTGATATATGATAAGAATAATATGCACTCTTTTATGAAATGTGGCTTTAAGCCAAATGATGTACTAAGTAAAAAAGAATATGTTGAATCTGAATATGCTTAAGAATGGTAAAGCTTGCGGGTCTAGTTCAGTTGTGGATTAGATAGGCATGCCTAAAGGGATACAGTCGCAGTTGCCATAGTTGACCCCTTGATATAATAACTAGTGATATTTAAGTATTAACACATTTGTATCCAATAGGCATCTCATATTATGAACTCTTGATAATTACCTCTGTACTGTATTCATATACCAAAGACTTTTATTTATTAATTTAAGTCAAAACCAAGCAAACATAACATTAATAAATGAATATTTCCATATCATAAATGATAATGAGATTATAAATATGAAAAATATCCCTATCGTACTTAGGCTCTAGTGCATACTCCTAATGATGTTACAACATTGCAAGTCGTATAGTCAATAGCTTCAATTTCTCTTGAGTTGTTGCTAAAGAAACGATGAAACTAAAGAAATGACATTAGGATAAAGCCCTAAATAGGGGACACCTAACCAAAAGTCAGCATAATACACTAGTGTGAAAACCCTAAAAATTATGCTATGCAAACGTTAGGGCAGCCAGTAAGGGGAAATCCTATAAAGGGCCTATTAGGCAAAAATTAGGGCAAATAAAAGAGATGTTATTTTAGGTACATGATGAGTAGTAAGGAACTATGGAAAAGAAGATGAACGATAGACTCTAATTACTATAAGGCTAACCATAACCATCATCAATGACAAATCTATGAGAAAGCATTCCTATATACATGCAAACACGCATACATGCATCCATAACATAGTTGTTTATTTTCTTTGCTAAATGTGGGTAGGCAACCTCAACAAAAAAATCATCACAACCTTAAAGCATGTGCACTCATTTGATGATTACATTATAAGCTCGCAAGCTTAGCTGATCAAAAAGGGCAACTATATAAGTTTTTTCAAGCTTATAACTCATAAACAACATCAAAACTATCCATAAAAATTAGACACTCACTCCTTCACAAGGGCAACTAAAGTTTTGAATCCTATCTAGTAAACCTAAGAATCCTTTTTAATAAACCTAAGAATTCCTTCCAATTAACTTGAGAGTTCTTTTAGTAAACCTAAGAATCACTTAAAGGAAACTTAAGAACTCCTATCTCGTAGACCTAAGAATTCCCTTTAAATTGTAAACTTGAGATTTCTTTCTAGTAAACCTAAAAATTCATAAAAAAGATCCCACTAAGAATGAGATAACTCTTGGACGCCCATTTCAAACAATGGATGTAGACACCACTACAAGAAAATTATGAAATAGCAACGGAAATTGTTGATTTTCTATTGCTAATAAAAATTAGCAACGAAAAAATTGGTTGCAAATTTGAAAGTTGCTATTTTTAGCAACAGAATTTGAATTCCGTTGCAAATGCCAACCAATGTAAGATTCAATTAATTGGTCAAAAATAGCAACGGAAATTAATTTTCGTTACTATTTTCAGCAACGAAAATCACAATTCCGTTGCTATTTTCAGCCCGTAGTATAAAAAAAATTGCGATGAACTTTTCATCGCTATTCCGTCACTAAAATTTTATTGATTATTTATACAAAAAGCACACATACTATTCCTATTTGACATCATTATAAACATAGAAATATCATATTAGAAACCCCTAAAATTTGCTTTCAAAAACTCCTCTATTTTATAGTGTCTCAGCAAATGTAAAGCCTCCTCCCAAAAATTTCAGTTCTAGATAACTAGAGGCAATGGACATACAATCCTAACACCTTCAATATGTGTTAAAATTGCCATCACTGAGCTTATTCCAACAAATACTGCTGCTAGCAAAACTGATATAGCTGAGCTGAAACTTAGTGATTCTACAAACACAATCCTATAATCAAGAAAAATATAATCCCAATTATAATTATATGATATACTGACCCACTCTTCTGAACAAAACTAAAGGAAGCAGAATAAAAAGAAGAGTGAAGAAGAGAGAAAAAGCACAAGAATTCCATAATCTGGGCTCATCATCAATGGGCAAGTGAAGAATATGTTTATACACAAACCAAATTGAACCAGATTGCTTACTAGTCTTGGCCCCAAATTGGTTGTGACTATACAAAATTAAAATTCCAAATCATATTGACGAAAGTACAGCAAAAAATCAAGATTTTTCATAATTAGCTAATTAAACTTGTAAACTAAATCTGGAACATATGTTAACAGCCACATAATTTATATGATTAGAATTCCAATTTGTATATATAGAAAAAGAGAGAAATAAATATAAATAAGAAATTAACAAATCATAATTAAGAAACCAATAATTATATAATATTGAAATAACAAATCATAATAATTGTATAAAACTCAATCTGTTTCCCACAAGTAATATTCCAATCATAAACATGCTTGATCAGATATAACAAGGAACATAAACATATAATCAAAGCCAAAGTATCAATATTGGAACCAAACAAACTAATGCAAGCCTGCATTAACTCAAGTTTTACTAACTATTTTACCTGATAAAAGATGGTTGTGAGTCTGATGCATTTTGATGCTTCATAAATTTTTTTGGTTTGAAAGTTCCATCTACCTCACGTCTAGCACTAGAAATGCTTTTAGAATTATCTCCATCTGATTAAAAAAACTAAAATGGAATACATATCATAGCACTATGGTAGAGTAAAACTAGATTGCTGAGAAATTTGAACATTTTTTTCAGCATATTGATTAGTATATGTTTGTATACTTAGGTATACTGAATTGTTATATATCAATATAAAATTAAATGAATCAACTTTATGTAGAATTATAATATGTATTACAATTCCAATTTGGTATACCAGTATGCTTGATAAACCAAATGACCTGATTATGCTAATAAAGAAAAAAATATATGTAGCGAAAGATACAACATACCTTTTTGGTCCTGAAACACAGTTCAACATCAGCTAGGTCCAAATGCAGATAGGAGGTACATCATACCTTTTTAGCTTAACATTTGATTACTGTTTAATTAACTTAAATGAGAGAGAGAGCAATAAATAAATTGAAAGAAGTTTAATATGCATCAGGTGGCAGCATATTTCCCCACCAAAAACCTAACTCTGCTACCTTTATTATTTTTTTTTTACTTTTTTGTCTTACACTTAACAAAAAACAAATGGCACAGAAGTAGAAAAATAAAAATAGAGATGGCCAGTTATAACTAAAATTCAATGTATACACTAAAGCTTATTATTTGCAAAAAAAAAACAAATTATTTAATAATATAACTAG
Source organism: Excoecaria agallocha (assembly GCA_037975025.1). Taxonomy (NCBI): domain Eukaryota; kingdom Viridiplantae; phylum Streptophyta; class Magnoliopsida; order Malpighiales; family Euphorbiaceae; genus Excoecaria; species Excoecaria agallocha. Next base: position 83,933,855 of record CM075808.1, on the reverse strand, counting down.
ATAAATATTTCAGCTTAAGCAAAATCTTAGTTTCAAATAATTAGACACAAAAATAAAAATCAAACTATAAAATCATGCTTGAAATCTGAAGGTAAATGTAATATCAATATATATATCTATATAAAAGAAGGAAATAGAAGATATTTGTCTAACTATACCTGACTTAGAATTAATGGTGGGAACTCCATTAGGGTAAAAGCTGTAACTAATAAAGCACTTTTGAAGATGAACTTACCCAGAAATTGGAGTGCCACACTTATTTTTCACACTCTCAATTCCACTCTTCAAACAACTACCACAATCCCCACTTGATAAATCACCTTCACATTGCCCCAAAACAAACACAGTGCGGTAATTCCCAGTTTAAAAACCATTTTTCACCCCACTCACCATTGCATCAAAGGCAACACTTCTCATCTCCTCAAACCCAGATCCACTAGCTTCAATTGAACCACAAACTTTGTATAGAAATTGTGCATATCGATCATAATCTAGAGATTTTGTATTATTATTAAATAAGTATTGTAAATAAAAATCAAAAGAGAAAAAGTTGTTTCGTAAAAGCTAATACCAATCAATCTATTTAGTCAAAAAGTTAAATGCAATTATATCTATTTCGTCTGAAAGCTAAATGCAATTATATCTATCTAGTAATCTGGTTCCCCTTCATAGATACAAATTTTAATAAAGTTTAATGCTATTTTTTACCCTTAAAGTTTTCGAATAAGTCAGACAATACCCCATAAAATATATATTATTACATCTACCCCTGAAGTTTCAATTTCTTTTTTAATAATACATCTGTTATTTTGTAATTGACGATGAAAATACAAAAAAAAAACAATTTCATAAATATTTGGTGTTGCCCTTGAAATAGTGACTAGATTTGATCATGAGGCAAAGGCATATCGGAATTTCTTCTATGTCTAATTAGTCTCCCTATAATTTCACTTATCTGGTGAAGGAATTTCTTTTATCGTATTTTTATTTTAAAATTATTTGAAATTAAAATTAAGAATTTCAACAAAATTAATAATGGGTTTTGCATATTTTTTTCAAGTAAATACAATAGAGAAATAAAATAACTAAAAATGGAAGTGGAGAGATAGCTAATGGAGATAATACGCACAAAAAGAGCAGGCGTTTATATATTTCACATCACAAGTGATACAAAATCAAGTATAGCCAGTTTCATCATAAGCACAATAAAGACAAGATAGAGAGCTCACAGGAAAGCATAATTAGTACTGTCAAAGGATTAGCAGTGGCAGTACCCACTTGGACTTCAAGTAACTCTAAACGCTTCTCCAAAGTATCAAGCTTCTCATTGAGCGAAGACGATTTACTCTTAGTAGTAGACCCTAAAACCAAAAAAAACAATTTTCAACGCAGTTTGAGTTTGTCAATTACAAAAACCTTCAAGAGCAGTTGATAATACTTCGTAAGGATTATTTCTTCACAAATCATCATTCTACCACAACACGCTACGTTGAAAGTCACTAAACATTTGTGATAAAAGAACCGATTTAAAGTTTTACCCAAAAAGGAAAAGAATCACAAAAATAACCACAATCAAGACATAATTAGTTACCTGAGAAAGGAAGAAGGTGATGTGAGGAAGGGGAAGAGATAAAGAAGTGAAAATCGCGAAGTGGGGAGAGAAGTAAGAAGGAGAGGGAGGAGCAAAGAAAAACAAGCAAGAGGAGGCAAATGTAGGGTTTTTCCCTTTTATAGTTCTAACAAACGTGAAAATTACTTAAATGCCCCTCATTTACCAACAAAATTATTAGCAATGGAATTTTATTTCGGTTGCTATTTTAGCAATCGAAATAAATTTGGTTGCTATTTTAGCAACCGAATATAAATTCGGTTGCTATTTTTCATTGAAAATGAAATTTAGCAACGGAATTAGATTTTCGTTGCTAATTTAGCAATAGAATATTATTTTTGTTGCTATTTTAGCAACCGAAATAAAATTTCATTGCTATTTAGCAATAGAATAATTTTTCGTTGCTAAAATAGCAATGAAAATTTCATTTTGTTGCTAAATTAGCATCAAAAATCATATTTTTTGTCCCAAATTTTATTCGCCATTTGTTGCCGCCTTAATTAGCAATGGAATACTAATTTTGTTGCTAATTTTCGTTGCTAATTAATAGCGCCAAAAATTCCCTTCACTTTTAGCAACAGAAGATAACTAAATATTTTTTCGTTGCTAAATTTATAAAGTTTAACCAATTTTAGCAACAGAAACTATTTTTCATTTCTAAATAGCAACAGAATTGCTTTTCCGTTGCTAATTTAGCAACATAATCAATTCAATTGCTATTTTTTCGTTGCTATTTCCAAATTTTCTTGTAGTGCACCCTAAAAAGGTACACAATTATTTCTCTAATAGCTTCAAAACATCTCACAACCCATTATGATTGCTTCCCCAAAGCTAGGGGAAATTGTAAACACTGGGTTTTATGCTCTTCAGGTCAAATAATACCTAATGATGATCATTATTGTTTTGAGAATAAAAGTCCAAAAAAGAATAGGAAATTTGGATCCACTAAAAGGTTTAAAAAATGAAAGTGATTTAGAAAACAATGCCTATGTATTATGCTTTCATCCAAACATAGTTGAATATTCTGAAAACACACCTATGTAAAATGGTCCACAGGGGTGGAAAATGTAACACCCTTATACAGTAATTATCATAATTTAATTTAAAAGTTATTCCAATACAATATAGATACAAAATCCAATTCTACCTAACCATGCCATAGATAAAACAAAAAATTTTATCTTCGTTGCATGACTCTATCCAAGTCCTATGCCTTTCCCTTTGAGTTCTTGTCTATCAACTTCAAATACTTATATGTAGTAAATAGCTACGTGCTTAGCGTAATATGCCTAGTGGTGGATACCCAACTAACAAATTTCACATTTACACTATAGACACTGGACTTGAGTTAGCCTTTGTTAAGGTTACCTAATAAGGATAATGCTATTTTAGAAACAATAAGGAAGCCGCAATGCTCTTTCTTCTCCTACATTGAACTTTTATTGAGGAAATATTTTATCAAGTTTTGAACAAAAAAAATGATCTTTTGAAAGCATATTTTGATCTTTTTCTAAGGATTAGGTAAGTTGAGCATGATTAAGAGCTATTAGATGACTCAAAAATGAGTCACAGCCTCGACTAACGGGTCAAGATCGTGACACGCTTTTGAGTCATAACTTTAAGAGGTGACTCATTCCTTATTTTTAAGACTGCATCTTAAGCCTTGGTCTTTAACTCAAAACCATTACTACTTAGTCAAGATCATAAATCAGGGACCGTGACTCACCAATCAAAGTCGTGACTGGGTTTTTTCATCCAAAATCATAGTTTTCCCCTATAAAATAGATGATCATTTCAAAATAAAAATCCTCTATTTTTTAATGCTAATCTAAGACATTTAAGGGATGGAATGTTTTTGAAATAACAAGTAACAAAAAACTCTGAGAAAAATAAGGAGAGAGAAAGAGAAAAAAATATAATTTTGGAGTTTGGTTTTGAAAAAAGAATATAAAAAGCAAGAAAGAGAACTAAGAGAGCATTATCACTTATTTTAGAAAATAGCAATATTGAAGGTAATACAAGGGGCAAACCTCTAGCTTCGGTGTGGATCTAACACTTTAATTTTTTGAAAAATCAATTTTGAATTTTCTTTCTATAGCCATGCTCTATTTTTTGCTTTTGCTCTCTGTGTAACATTATGTATCTTCTCTTTCTTGTATAAATGATATTTATTGGCATGTTTATATGTGTTTTGTCTTTTATGCATGAATATACTATTGTCTCATAAATTGGGTTGAGCTTTATGCACTTTAGTAGTTAATTTCTCTCTCTAAGATCAAGTATATTTCACTAAAGGATTTGGTGTAAATTATGTTATGTTGTGTTTTTAGGCTTTATTTTAAGTGTATAACCTAATCCTAAGGGGTGTATAGGTGTTTTTTGCATGTTTTGAGCCTCAAAAATAGGTTTAAAACCTTGAGCTCTGGTCATGGCATCATTCTGGTAGCTATTGGACAGTTAAGAACTGACTCACGGCCTTGAGTCATGAGTGAGTCATAGTCTTGGTCCGTGACTCACTCCTAACTTATCATAACTCAATTTGGAATGCCCAATGACTTACTTAGGGGAACTTGACTCGTTCCACTGAAGGTCGTGATTCATTTTTCTTGGGTCGTGACTTGTTTTCCACCCCGAGTGAGTCTATGACTCACTCCTCTGTAAATTTTTACCGTCCCTTTTCTCATTTTTTTTGTTTGTTTTATGAGTGTCTTTTCTTTTTTTATGATTAATATATATATATCTTTAATTTATATTAATGTATGTATAATATATTAGTTTTATCATTGTTATTCTTGTTTAATTAATCCATTTCCTTTTATTGTGTTTTTGTGTATAAATGTTTAAATTTATCCGAAAGAGCTAGGAGAAATAAGGGAATCAAATTGACACTGGAGTGGTTAATTCATTTAAATTTTTTTATGTTATTTAAATTATCTATATTTGGCTTTTATTATTATGCAAGTTGTAATAATTATTAAAAAAGGTCTTTTTAGTATGAAAAGTAAGGAAATTCACATTAAATATTTTATTCAATTCATGAGATTTTATTAATAAAATGGATTAATGTCCTATTTGACTCTGAAAGTCACATAAACGATTTTCATAAGTATTCATGAGGGAACCAATGTTCCCAATTCAAATAATATCCTAATTTATCCATGATTATCTCTTTATCTTATTGTTTTATTCTTTATTAAATGTTTTCTTTGAAAGATAAATTAGAAACATATTAGAATGAATTCTCATGTACAAATAATTAACTTTTGGACCAATATCCCTACTAAATTAATTGCCTAATTTATGCATGATGTATTGATATATAATATTTCAAAGTGCTTGCAATGCATCATTTAAACTTCTTTATGCTTGAGAAGACCTAGGAATAGTTAAGTGTGCACATTTTGTTTTAATAATCATTAACAAAGTTCTTAATAGCGGTGAAGTCTGAACTATCTCTAGTTTCAACTTCATAAGTCAAGAAATCACTTTCCTAACGTTCTATTAAGTGGTGACTCCATAATACATGCCTTGTGATGCTGAGCAAATGCCTATAGGTTAATCATTAATAAATGGATAAAGATTCATAGAGATGTTATCCCATGCCTTTTTGAGGTCCAAGGTATTGCACATTGAGTTGGATTCTTATCCATTGTGAAGTAATTGATTTTCATAAGTTAAAAGAGCCTTGATCCAGTCCAGAGCCTAAAAAGTGGGTCTTCAAGAATAAATTGGATGAATAACGAGGTTCGACGGGCATCATAGTGGCAACTTCACTAGGGGTCATTTGAAAGTTTTCTTTAAAAGTAGCTTGGTTAATTTAATTCAAATAAATGTTTGTACTTAATTAGTCCAACTGTCTTCTATAATAGGTTACATTAGAACATGCTACAATCTTAGAATTATATTAGGCACCCCCAATTAACGTCTGTGTAATATCAAAACATGACTCTATGGAAGAGGTTCATGCTAGAGTTTGTGGTGCTCATATAAATTGCTTAGCCCTGGCCAAAAAGATAATGCGTCAAGGATTCTTTTGGCTTGCTATGGATACAGGTTGTTCTAGATACATGAAAGAATACCACCTATGCCAACATTTTGTTGATTTAAGCCATGTGCTCATGTTAGAATTATGTAATATTACTTCACCTTGGCCCTTTGTTGTTTAAGGCATAGACATTATGGGGATGATTTACCCACTGGTATCAAATGGACATAGGTTCATTATCGTGGCTATTGATTACTTCTCAAAATGGATAAAGGCAAAATCTTTCAAAAATTTGTGTACAAGGGAAATGGCAAGGTTTATCAAAAAGAATTTGATATGCAGGTACGAGCTTTTGCATCATGTCATGTCTGATAATGGGTCCCATTTTCAAGAGGAGGCTAAACAGATGATCAGAAGGTATGGAGTTCAGCACTATAAATCTTTGCCATATTGTCCTCAAGCAAACGGAGCGATTGAAGTAGCAAATAAGAATGTTAAGAGGATTTTAGGCAAGATGGTTAGAATTTATAAGGATTGGGATGAGAAGTTTCCTTTCGTGCTATAGAGATGTAGAACTGTAGCCAGGACTTTAAATGGAGCCACTCCTTTTTCACTTATTTATAAGACAAAAGCTATATTGCCGGTAGAGTTTGAGCATCAATCACTACGAGTGGTTTTAGAAGCTAAATTCCCATAAATGGAATGGACTAGACAGAGCTTACTTTAGCTTAATTTACTATATGGAGAGGGGATGTGAGCCTATTATCATAATTAGATTTACCAAAAATTACTAGCAATATCTTTTAAAAAGTAGGTCAGGAAGTATCCATTAAAGGAAGGAGACCTAGTTTTCAAATAGATAAGGCTAAGCCCGCCTGACATCAAAGCAAAGTTTAGACTGACATGGGAGGGCCTATTTGTATTGAAGAAACTGTTGTCAAGAGGAGCTGTAATACTGAGTGATAGTGATGGAAACGAGTTCAAAGAGCCAGTTAACATTGATTGACTGAAGAGATTCCATGGCTAGGCTCAGAAAAAAATATATAATAAAAATAAAAGAGAAAAATAAGAGAATATAGCCTTGTTAAAATTGGGAGCTTCACTAGGGTGAAAATTGAAAAAAGGCATCTTAGGAAAAAATTAGAGGCAGAGTGAAAATGTTTAATCAAGAAAACCCTATAGGCCTGATTGATAATAAGGGAAAGATACTTTAAAGGTTTAATCCTATAAATGAGTAAGGTTTCATACTTTTGACCTTAATGTTAGAATAGTGACAATATATAATGAAGATATGTGGAAATATTATCATATGTGATTCAAACTAGCACATTAATATAAACAACAACAGTTTATTATACATAGTCTGAGTTATCTTGTTTGATATGAAAATTGATACATAGTTTTTTTACATTATATGTTTGAATCTAAAGGTCACCCTTGATACATAGTTTTTTTACATTATATGTTTGAAACTAAAGGTCACCCTCTATTACTCCCACTTGAGTTTTGTCTTAGCCATTGTGCTCTGTTGTCAACTACAGGGCTGGATACCCATCTTCTATATGTAGTAGGAGTAGTAAAGCTATAGTTGGTTGAATTTTAAATGTTAGCCTTGGCATATAGTTGAGCCTCAAAGGTGATGGTAACAAGACACAAAAAGCGATAGATAAAGTACCTCTTTAAAATGACAATAGGTGCCTTATGATGTCTTGTCACTCCCTAAATTTGCAAGAACAGTGAGAAACTACACAAAAAGTGGCTCTGTATAGGCCATATAGTGAAAGACAACCAAAATGTCCATCCTATGTTACATAATCAGGTACCAGCTATGCACACATAAAGTTGATGTTCCTGTCACCAACCATCACTAGCCATACAAAGCCTTCTTGTCTTGAGTCAAGGTTGTAAAGTTGTCTTCTAAGAAGATAACGCCTTAAAGAATACATGCTAATTACTTTTGAAGGAGGTTCCTTAAGTAGCTTTAATTTCTCTTGCAGCGACACCTTAAAAGGGAAATAATGAAATGCAGTAAAAAAATGAATGAAAAAATGAAAAAAATGAAATGAAGTAAAAATAAAAATAAGAAAAGAAAAAGAAAAGCCAAAACACTAGGGTTATGTGAAAATCCATTAAGATACGTTTCCCACTAAGAAAAGCTATTGTAAAAACCCACAAAGGGCGCACTATCTTTAAAATAATTACCGTACCTAAACTAATAAAGGGCTTTAAGAAAAAGCTACAGCAGAGTCAATACAAATAGTATCTAAATTGGGGATGGTTTCTACCAAAACAATAAAAAAGGGAGTAAAACCACTGTGTATGCCTTCAACAACACCAAGTAGTTTGGTAATCACCATATGGTTCCCTTGAATTCATTATTAAATATAGAGTAAGGTAGATCGACAGAATAATGCTAACATGGAAAGTAGGTATGTCATGGAATTCATCCAGTACATCGATCAGTGTTTCCAAAGGGGTAGGTCCATGTCAAGGCACTAGTCTGAGAACGACTGAAGGCAGTATTCCCAAAACTTGGCTTGTGTCTCTTTGATAATCTAGTATGTAGTTTGGAATGCAAGGTAAGGTTCCAAGACTAATGATTTTAGCAAATTATTCAGTCAAAGGACATAAGTCCTGATGGGTAAACCTAAAAACATGAAATTGAGGATCCCAATATCAAACAATTGCTAACAAAAGATTAGTGCCAAGTTGGATTCTTTGTAGAAATTTTAGGCAAGATTATAAGGCTAGAACTGAGTTTTCCTAAGCCTTAAGGGCATCAAACAACCTATACACTTTGTTGAAAAAATTCAAAGTCATCTAAAATAATAAATCTATAAAATAATATATAAATTTATAAAGGACAATTGATAAAAAGTTGGTATATTAGTAATATATGGATGAGTAATGTAATAAATGGAGCCTATAAAACATATTAATAATAAAAATTACATTCTCCTAGTAGTAATAGTAAGTAATGGTAAATAATAGGTAAGGACAGTACATAAATAGTAAATTTAATAATAAAACAAAATTAAATAATATAATAATAAATAATGGGAAAGATAAAAAGCTATGGAATTAGAACACTTACTTGGAATAGGAGACCATGTGAAGAGCTTAAATTGCCAAGCAAAGGAATTTGGGGATATTTATAAGCTAAGAGTAAGTCACTCCCTTAACTCATTTGACTCACTCTCTTAGACCTTGAGTCATTCTTAAGCCACCTAGATCGAGCATTTTTGCATGAAGCATTCATCCTTATAACAAATTTTGTTGAATTTTTTGATTTTGCAAGTCAAAGTTTGTAACAATTGCACAAGGACATAAAAGTTTTGTTCAGGGAGTGCAATATATAATACTAAAGTATAAATTTAAGATTAATTAATTTGTGTTAGTGATAAATTAAATAAGCAATTAGATACTTAATTTGAATTTAAATTAATTTTAAGATTTAATTTAATGTTAATAAGTAGAATTTCATATGTATTAATGGGTATTAATTAGTATTTATGGTCCTTATAGTTGTCAATGGGATAGTTGACCATCTTTCAATGAGTCACGGACCAAGGCCATGACTCATTCAACAAGTCATGCCCTAGGGCTATGACTCATTCTTTTTTTTTTAAGTTGTGCTGTGTCATTTTGCTTGGGAGTCATGGTCTTGAGTCGTGACTCGCTAAAAATCCTTTTAAAAAAATCATCTTTTTTCTTTTTTTTTCTTCTCTTCTTTCTCTTTCTTTTACATTTTATGACTCACAGTCTCCCTATTTTTTTCATCATTTCTTCCTTATTTCACCTTTGTTTTCTGTAATTTTTGGGTTAGTCAACTCATGGTTTGATTGCACATCTTTTCGTGTAATTTTTTTTTGAGTTTTGCTCCCTAAAATTGAATCCACCGTTAAAGGATGAAGGTTATTATATTTTAATTTTTATTTCTTTTTATGTTTTAAGGTTTTATGGTTGCCTTTTGCCCTTTTTCTTGAATTAATAGCATAAAATAGGTATAATATATGTAGATTTATGTTTGTTTGGTCTATACTGTGGGTGTTGTTTTATATATAGTTAAGTTTTTAGTTCTTAATTTAAATTAAACATTATTAGCTCTTAGGTATTTAGTTAACAAGTGAAATAATTAGAATGTAACAATAGATGGAAAGGAAAGTCATAAAGGAGTTATTGGGTAGAAAATGAAGAAAATGAAAGAGAATAGGGAATAAGAAGGAAAAGGAAAAATGGGAAAAGGAAATAAAAAAAGAAAAAATATTAAGAAATGTAGGGAAAATAAGCCTGTAGAATAGTAATATATATATATATGCACACACACATAAATGGTAGGAAAATATAGATTGAAAAAGGTAAAAATGAATGGAAAAAGATTAATTTGATTAGTTAGGTTCTGTTTAATCTTTAGGATTTAGTTGCGTATATTTAGATTTTAATTTTACTTATAGTTATTTGCATACATAACTCAATGTTACATAAATAAATATTTGCTTATCTTTAGAATTTCATAAAATGAAAAGGAAGAAGGAAAATAAATGTGTGAGTTGGTTGGAATTTACTAAAATATAAGCTTAATTATGCAAGGTGATTTTATTGTGTATTTTACTATATAAATTGGCACATGTATTTATAATTGCGATTTAATTATATTTGATGACTAATTATGATCTAATGATCTGTATTCTTTTTACGCATTGTAATTTATAATACATATCCGTTATGCTACTCGTTTCTTTTTAAAAAATGAATTTTTTTAATTAATAGATTAAATTAATCAGGTTAATTAATTAACATAGACAATTTCATATGTAGTCTTAATGTAATTGTGTAATTAATCCGTTGATAACTTACTAAACAAGTTGCTTAAATAACGTAAATATTATTCATGTGTGATGAGCCTATTATTTTAAACAAATTTATTAAAATTTTATTTTATCAACAATATGATATTGCTTAATGTTTTTCTAGTAAATAGTAATCAAAAAAATTGTAATGTTGCTTGAAATATATATTATTGTTACATTTAATTTACTAAAATATTTTGACAAAAAAAATTAGCTCAAAATCATTAGTAAATGATTATTGGCCCTATTTGTTTGGTTGAACAAAATAATTAACTTTTTATTTATGCAAATGCCTTGACATAAACATGCTTAACCACAACAAGACATTTAAGTGCCTGAGTGGATGACACTAGAGTAGGTTGTTAGGTATAGAGCTTTACATAGAGTACATATTCAAGCCATTCGATTCATGAGCCAACACTTCCTATAGACTAGATTTTTATGGTCCTGCCTTTGCTACATATCCAAAGGAAGTTCGTTAATTTTTTGCTAAATTTCAGTATAAAGGATATTAGCGCCTTGACATAGAGGCTTAAGTTGTTATATTTTGAGTGTTTGGACAGCCCTTCAATATGCCTTGGGCACAAGTATTCGAGGTTTTCTATTTGCCCATGGGTGATGATGTAGCAATCACTAATAGGAGATCTGGAGATGAGCAATGGGCCTTTATTGCTAGGCCAGGTATTCCTTATGATCTTGTGATTGTGAAGGCAACCATGTTGATTTCTCAGGTATTAAGGTATTTGTAGAGAGTGCTATCATGTTCTTACACAGGGTGATAAAAAAGCCTAGGGTCCTTGAATGTTGTAGATATTTGGAGAGTATGGGTATGGTTATAGGTCAACATTTAAACATTAGCTATGATATTCTATAGAATATCATAAGGATAGCTCAAGCCCCAGATACTTTAGTGGTAATTGGGGCATAGTCGCTCAGCTATTACTATAATTTGGAGTTCTTGAGTCATAAATGGGACAACAAGCTGATGGGGATGTGGTCATGAGCTTTAAGATGGCATTAGACATGTATATGATCAGACATACACATCTAGAGGTTTATAGGTTACTATCAGTAAATGAGGGAGAGTGAGAGTTTAGGATTCATAAGTGTCTACATGTCACATCTACTGATGACGAGCAGTCCAACTATTCTATGCAAAGTGCCCATCCTTCCCCTTATCAGACACATAAGCATATTGAAGATCCTATACATAATGATCATTCTCCCATTCATCAAGCCCCTTTAGACACCCAAACTTCTAATGTAATACCCAGTCCCAATGTTTTTATAGGGCCCCAGACCACAACATATAGAAGTTCTAGTAAGTTGCATGTGCCCGAACTACATAAAGCTCACAGGTTTTGTGCACGTAGGGATCCTAAAACTTCTATTTCCTATAGTGTCGTACCACCAGTTGTGACATTTTCTAGTGTCCCTGTGGATTTAGAGAGTAGATTATCTCACTTAGAGACCATTATTGAGAGTCTGAGGCATGATGTGCACTAAATTTGATGTACCCTAGCCTCCATAGTTATCACCAAGCCCTTTATTTAAACCATCAAGTCCCCCCACATCAAGGCATCATCGATGACTTTTAGGGAGATGTTTATCATTTTTATTATATTGATTGATATTTGGATTATTACTTATTTTTGGATATATTTACATTAACAGTTATGACCTTTTCACTTTTATTTTATTTTGCTCAAATGATGTATGGATGATATTTTCCTTTTCATTGTGGTTTTTACTAAAATATGCATTTGCTGATTTCTTCATAACTATTAGCATGACAATCAACAGGTAATGAATAAAAGAAGAAACAATGATTTTTCACATGATTGTAATAAATTTAATAAAAACTTAAAGGAGAAAAATAGTGAATAATAACAAGATACCTATTCAAAGAAAAAAGTAAAAGAAAGAGAAAAGAAAAAGAAGAAAGAGGGAAAGAGTTTAAACAATACATCATGATTTAATTTATTATGTCTCACTTAAGCAGGAGACATCCTATCACGCCACCACATCTCAAAAATATCACATCAATGATGTCTCGAACACTGTAAATGTGATGCAATTAGATCAAAATAAAATTGTACACTTATATTGATCAAGTGTTAGAAGTATGCTCAAGCATGCCCTACAAAGGATCTTCAGAATTAAAAATACATGGAAGCAATCATGCAAATACATAAAAAGTAAATATTTCCCTTTATTGCATCAGGAGTCTAATGTAAGAAATTTATATAGGTATTGATACTCACTAAAGAGGTGGTGTGACCACAAAAAGAAAAAACTCCCCTATGAGATATACAGTTTTTTGTTTTCCCTGATTTCAAGTGCTAACAAGCCAACACTAGTTAGATGTCCTAATGAAAGTTAAAACATTGATAAACTAATGGTAATCACGCAGTCAATGCAGGATTAAAATATCGACAAGCAAATGGTAATCACCCCAATTTGATCAAGAGTTAAAACTTCGACAAGCTGATGGTAATTACTTATTTAATCTAAGATTAAAATGTCAACAAGCTGACAGTTAATACTAAATTAAGAACTAAAACATTGAAAAAAAGATGGTAATAACTCAAGTGAGAGTTAAAATGCCAATAATGTAACACCCTACTCTCTAGTAGACTCTTTTAACATCAAACATATATCGAGCATACTATAATTCACTATTTGTAACACCCTAATCCACTAACCATGGATAACCATCAATCATCATTATCATCATCAAGATATAATCGTAGTAAAGATCAGGCAAAAATAATAATAATAGATCAGGCCAAATTACAAGCCACAAATAAATTAAATCGCACTTACATAAATAATCATAACATAAATAGCCTTCAAGAATGTTGAGATCCTTAAGGCAACAGCATCCCGCCTGATCCTCTGATGCTTGACTTGAAACCTACATGGATAACAAACCCGTGCTAAGCTATAAAACTTAGTGGGGAATAAAATTCTATTTGAATGTATATACCCCTCTTTTCCCAATCATCTCGACATATAACTTACATATTATCACAGAATAACATATGAGTCTAATATTGATCATATCATAATAGACATATTGGAAAAATCTTCATCTTATAGTAAACACCAAGCTTACTAAAGTCTAGAGCATTCTAAATATTATCTTGGTTGCAAAAACTTATCGATTTACTATTATAAGCTTACTTCTTTTATTCCTTTAACTAGCTTGATTTATGCCTTTCCTAATTCTTACATTTCCAGATTTCATACATCCAAATTGTTGATAGCACAAAATCTTAAAGCATTAATCATTTTGTTACATAAGTTATGCATTCTATATTAAATTCATGCATACTAGAGTACTTATTCCTTATATCAATTATAGAGTTATTGTTAGACATGCGTTCTTCATATATGTTCACATAATCCTCATTTCTGGTTCATACACACTTATCATTTGACGAAATCTTATTGTACGATTTAAACATCATAGTATATATACATATATATATATATATATATATATATATGGTCTGCACTTTGGTTCATATCAGCATCATACTTATGCACCTACATGTATAAATGTTTATATACATGCCAACACGTTTGCATGCCAGCTCATCGAACAGGTATTACATATCATGATTAACAAACAAGGTCCTTATTTTATATGCAGATATGTCATAATTTCCATATACGTGAAGGTCGTTATGTATACTATCGTTCGTATAACTTTTAATGTAATATTGTAAACATGTGGCCCCAATTGGCCCATCTATTACCGTGGATCCCATTGACAAAACTATCTCATATCGGCACTCACACAGGAACCTTCTTATAATAAATGTGAGATATCACCAACATGAAGCATATAACATGGCATTTAATTTTATAGAAATAGCTTATAGTCAATCAAGAAATTAAGATATAACACCATCATAAGCCATTCATCATGCTTACATCACATAAGTGGAGCAAATATTGCAAATATTACTTTATCTTAGGTACAATTTATCATCTTTGATCGCCTGCCTAAGTGCTAGTTCCAAGGGTGGATAACGAGAGCAATGGATACCCGAAAGTATCAACTATGGATATCCGAAGATATCAAACAGTGGACCAAATTGGGGTCGAGCAATGGTTTCATCAAGGAACAAGCAATAGACCCAAATAGGGTCGAACGATGGTTCCGTTAAAGAACAAGATCCAAACGGGGTCAACTATAGCAGCTTCGACTGATCCCTCTAGACATGCCTATCTAATCCACAACTGAACTAAGATCCATAAGCTTTACTTTTTTTTAAACATATTTATATTCAACATATTCTTCTTTACTTAGGACGTTATTTGGCTTAAAGCCACATTTCGTTAAAGAATGCATATCATTCTTATCATATATCAATATTGAGCATTTAGGCTCCAATAGCAGATTAGGTAATCACCTGGCTGCATAAACATCCTTCACACATATCATAATAGTTTACATGATAATGCAAACACAATAAAGTATTAATTCCATTGATCAATCTCATCATACCTAGCATTATGTATAAAGCCAATAAGGCTACTGCAAAAGGGTAGTTATTGCCATTAACGTCTTCCTAAGATTATATGCATGCCCATATATAATCATAGCAATTCATACTTTTGGGGTTCTTATATTTATTTATCTTATGAAACAGACTACTCATTATAGCATGGTTGAATCAATTGTACCATATAAACTTAGATAACTCATAAATAGTTCTTAATTACGTACCTTGTTGTTATTGGCAATGAGTAACTTTCATAGCATCATAACTCCCATCAACACATAATTACTTTAAACAATACTCATGCAATTACAATCCATATAAGAGTATGAGTAGATTATTTCTGAATTAAGATCAACATTTGTGCATCTTTAATCTTTTAATTCACTTTTATAGTCTATTAGAACATGGACAACAGGTTATCTATCTTAACCCCATCATGCATGCTTCAACATCTTATTCATACCCTTTCATCGTATAACATATTATACCCAGATGAATATGTAAAAGTATTTCATCTTTCAACTAGCACACTACTTGCAGACTCGGTTTCCATGTTTAAGTCATAGGACATAAACATGCATCAAGTGGTTTTCCCTTACATCTAGGCTAATTATTATTTTTCAGTATGACTTAGAGTATAAGCAACTCCTATCGTTCATGATTAAGTGCATTGCATGATACCACTTCTTATCTTAGACATGCAACCTTACCACTACCCTCTAGTTGCCAATAAACCATATCATAGTATTTCCATGTCATTGCATCTGAATATTAGCATGTGATATTAAGCAAAAATCATTTACTATGATAGAGTACATACCATATCCTAACCTTATAGTACATGACAACTAGCATACAGATTTAAGATTACTAAGTTGCCTCTTGCTCTATTTAGTTTGGTGCTTGCTATGCACTAAAACACATTCTACTCAAAGCGGTTCATATATAAGGTGCCTGATGGAATATGACATGATATGAATGTGATGATAACACAGCGGAAAAACAAAAATTTTTATCATACATGCCATACAATTCCATGACAAGAATCGAAACATGCAATTTTAGAGTTTTAAACTTACAACTTAAGATGTCTTTAAAACTTGATTTTGATGATGACCAGCAACCAATAAGGATATGTCCACCTTAGATCTTCACCACCAATGCCAAGGAATAGCCTTTACGCCACTCCCTCTATTCTCACACACACACTTGCAAAGATGGCTTAAAATCAAGAGTGCTAGCTCTATGATTGTGTATTCGGCAATGGGAATGATTTGAAGCCACAAGATCTAATCTTGTTCTTCCTTTAGGTTATTGTTTCAGCCCAAGAACACAAGAGAACAAGAAAGATTTCTTTCCCCTTGAGTATTTCGGCCAAGTGAGAAAAATAGCAAAACGGCATACATTTTTATTCATTTAATTCATTAATATATATCACTTAATTTAGGTCAAGTGTGAGTGCCGAAAATTAAGTGTTAATTTCAGACTCCAAAACTTCCTAATTAAGAGATATATCTTAATTTAAATTCTATTAGAATTTAAAATCAAATGGAATTAGTCATTTAATCAAAACAAACTTACTTATTTAAGGTGATAAGTTGCCGAATTCAACTAGTATTTTAGTTTGAATTTTGGCTACATTACTTCCCTCTCTAGTATTATATTTTGATTAAATACAAATTAGGATTTAATACTCAATTAACTTAATTATACATAGATAATTAATCAATTGAAATTAAACCTAACACATGCCAACAAATTTCTCTCGTGACCAACTGTTAACAGATTTGCCTAAAACAGCAAGTTGTTTTAGGCAAAGAGACAGTTCAACATATTTGCCTAAAACAGCTAGCTGTTTTAGGCAAAAAACTTATTTCACAGATTTACCTAAAACAGCTAGCTGTTTTAGCCAAAATCGTGGCTGAACAGATTTGCCTAAAACAGCTTGTCGCACCTTGACAGTTTTGCCTAAAACAGCTAGTTGTTTTAGGCAAAAATCTGTTTACCCATTTTATGCATTAATTTAACTTTAAATAAAAGTCCAAATTAATTCCCAATACACAATTTAAATATTTTAAGCCCAATACTTTGTGTGCGATCCTATAGGTCCATTTAATGTTGGCAATGAATTAATAAATTAATTCAAAGGCTATATATATTCTCTAGCAAGATATTATAGCATTCCAAATTAAATGAAAATGCATATGGAATTTAGTGACCTAATGCAATTTTGCATAGTCCCTTACCCATAAATATCAGAATTAATATAAGGCATGGAACTAGTCATCCTTATATATATTAATTCCTTTCTTGATATTCCAGTGACACTGAACTCTCAGATAAATAATGATTACTCATTATTTCATCTCGGTATGGCCATACACTTCTCAGTTCACTGATCAAGTGGCCGATGATATTTTCTCTCTTATTGAAAGGGGTAATCCCTTCACTTCTCTCATGCTCTCTAACATGAATCAATGCATACCCAATCATACTCGTACTTGTCACTCTGTTACGAGCACGTTAGGTGTATGTCAAAGTACACAGTAATTCATAAAGAGTTTCATAGAGATTTCAGGTCTAAGAACTCTGATACAAAACTTGCATATGAGAAACACTTATGACATGTACCATGTAGTGTTCTCATGAGCGGATCGTATCCAGATACCATGTTCTTTAACATGTATCTATGATCTCTGATTGACACTCTTGTCCTAATGATCCGTAAGACAGAACTCATAATATCAGAGAGAGCATACTAGTCTTAATTCATTGTTATTTCCATAACAATGACTAACTAGGGATGTTTAGAATGAAGTCTTATTTGTTTCAAGGTCTTACAACCATGTGCCTCACACATGATAACTTAAACCGAAACGACATTCTTGGATAGTTTTATCAATTGATATGCACAGGAATACAAAAGATAAAACAAATGCCTCATTTTATTAACTAAGTGTTTTATTACAATGTATTGGGACTAGGGCTTACACTAACAATCTCCCACTAGCACTAGTTCCAATTGGGCATAGCCCTAAGACCGAACGTTCTCAAATGAGCTTCGTGCAGATTTGGACGCAACTGTTTCGTCAAAGGATCTGCTACATTGTCTTCACTTGCTATCTTGCTAACCTTAACGTCCCCACGATTAATGATTTCTCTGATCAGGTGGTACCTCCTGAGTATGTGTTTGGATTTTTGGTGTGACCGGGGCTCCTTTGCCTGTGCGATGGCCCTGTTGTTGTCACAGAAAATTTCTAATGGATCTAAAATGCTTGGGACAACTCCTAATCCAGAAATGAAATTTTTAATCCAAATAGCCTCTTTTGCAGCCTCACTTGCTGCAATATACTCAGATTCTGTAGTTAAGTCGGCAACGGTTTCTTGCTTCGAGCTTCTCCAGCTGACAGCACCACCGTTCAAAACAAAAACAAACCCAGATTGCGATCTAGAATCCTGAGTGCTGGTCTGAAAAGCAGCATCGGCATAACCTTGTATGATGAGCTCTTCTTGACCACCATACACTAAGAAGTGATCCTTAGTCCTTCGCAGGTACTTCAGAATCCCTTTTACAGCAGACCAGTGCTTCTCACCAGGGTCTTGCTAAAACCTACTGGTTATACTCAGTGCATGAGCAACATCCAATCTAGTACATAACATAGCATACATGATAGATCCAATAGCAGATGCATATGAGATTCTACTCATGTTGTCCCTTTCCTCTTTAGTTTTAGGGCACTGTTCTTTATTCAAAGGAACTCCCAAAGCCAAAGGTACGTACCCTTTCTTTGAGTCTCCCATACTAAAATGCTTTAGTACTTTGTCTATGTACTTTTCTTGACTTAGTCCCAAGAGCCGATTCGATCTATCTCTATAGATTCGAATAACAATTATTGTCTCGGCTTCACCTAAGTCTTTCATTGAGAAATATTTTCCCAACCATTGCTTAACCTTTTGCAATGTTGGAATTTCATTCCCAATGAGAAGGATGTCGTCCACATATAGGACCAGAAATACTACTATGCTCCCACTAACCTTCTTGTACACACAAGGCTCATCTTCATTCTTGATGAAGTCAAATTCTTTGACTGCCTCATCAAAATGAAGATTCCAACTTCGGGATGCTTGCTTTAATCCATAAATGGATTTTTGAAGCTTGCAAACCTTCTTAGGATGCTTGGGATTGACAAAACCTTCAGGCTGTGTCATATACACATCCTCAAGTAAATTTTCGTTGAGGAAAGCAGTTTTGACATCCATTTGCCATATCTCATAATCATGATATGCAGCTATGGCAAGCAAGATCCTAATGGATTTGAGCATGACTACAAGCAAAAAGGTCTCGTGGATTTGAGCATGACTACAAGCGAAAAGGTCTCGTCATAGTCTACTCCATGAGTTTGTCGAAAACCTTTTGCTACTAGTCTACCTTTGTAGGTCTTATCAGCTTTCAATTTGAATAACCACTTGCATTCAATTACCTTAGCACCTTCCGGTGGATCAACCAAGGTCCAAACCTGGTTATCGTACATTGATTGCATCTCGGATTTCATGGCTTCAAACCAATTTTTCGAGTCTGGGCTCTCAATAGCTTCTCGGTAGGCAGTAGGATCCTCACGATCTACTAACTCAATAGTGTCACTGTTAGTGATTAGAAATCCATATCTCTCAATCTCCTGACGTACCCTACCGGATCTTCTAGGTTCTTGTGTAATGGGTTCTTGTTCCACAATTGGTTGTGAACTTGATCCCATTTCCAACTCATCCTCTATAGGAGTTTGTGGCGCTTGAATTTCTCCAAGTTCAACTTTACTCCCACTGTCTTTCTTGAGAAGAAACTCCTTTTCCAAGAAAACAGCCTTACGAGCAACAAATACTTTATTCTCGGCTTGTGAGTAAAAGTAGTATCCCTTTGTTTCTTTAGGATACCCCACAAACAAGCAGACACTGGATTTGGACTCTAGTTTGTCAGATGTTAATTTCTTAACATGTGCTTCACAACCCCAAATCCTGAGAAAAGACATATTGGGTTCTTTCCCAGTCCATACCTCGTATGGTGTCTTCTCAACTGCTTTAGTTGAAGTACGGTTCAATAAAAACGCAGCAGTTTCTAATGCATAACCCCAAAAAGAGATAGGAAGATTAGCTTGACTCATCATAGATCGAACCATGTCCAACAGAGTTCGATTTCTCCTTTCGGACACACCATTCCATTGAGGTGTTCCAGGAGGAGTGAGCTGTGAAATAATACCACACTCTTTTAGATGACTGTCAAACTCTTGGCTTAAGTATTCGACACCTCGATCTGATCGAATGGCTTTTATACTTTTGCCAAGTTGGTTTTCTACTTCGTTCTTAAACTCTTTGAATTTCTCAAAAGTTTTAGACTTGTACTTCATTAGATAGACATAGCCATATCTACTGAAGTCATATGTGAATGTCACGAAGTAGCTAAAACCACCTCTAGCATGTGTACTTAAAGGTCCACATACATCGGTATGTATTAGTTCTAATAAGCCATTAGTCCTCTCACCTTTTTTATTAAAAGGACTCTTTGTCATTTTTCCATGCAAACATGGCTCGTATGTATCATAAGACTCTAAGTCGAATGACCCAAGCACTCCAGTTTTGTGGAGTCTTGAAATGCATTTTTCGTTTGCATGTCCTAAACGACAATGCCAAAAGTAAGTAGGGTTCAATTCGTTTGATTTAACCCTCTTTGTATTAATGTTGTATATGGACTCTTTGTTTTGTAAATCAAGGATATAAAGGCCATTTTGCAACATGGCATTGCCATAAGAAATGCCTTGGTGACGAATATGAGCATTGCCATTTTTAATAACAAAATCAAATTCATCATTATCCAAGCATGAAACTGAAATAATGTTTCTGCTCATAGTAGGCACATAATAACAATTATTCAAAACAATACAAAGTCCGGAAGGTAAAGTGAGGTGATAGTCACCTATCTCAATGGCAGCAACTCGTGCTCCATTCCCCACACGGAGGTCCACTTCATTCTTCCCAAGTAACCACCTATTTCTTAGCCCCTGCACATTTGAACAAATGTGAGAACCACAACCGGTATCCAATACCCAAGTGGTAGAAATAGAAAGGTTTATCTCAACAAAAAAAATACCAAAACTGGATGCCTTGGCTCCATTCTTCATTTGTTCTTCCTTGAAGAGAGAGCAATTCTTCCTCCAATACCCTATCTTGTTGCAATGGAAGCAAGTGCTCTCACTCTCTTTGAGTTTTGGCACCTTGGGCTTGGATTGGGCCTGAGGTGCACTCCCAACTAACTTGGGTTTTCCCTTTCCCTTTCCCTTTCCCTTTCCCTTAGCGGGTCCCTTCTTAATTCCCTTTTGAACCATTAGTACGGGATTGGTCTTTCGAATGTTCTCTTCAACATTCTTAAGCATCCCATGAAGCTCAGTGACTGACTTGTTCATTGCATGCACGTTATAATTCATCACAAATGGATCATAAGCAGCAGGCAATGATCCTAAGATCAAGTCAGTGGCCAATTCCTTTGGCACTAGTACCTCAAGCTTCTCAAGAGTATCAAGATACCCTTTCATCTTGAGTACATGGGTACTAACAGGAGTACCCTCAACTATCTTGCAAGAAATTAAAGCCTTTGTTGTCACGAACCTCTCGTGACGAGCTTGCTCTTGGAACATCTCCTTGAGGTGCACCATGATCGCATAGGCCTCTTGGTCCATAAATTGCTTTTGCAATTCAGGCACCATAGTGGCTAGCATCAAACAGGTCACATCATTAGAGTCGCTCTTCTTGGTCTCAAAAGTTTCCTTTTAAACCGCAGAGGCGTGTTTTCCTGGTTCTTCAGGCAAGGGTGCATCCAAAACATATGACTTCTTCTCTTGCTTAAGAACTATTCTTAAGTTTCGAGACCAGTCTATGAAATTGGTGCCATTTAATTTGTCCTTTTCAAGGACCAATCGCAATGAGAAATTGTTGTTTGAAGATGCCATTTTTAATCTACAATAAAATTTAGCAAGATTAAATGAGGTCTTATTATAATCCCACAAACCGAATTAATTTCCCTTTAAATAATTCCCGTTAGTGATTTGATGTGGGCCAAGATCCACTTTTCACAACAACTTATTAGTCAAGCTGAGCCTGTACACCTAATAAGTTAAGTTACTTAGGTAGGAAAACTCCAATAATGTCTTGTACATGACTCTTGGATCAAATGGGCTAACATCTTAAGATGTTATAGCACAAACCATTTATTAGTTACCTAGGTCCGAGCATCCCTTTCCATGATAAGTCCAACCTACATTCACAACCCATGCCTCACAAAGATAATCGGGCGCATCTAGGACTCCTAGTCTACGTGACCGATGATCTATGCCTTGACATGTTTCGAATTAGGAAGGCAACTTTGTGACTTACTATTTTAGGGATTAATTTTATTATGGCTTACATGGCATACGCTTTGTCATCCATATATAAATAATTGCATAAAGTAAAGCGTGACAAACATGGGCCCAAAAACTTACAACTAAGATTCTATACTATTACATAAGAATCTTCGAGTTGGGCTTCTCCTTGATTTACAAAGTCTTCAAGTATATTCTATTCTAAGAAATAAATGAAAAACTTTTACAACAAAATATAATGGCTCGCAGGCCATATTTAATTACAAAACCCAGGGCCCATGAATGCACCATGCATATCCATTCATCATACCAAATTAGCAAATAAATATACATAGCATTCATGGATAAAACAAAGTCCAATTTTAATTAATTTAGCCAAGCCCATTAATGGAAATTGTGTACTTGAACCTTTAAGAGATGACCCCGTGATGGGCCTGGGCTGAAGCCCAATGGACTAAATCCTCTTATTGAATAAGTTCTCTTAAAAGCCCAAAACACAAACTAGTTAGATTTGTGCCATAAATCAACTCTTGCATAATTTCCAATTTTGCCATTTTTAATTTTATGTCATACAGCCCATAAACATTAAAAATACATATAATATGTGCTAACATGAATTAAAAATATAAAATCATGAAGAACACATATATAGTACACGGCATTCATGCAAAAACAAACAAACAACAAAAACTAGTTGCTTAATGCTTATGTAATGCCATAAAATGCACAAATATTTAAATCAATTTTATGAGTCATTTAATAATCTAAATAAGTCCATAAATATTGATTTAATATTCTGTACCAATCTGATCTAAATGTGTTATTACCATTTTAATCAAAACAAAACAAATAATGTTGATTAAACATGTAACAAACACAAACTAATCATAGTTTTAAGTGATTTTAAAATTAATCAATTAAATTGTCATGGACCAGAATTAAAACCAAATTTAAAAAATGTCCAGACCTGATATATAATCTTTAAAAATCACTTACAAACATGCCAAAATCATTTTTACATTTTATATTGAAAACTAGTTGTTAAACTAACAATTAACATGCCAAATAGCACCTAGTTTTAATATTAACATGTACCATCAGGTATTATTAATTAAATTCAACCATTAACAGCTCCTAAAACATCTTAGGACAGTATATTAACATGTCATACTAATTATAATACCTATCTAATCAATTAAAATCGTTTTTTCATCAAAACAATACAAAAAACTCAAAACAGAAAATATCAGATTTGCATGTTTTCATAATGACGATTTTTAATTAATTTTATCATGCATTTAAAGCACTAAAATAAACATGTTTAGGCTCTGATACCACTGATGGAATATGACATGGTATGAATGTGATGATAGCACAGCGAAAAAACAAAAATTTTTATCGTACATGCCATACAATTCCATGACAAGAATCGAAACATGCAATTTTAGAGTTTTAAACTTACAACTTTAGATGTCTTTAAAACTTGATTTTGATGATGACCAGCAACCAAGAAGGATATGTCCACCTTAGATCTTCACCACCAATGCCAAGGAACAGCCTTTACGCCACTCTCTCTATTCTCACACACACACTTGCAAAGATGGCTTAAAATCAAGAGTGCTAGCTCTATGATTGGGTATTCGGCAATGGGAATGATTTAAAGCCACAAGATCTGATCTTGTTCTTCCTTTAGGTTACTGTTTCAGCCCAAGAACACAAGAGAACAAGAAAGATTTCTTTCCCCTTGAGTATTTCGGCCAAGAGAGAAAAATAGCAAAACGGCATACATTTTTATTCATTTTATTCATTAATATATATCACTTAATTTAGGTCAAGTGTGAGTGCCAAAAATTAAGTGTTAATTTCAGCCTCCATCACTTCCTAATTAAGAGATATATCTTAATTTAAATTCTATTAGAATTTAAATTCAAATGGCATTAGTCATTTAATCAAAACAAACTTACTTATTTAAGGTGATAAGTTGCCGAATTCAACTAGTATTTTAGTTTGAATTTTGTCTACTTTAATTCCCTCTCAAGTATTATATTTTGATTAAATACAAATTAGGATTTAATACTCAATTAACTTAATTATACATAGATAATTAATCAATTAAAATTAAACCTAGCACATGCCAACAAATTTCTCTTGTGACCAACTGTTAACAGATTTGCCTAAAACAGCAAGTTGTTTTAGGCAAAGAGACAGTTCAACATATTTGCCTAAAACAGCTAGCTGTTTTAGGCAAAAAACTTGTTTCATAGCTGTTTTAGGCAAAAATCTATTTACCCGTTTTATGCATTAATTTGACTTTAAATAAAAGTCCAAATTAATTCCCAATACACAATTTAAATATTTTAAGCCCAATGCTTTGTGTGCGATCCTATAGGTCCATTTAATGTTGGCAATGAATTAATAAATTAATTCAAAGGCTATATATATTCTCTAGCAAGATATTATAGCATTCCAAATTAAATGAAAATGCATATGGCATTTAGTGACCTAATGCAATTTTGCATAGTCCCTTACCCGTAAATATCAGAATTAATATAAGGCATGGAACTAGTCATCCTTATATATATTAATTCCTTTCTTGATATTCCAGTGACACTGAACTCTCAGATAAATAATGATTACTCATTATTTCATCTCGGTATGGCCATACACTTCTCAGTTCACTGATCAAGTGGCCGATGATATTTTCACTCTTATTGAGAGGGGTAATCCCTTCACTTCTCTCATGCTCTCTAACATGAATCAATGCATACCCAATCATACCCGTACTTGTCACTCTGTTACGAGCACGTTAGGTGTATGTCAAAGTACACAATAATTCATAAAGAGTTTCATAGAGATTTCAGGTCTAAGAACTCCGATACAAAACTTGCATATGAGAAACACTTATGACTTGTACCAAGTAGTGTTCTCATGAGCGGATCGTATCCAGATACCATGTTCTTTAACATGTATCTATGATCTCTGATTGACACTCTTGTCCTAATGATCTGTAAGATAGAACTGATATTATTAGAGAGAGCATACTAGTCTTAATTCATTTTTATTCCCATAACAATGACTGACTAGGGATGTTTAGAATGAAATCTTATTTGTTTTAAGGTCTTACAACCATGTGCCTCACACATGATAACTCAAACCGAAATGACATTCTTGGATAGTTTTATCAATTGATATGCACAGGAATACAAAAGATAAAACAAATGCCTCATTTTATTAACTAAGTGTTTTATTACAATGTATTGGGACTAGGGCTTACACTAACAGTGCCCTTGTCAAATCCCTCAAAAATTAGCCTTCAAGTGAACGCCTTTCCTTATTCCAATAGATTATTATTCTAAATCTTTCATTGTTACTTCATTTGATAGCCTGGTCTTTAAAAACTATGTCTTTCTAGTCTTTATCAATAAAGATAGACGTCATGATTTATTGGCCTATCAATATTCAACTAGCATATTAACGGTCATATTTGAAATCATTTATTTCCACTATTACACATTGCTAGCTTGAATTCATTAATTATATGCCTCACTTAATAAACTCTTAAATTTTATACCACTCTATTCATAATTTAGTTTTAGTCATGCAAAGCAAGTCTTGCTTAACTATATTTTTAATTTAAACCATAGCATTGGAAGGACTTTTAGAACTATAATAATTCATCACTAATCAATTAACATAATACTCACCACTTATATACCCAACCATAATCAACATTTCTTATTGCTAGCCCATTTCCTTTATTCATTAATATCTTCATAAGCACAGGCTATAAAATACTAGTTTACAATTTATTTATGAGTGAGCTATAGTTTTTGAGAGAAGAAAAACCAATGGAAATAGTGTATAAGTGGTTGTGCATTTCATGGTAATAAAGGTCAAGTGGTCGTGTATTTACATGGGTTGCATGGCCAAGTGGCCATGTTTTCAAAGAGAATAAGCATACATGGCCGTGCAAGGTGAAGAAAGAAACCACATGTGGTCACACTAAGAGATGAACAAAGACACACGTGGGCATGCATAGTGATGAAGGAAGCCACAAGTGGTCATGCCCAGGGAAGAAGAAAACATAGGTGGTCGTGCCTTCCCTTAAATCAAAACGTACGTGGTCGTGGGCAAAGGAAAAAGGGACATCACTTGGGCATGGGTAAGGGAAAGTGGGATACAATGCATGGCCACGTGTTTGAAGAGAACAAGGGATAGAAAGGCTATGCATGGCCATGCACTAGGAGAAGGAAACTCATGCATGGACATGTATAGTGATGTACAGTCCCGACTCTGCAGATCGATTACCCAAACTAAAAAATCCCAACCTTCTCACGATCATACTCATTGAGTTTTAAAAAAAAAATTCTTAATCTTATCAACATTGCTAACATCTAATCCTTAACCTCATCAAAGAGGACAAACACAAAAGAAAAGGGAAACTTTGGAATTAAATCTAGGAAAATGTAAACCTAATTTCCATACCTTGTTTAAAGCTTCAATCTTCCCTCACTCATCTTGATCCAGCTCTTTTACTATTAATTTCCTTTATCCCCTTACACATAAAGGTACATTATGATCTCTTAATCCTTCAAGCTAAAGATCAAACCAAGAAAAGAAATGTTGAGAGAGAGATCTACAAGGAGAAACATTACCTTTATAGATGCTACTCAAAACCCTAAACTTCTCTGCCCTTTTTTAATCTCCAACTTCCCTAGGAGTCCTTAAAAGAGTGAGTGGGGGAAATATCTTACTTAGTAAATTCCAAGATTGCCCTTATACATTTTAACCCTTAAAACTTATTTTCTTAACATTTTAATCCCTAAACTTCTTATTTAATTCGATTACATCCTTCATTAATATTTTAGCTACACTCCCATACACATTTACATAATTGCCAATATATGCTCTATATGATTTAACTTTATTAGTGTAGAATAATCGAATTTTTGACTTAATTAACTGTAATCCTCATTAATTAACAATAATCCGATTAGGGTCATGATTGGATCCTTACACTATT
>CM075808.1:83456465-83901465 GCA_037975025.1 Excoecaria agallocha | reverse complement strand
TTCTTCTCTTTTCCTCTTTAGGTGACTCGACAAAGTGAGAATCTCACTCCATCGAGTGGCTAGGCTCTAGATTACATGATGAATTTTGTCTTCATAAAATTCCTTCAAATGCTAAAATTCCCCTCTTTGCCATTGATTTTTCTTCTTACTTTAATTAAGTCCCTAAAAATGCCAAAATTTACAATCAAGCTCAAATAGTACTAATTGAAAAATTTAACCACTAAATTAACCAAATTACCCCCTAAATTAACATAATAAACTCATTAAAAATAACTAATAATATAGTATAATTTATACTTATCAAAAACATTTAAAGTGAAATTTTCGATTATCGTGCTAAAAATCGCTTTTTAATACCTTTTACAATTTCCAAAAATGAAACACATCTAAAATTGAATAAAAAGTAAAGTACAAAAACCAAAAAAATAAACCAACCACAAAGCATGATTAAATAATACAATAAATTAAATGCAATAAAAAGAGTAAGAGAAAAGTGAAAAGAATCATTCTAAGGCTAATCTCTCCAATTCCAATTAATCTCCCACAAGAAACCTCAAATGCATAAAATACTTGCTTGAAGAAAAGAACACAAGAAGAGTAGAACAATTAACATGTAAAACCAAAAATAAATTAAATAATAAATTAAAATAATAAAAATATGCATATTGGAATGGAATATTTAGTTATATAGGACATTATTCATGCTAAAATAAAAGCAAAAAAAAGCATTAAAATATGATTAAATATACCAAATGAATCAAACATGCAAATAACGCATAAAATAAGCCTAAAAAGCCTAAAAAATGAAGGATAGATAGCCAAGATAGCATACAGATAGTCAAAACACAAAGGAAAGATAGGACAAAAAGAAGGTGTCGAGATGTCCCATCAATTGCTATTGACTGATAGGCATCTGTTGGGCCTTTTTCCTATCTGTAACTCGAAAACATAGACAAAATGTAGATTTTTAGGCAAAAACTAGGAATAAATCATTTAAACCCTAAATATGCATATCTAAGATCCTATAACATGAAAAACTAAAGATAGCATCAGAAATATGACTTAAATCATGCCAAAATAGCAAAAAGACATGCAAACATAGGAATTAAATTAAGATAATTATCATGCATCAATGGAAGAATTTAAAGACTAACATGTTATTCTATCATATTTAATAGGTTAAAGTCATTTTTGCGACCTCAGTAAGTGCACTAAATTGACAAGTAATATCGGGGAATATAATTGAGACCCTAGAATATCGAACCTAAGGAATAAAGGGCTACTAAGTGAGATATCTATAGCTGAGCAAGATTAATCTGAGACAAATTCCCAAGTTTTTTATTAAGGGCATACTAAATCTAATTAACAAAATAAACAAATAATAAAGCTAATTAAACTAAATATTAAAACATTAATTAAAAACATTGCTAAGGTACTATAATCCTCCTTATACCGAATGCATTGAATTAAACCAAAAAGAAATCTATGGCTTAAATGTAGATAGCCCATCTAAACCCCTAATTTCTTATTTCGGAGCCAACTACTCTAACTACCCAATTTCCCATTCCAGAGCCAATTCGATAGCTAGCATAAGTGTGGGACCTAAGACATAGGTATGAATTAACTTTCCATTTTAGAGCTAACCAATCCATTACCTATCTGTTCTTTAACTATTTCTAAAACAAATGTAGTCTACAAAGAGAGTTTAAGACTTCCAATCCGGAATCATCGAGGACTCTAGATGTAAAAAGCACGAGAACAGAGCGTGGCAATACCAATTCCATACAAACATAATACCCTTCATTCAAAAGAAATAAAATGATCAAATGCTCAATAAAATAGATAAATAGATAATCACAATGCAGAACATAACATTTAAGCATATATAAATTAAAGATAGGTTCAATCCATTACATAGAAATGGGGATTTATAGATCCCTTAGCAATAAAACTACTAACTAAACATAAATAAAATAAAATAAGCTAGGAAAGAAGAAACCCAGAAGCTCATTGTAGTGCTAAAGCTCCAATCTAAATCCAAGCCTTCTTCACAAACTCTCCAACAAAATAAAAGCTAAAACTACAACTAAAGTAAAGAAATCTAGATCTAATCTAAGAAATTGAACTAAAACAAATCAAATATAAGATATTACAAAGGAAAAGAAAAAGAAAAACCCTAGATTTAAAATATGCTCTCCCCCTTTTTAGCCAAATATAACTCAGCTTTTATAGCATCAGAAGAGGCACATGGTGGAGACACTTTGGTCTAACTGTATGCAATCAATCAAAATAGTATTGTAACATCATCACATGGCTAAGACATTTTTCTCTCAGTCGAGCACACCCTTCTAGACTAAATCATCCTCGAACTCTGCATTGAACATGGTAGAGAAAAATGGTCTCTCTCGAGTGCTTTAATGAAATGGTGTATATTGGGGATTTAACAAGGCACATAGTTGAGACACTTTGGTCTCTCCTATGTGTATGTCAATTTTCTACATAAAAGTCAAAATCACCCTATTAAACACACCAAAACTTAATAAATCTCAATATAATCTTATTTGGCATAAAAAGAGAAATATAAAACCTAAAATACTAAAAATACGTAAAAGAAGACACAAACACAAACAAAAATGCACTAAAATTAAACATTAAATTTCGAGCTATCAATCATTATGGCAATGAAAAGATGCAAAGATTACAAACAAAAATTAAATATCATAAAATCATAAATCATGGCATTATAAACAAAGAAAAAATATAATTAACTACATGGTCATGGCATGGAATCTAAGAGAGAAAGAGAGAGAGAGAGAGAGAGAGATTGAAGCCTAGAATATTACCTTTAGGAATTGAAATTATGTAACTCTGGAAAGCAATAGTTTGAGCCTCGATCCTTGATCCCACATTTTATAAGAATATATGAATGAATTTTGTCAAATAAAATTGTTCAGAGCTTGCACATCCTAGAACAAAGAATCATTTTCTTTTTCTCAAAAGTCTGCTCCTTTTCCAAAGTGAGTCCCCCTTGAAAATCTTAAAAATCTTGTTTAAATACTTATAGAGGAGTTAGAGACTACTCTAACTCTAATCCCTCAAAAATTGGAAGATTAAATCCCCCCAAATCTGCACTAAATCAAATATGATTTTTAACCAAAATTTCAAAACTGAAAAACATGGGAAATCTAGAGAAAATCTCCACAAATGGGCATTGGTAGTTGACAGATGGGTGCCCCTCACATGATTTCTCAAAATTCATAAAAATACCCTTAAATCTTACTTGGACCTATTTAGTTATGACTTGTCAACAAATGTTCGTCTGTTACTGAGTCACGGGCAGTCCTAGACAGCCAAGATAGGGGCATCTGATAAGGGATGACCCAAAAGAAAATGGCCACTAATAGTTGTCTCTCTATGATAGACGACCATCTATCACTGGCGAAGACCAAAATTCAAGGCTTTTTTAAATCTTTTTAAAAACTCTTGGAAAATCAATGTTAAAATCCACACAAATATTTTATAGAAATGTGTAAATCAAGGTCAAAACTCAAGATTTACATTTTTTGTCAGAAGTATGAGTGGTTCCTCATCATTGAGTAATCCTGATTTAGGCTGCCTCAGGTCACAGTGTCTACATCGGCATATCTAACCTTGTTGTGATGTGGTAGTCACCCTTTGTTGGCATAACTATCCTCCTCTGGAAAATTTCTAAAATATATGCATTTGTGAGGAGTTACTGAGGGTAAAAAGGTACTTATACAGATGCATCATGAGGTAGTCACACTCTATCCCACAAAACTTGATGCCACCAACTCGCTTGTAGTTTGTAACTATTTGTCTTGTGAGTGGCTAGACTAGCCTAATGTTATGAAATTTCACTTTGTCTTCAGCCAGGTGTATTAATTTTTTGTAAAATATTTCTCTGTCTTCAACCATATGGGTCAATCGCTGGTAGAGTGTTCTACTTTTTCTTCAACCATGGGGATCAATATCTGGTAGAATGCTCCACTTTGTCTTCATCCATGTGGATCAATCACTAGTTGAATTCTCCATTTTGTCTTCATCCATGTGGATCAATCTCTAGTAGAATGTTTGTTATTGTAAACATTCTCATTTCCCATCAGTTCAATAATTCCCTTGTCTAAAAGAGATTGGAAGGAATATGATTTCCATTTAAATTTTTCCAAAGTCAAAAAATATCCATACTTCTCTTTGTTGTGCATCTCTTTTGATTTCAACCAGTTTAGGCAACTTTTTATGGTGTTGTAAATACTTTTGAGCAGTAATAAAGAAAGGAGAACCATCACAGACACCTAGCCATTCTCCATCCACAAACAATTTATCCTTCTGATCTAGTTTAGTGTGGGTATCATCAATAGGTTTCTCCATTCCATAAGCAAACAATATGTCTACTATAGGTTCTGACACTTCACAATGATTGTGTTTCCCATATAATGAAAACCATCATCATCAAAGCTATCTGTATGATGATTGTATGTGAGATGTGTGGATTATATACCTCTTAAGAGGGTTCTGGTACTGGTGAAAAAGGTTTAGCATAAAAGTATTGTTCATTGAGTTTGAAAGACCTATCATCATTTTTAGACATCCATAGCTCATTGTGGTCAATTCACTTTTTGTCATTTTATTCTTTTTAATATTTCATTCATTCATTTTATGCCTTTTAGTCATTCTCACTCCTCCATTTTTGTTGTATTGTTATTTTCCTTAATCTTTAATTAAATAACATAAATATAAATGCAATAATAATCACAATGACAAAATGAAACATAAATACAAGTCATCAATTTTGTTATATACATCACAAAAGCCATAAAAAAGTCTTAAACTCTTTGAACAAAACATATAGCTCCTATGATGATCGAGGTCCCCTGCGATATGATGGTATAGGTGGAGGATGGAAAGTTGATAGCCTAAGAGGTCTGGATGGTGCTACTCATTGCTATGGCACTAGTGGCTACTCTTGTGGATGCTGGAACTGAAACTTAAATCCTGATAGTGCAGCTGACAGTGGTTGTAGAATCTATACGATCACCTCAGCTAGATGATCTATGCTCGCCTTAGCCTTGAGACCAACCACAAGTGTTGCTCCAAATACTATAGGAGGCCATCTTTTAGGTTCCTAGTGTAGGCTCTTAATGCCTCATCAATCATAATCATAGCCTGTCTTGCCCTCTAGGACCTCTTCCTCTATTCGATATATTTGCTATCTAATTTGAATGATAGAATCATCAACTAGCTGCAGGGCATCATCAAACTTCTTCCCTACTGTTACTAACTCTACCCATATCTCCTACATGTTAGTCTAATGCTGAGTCTACATGGATTGGAGAATAGATAGGATGGAATGGATGCTCTACTGCTACTGCTACATAAAAGCCTCTATGCTAGCTAACCTTTAAGAAATATTATTAAAAAGTAGTGGATCCCTGGAAGTTGAGGCACCCGGCTCCTAATAAGGTGAATATCTCTGAGATGCTCTAGAAGGAGAGGGTCATGGGCATGTTAGAGATCATAGAGGTACTAGAGAAGAAGACAAACCACCAAGTAGATCGTCTAGATCCACTTTCATGTCCATCTCAAAGTCTATATCTATATCTGCCCCCTATGGCTCATATGGCTTACCATGTGGAGGCTACTATGGCTGCTCTACCTAAGCTTGAGGTGCCTGATCGTGACTCTCAACCTCTAACGACTATGGTACAATCGGTTCTAGCCTAAAATGTGCCCTAATCTCAAGGATTCTTAAAAGTTTATATTGCCTAACATGCCTATGGATCAACTCAATCATCTTTTTAATGTGGGCTACAAATAGGTCTATAAAGATCTCCTCCTCAAGTGGTTGTCCAAATGTCCTCTCATCTGCTCCTATATACAAAATCAGATGTGTCACTACTCCCCATGCACTAATCTACATGGTGGGTTGTGTGGCTAACCTAACCAACATGGCTACGATCTCATGGCTGGTATCCACTTGCCTGCCATGATGTATAGCCCATATACAGAAGACGTCGACCTTATTGACTAACCTAGGATTATCGGTGTGATTGATGTATGATGTGGCAAGCACTCTCTGTATGTATCTATAAGACTTAGTAGCCAACATCGTGTTTTTAGCCATATCCAGGTGGTCTACAACGCTAGAAAGTCCAATCTCCACCCAATATCACCTCTCTACCCCTCTCTTTGAAGCTAATACCCCTTCTCTAATCAATAGTCCCATAGCCTATGTGAATTGACATCTGTTAATACTATATCTAATCTTTTAAACCTAGAAGGTAATGATACCATCCTCTGTATTCGATCTTTGAAACCCTTGATAATGTATAGTCTACAAAAACTCGCCAGTCACCTTCAGATAGGTAGAAAATAAGGGTGTGAAGAATGCAGTTTACCCTATAGCTACTAGCAACTTGTCTACCTTGCCTAGCAAGCCTATGCTCTCCAAGAACTACCGGGATATGAACTAACTTGACGGGTATTGAACCTAAGATAACACCGTGTATCTCTATGGCTCCTCTATAATCATCCAATCTGCGGTTGGTGAAGCAGGCATGGCACGTACCTAACAACGTGGAGCCATATATAAAAAAAGATTAAAAGTTAGTCTCATTGAAATAACTCACACTGCAAGTAATCACCTAAATTAAATTACACACATTTCATCAAAATGCGCATTAAGTGCCACAAGATATATTATAGAATTCTAGGCTCATCAACAGGTGTCTAACAAGCATGCACTATAATTAGAGTTCAAAAATTGTAAATTATTTACAAAAGTTCTAACAAAATTTTGACAGCATTTTGAATAGAAATATGTCTGCTCCCTGCATGAAAACGCATTTCAAAACCAACAACATAGGCCAACAGGCCACCAACAATTACATTGCTCAAAGAATTAACAATCTAAATTTACTCAACAAACCTACAGATGGCAACGCAAGTAAATGTCATTTATTATAAATAAGAGATAAAAATGAAATAACTTAGTTAATCTAAATTTTCTACAATATGGCAATGCAACTAAATCAAAAATTCCACAATTTAAATATTTAGTCATATTTGTTTCTCTTCGTCTTTTTCTATTACTACTACAACTAAGGAAACAAAGTGTTTCATTAATCAAATTATCAACCAACAAATTACACACAAATAGTAGGTCAAACATAAATAAACTAATTACAAAAATAAAAAAACTAGCCATTTCTAATTATTCTATGAGCATTTAAGTAACAATATAACAAAAAAATTACAACAACTAAACAAGGAAAGAAGGAATTAAATTAGAAAAACTTACTTAGAATGAGAGAAATAGGTATTTTAAATATGCAATAAAAATTAAAATAAATTACATCTCAAAGTGTGCATTGACCCCGAGAGAATTTTTGCCTAGATGGTTCACAAAATAGGTGGAAAAAGGGAGAGAAATTGAAGAAAAATCGAGAGAAGAAGCTTGAAAGTTGCATTAATGGTGGTCGGAGGAGAGAGGAAGAAGAAAAGGTGATTTTTTTACATTTTGACGTGATAGACGGGCAGGGCATCTATCAGCATTAAGCAATTGTGCCTCTTCTATCCCGTATGTCACTGCTTTTTAAGTTGGAGTTGTTGTTGTTATGGGACAAAACCTTTCTAAAATCTAATAGACCACTTAAATTAAATTACAACGTAATAAATTTTTACAAATTATGTAGAACAAATTACTATCATTATTACTTTTATTTATTATTTATTTTTTCTCTTTTTTTTCTTCGGTGCTTGAATACTCCCTAAATCACACACTTTCTTAATTTTGGAAACCTTAAGGACACTTAGCAATACCAATATATCTTTACATTATCTAAACAAATAAAGCCAAAAATGGATGGAAAAATATATGTGCAGTGCATAAGACATGAAGGAATGCAAAAAGACTCATTTAGATGATCTAAGAGTAATAGATAGGCAAGCCGTGAGTCACTCTTAAGGGACGGCCATTGATAACTTAAATTATGAATCTATTATTAGTGTGTTTTAGTATGTTTAATTTTGTGTTTTAGTGCTAATTTTTTTAATTTTGTGTTTAAATTATAAATTTTTGATTATGTGGACTTAATTGTATTTTTGGTGATTTTACGGACTTAATTGAAGAAAAGGAAAAATTACATGAAGAAAAAAAGGAAATTACCTAGCTTAAAGTTTTTGGGAACAGTTGAAACATTGAAGTCCATAATCATTCTCCTAGGTGGAGGAGAATTTCTCCTCTACCAAGGAAAACATTAAGATACATGATGTAGAACCAATCTCCTCGATGAAGGGACTTTTCCCACAACCGAGGCAACCCAAAGGACATGAAAAAATCAATCTCCTTGATGGAGGGATTTTTCCCTCTACCGAGTCAAGGTGGTTCCAATATAATACAACTCTTATTTTTTCTAGAACAAAAAGTTTAGTGGTAGCAGGATTTCTACCTTTTTAAGGGTTTTAAGTAGACAAAAATGCCAGTATTTAAGGAGATGAATTTTCTTATGTTCTGAGTTAGTTTTTAGGGTTTATTGCTTTCTCTTAGTTTTTGTAAATTACAATTTATTTTCTATTTTAGTTTAGATTTAATTTGGTAATTCAAGGGAGAATTCAAGGTTGAAGAAGAAGGGTTTCAAGTTTTCCTTTATCTTCATTAAGGGATTATTCTAAACTTAATCTTTATATCTTAATATTACATTCATGATGTTTGAGTAGTACTTCTTTTGCCTAGGAATTCTTGAATGATAATTGTATTGGAATTTTTAGTTTAATATATATTTGCATGTTTTCTTCTATTTTCCTTGTGATTAATTATGCACTTATATTTAAGTTTGGTTTTGATTTTTAATGTGTCGAGATATGGTTTATTATTAAATTTGAATGTTGATTGTATGTGTTTATGCCTTGCTCTTTTATTTTCTGCATCTAGTTATCTTCATTTTTTGAGATGAGGTTTTGATTTTCATGTGTGGATTATATTTAGTTAAAGTATGTTGGGGAATAGATCGATTTTTAATTGAGTTTTTTGAAAGAAGATTTAATTGAGATTTAGGAATTTATAAAACCCGAGCAGATGCCAGTTTTTAAATTGTTCTTAATTAGGGAGTTTAATAATATAGAATAGGGTTCTTAATAAGAGACCTATTTTGAGTTGGTTTTTTCGGATATTAATGTTAATATTTTTTTACTTGTTTCCAATTACATTTATGTGGATATAATTTCCTAAGAATTAATTTCAATTTTGTTGATTTCCTTAATGAATAAGAATTAATTTCAATTTTGTTGATTTCCTTAATGAACTTGTTTTAACTTAGTTATTATTTTCTTAGATTTATTTTCTTATCTAGTTTAGAACTCTTTTCAATTCAAATTTGGGAAACATCTCAGATTAATTTTAACTCAAATATAGATATTTTTCTTAGCAATCCATATTCCCTTGGGTTTGATATTCTTAGGGCCTTAAATATATTTCTCTATATTACTAGCCGATCCAGTACACATATGAGAATCCAGTCAGCCATTTGTCAAGCACTCCCTATAAATAGTCTAATTCTTTTCTTGATTTTTGTGCTTTAACTCTTCTTCCTGACCAACCTTTTTTCCAGGTATTTCTCATTCTCCTCTCTCTCTCTCTTTTCTTTTCATTTTCAATTTATTCATAGTATATTTTACTTTATTTTTCATACATAGGCTACTTGAATATTTTATCATGTTGAGTTCCACCGTACACAAATGACACCAGCTATTAGATGATCCCAAATCCTTGTCTTGGCTTCTTATGCTGACCTAAGATTTCTAAGGCAAGTGAGACTCGATACTACACTAGTTCTATTCATAGCTCGACTTTGGGACCTAAGATTTCATGTTTTCAAGTTCACACATCAAGAACAAACCTAACTTATCCCAACAAATAAATTGCAAATAGGGCAAGAAAGAGTCAAATCCACGGAGACTAGCAATGAAATAATTTTAAACAACCAGATTTATAACAATAAAATTAAATGGGGAAGTTTATAGATTGAAAGTGAATAATAAAATGAAATAAATGAATCAGAAATTAATTGAGAGAAAATTCAATGGATGGTAATTCCAGTTAAAGATATTCGCAACACAGGAGTCATTCAACTGATCATCGATTAAGAAATCATTCTTAAAATCAAACAATGGGCTAGTTATAGCCATCGGCTTCGCGCTCTCGACCTAATCTTTCCGTATTAATGAATTAATCAAGTAAGACTGTAATTAATTCCGAACCAATAGACAATCCTTAACAAGCGCAAGAATTTAATCTATTAACAACGTTAAGAAATAGAAAGACCCGACCTAGACGAATCGATCTACAAGCGAGACCAATTTAGATCAAATCATGCATTTACTCAACATAACAACCCTTACGAGGAAGCTACACTGATTGCTACTTGTTATTGAATCTACCAAACAATTACGGATTTGATATCTTAAATTAGCAGTATGTTATTTAATTAAATGAACAATGACACCTCATTGAACATAAAACAAATAACTATTGAGAAAAGATTTCTCTAAGATATAGTAAACAGCATGAACACCATATGAAATAAAGAACAAAAAGCAAGCAAAACAATCTCACAGTGAAATAAATCTTGGTTTTGAATTAATTTTTAACTAAAAATAATATTCTAGCCACTCATGGCCATGAGAATTTCACAAAATAAAAAGTAGAAGTTGAGAAAACCTCTGCTACAGAATTCGAGTTACAAAAATCACCGAAGAAGAGATCCACCAAACCGAGGACCCCTTTTCTTAAATAATAACCAAAAAAATAGGAAAGAGATCCTACCAAACTAGGAAATTTAAAATAAAATTCCTAAAGGAGTTCTAAATTCCCCAAATCACTAACCTTTTACTCCTAAAATAAAGTCTTAAAACTCCTAAATTCCAGCTAGGTTTTAAGTGGCAGCTAGGTTAAATTTGCTTGAATTTATCTTGAAAAAATGCAGTCCACTGTCAATTTCCCTTGGGCAGCTCCCTTGAGTAACTTGGGCAAGGCTTGGCTTTCTACCTTGGGCAACAAAGCGATTCCCTTGGGCAAGGCTTCTTCCAGAATTTCCAACTATTAGCTCTTTGCTTTAATTAAACCTCAAAAAGTCTTTGCTTTTTCGGATCATCAACAATTAGTCCCAAAAATACAACTTTCTCAAAATCCACTCCTACAGTCAGAAAAATAAACAAACCATTGAAAAGCACCTAAAATTGACTTAAAAGAGCACAAAATATTAAGCAAAATTAAATCAAATAAGTGCTCATTTAACATCTTAACAAATTCCCTCACACTTATCCCATGCTTGTCCTCAAGCATTAGTCAAACAACACAATCAATCCCATTAGAAGCATTCTCATCCTCAACCAAATCCAAGTCCAAAAGCTCCAACCATATTGAAGTGCAAGACAAATCAGAGAACGACATTTAGAACAATTTCCTACTAATTCATATCATGACATGGGTTCCTAAACAATCTTTTTAAATCAGCAACAACAAGACTCACAATATTTTAAGCATGCAAGAATTTTAAGGTCTTAGTTTAAAATTAGATCAATACACATAGATAGATTGCCAGACCGGAAGAGACAACACACACACAAATTACAACAAGCAAGGGAATCAAATTGCCAAAAACTTTTATTCTTGGCATCATTTTTATTTTAATGCTTTTATTATATATTTTTTTTCTTTTCTTTTTTTCTCATGGGGAAGACTAAGATTGCTTACAAGGAATGTAGAGGTCTTTTTTACATGAGGGCACTCGGTTCTGACCTGCATACACCCGGTTACTCAGACCATACAAATCCAAGCGGCTACTAGCTCTACTCATATCCAAATTTTTAATGGATAGCGGAGTAAAAATTTATTTGCTAATCTCCCTCTTCTTTTTTGGCAATAAGATTCCCAAACGATAAACACACAAAGATTTATTTGATGTCTTAACAGGTTTTAACAATCACCTAATGTGCAAAGATTTCAAATTAAGTTCATGCAAAAATTTATTTCACTTATTAAATTCGAGCCTTGAATTTTCTAATTCAAAAGAATGCTGAGGCTACCATGAAATGTATGTAATAGAGTAAATTATCAAGAAATTGACTCGTTTCTGCCTAACATCCAACAGGTTAAAACTAAATGATCAAGGAATTGGCCTAAGATAAGTATTAAATCCATGGGACAAGTGTTCACTCTTATCACCTAACCACAAAATATGCACAATTATGCTTTAACAGACCAAACAAAATTCTTCTTTTTCAACTTTGCTGCATTCAATTCCTAAAACAACAAAAAAGGCCAACTAACAATCTAAGAAGCCAAAAATATGTTTAAAGAAATCAACACATCATCACAAAAATGCATAGCACTTCTATCTCAACCCCTCCCCCACACTTTCTCTTTATATTGTCCTCAATACGGAACAACTAAACAATCGTGGGGCAAAGGGCATCAAAAATGCAAAAAGAACAAAAGAGAGAACGAATACTGCCCTGGTGGAGGAGGATGAGTCCAATCAATCAATGCTGCGAAGGAGGTGGGGTAAACCCCACGTGCTGAAAGTAGGCCAAAAGATGCGCCTGCAATTGGTGGACAGCAATTTCAATACGCTCTAAGCGGGCTTCAAGAGTAGTGGTGGATGTGGTGGAATAGGGAACAGAGGCTACTGCTTGTGACGATGCTGTTGGAGCTTTCTTCTTAGTATCCTTTTTGAAAATTCTATCTTTGGCCAAAGCACCTGCATCCATAAAAGAAATGACTCCTTTCTCGCCATATTGCAACAGGTGTAATTTATCCAAGAACATTAAATCCATTGGTGGCATTGTACAAGCAACATGCATAGTAGTATTACCTATATCCAACATTAACAGCCAAGCTAGTGACAAGAGACCCCAAATAAAGCTTCTTAGGTTTTAAACAAAGTTTATCCAATTTGACTGCAAGCCAGTAGCCCAAATTAATTCTTTTCTCATGAACCATGCACCATAAAAAGAATAATTCAGCTTTCGTGACAACAATGCTACCATCATTACATGCAGAATAATTTATGGCTAAGAAATGATGGATGATTCGTAAAGCAGCACTTTGGAAATAAAAAGCTTTAGATTTTCCAGGAAAGAACTCAATATTAGGCATCCCGGTTAACTCTCTATAAACTGCTAAAGCATCAAATTCATCAGGATAATCACAAATCATATCCAAATAGGCAATCGTTTTAGACTCATAATCGGTGATAAACCCCAAAGTAATGTTAAATGTAGTAATTGAAAAATATTTAAATGTGCCAAGTAGTCTACAAGTTAAAGCAAATGAAAAAGCTAAATTAAAATTAGGTCCCTGATGGTCAAACTTGAAAGTGCTGAAAAACTCTTTGACTAAAGCATCATACAAAGGCATATTGATCATGAAAAAGCAACGCCATCCAATTCCATCAATCAATTCCAAGACCTAATCATACACTCCCAAATCACGTAAAGCAGAATCGTCAAAACATCTTCCTGGCACAATATCTAAATAATCAAAGGAATAGTACCTTTTCTTGTGCTCCTCTCTATCAAAGTCAAGATTGCCTCCTAACTCATGTGCTGCTGGGGGAAATCGACTCATACCTGGCGCAAGCCTTGGTAATTTTCGAGGGGGCTTGTAGGGAATGGGTGCATCTCCTTGGTCTGACTCGCCCTTCGAAGTGCTCTCATCAACCAATCCATCCTCTACCTACCTAGACGCATAAGTAATGGGTCGTTTACCTCTATCTCGTGCTTGTCACGGGGGAAAAACACCAAATCTGGTTGAACAACGAGTGTGGTAAGCAGAGAGGGTTGGATCGGTGGCTGCAAAGGAGGATGGTGGGTTGATTTTGCATGATGGCGCAGGAGGAGCGTCGATGACTGGCGGTGGTTGTGTTTACAATGATGACGGTGCTACGGCCTGCTGCTGCTGCGACAGCAGGCCATTGTTACAACGCGCCTACTGATGCGGTGGCGGGCTGCTGCTACGGTGTGCCTGCTGCGCTTCTGCTGGGCTCGCCTAGCTATCACGCTATGATGATGGCTGCTACCGCTACTATCGGCATTGACTCGACAGCCTGAGGCGAGGCGACACTATGGATTTCCGATGGGTCATGGTGGATTCATTTGTGTGAATCTCCTGCAAGTGAAAAGAGAAAGGGTAGGGTTTAGTTTGTGGGGAAGATGGTAAAATTAACTTGGGTAAAATTTAAAATAAAAGGAATAAGGTAAACTTTTAAATGAGGTAAAATTGTGAAAACCCATAAAAAGAAAGAAGCCCAAATACCGAAAATACCAAAAACAAGGTAAATTAAATTTAAATCATGGGCTTCCATCATGAAAATTCTAATTAGGGCTTGATAAAAATTCTAACAGACCCAACATTTAAATGATATACCCAGAAAATGATAAACCCGTAAATCCTTTTTTTCAGTAAATAAAAATAAGTGAAATAGAAATCTAAATAGTAACAGGTTAGCCTAGGGCAAGGATAAATATTGGGTTGCCTCTAAGAAGCACCTTTCTTTAACGTCTTCAGCTAGACGTTCCTGGAATTAATTCTCCATGCTAGGTATGGCCAATTGAGGTTCCTCATTGCCTTGGTCCAGAGTTCTTTCATAGAATGGTTTGAGGCAATGTCCATTAACTTTAAAAATTTTGTCAGTTTCCAAACTCTGAATTTCTACTGCACCATGAGCAAAAACATTAGTAACAACAAAGGGTCCTATCCATCTGGACCTTAATTTTCCTAGAAATAGTTTCAAAGTGAATGGAACAATAAAACCTTATGTCCAATTCAAAATTCTTTCTTAGAAATAATTTTATCATGGATTCATGACATCTCATATGCCTCATTTCTTAACTCTTCAAATTCCAGCAACTCTAATTTGTGATTTTCACCTGCTACTTCTAACGCCATGTTGCAACATTTTATGGCCCAAAATGCTCTATGCTCCAATTCTACTGGTAAATGACAGGGTTTGCCATACACTAGTTGACATACCGATATGTGTCTTATAGGCAGTCCTATAAGCCCAGAGGGCATCTTCTAGCTTAAAACTCCAGTCCTTTCTGGTTAAATTCACTGTCTTTTCCAGTATAGACTTCACTTCTCTGTTGGAAATCTCAGCTTGTCCACTTGTCTGGGGGTGGTAAGTAGTTGACAAACAACGTGTGACTCCATATTTCTTTAGCAGTGCGTCCATGATTTTGTTGCAAAAATGCATCCCTCTGTCACTTATAAGCACTCTTGAGGTACCAAACCTGCAAAATATATTATTTTTGACA
This sequence comes from Excoecaria agallocha, assembly GCA_037975025.1. Classification (NCBI taxonomy): domain Eukaryota; kingdom Viridiplantae; phylum Streptophyta; class Magnoliopsida; order Malpighiales; family Euphorbiaceae; genus Excoecaria; species Excoecaria agallocha. The sequence continues at coordinate 83,886,132 of CM075808.1, read as the reverse complement.
AAATTCACCATAGTTTTGGCATCATCGGTTCTCGTGGCTTTAGCTTCAACCCATTTAGAAACATAGTCTACTGTAAGTAAACTATATGAATTGCCAAATATTTCACAAATTAATATAGACATGAGTGGCATTTGATCTCGGGGTCCTAAGTTACTTGTTCTTTGACACTTGTCACAGGATTTACAATATAAATATGCATCCCTAAATAAACTAGGCCAAAACAAACCACATTGCAAAACCTTCCGGGCTGTTCTTTTGGGACCACAAAGAACCCCACATGCCTCAGAATGATAGAATTTCAATACGGACTGTATCTCATCATCAAGAATACAACGTCGAATAATTTGATTGAAGCAATATTTCCATAAATATGGTTCATCCCAAGCATAGTACTTGGCATCCCTCTTCAATTTCTCTTTCTTAAACCTGGAAAAATCAGCAGGAATGGCACCTGTAACCAAGAAATTCACAACAGCAGCATACTAGGGATTGAAAGTGTAGACAACAAATAAATGTTCATATGGAAAATCATCATTTATAGGCAATGCTTCCTTATTTAACAGCAATCTACTGATGTGATTAACTACTAAATTTTCAGACCCCTTCCTGTCTCTAATTTCAAGATCAAACTCTTGCATTAAGAGAATCCATCGAATTAGACAAGGTTTGGCTTCTTTCTTCTTCAATAAATACTTTAGTGCTACATGATCAGAAAAAACAACTACTTTAGTACCCAATAAATATTGGCTAATTTTTTCTAGAGCAAAAACAATGGATAAGAGTTCTTTTTCCATCGTGGAGTAGTTGCTTTGTGCACTATCCAATGTTCTTGAAGCATAATAAATCGCATGTGGATTTTTCTCAATTCTTTGGCCAAGAACAGCCCCTATGGCATGGTTACATGCATCGTACATGATCTCAAAGGGGTAGTCCCAATTAGGTGGCTGTATTATAGCTACAGAAACTAGCCTACTCTTCAGCTCATCAAAGGCATTTTGGCATGCTAGATCAAATTCAAAGTCTACATCCTTTTGCAATAATTTGCACAATGGTTGGGTGATTTTGGAGAAGTCTTTTATAAAGCGCCTGTAAAATCCTGCATGTCCAAGAAAAGAACGAACTTCCCGCACACTTGTAGGGTAAGGTAGAGATTGAATAACATCAGTTTTAGCCTTGTCTACCTCTATTCCTTTTGAAGACACTATATGGCCCAAAATCAATCCTTGATCTACCATGAAATGGCATTTTTCATAATTAAGAACCAGATTAGACTCTAAATATCACTTCAAAATCTTAATTAAATTAGATAGACATTTATGGAATGAGTTACCATAAACCGTGAAATCATCCATAAACACCTCTATTATTTTCTCAACATCATCTGAAAAGATGCTTACCATACAACGTTAGAAAGTTGTTGGACCATTGCAAAGTCCAAATGGCATCCGCCAGTAAGCGAATGTGCCAAAGGGACAGGTGAAGGTTGTCTTCTCCTGGTCCTCGGGCGCTATCGGTATTTGATAAAAACCTGTGTAACCATCAAGACAGTAGTAGTAAGATTTTCCAGCGAATCTTTCCAACATTTGATCAATGAAAGGAAGTGGAAAATGATCTTTTATAGTAGAGGTATTCAACTTCTTGTAGTCTATACAAACCCTCCACCCATTCTGGACTTGGGTGGGCACCATCTCGCAATTTCATTCTCCACAACTGTAACTCCCATCTTTTTGGGTACGACTTGGACTGGACTCACCCAATTGCTGTCTGAAATAGGGTATATAACTCCTGTATCCAGCATTTTTTGGATCTCCTTTTTCACTACTTCCATCATTGGTGGGTTTAAACATCTTTGTACTTGTCTACTAGGTTTGATATCATCTTCCAAATGAATCCTATGCATGCACGTGGAGGGACTTATGCCGGTAATGTCAGCAATAGTCCATCCAATCTCTTTCAAGGCTTGAATCAGTAACTTTTCTTCCTTAGAAGTCAGTTTATTGGAAATAATCACTGGAAGTGTTTTCTCCTCATCCAAGTAGGCATACTTTAAATGATTGGGTAATACTTTAAGCTCCAATGTCGGTGCCTGCAAAACAGATGGTAAAAGTTTTTGGTCAGTGCTTTTTAAATTCAAAGGATTAGATGCATTTACAACTAGTTTCAAAGCCTCCAACTCCAATACTATTTCTTCAAGCTCTTCTTCAAGATGCAACTCCTCTCCCACTGTATTAAAGTTGTCCTTATGAATACTTTCATTCAAAGCAACTTGCAACTTGTTAGTTCTATCCTTTTCAAACACTTTTTGAGTTAAAGGTTCAATAACATCAATTCCACAAATAGAAGACATCTCACATGGATATTTCATAGCATCATATACATTGAATTGAACTGTTTCACCATCAAATTCCATAGTGAGGGTACCTTTGTAAACATCAATTTTAGTCCGAGCTGTTTGAAGGAATGGTCTACCTAAAAATATCAAATGACTCCCCTGAATTTCCATCATCTTTTATATCAATCACATAAAAATCAGCAGGAAAAATCAGACCATTAACTTGAAATAACACATCTTTTAACAATCCCTCAAGATAAACAATGGACCTATTTGCTAATTGAATGACTATCACTATTTCTTCTAAAGGTTCAGCAATTAAAGAGGAATAAATGGACTTAGGCATGACATTTATAGACACACCTAAATCACACATGGCTCTTTTAAAACTTAAATTACCAATTTTGCAGGAAATAGCAAACATACCTTTATCCTTGCATTTTTTGAGGCATTTTTCTTCGAATAACAATAGAAACATTTTCATTGACAGTAATTTTCTCATAACCAATTTGTTTCTTCTTGTTAGTACAAAGTTCCTTGAGAAATTTTGCATATCTTGGTATTTGTTTTATAGCATCAATCAAAGGAATGTTTACCTCAACCATGCGAAAAGTTTTAAAGATGTCTTTCTTCTCTTTCTCCTTCTTTGATTTGGCTAACCTGTCAGGAAATGGGGGCTGTTTTGAATTTTTACCTGTAAGCTGTTCTGTTTGCTCTATTTTTGCTTCTTTTTCCACTTTTTTTGCCTTCTTCTGATTATCCTCCTTGGGCAAGGGTTGTTCCAACTCTTTTCCACTTCTTGGAAAATTGCACTCGCATTTTGCCTCGGATTTTCTATGGTTTGTGAAGTCAAACGTCCTTGGGACTCTATTCTACTCAAAGACATTGCTATTTGGCTCGTCTGTTTTTCCAAGCTTTGAAACCTAGAATCCATCTTCTCTACATGCTGCTGCAAATCTTTTGTAGTAGTTGCTAAAGAATGAACAACATCCTCAAGAGACATACCTTGCTTTGGAGCCGATTGAAAAAGCTGTGGTGGTGCTCTTGAATGGAAAGATTGCTGTGAATTTTGCTGCCTTGCTCCATAACTAAAGTTGGGATGATCACACCACCCCGGATTATATGTATTTGAATATTGATCATATTTTCTTTGGGGTTGTCCACCATATCCACCCATTGCATTAACTTGCTCTTGTGCCTCATCTTGAAGTGTGGGGCACATATCGATAGTATGTCCAGCATAAGCACAAATTCCACACACTTGAGCTTGAGGAGCCTTACCTGCAGCAATGTTTTGCACAAGAACAGTGAGATTTTTAATTATTTCTTCAAATGAAGAAGATTGTACCTCATTTACTCATCTAGGAGGGTCCTGATAACGCCCAAACTGTTGGGAGGTTGCAGCCATATTTTGGATAAACTCGTGCTTTAGTTGGAGTTTTTGTTGTTGAGACTTCCACCACTTCCTGCATCAATCATTTTCCTTTCCATACTTAACATACCATCGTAAAAGTACTGAATAAGGGACTGCTCAAGTTATACCATGTTGAGGACAGCTTGCACACAATCTTTTGAACCTCTCCCAGTAGTCATGAAGTGACTCTACATCTTTTTGTTGAATCCCACTAATTTCCCTGCGAATTATAGTAGCTCTAGATACAGGAAAAAAAATTTATCTAAAAACATTCTTACCATATTAGTCCAAGTTGTGATAGTTCCAAACGGTAAATTCAGCAACCAGTCTTTTGCTGAGTCTGCTAAAGAGAAAGGAAAAGCCCTTAATTTTACTTGCTCCTTAGTAACTCCATGTGGCTTCATTCTTGAGCAAACAATATGAAATTCCTTAAGATGCTTGTGAGGATCTTCATTTTTCAAACCTCGAAAAGTGGGCAGTAGGTGAATCAATCCAGATCTCAGCTCAAAAGTAGTGTCTACTACTGGGTATGTAATGCACAACAGTTGCTAATTTAATGGTGGTGTGTGTAGCTCTCTTAAGGTTCTTTCCGCCATCTTTTTCATCTTCTATTTCAGATGAATATTCAATAAAATCACTACCTCTTCTTCTTTTTACTGTTTGGAGGAAATTCCAGCAACTGCTTTAGGTATTCTTGTCTCCTTCCTCAATCTCTGGGCTGTTTTCTCAATTTCAGAGTCGAACAATAATTCTCTCGAAATTTTAGATCTGGTCATTCACAAATTAAATCAAGTTAGACTAGTCCCCGGCAATGGCGTCAAAATTTGATGGGTGTCGAAGCCAACAAAAATAAAAAACCTAACTTATCCCAACAAATAAATTGCAAATAGAGCAAGAAAGAGTCGAATCAACAGAGACTAGCACTGAAATAATTTTAAACAACCAGATTTTAAACAATAAAATTAAATGGGGAAGTTTATAGATTAAAAGTGAAATAATAAAATGAAATAAATGAATCAGAAATTAATTGAGAGAAAATTCAATGGATGGAAATTCTAGTTAAAGATATTCGCAACACAGGATTCATTCAACTCATCATCGATTAAGAAATAATTCTTAAAATTAAACAATGGGCCAGTTATAGCTGTCGGCTTTGCACTCCCGACCTAATCTTTCCGTATTAATGAATTAATCAAGTAAGACTGTAATTAATTTCCTAACCAATAGACAACCCTTAACAAGCATAAGAATTTAATCTATTAACAACGTTAAGAAATAGAAAGACCCGACCTAGACCAACCGATCTACAAGCGAGACCAATTTAGATCAAATCATGCATTTACTCAACATAACAACCCTTACGAGGAAGCTACTCTAATTGCTACTTGTTATTGAATCTACCAAACAATTACAAATTTGATATCTTCAATTACCAGTATGTTATTTAATTAAATGAACAACAGCACCTCAATGAATATGAAACAAATAACTATTGAGAAAAGATTTCTCTAAGTATAGTAAACAGCATGAACACCATATGAAATAAAGAACAAAAAACAAGCACAACAATCTCACAGTGAAATAAATCCTGGTTTTTAATTAATCTTTAACAGAAAATAATATTCTAGCCACTCATGGCCATGAGAATTTCACAAAATAAAAAGTAGAAGTTGAGAAAACCCCTACTACAAAATTCGAGTTACAAAAATCGCCGAAGAAGAGATCCCCCAAACCGAGGACCCTTTTTCTTAAATAAAAACCAAAAAAATAGGAAAGAGATCCAACCAAACTAGGAAATTTAAAATAAATTTCCTATATGAGTTCTAAATTCCCCAAATCACTCCCCTTTTACTCCTAAAATAAAGTCTTAAAACTCCTAAATTCCAGCTAGGTTTTAAGTGGCGGCTAGGTTAAATTCGCTTGAATTTATATTGAAAAAATGCAGTCCACTGTTAATTTCCCTTAGGCAGCTCCCTTGGGTAACTTGGGCAAGGGAACTGGGCAAGGCTTGGCTTTTTGCCTTGGGCAACTGAGCGATTCCCTTGGGCAAGGCTTCTTCTTGAATTTCCAACTATCAGCTCTTTGCTTCACTTCAACCTCAAAAAGTCTTTGCTTCTCCGAATCATCAATAATTAGCCCCAAAAATACAACTTTCTCAAAATCCACTCCTACAGCCAGAAAAAATAAACAAACCAATGAAAAGCACCTAAAATTGACTTAAAAGAGCAAAAAATATTAAGAAAAATTAAATCTAATAAGTGCTCATTTAACATCTTAAAAAATTTGCAATTTTCATCTGCTGCTTCTAACGCATGTTGCAACGTTTTATGGCCCAAAATGCTTTATGCTCTAATTCTACGGGTAAATCACAAGGTTTTCCATACACCAGTCGATATGGTGACATACCGATAGGTGTCTTATAGGCAGTCCTATAAGCCCAGAGGGCATCTTCTAGCTTAAAACTCCAGTCATTTCTGGTTAAATTCACTGTCTTTTCCAATATAGACTTCACTTCTATGTTGGAAATCTCAGCTTGTCCACTTGTCTGGGGGTGGTAAGTAGTTGACAAACAACGTGTGACTCCATATTTCTTTAGTAGTGCATCCATTATTTTGTTGCAAAAATGCATCCCTCTGTCACTTTTAAACACTTTAGGGGTACCAAACCTGCAAAATATATTATTTTTGACAAAATTCACCACAGTTTTGGCATCATTAGTTCTTCTAGCTTTAGCTTTAACCCATTTAGAAACATAGTCTACTGCAATTAAAATATAAGAATTGCCAAAAAAAGAAGGGAAAGGGCCCATGAAATCATTACTCCACACATTAAATATTTCACAAATTAATATAGACTTGAGTGGCATTTGATCTCGGTGTCCTAAGTTACCTGTTCTTTGACACTTGTCACAAGATTTACAGTATAAATATGCATCTCTAAATAAACTAGGCCAAAAAAAACCACATTGCAAAACCTTCTGGGCTGTTCTTTTGTGACCAAAACGACCCCCACATGGCTCAGAATGATAGAATTTGAATACGAACTTTATCTCATCATCAGGAATACAATGTCGAATAATTTGATCGGAGCAATATTTCCATAAATATGGTTCATCCCAAGCATACTATTTGGCATCCCTCTTTAATTTGTCTTTCTCAAACCTGGAAAAATCAACAAGAATGGCACCTGTAACCAAGAAATTCACAACATTAGCATACTAGGGGTTGAAAGTTTGGACAACAAAAAAATGTTCATCTGGAAAATCATCGTTTATAGGCAATGATTCCTTATTTATCAATAATCTACTGAGGTCATCAGCACTAAATTTTTAGACCCCTTCCTGTCTCTAATTTCAAGATCAAACTCTTGCATTAAGAGAATCCATCGAATTGGACGGGATTTGGCTTCTTTCTTCTTCAATAAATACTTTAGTGCTACATGATCAGAAAAAACAACTACTTTAGTACCCAATAAATATTGGCTAATTTTTTCTAGAGCAAAAACAATGGATAAGAGTTCTTTTTCCATCGTGGAGTAGTTGCTTTGTGCACTATCCAATGTTCTTGAAGCATAATAAATCGCATGTGGATTTTTCTCAATTCTTTGGCCAAGAACAACCCCTATGGCATGGTTACTTGCATCGTACATGATCTCAAAGAGGTAGTCCCAATTGGGTGGCTGGATTATAGGTGCAGAAACCAGCCTACTCTTCAGCTCTTCAAAGGCATCTCGGCATGCTAGATCAAATTCAAAGTCTACATCCTTTTGCAATAATTTGGACAATGGTTGGGTGATTTTGGAGAAGCCTTTTATAAAGCGCCTGTAAAATCCTGCATGTCCAAGAAAAGATCGAACATCCCGCACACTTGCAGGGTAAGGTAGAGATTAAATAACATCAGTTTTAGCCTTATCTACCTCTATTCCGTTTGAAGACACTATATGGCCTAAAATCAATCCTTAATCGACCATGAAATGGCATTTTTCATAATTAAGAACCAGTTTAGACTCTAAACATCTCTTCAAAATCTTAATTAAATTAGATAGACATTCATGGAATGAGTTACCATAAACCGTGAAATCATCCATAAACACCTCTATTATTTTCTCAACATAATCTGAAAAGATGCTTACCATACAGCGTTGGAAAGTCGCTGGAGCATTGAAAAGTCCAAATGGCATCCACCAATAAGCAAATGTGGCAAAGGGACAGGTAAAGGTTGTCTTCTCCTGGTCCTCGGGCACTACCGGTATTTGATAAAAACCTGTATAACCATCAAGACAATAGTAGTAAGATTTTCCAGTGAGTTTTTCCAACATTTGATCAATGAAAGGAAGTGGAAAATGATATTTTCTAGTAGAGGTATTCAATTTCCTGTAGTCTATACAAACCCTCCACCCATTTTGGACTCGGGTGGGCACCATCTCGCCATTTTCATTCATCACAACTGTAACTCCCATCTTTTTAGGTACGACTCGGACTGGACTGACCCAATTGCTGTCCAAAATAGGGTATATAACTCCTGCATCCAGCATCTTTTGGATCTCCTTTTTAATTACTTCCATCATTAATGGGTTTAAACGTCTTTGTGCTTGTCTACTGGGTTTGATATCATCTTCCAAATGAATCCTATGCATGCACGTGGAGGGACTTATGCCAGTAATGTCAGCAATAGTCAATCCAATGGCTTGTTTATGCTATTTCAAAGCTTGAATCAGCAACTTTTCTTCCTTAGAAGTCAGCTTATTGGAAATAATCACTAGAAGTGTTTTCTCCTCACCCAAGTAGGCATACTTTAAATGATTGGGTAATACTTTAAGCTCTAATGTCAGTGCCTACAAAATAGATGGTAAAAGTTTGTGGTCAGTGCTCGTTAAATTCAAAGGATTAGATGCATTTACCACTGGTTTTAAAGCCTCCAACTCCAATACTATTTCTTCGAGGTCTTATTCAAGATGTGAATCCTCTCCCACTGCATCAAAGCTATTCATGTAAATACCTTCATTCAAAGCAACTTGCAACTTGTCAGTTCTATCCTTTTCAAACACTTTTTGAGTTAAAGGTTCAATAACATCAATTCCACAAATAGAAGATATCTCACTTGGATAATTCATAGCATCATATACATTGAATTGAACTGTTTCACCATCAAATTCCATAGTGAGGGTACCTTTGTAAACATCAATTTTAGTCCGAGCTGTTTGAAGGAATGGTCTACCTAAAAATATCAAATGACTCCCCTGAATTTCCATCATCTTTTATATCAATCACATAAAAATCAGCAGGAAAAATCAGACCATTAACTTGAACTAACACATCTTTTAACAATCCCTCAAGATAAACAATGGACCTATTTGCTAATTGAATGACTATCCCTATTTCTTCTAAAGGTCCAAAATTAAAGAGGAATAAATGGACTTAGGCATTACATTTATAGACCCACCTAAATCACACATGGCTCTTTTAATACTTAAATTATCAATTTTGCAGGAAATAGCAAACATACCTTTATCCTTGCATTTTTTTAGGCATTTTTCTTTGAATAACAGCATAAACATTTTCATTGACAGTAATTTTCTCATAACCAATCTGTTTCTTCTTGTTAGTACAAAGTTCCTTGAGAAATTTTGCATATCTTGGTATTTGTTTTATAGCATCAATCAAAGGAATGTTTACCTCAACCTTGCGAAAAGTTTCAAAGATGTCTTTCTCCTCTTTCTCCTTCTTTGATTTGGCTAACCTGTCAGGAAATGAAGGCTGTATAACTAAAACAGGGGGCTGTTTTGAATTTTTACATGTAGAATGTTATGTTTTCTCCATTTCTGCCTCTTTTTCCAATTCTTTTGCTTCTTCTAATTATCCTCCTTGTGCACCAGTTGTTCCAGCTCTTTTCCACTTCTTAAAATAATTGCACTCGCATTTTGCCTCAGATTTTCTATGGTTTGTGAAGGCAAACGTCCTTGGGACTATTCTACTCAAAGGCATTGCTATTTGGCTTATATGTTTTTCCAAGCTCTGAACCCTAGAATCCGTCTTCTCTATATGTTGTTGTAAATCTTTTGTAGTATTTGCTAAAGAATGAACAACATCCTCAAGAGACATACCTTGCTTAGGAGCCGATTGAAAAGGCTGTGGTGGTGCTCTTGAATGGAAAGCTTGTTGTGAATTTTGCTGCCTTGCTCCATAACTAAAGTTGGGATGATCATGCCATCCTGAATTATATGTATTTGAATATGGATCATATTTTCTTTAGGGTTGTCTGACCGGTGTCTAGCAAGTATTCTAGATCGGCTAGTAATATAGGGAAATAAGATTATGACCCAAAATATCGAACCCAAGGGAAACTTGTGCTTGAATGTGTTAATTCAATTTCAAAACCAATTTTTGTGTGTAAAAGAAAGAAGAGAAATCCCAAGTTTGTGATGATTGAAGAATTAAAACTAAAAACAATAATTTAAATCCAACTAAAACAATTGAAAGAACTAAAGTAAAGAAAAGATCTATTGAAAGCAAGTAAATTGAATAAGGTAAAAATCAATATTAAAAACAACTTTCACTAAAGGACTATCCACCTTAACAAGTATTGCTATGACTTAAATAAAAGAAAACATACAAGTGATTATGGAAAATTCAGTTTAATAAAACCAGATAACTTTATTGAAGATTATCATTCCACGTATCAAATTTTCTTATTCAGATAAACTTAACACTTAGCATAAGGAACTGAATTAAGTATCCTAGATATCTATTAAAGCCTTTCTCAAGAGATTTAAATTCAACCTATTCTTGGTTACACTTTTCTTAATCCTAACTTACTCAAATCAACACACAATTATAGCTTATTTAGACTATAATCATGCATTAATCCAACTAAATTAACCTAAGAGCATGCAAGTCATTAATCAACTTAAACCGATTAATTAACCAATTCTTAATCAAGTTAATAATCAACTTAAAATTGAGAAAAAAAAAAGACTAGATTTAAGAACCAATAAATAATCAACTTGTATTTGAATTGAAGAACAACTTAAGTCATAACAATAGAAGTTTAAGGATTCAAGTATCCTTTAGTAAAAGTTAAAGAAACTACTCACAAACCATTCTAAAAAATAAAAAAAAAGTTTTGAAGAAAGCAATAAAAACAAAGAACATAAAATAACTAAGGAAAAGTAAAGCTTAATTATAAGAATCGATCCCCTTCTTCTGTGTTTTAGCTTCCTATTTATATGCAAAATTGTAGTAGACTCCTTGTTAAACTCCATTCATAGAATAGGAATCAAATTTTGCTAAAACAGGAAGCTCGAAAATCCTTCGCAAAATTGGAAAACTAGATCACGTGGCCAATCCTTAAATGTGCCTTCTCTTCACGTGGTCAAGTGTATTTATGTTCTTCCTCCACACGTGGCCATGTGTGGTCGTTCACTAGGAATCCACGTGGTCACATGGATTCATTTGTTCTTCTTCAGTTAGTCTTTCACATGGCCTCGGTTCTTCAATATCAAACCTTCACGTGGCCACGGGTAGAATTCTTCAATGACTTCACGTGGTCACGTCTCAAGGCTCTGAACTGGACGCTCGCTTCCTCGCCTAAATTCTTCATATTTGCACTTGTGGCCCTAATCTTTGTACTTTTTACAATTTAAGCCCTTTTATATCAATTTTAACCTAAAAATCAAACAAAACATAGAATTAACCTCAAAAACATAAATATTAAAAAATTAACTCTAATTTAACCTAAATAAAACCAAAACAACTAAATAACACAACTAAAAACATATCAAAAACTATATATAATCCACACTTATCAAATACCCCACACTTAAACTTTGCTTGCCTTCAAGCAATTTAGAACAAACCCTCCTTCAAAACCATCAAACTTAAACAAAGATATGCAATTTCAAAACCAAGCTTAGCATTTTTAACAAAAGCACTTAACCTCTAAATAAATCAACTTCAATCAAGAGAATATAAGCTAGTTTCCTTGAGTGTGTGCAAGACCAAATCTCTTTAAGAAATTTTAACAAATTAAATATCAACACAACTAGGTAATGAAGTATAGAATATATGAATGCATAAGCATACAATCGGTTTCATGCTTGAAACTCTAGAAACACAATAGGCCTCTCCTTTAGCACCGGAACCCGTAGGTCATCTCCGCCAATCAACTCAAAACAAGCTTAAAATCACATAGGTCTTTCAAGGGTTGTAATAGGGCTAAGGGAATGGTTACCAAAGAATGGATCAAAGATAATCAAAAGAAATAGCCACTCTAAGACAAAAATAGATCACTAAATCCCATAACTTAATCAATATATATGTTGCTCATCCTTGCCTTGATTCCAAACTTTCTTTATGCCCTTTATCAAGAAGTCATTATTTTTTCATTTTTCCTTGCACTACCTTTCTCTTTTTTTTTAATCATTCACAAGCTAACCTCAAGGTAATACATGGTAAATTTCTCACTTTCAATGACTTTTGATAAGATTTCCTTGCTAAACCCAATAAAACTTTAAATCTTTTCATACATCCATTTAATCCTAAAGTGGCCAATTCCATAGGGTGAGATTAAAGCTTTTTAGGTTATATGGTTGAAATATTAGGTGTAGCAAGAACACATTAATGGTATGCATTAAGCATACCTTATAGGCTCAAAATGGCTTAATCAAAGGATAATTTTATCAAGGTAGAACACAAGTCTTTTAAGAAAGTTTATCAAGAAAATTGTTGCCTAGATCATTTTTTAAGTTGTTTGAGTTGTTCATATGCTTTGAAGGGTGATGAGGAAGGTTCTAGTGCTCTAAATTTCCTTACTTCACTACTTCATTGTATTGATTTTTTCTTTAAGTCAAAATTTGGTCTAAGTGTTTTCAAGAATTTGGAAACTAACAAATATTTATCAAGTTGAAGATTAACCTATCCAAAGATTTATTAATCAACATAAATGTTCTCTTGCTAAGCAAAGGCTCAAAAACATGCATATTCGATATCTAAGCTCAATTTGTTCAAAGTTTTGAAGTAACTAGGGCAAACTAAGTTCTTATGCAAACTAAATGAAAAGGTGAACTACATAAGTCTTTAATATATTTTACAAACTTAAGAAAACAAAACAAAACAAAACAAAACAAAACACAAAATAACAAAGTTTGATTCATGAAAAAGAAAAGAAAAGTTGAAGACAAACTCCCTTAAATGAGGCTGCCCCCTCCTCAAAATTTTGTTGTCCTCAGCAAATGAAGATCTATTCTGGTGGAGGTGGTGGTGGAGGAAACCGCTGCCAAAAGTGATGGATAAAATGCTCAACTCTCCTATTTCCTTCCATGATCGTATCACGAAGCATATCCAATCTTCTTTGCATTTGATCGAGTCTAATTTTTTGAGCATCCATCCGGCTACTTAATTGATTAAATGGTGCTTCCCATTTCGGTATTGTAGGCTCATTGATGAGGGAAGGCACAGCTGTGGCAATATACTCCTCATTTGGTTCCTCTTGCTGCTCCTCAAAATGAATATTGTTCTCTCTTAAATACTCCTCCCAAGTTGCCTAATGACCACGAGGCCTAGGGATCAGAATTTTCATCCTTTTTATCATTTTATTATCAATACAAGGCAAATCTCCTCTAAGTGGTTCTCCATAAACCGGATGCTCAATTGTAGAAGCTAAAACTGTAGCTATCCACCCTATAGAAATATTATCAATATGTCCTGGCATTTTCTGCAAGTCCTTAATTCGAGTAGCTATAATGCCCGCTCCATTTAGTGCTATTCCATCCATCACGCATTGGAGAACCATTGCTTGAGATACACTAATGGTGCTTGCATTCTTCAAATTGTTGTACATACTCTTTGCAAGAAAACGATGAATGATTCATAATGCATGAGTCCTTAAAGCATGAACCTTGCATTGTCCCCCTACCCATGGCTCATCTAATTCAAGATCCTTGATTCGTTCCCAATTTTCCACAGGCAAAGCATCTTCCCATTTAGTAGGGGCATTTGGCACAAATTCAAGAATTTCAGAGAACTGACTAAAAGTTAAGGAATATCCTTTCTTACCAAACTTAAAACCGACTGTGCAATCCTCCGTATCTCTCTTAAAGTAGCATTCAAAAGAATACAAGAAATCCCATGCCATATCTGGATATACTTTCGGTTTCTTTTCAACGAACTTCCCCCAGCCAATATTTTGAATCAATGGTTCTATACCATGATCCAACAAATTTCCAGCCGGGATATTGAGGAACAAATAGCTTAAATAAGTGGGCTGAACATAGGTACATTTGCTGAAGTAGTCAAATTTATTGATCATGGCCCTATCCATGTAGGATGGAATGCGTATACCGGATGAACTTGCTACATCAAGATATTTGGTCCTTCGAGGTGCCACTTCAAAGAAAGAAAAACACAATGTAAGTATCAACTCATAAACCACAATAGACTAAGGTGTAAGCATAGGAAGCATGCATTGAATGAATTGAGGCACACTTGGATGCAATGAGAAATGTTGATAGCATATGCGGAGATCAAAGTGATAGGCATAAAAGATATTCAAAGGTTGAGCATAAAGACTATGTTAAACATAATGCCTATCATGCATGACTAAACCTATGAACCAATCTTTGAAGAGGTGAATTAAGTCATAATGCATCCCTGCAAATCATAAACATGCTATCCAAGAGTGAAATTTAAATGTTTCTAAAGAAAAACTCATTGAGGCATTTTATCAAGCATGTTATGAGCACAAATTTGAGCATTAATTGAAAGAGCATAACAAAGATTGTTCACTACCCAATTGCATACCAAGCATCTATAACATGCATATAATACTCATAATCATCCAAAGAAGCAAAAGGAATCAACATGTAAACAAAATGTTAAGTGCAAAGTAACCTAAAAGCTAAACATTCATGAACAAAAATAGCACAAAACACAACAATGGATGATAAGCAAACAATAATTAAGGAGTAATGAGAGTAAATACTTACTTGGATGTGAGAATCACACCAAAATTGCAGCACAAAGTTGAGGTGGTGTGTGTGAGTTGTGAAAAACCTAAAATAATGAAGAATATGTGGAGAAGGAAGAGATGATGGGTAGGAGAGAGAAAAAAATAATGAGAAAGCAAATGGAGATGGTGATGATCAGTGGTGAATGAAAATCCATAGGCACGGTTAATTTCGTGGTGGTGAGGCGTGGGCACGGTTTATAGTAAAGAAAAAATGAGGAAGAAGAAAGAAAATGGTATGAAAGTGTGTATATAAGCAGTGGGAGATGACGTGACCACATGATGTTCATGGGAAGAACCACACGTGGTCACATGTGCCTTTGTTCTTTGGGCATGCATGGCCACGTGATGGTTCTCCTTTGAACTTCACGTGGTCACGTGAATTAAAAATGGAAGGTCAGAATCTTAACCCGTGGCCACGTGATTTTTTCCTTTGTAAAACATGTGGTCACTTGTAATATAGGGAACTTGGGCAGTGCATTAACCCGTGGCCATGTGATGGCAAAGGGAAAGCCACACGTGGTCACGTGTTCATGTATTTTTCTGCCTCACTTCTTTGAAACATACACGCACAATTAAACTTCTTTAAATGCAATTTTTTCATTTCAAGCTTTGAAAACACCAAATCTTTTCTAGGAAAAACATGTCTTCATTTTAAAACCTTGTTAATGTACTTTTTCATGAATCAAAACACACAAACATGCAACAAAAACACAAAATTTGAGTGAAAACATAAAAGAGATAGAAAGTTGAAGTTCTGAGTTTTTTGGAGTCTCCAGCTAGACTCTCCAAACCATTTTTTAAGTATCTTGAAGAACCATGGTTGTTTTCGTAACCTCTTGTTGTTCGATTTGGTATGGTTTGAGTCGGTAACCATTGACTGTAAATTCACGTCCATCCTATAAGCTTTTGATCGTCACTACTCCAAAATTGCTGCTTGACATCACTTAATATGGTCCAAGCCACTTCAATTTTAGCTTTCTTGGAAACAAACGAAGACGACTATTATAAAGAAGTACTAACATTCCCGGAACTAAATCTATTACCCTTAAATGCTTGTCATGCCATCGTTTGGTCTTTTCTTTATAAAGTGCAGCGTTGTTATATGACCATTGTCGAATTTCATCGAGTTCATTGAGCTGCAATTTTCTCCTTTCCCCTGCATTTCTCAAATTAAAGTTAAGAAATTTTGCAGCCCAATATGCTTTATGTTCCAATTCGACTGGAAGGTGACATGCTTTTCCAAAAACAATTCTAAAGGGAGACATACCTATAGGAGTTTTAAATGCAGTTCGATAAGCCCATAAAGCCTCATCTAACCTAAGAGACAAATCTTTTCTAGAGTTATTCATTGTTTTTTCTAAGATTGATTTCAACTCCCTATTAGATACTTCCACTTGTCCATTGGCTTGAGGGTGGTATGGGGTTGTGATTTTGTGCTTAAAACCAAATTTCTTAAGCAAGGTCTTAAATTGATGGTTGATAAAATGTTTGCCTCCATCACTTATAATAGCTCTAGGTGCTCCGAATCTAGTGAAAATATTCTTCCTAATGAATTCCAGCACAATTTTTGCATCACATGTTCTAGTAGCTATTGCCTCTACCCACTTACTCACATAATCCACTGCTACCAAGATATATTCAAACCCAAATGAATTTGGAAAAGGTCTCATAAAATTAATGCCCCATACATTAAAGATTTCTATTTCCAGCACATTGTTCATAGGCATCTCATCTCTTTTGGATTTATTTCCTACTCGTTGGCATCTATCACAAGTTGTTATAAAAGATCTCACATCTTCAAACAAAGTAGGCTAGAAAAAACCTGATTGAAGTATCTTTTGAACTGTTCTATTTGGCCCATGATGTCCCCCAATTTCACCTCCATGGCATTGTTGCATGATAGATTTTTGTTCCAATTCTGGTACACACCTTCTTAGTACTTGATTCGTGCATATCTTGATAAGATATGGATCATCCCTAAGGTAATGCTTGGCATCCGCTATGAGCTTTTTCTTTTGTTGCCAAGTAAACTCCTTAGGAAGATAACCACTTGTAAGAAAATTGGCTATATTAGCATACCATGGAATCGATTTTTCATAAGTATAACAAGCATAAATATGTTCATCGAGAAATAAGTCAGAAATTTCTCCCTTTTCGATGCTAGCATGATCCAATCTAGATAGATGGTTAGCTACAAAATTTTCTGCTCCTTTCTTGTCTTTTATCTCAACATCAAACTCTTGTAGTAGTAGCACCCATCGGATAAGTCTTGGTTTAAAATCCTTCTTTGCAAAAAGATGTCTTAATGCGGCATGGTCCGACCACACTGTAATTTTGGATCCTAAGAGGTAATATCTGAATTTCTCAAATGAAAAGACTATTGCCAAGAGTTCCTTCTCCATAGTGGTATAATTTACTTGAGCTCCGATGAGTGTATGGCTTGCATAATAGATGGTGTAGAAAATCTTCACCTTACGCTGTCCTAAGACTGCTCCAACTGCATAATCACTTGTATCACACATAATTTCAAATGGTAAGCTCCAATCGGGTGATGCAATGATTGGTGCACTAACTAATTTTTGCTTCAATAGGTTAAAAGCCTGTAAACACTCAACATCAAAGTTAAATGCAGCATCTTTAAGCAATAAATTAGAAAGTGGTTTGGCAATTTTAGAAAAATCTTTAATAAACCGACGATAAAACCCAGCATGACCAAGAAAACTCCTAATGCCCTTAACACTAGTTGGTAGATGTAGTTTCTCTATCACATCAATTTTTGCTTTATCAACCTCAATGCCTTTTTTTATAAATTTTATGCCCTAAGACAATGGCTTCTTTAACCATGAAATGACATTTTTTCCAATTTAGCACAAGACTAGTTTCTTGACACCTTTTCAAAAACAATGCTAGATTATGCAAAAAAGATTCAAAATCATGACCATAAATAGTGAAATCATCCATGAAAACCTCAATTAAATTTTCAATAAAGTCATGAAATATGGCCATCATGCAACGTTGAAATGTGGCAGGTGCATTACAAAGACCAAAAGCCATTCTTCTATATGCAAATGTTCCATATGGACATGTGAATGTGGTCTTTTCTTGGTCTTCCGGGGCTATAGGTATTTGCATGTACCCCAAATATCCATCTAAGAAACAATAAAATTTATTTCCTACCAATCTTTCTAACATTTGGTCAATAAAGGGCAATGGAAAATGGTCTTTTTATAGTGGCATTATTCAGCCTCCTATAGTCAATACATACCCTCCATCTCGTTATTATGCGTGTAGGAATTAATTCATTATTTTCATTAATCACTACAGTCATTCCCCCTTTTTAGGCGCACATTGAACAGGACTTACCCAATTACTATCAGAGATAGGATAGATAATACCTGCATCAAGTAATTTCAATACCTCCTTTTTCACTACCTCTTGCATAGTTAGGTTGAGTCTTCGTTGAGGTTGCACTACCGGTTTAAAATTGTCCTCCATGGGTATACGATGTGTACAATAGCTGTGGCTAATTCCTTTTAAATCGGATGTTGCCCAACCAATTGCTCCTTTGTGCTTTTTGAGGACTCCAATGAGCATTTCTTCTTCCAAATATGTTAATGAAGATGAGATAATTATCGGATTAGCATTATCACTTAAAAATACATATTTCAAATGAGATGGAAGTGTTTTAAGTTCAGAATCTCCCTTAGGAGGGGATGGTTCATCCTCCATTTCCTTATCTTCACTATGCTCTTGTTCCAAATTTTGTATTAACTCTTTCTCCTTTGTATCAAACTCTTCCATTGGCTTGGGATGCATTAAGCAACTTTGAAGTTCATCATTGAGAATGATATCCTCTTGTTTTGTGTTGGCACATTCTTGAACTTCATCAACAAAGTAAATGGATTCCTCAAAATCATATGAGGGGTGTTTTAAAATTTTATTAACATTAAAAATCATTTCCTCCTCATTGAATCTTAAAGTGACCGTTTGTCCATGAACATCAATTAACGCTCTTGCTGTGCTCAAGAATGGCCTCCCCATAATTAATGGCACCTTCATATCTTCTTCCATGTCCATAACCACAAAATCAATCGAAAAGATAAAATTTTCGACTTTTACCAATAAGTCCTAAATGATTCCTTTTGGCCTCTTTACCGATCTATCCGCTAATTGAAGCATCATTTGAGTTTCCTTTAAATCACCTAGATTCAATTTCCTGCAAATTGAATAAGGCATCAAATTAATACTAGCACCCAAATCACATAAAGCATTCCCAACAAAATTTCCTCCTAGTTTATAAGGCAATGTAAAACTGCCTGGAGCTTCTAATTTTTTAGGATTTTTATTGGTTAATATGGCACTACAATTACCGGACAATTGAACTGTTCCTATGCCTTCTAGCTTTTTCTTATTAGTGCACAATTCTTTCATAAATTTAGCATATTTAGGCATGTGTAGCAAAGCTTTAGCAAATGGTAAATTTATATGTAGCTTCTTAAACATGTCTAGAAACCTACTCAATTGTTCATTTTTTTTCTCTTTTCTAGCTATAACTGGAAATGGTAATTGAGATTCATCAAGAACAGTAGAAACAAGTTTGTCCTTACCTTTACCCTTCTCAACTAAAGGAGGTACTTTTTTAGTATTTTCTGAGTTAGAATTACATACCTCCGTTGTCGGTTCCACCCTTGAGGAAGAATTCTTACCAATTTCAGTCTTTTCTAACTCTTTCCCACTCTTTAAGGTGATTGCTTTGGCTTCCTCCTTTGGATTTTGGTCTACATTGGATGAAAATGTCCCTTGAGTACGGTTTGATAAGGAACTAGCAAGTTGTCCCATTTGGTTCTCTAAGTTCCTAATTGATGCCTCTTGGTTCCTCATCCAAATATCTTGTGATTTTTATCTAGCATCTTGGCTAGCTAATATTGAATTTTGGGAGGCCATAAAATTTGCAATCATTTCTTTAATGTTGGATTTCTTTTCTTGAGGAGGGGGAAGTTGAGATTTTTGAAAATTGGATGGTTGGTGCTATGATTGTGATGGGTATTGGTTTGGATAATGTGGTGGAGCTTGGTTTTGCTATGGAAGTTGATTATTGGGAGGTTGATTATGATTAAATTGGGGTCTAGGATTAGGGTTAGAAGAAGAACCTTGATTACCTTCCCTCCATGAAAAATTTGGATGGCTTCTCCATCCCACATTGTAAGTGTTGCTATATGGGTTCAAGGCATTTACTTCTTCCATCATTCCTTCATTATTCTTCATTCCCAAAGGTCCTTGAATTCCTGCATAAGAATCAACTTCATTAGATAACATAGAAACATTTTTAGCTTTAAGCTCATTTATTTCTTTTAAATGTCTTTTTTCCATTAATTCTAATTGAGCTTTTAGCATGGCTATTTCATCAATATTATGAACTCCCTGTTTCTTTTGAGTTGCTCTAGAGGTTGCCCATTAGGCATCATTGGTGGCCATCTCATCAAGAAGTAAAAATGCATCTTTGGGGATTTGGTTCATAAAACTACCATTTAAGGCTACATCTAGCAAAGATCTTGTTGATGGATGGGCACCTGCATAGAAGATATGCATTAGTTGAAAAATAGGAACTTCATGATGTTGACAACTTTTTAAAAGTCTCCTAAATCTTTCCCATGCTTCATAGAATGGCTCCTCATAAAATTGCTGGAAGTCACTAATTTGTTTCCTAATGAGGGCAGTCTTAGTAGGTGGGAAGAACTTGCAAATAAATTTTTCTTACATTTGTTGCCAAGAATGGATGGATTGATTTGGTAGCATTTATAGCCAATCCCTATCTTTTCCTATTAGGGTAAATGGAAAGAGTTTCAACCTAATTGTATCAGTCGATACATTAGGAATTTGCATAGTATCACTCACTTCTAAGAACATATCCAAATGTTGTGCAGGATCCTCTATGTCCAAACCCAAAAATTGGTTTATGTTCTTCATTCCACCAAGGGATAGCATAATCCCTAATGGTTCTAGGTCTATACCCATTCCCGGGAGCTTGGTGTGGTATGTGTTGCTCTTTGATCCTAGGTGGTGGATCATTCATAGGTTGTTCTATTTTTGGGTCATTCATGTTGCCTCTTAACCTTCTAATCCTATGGAATGTCCTTTCAATTTCAGGGTCTAATGGTAGGATGGAGTTGTCTCTCACCATAAACCACTAGTTACCCAAAAAGAAAATAAGAAAATAGATGAAGAAGAGAAGAAAAATACACATAAAAATAACTTTAAAATCAAAATAAATAAACAAACGCCAATGTGTCCCCGGCAACGGCACCAAAAACTTTATCAGTATCTAGCAAGTGTACTAAATTGGCTAGTAATATAGGGAAATAAGATTATGACCCAAAATATCGAACCCAAGCGAAACTTGTGCTTGAATGTGTTAATTCAATTTCAAAACCAATTTTTGTGTGTAAAAGAAAGAAGAGAAATCCCAAGTTTGTGATGATTGAAGAATTAAAACTAAAAACAATAATTTAAATCCAACTAAAACAATTGAAAGAACTAAAGTAAAGAAAAGATCTATTGAAAGCAAGTAAATTGAATGAGGTGAAAATCAATATTAAAAACAACTTTCACTAAAGGACTATCCACCTTAACAAGTATTGCTATGACTTAAATAAAAGAAAACATACAAGTGATTATGGAAAATTTAGTTTAATAAAACTAGATAACTTTATTCAAGATTATCATTCCAAGTATCAAATTTTCTTATTCAGATAAACTTAACACTTATCATAAGGAACTGAATTAATTATCCTAGATATCTATTAAAGCCTTTATCAAGAGATTTAACTTCAACCTATTCTTGGCTACACTTTTCTTAATCCTAACTTACTCAAATCAACACACAATTATAGCTTATTCAGATTATAATCATGCATTAATCCATCTAAATTAACCTAAGAGCATGCAAGTCATTAATCAACTTAAATCGATTAATTAACCAATGCTTAATCAAGTTAATAATCAACTTAAAATTGAGAAAAAACAAGACTAGATTTAAGAACCAAGAAATAATCAACTTGTGTTTGAATTAAAGAACAACTTAAGTCATAACAATACAAGTTTAAGGATTCAAGTATCCTTTAGCAAAAGTTAAAGAAACTACTCACAAACCATTCTAAAAAATAAAAATAAAGTTTTGAAGAAAGCAATAAAAACAAAGAACGTAAAATAACTAAGGAAAAGTAAAGCTTAATTCTAAGAATCGATCCCCTTCTTCTGTGTTTTAGCTTCCTATTTATAGGCAAAATTGTAATAGACTCCTTGTTAAACTCCAGTCACAAAATAGGAATCAAATTCTGCTAAAATAGGAAGCTCGAAAATCCTTCGCAAAATGGGAAAATTGGATCACGTGGCCACGCCCTTAAATGTGCCTTCTCTTCACGTGGTCACGTGTATTTATGTTCTTCCTCCACATGTGGCCACATGTGGTCCTTCACTAGGAATCCACGTGGTCACGTAGATTCATTTGTTCTTCTTCAGTTAGTCTTTCACATGGCCACGGTTCTTCAATATCAAACCTTTACGTGGCCACGGGTAGAATTCTTCAATGACTTCACATGGTCACGTCTCAAGGCTCTGGACTGGACGCTTGTTTCCTCGCCTAAATTCTTCATATTTGCACTTGTAGCCCTAATCTTTGCACTTTTTACAATTTAAGCCCTTTTATATCAATTTTAACCTGAAAATCAAACAAAACATAGAATTAACCTCAGAAACATAAATATTAACAAATTAACTCTAATTTAACGTAAATAAAACAAAAACAACTAAATAACACAACTAAAAATATATCAAAAACTATATATAATCCACACTTATCATTGTCCACCAGGTCCACCCATTGCATTAACTTGCTCTTGTGCCTCATCTTGATGTGTGGGGCACATATCGGTAGTATTTCCATCATAAGCACAAATTCCACACAGTTGAGCTTGAGGAGCCTTACCTACAGCCATGTTTTGCCCAATAATAGTGAGATTTATAATTTTTTCTTCAATGGAAGAAGATTTTACCTCATTTACTCATCTAGGAGAGTCCTGATAATGCCCAAACTATTGGGAGGTTGCAGCCATATTTAGTTGGAGTTTTGTTGTTGAGACTTCCACCACTTGTTGCATCAATCATTTTCCTTTCCATACTCAACATACCCTCGTAAAAGTACAGAATAAAGGACTGTTGTGTTGAGGACAGCTTGCACACAATCTTTTGAACCTCTTCCAGTAGTCGTGAAGTGACTCTACATCTTTTTGTCGAATCCCACTAATTTCCCTACGAATTATAGTAGCTCTAGATACAGGAAAAAATTTATCTAAAAACATTCTTACCATATCAGTCCAAGTTGTGATAGTTCCAATCGGTAAATTCAGCAACCAGTTTTTTGTTGAGTCTGCTAAGGAGAAAGGAAAATTCCTTAATTTTACTTGCTCCTTGGTAACTCCATGCGGCTTCATTCCAGAGCAAACAACATGAAATTCCTTAAGATGCTTATGAGGATCTTCATTTTCCAAACCTCGAAAAGTGGGCAGTAAGTGAATCAATCCAGATTTCAGCTCAAAAGTAGAGTCTACTGCTGGGTATCTAATGCACAGCGGTTGCTGATTCAATGGTGGCATGTGTAACTCTCTTAAGGTTCTTTCTGCCATCTTTTCCTTTTCTATTTTAGCTGGATATTCAGTAAAATTAGCTACCTCTTCTTCTTTTTGCTGTTTGGCAAAAAATTCCAGCAACTGATTTACGTATTCTTGTCTCCTTCCTCAATCTCTGAGCTGTTTTCTCAATTTCAGAGTCGAACAATAATTCTCCCGAAATTTCAAATCTGGTCATTCACAAATTAAATCAAGTTAGACTAGTCCCCGGTAACGGAGCCAAAATTTGATGGGTGTCAAAGCCACCGAAAATAAAAAAAAAACCTAACTTATCCCAACAAATAAATTGCAAATAGGGCAAGAAAGAGTCAAATCCACAAAGACTAGCAATGAAATAATTTTAAACAACCAGATTTTTAACAATAAAATTAAATGGGGAAGTTTATAGATTGAAAGTGAAATAATAAAATGAAATAAATGAATTAGAAATTAATTGAGAGAAAATTCAATTGATGGTAATTCCAGTTAAAGATATTCGCAACACAGGATTCATTCAACTGATCATCGATTAAGAAATAATTCTTAAAATCAAACAATGGGCCAGTTATAGCCGTCGGCTTCGCGTGCCCGACCTAATCTTTTCGTATTAATGAACTAATCAAGTAGGACTGTAATTAATTCCTAACCAATAAACAACCCTTAACAAGTGCAAGAATTTAAACTATTAACAGTGTTAAGCAATAAAAAGACCCGACCTAGGCCAACCGATCTACAAGCGAGACCAATTTAGATCAAATCATGTATTTACTCAACATAACAACCCTTACGAGGAAGCTACACTGATTGTTACTTGTTATTGAATCTACCAAATAATTACGGATTTGATATCTTCAATTAGCAGTATGTTATTTAATTAAATGAACAATGGCACCTCAATGAACATGAAACAAATAACTATTGAGAAAAGATTTCTCTAAGATATAGTAAACAACATGAACACCATATGAAATAAAGAACAAAAAGCAAGCACAACAATCTCACAGTGAAATAAATCATGGTTTTGAATTAATCTTTAACTGAAAATAATATTCTAGCCACTCATGGTAATGAGAATTTCATAAAATAAAAAGTAGAAGTTGAGAAAACCCCTGCTATAGAATTCAAGTTACAAAAATCGCCGAAGAAGAGATCCCCCAAACCGAGGACCCATTTTCTTAAATAATAACCAAAAAAATAGGAAAGAGATCCAACCAAACTAGGAAATTTAAAATAAAATTTCTAAAGGAGTTCTAAATTCCCCAAATCACTCCCCTTTTGCTCCTAAAATAAAGTCTTAAAACTCCTAAATTCCAGCTAGGGTTTAAGTGGCGGCTAGGTTAAATTCGCTTGAATTTATCTTGAAAAAACGCAGTCCACTGTCAATTTCCCTTGGGCAGCTCCCTTGAGTAACTTGGGGAAGGGAACTGGGCAAGGCTTGGCTTTCTGCCTTAGGCAACTGAGCGATTCCCTTAGGCAAGGCTTCTTCCAGAATTTCCAACTATCAGCTCTTTGCTTCAATTCAACCTCAAAAGCCTTTGCTTCTCCGGATCATCAACAATTAGTCCCAAAAATACAACTTTCTCAAAATCCACTCCTACAGTCAAAAAAATAAACAAACCAATGAAAAGCACCTAAAATTGACTTAAAAGAGCACAAAATATTAAGCAAAATTAAATCAAATAAGTGCTCATTTAACATCTTAACAAGAACAATGGCCTATGGATGAGAAGTTTGCCAGTATCCTTGGCTAGAGATTCCCCCCTGAAACTCTCTCTTATATGCCATATAGAGTGCTTAACTATTCGAGGGAGGTAGCACAGGCTTTGGGCATTCTTCCTTCATCTGTCTTACGGCTAGTATCATGAGGAGCGTCTTTTTTATTTGATGTCCTAATGGGGCTCTAGATAACTTTTTTGAAATTCCAGCATACAAGATGGGTTTCTCCTAATCTCTCTCTCTCTCTAACCACTAATATATAGACATTCCACCGATATCACCTTTGTTTTCCCCCACCAGCCACCATTAAAAGTGATTCCTCCTCCTCCTTTGATGCATTACAGCAAGGGCAATAGCAGCCCCTCTTTCATTCTTGCTGTATTTCCTCCTCGGCAGCCCATTTGTTGCCTTTCCTTAAGTTGAGCAACCACCCATCGATGCTCCAACAACCCTTTCCACCATGAATGGCAGCCAGGAGGTGAGGTAGTAATTCCTAAAAAAATACAGATTGGAGGTTAAGGACTTAATTTCTTGTTTAGAGGCAATGGTTTGGGTAAATTAAATTACTTGCTTAATGCCATTAATTGTCTATTTAAATTACATTATTTATGTGTTTTACTAGATTAATAGTTGAATGGTTTTTAAAAATGTAGAAGAAGAAGAAGAAAAAGAAGATTTAAAAATGAAAGAAAAGGGTAAACAAGTAGTAGATAGAGCTTGAATTTTGTCACCAATTGAGGTTTGCAGCCACTAAACTTACCTTTCCTAAATTTTTATATAAATTATGTTTAGTGATATGAGCCTAAATAGCTCATATTTAATCCATATTTTGTTACCAAAATAATGTTTAGTTGTATTAAATTATGTTAGAATTAGGTGTGTTTAATATTTTTATCAAGTTTTGTGTATGTAGGAGAAAAAGGGAGAAAATTGTGAAGAAGCGCGACCGCGAGCGTGACAAGGGAAGCGTGTCCCATCGCGAGCGCGACAGGTGCCGCGATCGCGACAGGAGGCGGTGATTGGCAGTTCATGTTTAAAAGGCACTTCAAAGGGACACTACTCTTCACCAAATGATGTATACTTCTAGAGGGATACTTGAAGAGTTATGTTGTTATGGAAAGGTGCTTGAAGGGTCACAATGCTTGGCAAGGAAGTTATAAATATAAATGGTGGTTATGCAATTTAAATTTCAAATCAAATTTTAAAGAGGCATGACTTTTCACCAAGGGTTGCATACCTATGGAAAGGCACTTAGAGGGACATAATGTTTGGAAATCTATAAATACCCTAAAAGTTATAATCAATGATGGGATCAATCATTTATTATTATTATTTTAAAAGTGCAATTAGAGAAAATAATTGTAGGTTTTAATTTTAGTTTTATGGCTTGAAGAGAAGGCAAATACAATGAAGAAGACTACACTTGGTGAAAGGAAGAATGGTTGAGAGATCCCTTCTTCTATTTCTAATCTTTACTTCTTCTTTGTTATTATTATGAATTCTTTTTAGCAATTTGATTGTTGTTATTCATATATATATTCATTTCTCTTTCATTTATCTTTATATGTAGTATTTGCTATTAAAACTTTATTAGTATCATTATAAGTTAAGGAAGACGACCTTCAATGTGCAATTCCTTCTCTGAAAATCAACATAATGGTCATAAATAAGGGAGTTAGCGAGAGCAACGTCTTATTGAAAGTTAATAGAAAACTCATTACCAAAGCATAGTTTGAGAGATCACATGTGGAGATAGTTGTTATAGGTTGGTTTTTATTCTTTGAATGTGTGTTTATGTAATTCTTTTCTAAATGCGAGAGCTGCGATTTAGAACCATAAATGCATATTTAAGGCATAATCTAGTCTAGATGCGAGAGCTGCGACATAGAACATTATTCCAACTTGGCTTGCATGATAAAGATTGAATTATAAATAAGAGAAAAATATCAAATTCCATAATTATGTATATGTTATATTCATTATATTAATAAGTCTTCTCGGATTGTCATTAAAGTAAAAAATATTTAATTTAGTATAGTGTAGTTTTAATAATAATTTTAATTTGTAAATTAATGAGCATTGTAAACAAGATTAAAATCAAGTAGTAATAGTGTACAATATTAATCAACATTCCTCGTGGGATCGATATCTGAAGTACTATAATCGGTACACCGTATACTTGCGGTATTTAAGCTTTTAGAAAAAGCATATCAAGTTTTTGGCGCCGTTGCCAGGGAATGTTTGATTAAATTTATTGTCATTATGAGTCTTGATTTATGATTTTGGATTACAATATTTAATTAGCTTTGCTTTGTGTTATTTTTAGTTGATTTAGTATATTAATATAGTTTTTTTTTGTTTTACAGGTTATTTTACTTAGTATTTCATTATAAACTTCAAAAAAAAACTAATGATTTTTCTTCATTGTCGAGAGTGCGACATTGTAGGGAGGATGCTTTTGCAGCAAAATGTGGAATTCTCTCCTTCCCCACCAAGTTCTCCTAGTGGAACTTTTTGAGTTTGTTTTCTCCCTCTCTTTTATATTTATTGTGATTTTGTTTGTTTTGTGTTTTGTTTGCTCTACCATTCTCACACAATGAGGACATTGTGTCCTTTAAGTGTGGGGGGGGTATGTATGTATTGTTTCTATTCATGTTTTTGTTTATTGTTAGTATATTTATTTATTTATATATTGTGTTGTGAATTTAATTTTGGAGTTTATGTATTTGATACCTATTTGGATTTAATGGCATGCTTTAACTTAAATTTCTGTCATTTTTAGTCTAGTTAGGCAAATTTGTAGGCTAATCATTTTCATTTTACTTTGACAAATTAATGTACATAATGAAGGTTATGACTTGGCAAAGCATTTTAGTGTAGGTTCTTTTTAGATTGAGTATCTTTTCAAATGTGTAAATGGATTATTTTTGCCAATTTATTGCTTAAGGTAATTTGACCTATAGCTTAAGTGAGCTTTTGAGCCTTATACATTGATATTTTTCTTATATGAGAGCCTTAATATGCTATTTTCTCTAGAATTTGTTCTTGGTAAATTTTGAGATTACATTTAGTATGAGATGTGCATGAAAAATGATAAGGGCATTTAGATTACACCATTTTGGCTTGCTTTAAAAACTTACCTTTTGACTTTAGATAGCCAATTTTGAGCCTTAAACCTATTTTTGTTGAGCAATATATAATTACCCAATATCCTTTACTAAACAAAAAAGCTATTTCTTTGTTTTACCCTTTT
Organism: Excoecaria agallocha; assembly: GCA_037975025.1. Lineage (NCBI taxonomy): Eukaryota > Viridiplantae > Streptophyta > Magnoliopsida > Malpighiales > Euphorbiaceae > Excoecaria > Excoecaria agallocha. The sequence goes on along the minus strand of CM075808.1, from coordinate 83,857,751 downwards.
TGTGAAGAGAAATAAATTATTATATCTTTAGGAGATATATATTGTTAATATAAGCATGATGGTATTTAAAAAATGAGAGTTAAATTTCATTTTTCTCTAGGATCAATATTAGAACAAGGCTAGTTTCTAAAGAAAAAAAAAACAAAGAAGAGAAAAAAATAAAAGGAAAAAAAAAGAAAAGAAAAAAGAAAGAAAGGAAAAAAAAAGAAAAGAACAAGAGAAACTAGTAGTAGTGTGCCATTGAGAAGGGAATATGAGAAGTAAATTACAATCATGCGATGCTTAGGTTCTTAGACAAATCTCTTATGATATGGTAATATTGTTTCTATTCACAATTTAAGCTACTTAAACCAAAATTATCCTACCTTAACCTAAGCCAAGCTACAACCCTTGTAAGACCCTTTTGATTTCATGTATTATTTTATACTAGTAGTGGAGATGTTTACTAATTACAAGCTTATGGTAGACAATGGCATGTTTAAGGGATGAGAGAAACACTTACCCATAAACACATCGAATGATTAAGTGTTTTAAGAATATAGTGGTCGAGTGAGAACTACTTTAGGCAATATTTGGTGTGAAATAATGTTTACATGTGTTAAGATATTCAAGTTCTTAAGTTTACACATTTTTGTGCTTTGCTACTTCATAATTTTCTAAATGTGCATGGTTGTTTAAGTTTCATGGCGAATGGTTTTGTTTGAGACTTTGCAAACTTGGGAAAAATTTGTGAAGAGATGAGAGTTTCTGCATGGTATTTTCAAATATTTGCCAAATATAAATATGAGCTCCAAAATTATATAATTGTGTTGTTTGCTTGTTTGGTAAGTTTTGCTTGGGGACAAGCAAAAGTTTAAGTGTGGGGGTGTGATATGAGCCTAAATAGCTCATATTTAATCCATATTTTGTTACCAAAATAATGTTTAGTTGTACTAAATTATGTTAGAATTAGGTGTGTTTAATATTGTTATCAAGTTTTGTGTATGTAGGAGAAAAAGGGAGAAAATTGTGAAGAAGCCCTATCGCGAGCGCGACAGGTACCCCGAGCGCGACAAGGGAAGCGTGTCCCATTGCGAGCGCGGCAGGTGCCGCGATCGCGACAGGAGGCGGTGATTGGCAGTTCATGTTTAAAAGGCACTTCAAAGGGACACTACTCTTCACCAAATGATGTATACTTCTAGAGGGATACTTGAAGAGTTATGTTGTTATGGAAAGGTGCTTGAAGGGTCACAATGCTTGGCAAGGAAGTTATAAATATAAATGGTGGTTATACAATTTAAATTTCAAATCAAATTTTAAAGAGGCATGACTTTTCACCAAGGGTTGCATACCTATGGAAAGGCACTTAGAGGGACATAATGTTTGGAAATCTATAAATACCCTAAAAGTTATAATCAATGAGGGGATCAATCATTTATTATTATTATTTTAAAAGTGTAATTAGAGAAAATAATTGTAGGTTTTAATTTTAGTTTTATGGCTTGAAGAGAAGGCAAATACAATGAAGAAGACTACACTTGGTGAAAGGAAGAATGGTTGAGAGATCCCTTCTTCTATTTCTAATCTTTACTTCTTCTTTGTTATTATTATGAATTCTTTTTAGCAATTTGATTATTGTTATTCATATATATATTCATTTCTCTTTCATTTATCTTTATATGTAGTATTTGCTATTAAAACTTTATTAGTATCATTATAAGTTAAGGAAGACGACCTTCAATGTGCAATTCCTTCTCTGAAAATCAACATAATGGTCATAAATAAGGGAGTTAGCGAGAGCAACGTCTTATTGAAAGTTAATAGAAAACTCATTATCAAAGCATAGTTTGAGAGATCACATGTGGAGATAGTTGTTATAGGTTGGTTTTTATTCTTTGAATGTGTGTTTATGTAATTCTTGTCTAAATGCGAGAGCTGCGATTTAGAACCATAAATGCATATTTAAGGCATAATCTAGTCTAGATGCGAGAGCTGCGACATAGAACATTATTCCAACTTGGCTTGCATGATAAAGATTGAATTATAAATAAGAGAAAAATATCAAATTCCATAATTATGTATATGTTATATTCATTATATTAATAAGTCTTCTCGGATTGTCATTAAAGTAGAAAAATATTTAATTTAGTATAGTGTAGTTTTAATAATAATTTTAATTTGTAAATTAATGAGCATTGTAAACAAGATTAAAATCAAGTAGTAATAGTGTACAATATTAATCAACATTCCTCGTGGGATCGATATCTGAAGTACTATAATCGGTACACCGTATACTTGCGGTATTTAAGCTTTTAGAAAAAGCATATCAAGTTTTTGGCGCCGTTGCCGGGGAATGTTTGATTAAATTTATTGTCATTATGAATCTTGATTTATGATTTTGGATTACAATATTTAATTAGCTTTGCTTTGTGTTATTTTTAGTTGATTTAGTATATTAATATAGTTTTTTTTTGTTTTACAGGTTATTTTACTTAGTATTTCATTATAAACTTCAAAAAAAAAACTAATGATTTTTCTTCATTGTCGAGAGTGCGACATTGTAGGGAGGATGCTTTTGCAGCAAAATGTGGAATTCTCTCCTTCCCCACCAAGTTCTCCTAGTGGAACTTTTTGAGTTTGTTTTCTCCCTCTCTTTTACATTTATTGTGATTTTGTTTGTTTTGTGTTTTGTTTGCTCTACCATTCTCACACAATGAGGACATTGTGTCCTTTAAGTGTGGGGGGGGTATGTATGTATTGTTTCTATTCATGTTTTTGTTTATTGTTAGTATATTTATTTATTTATATATTGTGTTGTGAATTTAATTTTGGAGTTTAAAAATTTATCAATAGATGTACTATTAATATATTTGTAACCATGGATATTAAATTACCTGATTTTATTTGGTATTAAATGTGAGCTACTTGTTAATGTAATAAGTATTTGAGATATTATATGACATGTTTTACTCTTAGCAAGTTATATATCCACATAAATATGGTATAGTATTGAAATTATGATACAATAAGGTCTTATTGATATTTAAGTGTGAATTGTTTGCCAATCGATTATGAATCCAATGATAATAAAATTGTTATTAGCCTATGATAGAGCTCTGAGGAATATGTGAAAATTTAACTTTATTAATGCCTTTAGAAAACTATGGGAAAAATAAGAGTAGCATACAATTATATCAGAGCTAGCCAGCCTGCATTATAGTGTGCACTAAGTTCCACAAGTTATATCATAAAATTCTAGGCCTATCAATGGGTGTCTAGCAAGCATGCATGGCAATCGAGAATTAAGAAATTGTAAATTATTTATAAAAAATCTAGTGAAATTTCAACAACATTTTGACTATAAATGTGCCTGTCCCCTATACAAAAATGCATTTTAAGCCAACAACTTAGGCCACTAGGCAGTTCATTTTAGATTACTTTACCGTGCCTTAAAGGTAATGGTCTAAAAATTATTTCATTTATTTACAATGGCCAAGCCAATTGCAAATAATAACCCATGCTTCGAAAATCCAAAAAAAAAGTTAAACCAGTTCATAATATTAATGAATTATTTCAACATACCTAAAAAAAAGGTAATTCAAGTAATCCTCAAAAGCAATTCAACAATCCAAATATCCAAGCATTTATTACTGATTCATTATTATTTTTCCTATTTCTTTTGATGCTAATGTACATTAAAATAAGATTAATGAAGTAAAAATAAAAAAATAATAAATGTACAACAACATTCACAGGACAAACAGGTTCCACAACGTAGTAGGCCAAACACAAATAACATATATTAAGAAAATTACTAACAAAATTAAACCAAAACCCAACATTCTTAAATACTCTACAAATAATTCATTGTGAAAAATAAAACAAAACATATGAGAAGAGAAAAGAGAGAGAACCACCAACTTGGAATGCCAAAATTAAGGACTCTAAGAACTAGAAAAAAATTAAAATAAACACAGTCCTGAAATGCGCACTGACCCACAATGAATATCAACACAAATAGATTGCAAAACTATCAAGAAATGAGGGAGAAAATTTAAAAAAATAAGGAAGAAAACTCAAGAAACACGTTAATGGTGGTTTTAAGTAAGAGATGGGGAAAGGAAAAAGAAAAAAAAGATTTTTTTCAAATTTTGATGTGATAGATGGGCGGGGCATCTGTCAAGAGCAAGCTATAAGCATCACTTACATCCCGTCAAACAATTTTTTTCTTATTTTTATTTTTTCTTTTTCTCTTATTTATTATTTTACAATATTTTACATCAAATAAACACTTCAAAAATCTAGAACATCATTGAATCACCTTACAACCTACAAATTTAAATATGTATATTACTATTATTATTATTTATACTTTTTCTGTGACAAAATACTTCTTGAATTAAATACTCCTTGAATTTTTAAGACTCCAAAGAACTTCAACGATCTCTGTATGTTCTCTATATTTCCTACAAAAAAATAAGGACAAAATGGATGTGAAAATGTTTGTAGAGTGTATGGGACATGTAGAAAGACTCATTTAGGTAGTCCAAGAGTGACAAACGACTAGGCTATGAGTCGCTGCTGAGGGATGGCCATCTATCAAAACTTTCCTATAAATAGGCTTAATTTTCTCCTCGATTTTTGTGCCTTAACTCTCCACCTTCCTAGTAAGCCTCTTCTCTAGGTATTTCTCTCAAAGTTCCTTTTCTTTCCTTTCCATTTCAATTTCATTTGTAGTCTTTTTTATTTATTTTTTTTATTATTCTGGCACATAGACTATCTAAATATTTTTGCTATGCTAACCTTAACCTTGAACAAACTACACAATTTGTTGGATGATCCAAAACCTAGGAAAACCCTATTTTGACAAATTACTTCAACCTAAGAAAACTCTTAAGGATAGTGAAAGTGGATACTACCCTAATTTTATGTGTTGTCCGACACTACGATCTGAGATTCCACATTTTAAGGTTCCCTCATCAGGAGTTATGCCCTATAGTTGAGTAATTTATTGAGATCATCAGTGTGAGATTTATACCTGGCACTCTACCTATGTGTCCCACTATATTCTGAACTATCCATGGGCATTCTTCCTTTTAAGGCCACTAGCCTAGTACTCTAGGAAACTCTTTTTTACTTGAGTGGCTGATAAACATTCTAAATGATTTTTTTAACCTACCCACATTCTAGACTAGTGTTATTCTACTATGTTGCTTCTCTTAGTATCTAACACTGACTTCAGATAGCTTGACTAGAGATCATAGGTAGTTTAGCATCGTAGATGGTGTGCGTAGTGGATGACTTTATTTCCCTTGATCCTGGCGTAGATGATTCTTAGCTTGGATGTTATTCATGCCAATCCCACTACTTGCTTACTATTAGTCCCTTATTGCTCTAGGTATGTCATTATTTTAAAGGTAATATGCCCCTTATAGGTTTTCACACTAGCTTTTCTTATTAGAAAATGTGTCCTTTCGGATTTTCACAAGTTCCTTTGCCTTATTTTTGCCTGAGATGAATCTAACTCACCTCAATGGTTTTCTTAGGTCTGGTTATAAGAGAAGCTAAGGTTGTTGGTAGAGCCTCCTTCCAAAGTGCTAGGCATGCACCCTTTGAGGTATTATTTATGTAGAAAGAGGCTGGGTAACTTCTCCTCACCCAATGAAGGAGCCATTCGGATGGCTACTTTGATGGATGGTGATATCAGCTTTCGGGTGCCATTAATTGCCATTACTTATGTAACTAAGGATGGACCCTTTAACTATATTCTTTTGTGTGGGTTGTATCAAACCACCTTCTACATCGCTGCTCTATACTCACCAGTATGGGGAGCGACAGAACATCATCTGGTGCTATTTGGGTTTTAATGGCAACATTTTCTTTACTAGCTTCATATCAGGTTGCCATTAGCTTTGGGCTTAACTACTCATGAAGACTATCATACTCGAGATCAATGCTTGTGACTTCACTACTTCCACTAAATACAAATAATGGGTTATCAGTCCAGTGGTCGATAACAGAACCCATCAACTTAAATTTCTATAAGGAAAGAGCAGTTGAACATGGACATTAGATTACATGCAATAGAGACTTTATTTTTACTTTTATTAAAACTTTAAAATGGAAACATGTAAAAAAATAGCTTCTAAATATATTAATAATCATTTGAATTCAAATATGAAATTTTCACCCTGACATGATTACACATGATTATCATTTAGCATTAACTCAAAAATGCAAGCTATCTAATCTCGAAAGGAAATCCTAAAAGCATCAAAAATCATATTATAAATCAACCCACTTGAGCTTTCATGATTGATTATTTTCTCTCGGCCCCTAATTTTTGCCTAGGATGCCTTTTTTCAATTTTCACCCTAACAGGGCACCCAATTTTAGCAAGGCCATTGTTTATTTATTTTTAACCTATGGGGCTTTTATTCTCCTTTTTTCTCTTTATATCTAGCCATGAAACCTCTTCAGTTTATCAATATTGATTGGCTCTTTGAACTCATTACCATCATTATCCATTAAAATAGCTTTTCCTTTAGACAACAACTTCTTAAGCAGAATAAGCCCTTCCCAAGTGGGTCTGAACTTGCCTTAAATGTCTGAAACTATTTATTTCATCTATTTAAACAATAGATCCCCCCTTTTTCAAAGGATGTTTCCTAACCTTCTTCTCGAATGAGTGAGCTAGCCTTTTCTAATAAATCTAATTGTGATAATAGGTTTGCATGTTATCCCTATCTAACAATTTAAGCCAAAGCATCCTTTGTTTCACCCATTTCATCTTTGGCAACTCAGCTTCCAAAATTGACCTCAAAGACCAATGTTCAATCTCCACTTGCAGCATTGCTTCTGTCCCATAGACTAGAGAGGATAGAGTAGCTCTGGTTGAAATTCTGGCAGTAGTCTTATAACCCCACAATGCAAAAGGCAACTTTTTAGCCCAATCCTTATAAGTCCTAACTGTCTTAGCTAGAATTTTCTTAATTTCTTATTGGTTTCCTTAACTACCCCATTCACCTGAGGTCAATATAGAGAAGACTTACAATGCTAAATCCTATACTTTTTTAGCATCTACTTAGTTTTAGCTTGAAAGTGAAACCCGTTGTCAAACACTATATGATGTGGAAGCCCATACTCACATATTAGATTCTTCTTAATAAACCTAGCCATTTCTTGAGCACCCAAGTTCTTGAAAGACTCTGCTTCTATCTACTTTAAGAAGTAATCAATAGCAACCATAATGAACCTATGTCCATTCGATGCCAGCAGATGAATCATACCCATGATATCTATACCCCATGTAGTGAATAGCCATGGTGAAGTAAGATTGCACAACTCAGAAAACTGATAAATGTCTTGAATCCACATACTATTGGCATAGTTGACATCTCCTCACATACTTCGAGCAGTCTGTGTCCATTATAAGCCAAAAGAACCCTTGGTACATAATCTTCTTTACTAAAGCTAAGTCATTTATGTGAGCACCTTAAACACTAGTAGGTACTTCCTCCATGACTTTCTTAGCTTCTTTCTCATTCAAGCACCTCAACTGAATTTCGTCAGGCTGCCCGACATTGATAAATTGAGCAAATAGCTTACAGATCATTCTCTGGTCCTTTCCAGTGGCTTATTCTAAGAATATTAACCTCTTTAAGTAATTCTAAACATCAAAATACCAAGGCTTCTTATCATCAACCTCAATATCCATTATTTACTCAATCTTGAAATATGGCTTATTGGAGCTAGAGATCAATACAAGCTTTATACTCACTCCCTTCAAGTTATCCCAAATTGATACCAAGGTAGCTAAAGCATCCACTAGTTGATTCTTATCCCTAAGCATGTATTCGAAAGTGCACACTTAAAACTGATCTCTCAAAGCTTTGAAACACTAGATGTAAGGCAACAATCATTCTTCTTTCACTGATGAATCCCCAAATACTTTCGCAATCTTTGCCCCCATAACTAGTAAGGCTTTTACTTGACTAGCTTATAACATGATTAGTGATTTCTCTATCAATCTTTAGCATATTCTCACAGGTCCAAAGAAAGACTTTTTCATACTTTTTTATCTTTATATTTTTTTTCTTTATTCTCTCCAATTCTCTCTCTTTAAGAGTTATATTGATGCCAATAAGATTTTTTTTTTTGGATTTTCTTTTGTATTGAGATTAAGTGAACATGTATTAGTTGAATTGATGTCAAATATGAATGATTTATACTCATGATTATGCATATTGAAATTAGAAAAAATGTCACACAAGTAAATAAAATTGTTCATCTTATTATAATCAAAAGGAATAGCGTTGTTCTCATTGAAAAGTTCAAAAGTAAAGACAAAATCTATAAAAATGCCACTACCTTTGGTCCCTAGCTTTGCTACTATGACACCCACAAGACTAGTCAGGCGATGTCACGAACCTTTTGCCTCTTTTAAAGATTGGAGATTTGCCTACTATCAATAAGATCCTGGATTCGATACCTTAGAACTTAATAGTCATCAATCAAATGGCTAGTGTGCTGGTAAAAGTGCAAAATAAATTTGATTTTTGATATAGCAAGCCAAAGTCTTTATGTGGCTTATACAGTAGAAATTGTAGCTTCCTTTCCTTGACCAATTGCATAAATACCTAAGATAAGGGTTTCCCTAAATAAGAGTACTGCCTTTGAGCTACTTTAATGGCTAATAGTCCTTTTATCCTTCAAGTGCCTCCGTTTACCTCAATAGCAAACACTTTTGATGTTTTTCTTTTCCTGAATTTGAGAATTACATCCTGTATAAGGCCAGTGAGATACTAGGATAATGATTTATCCATGGTAATTTATAGAGCTACCTTAGTGGTAAACATTTCATCCATCCCATCAGCATTACTTTCATCGATTCTCCCATTGACTCTTATTTTATCCTGCTCCTAACATTTAGCACATCCCTTTTAAGCCAGACTTTTCCCCTCAAGCAACTATCCCTCACTAGTCTCTTGCTTAGATTCAACTATTTTTTAGATGCAATCCCTCAAGACACAGCAATGGTTTGCCTTATGACCTATATAGTAATGGTAGGCATAATACTAATCAATTTTATATGTCAATTTCCCTTTATTACTTGCTAGCATAGGCAGTCAAGCCTGTAACTTCCCTTGCTTACTGAGACAAGTAAAATGCCAAGATAGGGGTTTACCCATAATAGTGTAATGATCCCAAATTATTCTTGGAATTGAAACTCTTGTGGCCCATCTTTGCCTTGAATGTTCACCTTCTTGACCTAGTATTCTTCTTTCATCCTATCATGTTGGTTGATGGCCGAAGTCTAAGATGTTATAGCCTTACCATTAGCAAAAGTCTCCCTGAATGGTCATTTTTTCTTGTGGTGCTAAAATTAAGATCAAACTATTGGTGAAAGTAATCCCTTAATCTTAGCCATTATTCTTTTCTCAAACTCATTAAACCTCCTATCTAGTCTCTTATCCAATCATTCTTATGGAATTAAAGGCACCGAGATAGAAGCTAGTCTATTTCCCAAGGCAGATATTCTTGCCCTAAGGTCTTCTATCATTTTACCCATCTCTATTTGCTGAATTTTATCTCCTCTTTTTGGGGAATGGCAGCCTTTGATTGGTACCTTCCTAGCTATTTGAATTTATTTAATACATAAGGGCCTATATAGCAAGAAAGAGTTGTTATGGTTATACAACTTCAGGGAAGTAACTGTTGTCATTACATGGGCTATAGTTGGGTGATGAAATTTTAGGGCTACCCAAGTATGTTCCCTACCAATAGGTCATACTCATCATGAGCATAACAATCGATGGTTCACCATTTTATATACCAATGGGTATAATACTTAGGCTAGTGGTTCTATTTGACACTTCCTTATAGTGAGTGAGTGTAGGGTGTGGTTCAAGATAGCACTGGGGTTAAAATTAGGATGTCCAACTTAGTTCTAAGGCTGTAGGATGTATACAAAAATGCTATTTTAAAAAGAGATAGGATTAATAACAAAAACCCAATTATAAGTAACTTAACCAAGATACTTCAAGAGCAGGGTCTCTTATTTTTCTAGTGGAGTCACCACTATGACATACACCTGAGCTTTCTCATTTTCGAATTGGTTCTTGGAGGACCATTTTTAGGGTCCGAGATCGGACAAGGCTCATAGATTTCATAAATAGGCCACATCACAACAGAAAATGGGGTTATGCCTAATTGTGTTATTGATGGTCAATCCATGAAGGCATCCAATGTTGGCTTAAAGAGGCAGGTTTAATAAAGTTGCCACCCAATAGAATATTGGAAAATAAATCTCAACCTTTTGATGTCCAAACAAAGATTAGTGTTCAGGACATCACTCTTACTTGTATCTTGGTTAGGTGTTTGTTATTATTAGGTTTTTATCATTAGTCCATTATCTTCCTTCTCAAATGGTGAATTGCAATAAATTTAAATAAACATTTCAATCAATCAAAGAAAATGATAAATAACAAGATAAATAAAGTGATAAATAAAATAAACCTACTTAAATGATCACAAAGGCAAATTGTCTAACATGAAAATGAAAAATATCATACATAAATCAGGCTTTTTATTGGATTTTGAGAACATTGATTTCCTCATGCATATTAACAAAAATTCTTTTATGCATGATTTTTTGGGATAAAAAGTGGACATTGATCCGTTTAATTAAAAGAAAAAAAAACCCAATGGTTTTAGGTTGAAAACATTTAAAGTGACCTTTTTTATTATCATGCTAAAAATCCCTTTTTTACTACCTTTTACAATTTCTAAAAATGAAACACATCTAAAATTGAATAAAAAATAAAGTACAAAAACCAAATAAATAAACCAACCACAGAGCATGATTAAATAATGAGATAAATTAAATGTAATAAAAAAGTAAGAGAAAAGGGAAAAATCGTTCCAAGGCTGATCTCTCTAATGCCAAATAATCTCCCACAAAAACCTCAAATGTATAAAATAATGGCTCGAAGAAAAGAACACAAGGATAGTAGAACAATTAATATGTAAAACCCAAAATAAATCAAATAATGAATTTAAATAATAAAAATATGCATACTGGAATGGAATGTTTCATTATACAAAGCATGAATCATGGTGAAACAGAAGCAAAAAAAGCATTAAAAATGATTAAACATACCAAATTTATCAAACATGCAAATAACACATAAAATAAGCATAAAAATGAAGGATAGATGACCAAGACAACATATAGTGGCTAAAACACCAAGGAAGGATGGGATAAAAAAGACGTGTCGAGATGTCCCGCAGGTCACTATTGATCGATAGGCATCTGTTGTGCCTCTTTCCTATCTGTAACTTGAAAACACATGCAGAATGTAGATTTTCAAGCAAAAACTAGGAAGAAATCATTTAAACCCTAAACATGCATATCTAAGATCCTATAACATGCAAAACAAAAGACAACATCAGAAATGTTACTTAAATCATACTAAAACAGCAAAAAGACATTCAAACATAGGAATTAAATTAAGATAATTATCATGCATTAATGGAAGAATTTAAAACCTAACATGTTATTCTATCATATTTAATAGGTTAAAGTCAACGTTGCAACTCGACAAGTGCACTAAATTGACACGTAATATAGGAGAATATAATTGAGACCCTAAAATATCGAACCCAAGAGATAAAGGGCTACTAAGTGAGATACCTAGAGTTGAGCGAAATTAATCTATGATAAATTCCCAAGTTTTTGATTGAGGGCATCCTAAATACTAATGTTAATTAAACTAAAATTAAAATATTAATTAAAAACATTGCTAAGGTACTCCATTACAAGAAAATGTTAAAATAGCAATGGAAAAATAGCAACGAAAATATTTTTGTTGCTAATTTAGCAGCATAAATCCAATTCTGTTGCTAATTAGCAATGAAAATCTAATTCCATTGCTAAATTCATTAAAATTTTTCTATTTAGCAATGAAAATAAAAATGGTTATTTTTCGTTTTTGAATATGGAGGGAAGTTTTAGCACCAAAATATAGCAACGAAATGCTTACTTCATTGCTAAATAAGGTGCCAGCAAATGGCGTAGAAATTTTCAGTAGCAAAAATAGCAACCGAAACCTATTCCTTTGCTAAAATAGCAGCGAAAAATAAATTCCATTGCTATTTTAGCAAGGGACTGGTTTTTCGTTGCTAATTTGGAACTGAAAATTTTTAAGGTTCCTTAAGTAGCAACTGAATATATTTTTCATTGCTAAAATAGCAACGAAAATAAAATTCGGTTGCTATTTTAGGAACCTTTAAAATTTTCAGTAGTGAAAATAGCAACCAAAACCTATTCCGTTGCTAAAATAGCAACGAAAAATGAATTTCGTTGCTATTTTAGCAACGGAAGGGTTTTCCGTTGCTAATTCGAAACTAAAAATTTTTAAGGTTCCCTAAATAGCAACCGAAAATATTTTTCGTTGCTAAAATAGCAACGAAAATAAAATTCGATTGCTATTTTAGGAACCTTTAAAATTTTCAATAGCGAAAATAGCAACGAAAAGCTATTCCGTTGCTAAAATAGTAATGAAAAATAAATTTAGTTGCTAAATAACGTTCCTAAAAAATTTAGTTGTAAGAATAGCAACCGAATTCAATTTCGTTGCTAATTTAACAACGAAATTTCAAATTCCACATATTCCGTTGCTATTTCGGTTGCTAATTTCCAATTTTCCCTAGGTATAAATTGATCTTTTTCTTCTACCTTTTTCTTATTCATCTCCTCCCTCAAAGTGAAACCGCTGCAGCTCTCACTGCCCCTCCCCCTCTTTCTCTCTCTGTCCACCCTTGATGTATGATATTAGCGGGACAAAAATGCGCCAATTTGTAGAAAAATAAAAGAAGAGAAAGTGAAAGGTCGAGAGTTTCATTCTCTTTTTCATGAACCATTTAAAACATAAACCTAAAAACTTCCCATTTTGTTTTCTCTCTCCTTCGCCGTCTATGTCTCAAATAATTTAAGAAGGAAAGACGGTGAATTTTTTATGGTAAGTCAATTTCTCATCACTATTACAATTTTCTTCTCCGTGCTTGTTTGATGAGTTGCTGTACGAGATTCACCCACCTGTTTATGTAAATTGTGATTCAAACTAGTATGTTTTAATTTTTTTATCACCTTTTAGATCTTTGTTTTTGCTTTAACTTTTTTTAATCCCTTCTTAGATATCTATTTTGCTAGTTTTTTTTCACCCACCTACTTTGAGTTTTTTTTGTTTGTGTTTTTCTCGTGATTTAAACCCTTAGCTTTGGTATTTTTCGAAGGCAAAAACTGGAACATATTATCCTGTTCTTTCTAGACTTGTCTAATTCATTTACTTTTGTTCTAATTTGTAATTTCTGCTTTATTGATTTCTTAACTTGTCTGAATACTTTGACACCTATACTGAACTAAGTGCTTAAGTAGTCCGTCCTTGATGAGTTGGCAAAGGATCAGCCACTATATGAAATTGTATAACTAGAATAATATGAGTATATAATCCTTTGTGTAGGGAAACAATGTATTGAATGTCAATAGGTGAATATCATTTCTCTTGTCATTTTTGTCTTAATTTTCTCTCTTTCCCTCTCGTTGCTGCCTCTTCTCTCTTTCTTTTCTCTAAATCTTTATCTCTACAACTTCTCTTTACTGGAATATTATCCTCTCCACTCAATTGATTTTCTGATTCACAACTTCCCTTTTATTTTTCATTATTATTATTAAGTTAGCAAGCCATGTTGAACTATTTAGTTGTTTGCAGTATAAGGAGATTTTTTCTCTTTTTTGTTTTGTTTTTTGTTAATATCGTGGTCCAACATTTGGTTGCAAGCCAAACAAAAATTCTCAATGAAGCAAAAAATAAGACACTGGTAAGTAACTTGCCCGTTTTTTCACATCTATATAAGTCACAAGCATTGGTAAGTAACTTGCCCTATATTTTCTTGTTCATTCCTTTCCCTTCTCTCTAGCCTTTATTTATTTTATTTTCCACCATATGGTCAAATCTTTTTTTTATGTGGCATATCCTCTTTTTATTTTTTGCTTATCTTATTTTAATTGGCCTTTCAATTGGAAAAGTAACCTTAGTTCCAGCACTTTCTTTGTGAAGTTTGATTTTTCTTAAGGTGTTTATTCAAAAAGACTATACAATATGAAAATATTTCCTTTTTTTCATATTATATGGTTTTGAGCAGTTTTGTATCAACTTTACAAACAAAAAACTGCAATATGTCTGTTGATTTTAGATGTAAATTTCATTGATACATCAATATGTAATTATGTGCATATTGTTAATTAACGTGAAGCTGACAGCAGTAAACTCTTTTATGCATGACAAGCTATAGTTTTTTTTTCTTTGTTAATGTTAACTTTTATTTTCCTCTTAGCAGTTTTTTTATTTTCCTCTTAACTTTCAAGAATGGTTTGCAATACGTTGATCATCTATTTGGATTCTGGGTATCTATTTATGTTCTCTGCAATACGTTGATCATCCACTGGTTATTCAGATATTGAAACATGAATGGCCAGCTAGATGGAGAAGCTTTATTCCTGATCTCGTTGCAGCACCTAAAACTAGTGAAACAATTTGTGAGAATTGCATGAATATATTGAAATGACTCAGCAGAAGATCAAAGAGCTTAAATAATCACTAAACAGGTAATTGTATAAGCACATTTTAAATTTGTATCATTGTATTTGTTATTGTGAACACAGAAGGGGACTTTGTTATCAAGTATTACTAGTGTAAGTTGCTCCATTTTGGCTATGGCTGTGCTGATTGAGAAATATAGTGATTTATTATTGTTATCACTATATTGAGAAATATAAATTTGTTCTTGTAATTATTTGGACAATTTCTTACGATAATTTCAAATCTAATTTGAACAAAGGGGAAACTTTTATTTAATTAATTTGTTTTTGATTAATTGCTTTATCATCCCAAGCCTTTTTCTGTTGTCAACTTCTTCTTTTATTACATATATATTTGTGTATTCTATTTTAATAAGATTATATTTGGCTGTCTAGAGTGAATTTCAACTCATCCATGAGTTATGCTTATATGTCCTGTCAGCCTCCTAAAGAATTGAGCTCATTCAGGCAACATTGTCCACATTGCATGCATTTCTTTCATGGATTCCTTTAGGCTATATTTTTTAATCGCCACTGGTATGTTTTTCCTCCCTCAACTTAAAGGGATAGAAGAAAGACCTACATTTTGGTTCGCATACTCAATTTTGATCACTAAACCAGCTCTTAATTACTCAACTTCTATGCAATGCTTTGCAGCTTGAAACACTGCTGAAGTTTTTTTCCTGTGCCATGAAGGACATTGATGTCCTTGTTCAGTACAAGGTACTAAATCATTATATTTCATATGTTATAATAATTTATGATTCTAGTTGCTGAGTATGGATGTGTAACTTATTTGAATTAGAGATCTAGTTGTGTTTTTTTATACTGTAATATATGTTATAATAATTTATGTTCTAGCTGCCAAGTATGGAAGTGTAAATAATAATCTAGGAATTTAGTTTATTGACTTTGAAGTTGGAAAGTATTTATGATTTACGATTGCACCTTATTCCCCACCCAACACACACAGACAGACAGACAAGCTCCCTTACTCTTGTGCTCTCTCTCAAATTTGCGGTGCATCAATTTGTAAGACTTCAAATATTTAGATTTGTTGTAGTGGTCACTGCTTATTTGGACATTAAAGATAGTTCTCTTATTATTTTCACGGTAGAGGAATGCTCCAAGTAATTATTTTATTTTTGACTGAGATTGAGCTTTCTTTTCTTCCCTTCTCTCGGGTATGAACTAATTGCATCACAGCTTATTAAAATCATGTAGCAGTCTTGTCATGGTGGCTACATATACCTTTCAAACTGTTTCTATATTAAAGTTACCAGGATTGCAATTTCTTGTGCTTTGCAGTACAGTTGGGGTAGTGTGGTTTAGTATTTTCTTATGATATTCGGTACGAGTTTCTTATATTAAAATTCCAGATTGGGGTTTCTATGAAGGAATCTTTTTAATAAAGTAGCGGTTTATATTTTATATCAATGAAATTAAAAATTACCAAAAGACAATTTAAATACTGATAAGAACAAATGTTAAAAAGTTCAGTTCAATAAGCCAACACAATCTTTTGTAGTCCTTTGTTTGCAAAAAACTTGCGTTATCTACTGCATGATAATTAAGTATCGTTATTTATTTATCCTCTTATTTTTTGAATCCATGTAAAGAGAATAGTTGCCCCTGTTGGCTTTGGAACTTATAGCCATGCAATTTTTTCTCTCATTCAAGGTTTTTTTTTTTTGTTATATCTCCTAGCTCTTGCAGGTTCACCATTTTGTTCTTGTAAATCGGATATCATGCCGGATTTTGTTATCTAAAAGGACACTCGAAGATTTGTGGAAATATTATTGATGGATGCTTTGGAAATTCTATCTCTAATATTATTAAGTTTATAGTATTCTCACTTCCACAAAGTTTGGATTTAGATGCATGATATTTCTTTTTTTCTTAATTAGAGTTACTGGTACTCCTAAATTTTGTCTTTTGCTTCTGAGGGTGTAGCACCCTTATCCTATAATCTGTACATATCACTTTATCCAACTCATTACACATATATTACTGTGTAACATAAACATATAATCAAACTTAATATATAAGTGTGCTACACTTCTAAAAGAAAATATTCAATGAACGATAAAGTCTCTTTTACACATTACAACAACTGTTTAACACATTCTTTTTTTTTTACATACAATATCTTTAATACCACAAAATCTTTACTATATACAAAGAGCCCAAATACAAGTCTATAATTGTCTCTCTCGTTGACTTGAGTTGGCCATCCAGCTGCAGATTTCACCCCAACAACCTACACGGATGAAACACCTGTGCTAAGCTACGAAGCTTAGTGGGAAACTAAAAATATGACAAACGACCACTCACAGTGATCGTCAACAAGCACACACCATGTCTCAAATACAACAATGATTTATCACAATGAATAAAATTTAACATTCATATCAACTTATAAAATTCATAAAAATTCAATGGTAACATTTACATTTATGCTACATTTACCATGTATAATAATGTAAGCCTCAATGTCCTATGACTTTAAATTCAACTAATAATCATGTGAATAACCTTTAAATTAATACTAAACCATACTAGCATAATTATCCATTATCTTTTTATCTATACTTGTATGTCTATGATATAAACCCATTAGAATTAAAATGGCAAAACAACACTTCCAAATGCCACGAGATCTTTATAATATTATAAGGTTACTTTATATAGCATAAGTTACAAAAACAAGCCTATCAATTAAACATAACAATTATACAATATTGCCAGATTATTCTTATATACCCAGGTTATAGGTCTTAGTTATGCATACATCACACCGTAAATAACAAACACAATTTCATTAAATGTGTACACATATAAACAATGTGAACATATAAATATATTCATAAGAAAACTATTTTAAAAACACTGGTTGTTACTGACTAACTCTTATAATCTTTAATATGAAATATGCTTATGCAATTATAAAATTGTTGCATCCATTAAATATTATAATACTCTTTAACCTAATAAAAACTCCTTCATATATCATGAATTGACATACATCTAGAAAAAGACTTATGATCACAAAAGACCCACATATGTATACCATCAATTTATCCAAGGTAACTTTGGTGTACAGCCTGCACTATTCTAAAGAGGTGGATAACGGGTTATACGTTGGTACCCGAAGGTACTAGGTCACCCGAAGGCACCAAAGAGATAATAGGTCACCCGAAGGCACCAAAGAGATACCCGGAGGTATAAATTGATTGATTATAACGGTGGCACCCGAAGGTACAAGTCTGTTTAGTCACCCAAACGGAGTTGACTACAACCCAAACGAGGTTGAAAATGATCCAAACGGGACCATGTCTATTTAGTCACCCAAACGGGGTTAACTACAACCCAAACGGGGTTGAAACTATCGCAGCTGCAAGGTACCCTTATAGGCATGCCTATCTATCCACTTCCTAGACTCAACACAGGCAATAAAATCAATTTACTTTATCTTTCATTTAATCATCCATATTCTTATATGCACATGTATACTCTTATGTAACTGTAAACAATATATTCATATACACAATCATGTGTAACTTTCTGTAAATCTGTGAGCGTATTCGCTGTTGGGTATTACCATTTAATACTTGCAATCTTATTCAATCATGTAACTATTCCACATGTCAAGACTATACTTATATAATGCCATTTGTACCCATACATATTTATGTAATTATATATATAGTCTCATATCATATTGCCATTGTATGCTTTAATAAGATTTCTATAATTTAGTCTGTAGCACTGTAGATTTGTATTTTTGCATGTTAACATGTAATAGCACATATGCCTAATCATGTCATTTCAATTAAGTAAAGATATATTCATATATTTCACTTTAACATATTCTTTGAATCATTACTCTAAAATAGTTTTCAAGCTTCAAACCCAACCATGTAAGATCATACATATCTATATATATGCACACATATATTCTACTAGTCATATTACTTCTTTTCTTTACAGGTAGAGTTAATATTTCAAACCATAAGTATCATACGAACAGTCATGGGTAGCATTTTTAATATTGACTATCATGTATGTATTCATACCCACATTTAATCTCTATTGCAGGCAACACTATGTTAATGTTCATTTCATACTTCAAAGCTGTACTTATAGTATACCATTTGGACATGCATATAATCTCATCTATTAAGTGACATTCAATCATTTTCTATCTTATAGGACAATTACATGCTCATGCACTCATAAATATAATCATAGATTGTACATACCTGTAGTACATTCGCATCTAGTAAGCTTGTTCTTGTAAGCATGATTATCAATATGTATACCTCAATCACTCATCAATCATATGCTATACATATATCAATATGTTACCATATGTCACACACATTTAACTTTCATCATGAACTTATACTTGAACATATGATCTTTAAACAACACATCATGTCACAATCATATTATCATACACATATATGATTAACAATAATTTCATAATTATTTATGGTACTATAACTTAACTATTAATGCACAATTTCCATGATGCATAGGTATACATTCATAGACAATTTTCAATGTAAATGATACAAATCATGCAAATCTATATATATATCCTTTGATACCAATCTATATACACATGAGTTTAGAGCTCTCGTATACTTGCATTCAAGGCCTATTTTGTTCAGTTATATGTGTATCACATGGGGGTAGCCAAATATACTGATAAAGGAGAATAAAAAGCAAAGTTATGGGCAGAAATCATGGTGTCGCGCTCGCGGCAAGTGTCACGCTCGCGACAGTATGTCTAGCCCTATGACTTTTACACCTTGTTCCCAGAATCCTGAAAACTGCTTAATAACTTAATCTTGTACTTCATTTTTGATATAGTAAACGGCCTTTTTAGAAAAAGTTGTCTTCTACAAACTTATAGATATACATTTCTAGTTTCTATAAAATCAAAAATATTTGCAATATCGTTTCTAGAACTCGAGATATCTTGAAATTACTAAAGACTGTTCATGAGCACAAGACTGCACACTTATCCGATTTTCAAGCTAGGTTATGACCCATTGAGAGACATAATTTGAGTGTGATTTCTTCTTATGAAATATTTTTCTATACGTCTAATTTAATACCCATTGGAATCATCTAATTATCTATTCTCAAACTCAAAAATATCACCAAATGAATACAGCTAGGTCCAGTGAACCCAAACCCATAATTTTCAAACTCACATGCATGTTCTTTTAAACATGAAAGATTGATGTTTTATTTCAAGTTACTCATCAAATATACTTTCATACATTATATTATAACTTTTATATATTAACATCAATTTAAAATAAACTATAATCAAGCTTTTAACAATCTATTTATCCTAGCTATATCAAATAACACATGCAAAGTAAAAATCTTACAATTACATCTCTCTAAACCATTTCACCAACTAAAAATGCATCTTTCCCATATATAAGTACACAAATCCAGCAACAATAGTCTCTTGCAACAAGAGTAATATTCCCAAACATCACACTATATCCATATTTCAATACAAATAATACATGCAAGAAGAGAAAGATGTTCCCAAACCTGTTTTGAATCCTTAAATCAATCCTTCAATCTTTTCACCATTTATTCCCATTTGCTCTCAATCCCTTCCAATTCTTCATACATCCATGTACTCTTGCATTAAACCCTTACCAATCCCCTTTCAAAACTTCTAATTTAAATAACTTGCAGTAGGATTTCCTCTTGAAAACTATAGAGATCAATTTAGAGCTTTTAGAGGAAGTTAAGAGATAAGTAAAAGAGAGAAAGTAAAAATAAGAAATCCCCTTGGTGTGGCCGACCAAACCCTATATATACTCCTAATAACATTGCTTGCATGGTGAGCTAAGTGGAAAAATGACATTTGCATGTCCCCTCCAAATATCCCTTTTAATCCTCCAACTATTTGCATGGTACACAATAAGCCCACACTTCTTTGCATGTTAATTTGTCCCCACCATTTAATCTATTCTATAAATTAACCCCACCATTTATTCCTTTCCTTAAATTGGCCTCTCAATTATTCATTTAGTCACATTTGCCCCTAAAGATGCCGTAATTATAAATTTACCCCAAATTAATACTTTTTACTTTAATTACACCCTTGAACATTATTAAACCAACAATAATAATTTAATTATGACCTTATAAAATTCATACCATATAATTTACACATTGATCACATAATTATTGATAACTTAATAATATTTTTTCCTCAATTAATATATTAACTCTTAATAATTCATCAAATAATGCTCAATTAGACTTTAATAATATGTAATTGCCTTTGAATTCTACTAGGGCCTATTTTGGGTCCTTACAGAGGGTTCATACTTTCTTGCTGTTTGTTGTATTATTATGATGATTATTTTGTGACTTGTTAATATTAAGCAAATGGAATATTTATATATTTCTTGGCTGTTAGGATTTAGTGTGTTGCCTTTCATTTCCAACATACTTGTTTCCAATTTGAGAGTGTAGCATCATAAATCTACCTTGTTTATAGATCTTGTTGTGCTATCAAATCAACTTGATCCTTATTTTCTTGAATGGTTACAGCTGGGTGGGTTAAATTCAATGTTGGCAGTTGAACATTCACCATTCATACCAATGATCTATAGGATTCCAACTATCATCATGGGGATGGATGTGTTTCATGGCTCTCTTGGGCATTCTAATATCCCATCTATTGATGCGATAAATTATTTTTGATATTTATTTCTTTTTAATACTTAATTGGCTTTTTGCAAAATATGAACTTGGGATTACTAGGCAATTTATTTCTTATGTTGCTTGACAGTTTTTTCATGTCTTCACTGTTCTAAGTAATTCTGTCATTTTCACGAGTCCTATCGCTGAAGTTTTCTTAACTAAATTCAAGGAGATGCCTAAATGATATTCCTTTTGTTTTTTTTTACCAAGGAACTTCTACTGGACTTTTACACCAGTTCAGGGAAAAGAAAACCTGAACAGAACATTATTTTTAGGTTATTTATTGTTATATATATAATTCTCTTTTTGATAGTTGATGTGCAAATAGATATGCATTATTTACAATGATTCTACCAAAAGTAGTGTTTCATTGATAATTCAATTAAGAAATAAGATAATTCTTTATTAGAGATGAATGGGGTGTATTTTAGCGAAACATTTGGTAGGAAGTCTTCAATATTATATTCTACTGATTGTGATGTTTCTATTTCTTTTGAATGATGAGCTTCCAGTCTTTTCACTCTTGGTAATTGTTCTCTTTTATAGGGATGGTGTTAGTGAATCTTAGTTTAACCAAGTGTTGAATATTGAACTGGATCAGATTATTGAGATTTGATTAACCTTGAGTTATGCATGACAAGTTATAATTTTCTTTTCTTTACTGATTTAGGTATCAGAAACTTCACAACAATCTTTCCAGGCATGCAAGTTCCTTGATTAGAAGTGGCCACCGAAATTTGTTGTGATTGTTGCACAAAAGAAACACCACATAAAATTCTTCAATCAAGGAGCTCCTGAGAATATTCCACCTGGTTAACCTCTTATTGCTCTCATGTATACTCAAATAATTTCATTGATGGTAGCATGTAATGTTTTTTTAATTACTTTTGCTTTAGCACGCACTGTAATTGATAATAAAATATGTCGTCCACGGAACAATGATTTCTATCTCTATGCACATGCTGGAATGACTGTGAGTGCCAACAAAAGTGCTTGTATTTTATTTGAACTTAGTTGCTTTTATCTTTCCAAACTAAACCAATTTCACAATTCAATTAAATGAATGACCATGGTTGAAAATTACATACAACTAGAATTTTTTGGTCTTTTTTTCTCTATGTTAAAATTATAGCAAATTTAATAGATGCGGGTTAAAATAATTTTTAGTGATGGATTAATGACAGAAGGTATCATCGTGAATTTTTTTTGATTGCTGGGTGAATTTAGCAATGGAAATAACAATCTCCGTTGCTAAAAATAGCAACGAAAATTTGATTTCGATGCTAAATTAGTAACCGAATCGGATTTCCATTGCTATTTTTAATCAATTGATAGAATTATACATTTGGTGGATTTTGCAATGGATTTTGAATTCAATTGCTAATTTTAGCAATGAAAATCAATTTCGTTGCTAATTTTAGCAACAAAAGTCAATTTTGTTGATAAAAAAATAGCAATTGTCAAATTAGCAACCGAATTTGCCATTGCTAATTTTGATTAGCAATAAAAAATCAACAATTTCGGTTGTTAATTTCTGTTGCTATTTTATTATTTTCTTGTTGTGCTCTAATCCTCCTTATATCCAATGAATTCAACTAAACCTTAAAGAAATCTATGGCTTAAATGTGGAAAACTCATCTAAACCCAGAGCCAACTGCTCTAGCTACCCGATTTCCCATTCCAGAGTCAATTCGATAGCTAGCATAAGCACGGGTCCTTAAACCTAGGTACAAATTAGCTTCCCATTTTGGAGCCAACCAATCCATTACATATCTATGCTTCAACTATTTCTAAAACAAATGTAGTCTACAAAGAGAGTTTAAGACCTCCATTCCAGAATCATCAAGGAGTCTAGATGTAGAAAGCATAAGAATAGAGCATGGAAATACCCATTCCATACAAACATAATAACCATTCATTCAAATGAAATAAAATGGTCAAATTCTTAATAAAATAGATAAATAGATAATCACAATGAAGAACAGAACATTCAAGCATATATAAATCAAAGATAGGTTCAATCCATTACATAGATATGGGGATTTATAGATCCCTTAGCAATAAAACTACTATATAAACATAAATAAAATAAAGAAATATGGGAAAGAAGAAACCCAAAAGCCTATTGTAGTGATGAAGCTCCAATCTAAATCCAAGCCACCAACTCTCCAATAAAATAAAAGCTAAAAATACAACTATAGTAAAGAAATCTAAATCTAATCTAAGAACTTGAACTAAAATAAATCAAATCTAAGAAATTACAAAGGAAAAGAAAATAAAAGCCCTAAACTATGCAAGAAGAAAAACCCTAGATCTAAAAATCTGCTCTCTTCCTTTTTAGCCAAATAGAACTTAGCTTTTATAGCATCAGTAAAGGCACACGATGGAGAAACTTTGGTCTTAGCTATGTGCAATCGGTAAAAATAATATTGTAGCATTAGCACACGACTAAGAAATTTTTTTCTCAACCAAACACACCATTCTGGATTGAATCATCCTTAACTTTGCATTGGACACGATAGAGACAAATGGTCTTTCCCTAGTGTTTTAATGAAACAGTGCAAATTAGGGATTCTGCCGGGCATACGATTGAGAAACTTTGGTCTCTCCTATATGCAAGTCAATTTTCTGTACAAAAGTCAAAATCATCCCATTAAACACACCAAAACTTAATAAACCTAAATATAATCCTATTTGGCACAAAAAGAGAAATTTAACACCTAAAACAATGAAAACACATAAAATGAGACACAAACATGAACAAAAATACACTATAATTAAACACTAAATTTGGAGTTATCAGTCTTCATGGCAATGCAAAGATGTAAAGATTACAAACCAAAATTAAATATCATAAAAAACATAAATCATGGCATTATAAACAAAGAACAAACATAATTAACTATGTGATCATATCATGGAATCTAAGAGAGAGAGAGAGACTAAAGCCTAGAATATTACTTTTAGGAAGTGAAATTTTATAACTCTAGAAAGCAATAGTCCGAGCCTTGATCCTTGATCCCACGTTTCATGAGAATATGCGAATGGGTTCTGTTAAAGAAAATTATTAAGACCTTGCACTTCTAAGAACAAAGAATCATTTTCTTTTTCTCAAAAGTCTGCTCTTTTTCCATAATAAGTCCCCCTTGAAAATCTTAAAAATCTTGTTTAACTAATTAGGGAGGAGTTAGAGACCCACTCTAACTCTAGTCCCTCCAAAATTGGAAGTTTAAATCCCCTCAAACCTACACTAAATCAAATCTGATCTTTAACCAAATTTTTAAAACTAGAAAACATGGGAAATCTGGAGAAAATCCCCATAAATAGGCATTGGTAGTTGACAGACAGGCATCCCTCACATGATTTCTCAAAATTCACAAAAATACCCTTAAATCTGACTTGGACCTATTTAGCTATGACTTGCAAACAAATGTTCGTCTGTCACTGAGTCACAGGAAGTCTTGGACAGCCTGGATAAGGGCATGTACTAGGGGATGACCTAGAATAAAATGACCACTAACAGTCATCTCTCCATGATAGACGATCGTCCATCATTGGCAGAGACAAAAATTCAAGGTTTTAAAAATCTTTTCAAAAACTCTTAGAAAATCGATGTTAAAAGCCACACAAATATTTTATAAAAATGTGAAAATCAAGGTCAAAACTTGAGATTTGCATTTTCTGTTAGAATTATTAGTGGTTCATCATCATTATGTAACCTTGATCTAGGCTGCCTCGGGTCATGGTGTCTATATCAGCACGTCTAACCTTGTTGTGATGTGGTAGTCGCCCTTCGTTAGCATGACTATCCTCCTTTAAAAAATTTCTAGAAAATATGCATTTGTGAGGAGTTACAAAGAGTAAAAAAGTGCTTATACTGATGCACCATGAGGCAGTCAGACTCTATCCCACCAAACTTGATGCCACCAAGTTACTTGGAGTCTGCAACTGTCTGTTTTGTGAGTGGATAGACTAGCCCAATCTTATGAAATTTCACTTTGTCTTCAGCCAAATGTATCAATCTTTGGTAAAATGTTTCACTTTGTCTTCAGCCATATGGGTCAATCGCTAGTAGAGTGTTCCACTTTGTCTTCAGCCATGGGGATCAATATCTAGTAGAATGCTCCACTTTGTCTTCAGCCATATGGATCAATCACTAGTAGAATGTTCCATTTTATCTTTATCCATATGGATCAATCTCTAGTAGAATGCTTGTTATTGTAAACCTTCACATTTCCCATTAGTTCAATAATTCCCTTGTCCAAAAAAGATTGGAAGGTAATATGATTTTCCTTTAAATTCTACCAAAGTCAGAAAATATCCATACTTCCCTTTGTTATGCATCTCTTTTGATTTCAACCTATTTACACAACTTCTTATGGCGTTGTAAATGCTTTAGAGCAGTAATAAAAAAAGGAGAATCATCACGGACACCTAGGCATTCCCCATCCACAAATACTTTATCCTTCTAATCTAATTTAGTGTGGGTATCATTAAAATGTTTCTCCATTCCATAAGTAAATAATATGTCTACTATAGGTTTTGACACTTCCTAATGATTGTGTTTCCCACATAAGGAAAACCATCATCATTAAGGGTATCTATATGATGATTATCCGTGAGATGTGTGGAGTATGTGCCTCTTAAGAGCATTTTAGTACTTGTGAAAAAGGTTTAGCGTCAAAGTATTGTTCATTCAGCTTGAAAGACCTATAATCATTTTTAGACATCCTTGGTCAATTGTGGTCAATTTATTTTTTGTCATTTTATTCTTTTTAATTTATCATTTATTTATGTTTTGCCTTTTTAGTCATTCACGCTCTTCCATTTTTGTTGTATAATTATTTTCCTTAATCTTGAATTAAATGACATAAAGATAAATGCAACAACAATCATAAGGACAAGATGAAACATAAATACAAGTCATCAATTTTTTTATATACATTAAAAAAGCCAAAAAAAAAAGTCTCAAACTCTCTAAATAAAACATATAACTCCTATGATGACTGAGGTCCCCTGCGATATGACGGTCCAGGTAGTGGATAGAAAGCTGATGGCCTAAGAGGTCTGGGTGGTTCTACTAGCTGCTATGGTGCTGGTGGCTGCTCCTGTGGCTGCTAGAACTAAAACTTAAATCCTAGCAGTGCAGCTGACATTGATTATAGAATCTGTGTGGTCACCTCAGCCAGATGATTTGTGCTCGCCCCTAGCCTTGAGACCGACTGTGAGTATTGCTCCAAATACTGTAGGAGGTCATCTCTTAAGTTCTTGATGCAGGCTCTCAATGCCTCATCAGTTATAATCACAGCCTATCTAGCCCCTAGGGACCTCTCCCTTTATTCGATCCATCTGTTATCTGATTTAAGTGATAGAATCATCATCTAGCTATAAGGCATCATCAAATTGCTTCCCTACTACTGGTAACTCTACCTATATCTCTTGCACGTCAGTCTGATGTGGAGTTTGCATAAACTAGAGAATAGATAGGATAGATTGGATGTTCTACTATTGCTGCTACATATAAGCCTCTATGCTAGACAACCTACATCAAAATGTGTGTTAAGTGCCACAAGATATATTACAAAATTCTAAGCTCATCAATGGGTGTCTAACAAGCATGCATGACAATCGGAGTTCAAAAATTGTAAATTATTTACAAAAGTTCTAACAAAATTTTGACAGCATTTTAAATAGAAATATGCCTGCTCCCTGCATGAAAACGCATTTCTAAACCAACAACACAGGCCAATAGACCACCAATAGTTCATTTTTAGATCATTTTATTATCTCTTAAAGGCAAAGGTCTAAAAATTAATTCATTTTTGTCCTTTCATTCTTGCAATTAGTGTCTTTAAAACAAATTAAAGATTAAACAAATTACATTCCTCAAAGAATTAACAATCTAAACTTACTCAACGGGCCTATATATTGCAATGTAAGCAAATGTCATTTATTATAAATAAGAGATAAAAATGAAATAACTTAGTCAATATAAATTATCTACAATATGGCAATGCAACTAAATCAAAAATTCTACAATTTAAACATTTAGTCACATTTGCTTCTCTTCTTCATTTTTTATTACTACTGCAACTAAGGAAACAAAGTGCTTAACTAATCAAATTATCAGCCAAAAAATTACACATAGACAGTAGGTCAAACACAAATAAATAAACTAACTAATAAAAAAACTAGGCATTTCCAATTATTCTATAAGAATTTAAGTAACAAAATAACAAAAAATTACAACAAATAAACAAGGAAAGAAGGAATTAAATTATAAAAACTTACTTAGAATGAGAGAAATGGGTATTTTAAATACGTAATAAAAATTGAAATAAACTACACCTCAAAATACGTATTGACCTCGATAGAATTTTTGTGCAAATGGTTTACAAATGGGTGGAAAAAGGGAGATATCCTTTCTTAGTCATATTGTGTGAGCTGAAGGGATTCGAGTGGATCACAAGAAGATCGAAGCTAACCTTGAGTGAAAACTGCCAAGGTATTTCATAGAGATTATAAGCTTTTTGGGCTTAGTAGATTACTATAGAAGATTTGTTAAAGGGCTTACATTAATTGCAGCTCCTCTGACCAAACTACTTCAGAAGAATGCCAAGTTTATGTGGAATGAAAAATGTCAAGAAAGCTTTGAGAAGCTTAAGGCAATGTCGATAGAGGCACCAATTCTAACTCAACATATAGCTGGAAAAGATTTTGTAATTTATAGTGATGCTTCGTACAATGGACTTGGCTATGTACTAATGCAATAAGAGAAAGTTGTTGCTTATGCATTTCAGAAACTTAAGCCGCATGAGAAGAATTATCTAACTCACAATTTGGAGCTTGTAGCTATCATTTTTACTCTAAAGGTTTAGAGGCATTATTTATATGGAGAAAAATGCTATATTTATACTGATCATAATAGCCTGAAATATTTCCTACACTGAAAGAGTTAAACTTGAGGCAAAGAAGATTGATAGAGTTAATGAAAGATTATAATTGTATCATTAATTACCATCCATACAAAGAAAATGTGGTAGTAGATGCACATAGTAGAAAATCTATAATAGGTAAATTCCTTGATTAAATAAAAGTACTTTTGAAATTTTCATGTATGATATGACATTATATGAATTCTAATTTTAGCATTTTTGTATAGCTTTAAGAGCTATGAATGTCAAGCTAAGGTTAGCTGATGATAGAGCCATTGTGGCTGAATTGAGGCTTAAGGCAACTTTGTTGTAGCAAGTCAAGGAAATGTAAAAACATGATGAAAAGCTTGCTATCATATTTAAGCAAAATCAATAGGGGAAGGACAATGATTTTGTGATTAAAGAAATAGATTGTCTATGTTATAAAGATAGAACTTTTGTTCCTAATGATGAACTCAAGAAACAAATTATGAAGGAAGCACACAATAGTTCTTATGTTATGCATCCAAGAAGCACTAAAATGTATCAAGATGTAAAAAATCATTATTGGTGGCCTGGGATAAAGAAAGACAAAACAGAGTATGTGACAAAGTGCTTGACTTGCCAACAGGTAAAAACTAAACATTAAGTTTCATTGGGTTTGTTGCAACCCATTGCAATACCCAAATGGAAAAGGGATAAAGTTACTAGTGATTTTGTCAATGGATTTGCCCAAACTAGGAAAAAACATAACTCAATATGGGTGATAGTTAACAAACTAACAAATTCAGCACATTTCCTGCCAAGAATAACCGACTATTCATTAATTAAATTTGCAAAATTGTATATCAATGAGATAGTATAATTACATAGAGCTCCTTCTTCTATCATATCTGATAGGGATCCAAGGTTTACTTTGAGATTTTGGAAGAAGCTTCATGAAACCATTAGTATAAAACTAAACTACAATACTGCTTTTCATCCTCAATCGGACAGATAGTCTGAAAGAGTGATACAAGTACCTTTTAATAAATAAATTAAAGATGATGCTAGAGATTATAGTAATGTGAGATAGGTACTGGAAGTTATGCGTAGAAGTTATTGTAAGGACCCAATCATAACCCTAAGAGGATTATTGCTAATCAATGAGGACTATCGTTAATTAAGGCAAAATTGGATTATTTTGCAATTATCAAGGTTAAGTCCCAAGAGGGGTAATTTGGTAATTTCATTATGTAAGTATATGAGTTAAGTTAAATTAAATTAAAGAAAAAGGATACAATTGAATTGAATTTGAAAGTCTTGGGGTTAATTTGGAAGAAATTGGAATGACGGGGGTTTATTTGTATGTAAGGGTATAGTGGTAATTTCCCTAGGGAGATATTTACCCCACTAACTCTTGTATTTAGCTTCTTGAAGAAGGAACCCTTGGGGGATTTGGAGGGTGGATCGGCATTTGAGGGAGATAGCTCTCTCTCTCTCTCTCTCTCTCTCTCTCTCTCTTGGGTTATGGTTTGGAGAAGATGAAGGTTAGGGTTTGTTGTTTGAGCATCATAAAGGTAATGTTTTCCCTTTGAGATCTCTTCTTCTTTCTTTTCTTTTAACTTGCGATTCCTTTGGTGATGAGAGGTTTTGAGATCTTGTTGTCATCATGTGTAAGGAAATAAGGGAGAAAGAGAGCTAGATCAATGGATGTTGGAAGAGTTCAAGCTTGAATAACAGGTATGGGAATTACTATGATTTTGTTATTTGTGGATAGGTTTATAGAGAATAGGGTTTTGATGTTTGGATTCTTAAATGAGAAATGTTAAGATTATTTGTTTTAAGATGAGTAAGGAAGGATTATTTGTCTTAAAATGAGTTTTGAAGATCGTTTGGATTATGGGATTATTTCTGTTTTTGATTGAACGAAGAGCAGATCAATCGATTTCTGATCCAGGAAGTGTTCTTTCTTAGGGTGCAGAGTCATGACATTCTTCACAAGTCGTGAACTTCTTCGCAAGTCGTAAAGTCTATCATGATTTGTGCACCTCTTGCCTTCACTCGTGAACTCCTTCACGAGTCGAGAACCTTACCCACTTTTCTTCACTCGTGAACCTCTTCATGAGTCGTGAACCTATCCTTTTATCTCTTCACTTGTGAAGTCCTTCATGCATCGTGAAGCTCACCCCTTTTCTCCACTCATGAAAACCTTTACGAGTCAAGTATTCCTTCATGAGTCGTGAACCTAGTTTTGGCCTTCTATTGACTCGTGAATGACTTCACGAGTCATGAAATCTTGTCCGACTCGTGAATGCCTTCACAAGTCATGCACTACCACTTGGCTATTT
Source organism: Excoecaria agallocha (assembly GCA_037975025.1). Taxonomy (NCBI): domain Eukaryota; kingdom Viridiplantae; phylum Streptophyta; class Magnoliopsida; order Malpighiales; family Euphorbiaceae; genus Excoecaria; species Excoecaria agallocha. The sequence goes on along the minus strand of CM075808.1, from coordinate 83,827,137 downwards.
TCCTCAAGCAAAGCCCAGCCTTTTATACATTCTCTTTTCAAATAGTTCTTCTACACTCAAGCTGCAAAAACATTCAGTAACTTATGAACCAATAACGTGGGGTGTACAATTGGGATAAACAAGTTAACCACGAGTGATGTGAGGATGATGATTGCTCACTAAGTAATGGTTAATATATAAGTTAAATGTTGATGGATTAATAGGTTATGAAAGCCGATATTCCATGTTAAAGTCTATAGAGGTATAATTTAGTAAAGCAAGATGAAGATGAAGCATTGTCGAAAATTAGATGACATGAAGGGCACGGTAAGAGAAAGTAAATGGAACTAAGTTGTAAGAAATCTAAGCCACCAATATGCTATTATAATAGGACGAAGATTGAATTAAGCTGTAAGTTACCCAAAGGTGCATAAGGCTTGATCATTTAATTGAGGAACCTCCACACACATATAAAGAGTGTGAAACTTAAAGAAATCAAACACATTGAGTTAAGTAATGATGGTTCACTTGAACTCTAAAATAGAGGGGCATGCGCATGGCAATGTTAATATGGATTATGATGAAACAAGGTATAATAAGGACTAATGAGCATCGAACTGAGAATAACATGAGGCAATATAGTAACTTAAATGATATGTATTGCAATGTGTCTTATAAAATCAATATAAGGTACGCACTAGGCCAAGGAAGGGTTCTGTTCAAATTCTATGATTTAACCTAGTGATAATAAGAGAATAGTCGTAAGGTTGCATGTTCGAGTTAAAAGAAAGGGAACATCACATGCTATGTTAAATTATGAAATCATAGAAGCTTGGTTATACTCCAGGTCACAAGAAGAATTAATGATTAGCAGTAATGTGTAATAATATGCTTATTGTTTGTTCATGCCTATAATACAATATGATTAGCACAAGAGCATCTGTAGTGTGTTAATGACTAAGATGAAATGACCCCACACAACTTACCTAAGCATAAAATGTTATAAGATGAAAAATACAAGTAAGATGATTGAAGTATATGCGACTATGTTAAAGTGTATAACTTGTTGTTTCTACTCTGATGAACCTTGATGTAAAGGATCATACTCATATGTTATTCATACCCTATGATGTAAAATGAAAGTTACAAGTCTGCAAGTAATGTTCTAACAATTAAGTTGATATAATATTATACAACTCCTCTAAGAAAATAATGTTATAAAATAGAAAGTACAAATAAGATGATCATGATATATGTGATAATGTTAAAGTAGATAATCTATTGCCTATGATATAATAGACTATAAAAGTGAGCTAAAGAGGCTATAGATGAAGAAGTGTTGACCTTAAGCCATATGAGAACATAGTTATTCTATCATATGAATCATGAATGCTTGAGTGCTGCTATATATGATTATTTTGTAATGTGATTAATTATGAGAATAGGGAAACTACTCACGGCAAGCAATAACAAGGTATGTCCTTGAGAACTATTCTTGAGTTATGTAAGTATATGTGGTAGAATTGATTCGAGCATGCTATAAAGAGTAGCTTGATTTAATATGCGAACAAGTATGAGTAATGAATTCATGTATTGCCATGTTTAAACTGCACATATATGTACGAGTGCATATGGGTATGCGTAATGCTAATCATGAAAGATGATGTGTTGTTATTGTTGCATAAACATGTAACTATTATGATATGAACGAAAGAAAATTGATGCAAGCATACGATCATATGACATCATCCATACGTAATGGAGCCTAAAGCTCAACATTGTTGTATGAAAAGAATGATATGCATTCTTTTATAAAAGGTGGCTTTAAGCCAAATGATGTGCTAAGTAAAGAAGAATATGTTAAATTAAGGGATGTCTTAAAAAGTTAAGCCAGCGGGTCTTAGTTCAGTTGTGGATTAGATAGGTATGCCTAGAGGGATATAGTCCCAGCTCCTATATGTTGACCCCGTTTGGGTCTTGTTCCTTAATGAAGCCATCGTTTGACCCCGCTTGGGTCCATAGTTTGTTCTTTGCTGGAACCATTGCTTGACCTCGTTTGGGTCCATTGTTTGATATCTTTGGATATCCATAGTTTGATACCTTCGGGTATCCATTGCTCCTGTTATCCACCTTTCGAACTAGTACTTAGGTAGACTATTAAAGATGTAAATGGTTCAAGAAATAAAGTAACATATGTATTGATCGCATCACTTATATATATATTGGAATCATGATAATGATCTATTCTATTGCTTTACTCTAAATTTTACTTAGCTATAAACTATTGCTATGAAATGAAATGCCATGTTATGTATTACTTGATTGTGATGTCTTACATCAACCATGAGAAAGGTCGCCGTGTGACTGCCAGTGTAAGTTGGTTTCACGATGAATAGTTGGGTTGCATGGGCCATAAGCTTACAAAATTGAATTAAACGTTATATGAACTATGACATGCATAATAACATTCATGTATTAGAAAATTAGAAAATGTTTGCATGTGGTATGGAGACCGTGTGAGTTAATCATGAGGTGTAATACCTATTCACTGGAATGGCATGCAAGTTTGTGTGTATATGAACATTAATATATATGTACGTGTATAGGTATAATTCTAATATAAATCAAAGTGCAAAGCATGATATGATATTAATATGTATGATGTTTAAAGTGCCATGATAATATAGCATTAAGGAAGACATGTGTAGAATCCCGAACAAAAATGATAAGTTTGTATATATGTAATGAAATCATGCCTGACAATATCTCCTGCAAATGTTATATAACATGACCACTTCCTTTTGGCTATGAATAAATGTTAAATGCACATGTTAGGTTACCAAATTGGTTAATGTTATTAAGTTGATGGTTGTATGAATATAACGATGATATCAGTATTCTTGAATAGAAGAATTATAAGATGCATGAATCTTCGAGGTAATAAGAGAGGGATTAAAGATGATCGTTAACTAACAAGTTTCAGGGATAAGATAAGTTTATACAATGCTTTTGGATTTGGTAATGATGGCATCAATGGTTAAGGTTAAAAACTCCCCGGAATATCCAACGTGGCAGGACAAATAATGTAATCTCATGTGTTATGTTATTGTGATAGCTGATTTTGGTTTGACGAAGAAAATTACATGAGATTGTCCATAGTTTTTGTTCCCCACTAAGCTTTATAGCTTAGCATGAGTTTGTTTATCCGTGTAGGTTCCAAGATAAGCTTCAGAGGATCATTTATGATGCAGTTGCCTTGAGGATATCAGGATACTTGAAGGCCATTTATGTTATGCTTATCTTATCTATAAGCTTAATTATCTTATTATGGTATGTAATGATGGCCTGTATTATTATTATTAATAATATTATTATTATTATTATTTTATTATTATTATTATTATTATTATTATTATTATTTTATTATTATTATTATTATTATTATTATTTCTACATAACCTTTACTAGGTTTATGATGATGATGATTGATGATTATCCATGGTTAAGGAATTAAGGTGTTACAGTTGCATAATAGATTTTAAAGGTAATTGGGACTAATATCTTCCTTTGGTCAAATTTGCTTATAATAATAGTTACCAAGTATTCAAATGGCACAATATGAAGTATTATATGAAAGGAAATGTAGAACTCCATTATGTTGGGTCGGGCTTAAAGAGAACAAGATAGTCGGCTTGAAATTAATCAGAGAAATAGAATAAATAATGAGAATTATAAATAACAATTTAAACATTGTATCAGACCATCAGAAGTCTTGCGCCAATTTAAAGCAAAAGGATATAAGATAATTTGTTGGTGATAAAGTCTTCTTGAAAGTATCATCATGGAAGAAAGTGTTAAGGTTTGGCAAGAAAGGCAAGCTGAGTCCCAGGTTCATTAGAGCATGTGAAATTATAGAATGTATAGGTCCAATAGCCTATAGACTTGTTCTGCTAAGGGAATTAGAAAAGATCTATGATGTCTTTCATGAATCATACTGAGAAGATATAGATCAAACCCATCTCATGCTGTTAAACTTGAAGATGTACATATCCAGCCAAATTTGATGTATGAAGAGGAACCAGTTCAAATTCTAGCTCGTGAACTAAGAAACAAGACAGTCTCATTAGTGAAAGTGCTTTGGAGAAATCATAACACAAAGGAGGCCATCTGGGAATCTAAAGAGACAATGAGAAAGAAATATCCACAATTGTTCACACCAGGTAAATTTTAAGGACAAAATTCTTTTTAGAAGGGAAAAAAATGTAACACCCTAAATAATATAACCCGAAAGAATAGTAACAAATTTAAGATTTATTAAAAATTTATCCGATGCATCGAGGCACTCAAATAACCATATAAATTAAATAAGAATTTAAATAGTAGAATTTAAAATATTTAAATATGAAACAAATTGCATGAATTTATAGACTGGGGATAAAAAAAGGAAAAGAATCTAATTAACCATAAAAGACCAAGGTGGATATTTGGCACAAAAATCTACCTTAACCCCAAAGCAAAACGACACCATTTTGCTTATTCTTCCCCCTCCTTCTCTTTCTCTTTCCTCTTTCTCCTCCCTATGGTTCTGCCTTTCCCATCTTTCTCTATCTCTCTCTCTCTAGCCACCGACATTCAAACCTTCCACCATTGTTGCATCCGTTTTGACCCTCCATCCACCACCAATAGAAACTCCTCCTCCTTGTTTGATACACGACAGCAAGCGCAGCAGTAGCCTTTCTTTTTTCCATGCTGCATTTCCTTTTTGGTAGCCCATTCATTGCTTTTCCTTACACTGTACCGCTACCCACCAACACCATCCATAATGAACTATGGCTAAGAGGTAAGGCAGTAATTCCTAAAACAATAAATACAGATTATGGATTAGGGATTTAAGGTTAAAGATTTTTTTTTTGTAGGCTAAGGTTTGGGTAAATTTAATTACTTGCCTAATTCCATTAATTGTCAATTTAAATTACATTATTTATGTGTTTTATTAGATTAATAGTTGAAATGGCTCTTGAAAATGTAAAAAAAAAAAGAAGAGAACTTAAAGAAGAAGGAGAAGGGTAAAGAAGTAGTAAATAGAGCTTGATTTTTAAAGAGTGCTTTGAAGCCATTGAAGTTATTTTTATCACTAATTGAGGTTTACAACCACTAAACTTACCTTTCCTAAATTGTTATATAAATTATGTTTAGATTAAAGCATGTGAAATTATATAATTTTGATGGAATTAAGTTAAAAGTCATGAAATTGATGGATGTGAGTTAGGATTTGTGTTATGGTTGTTTAATACACTATTGTGTGATAAATTTCACAAAATATGTGTATAATTATTGTAAATTGATCGAGTAGGGGACTATCCAAGTAATTAATTAATTGGGAATATTAACAACTATTTAAATAGCTTAATTTTTTTATTAATATAAAAGTATTTGGTTAATATAAATAGAACAAATGTAAATTTAATTTAAAAGTGCAATACTGATGATTTGGAATAATATAATGTTAATGGTTGCATTTAAAAATTTGTAAATAGATGTAATGTTAATATATTTGTAACCATGGATTTTAAATTACCTTATTTTATTTGGTATTAGATGTGAGCTACTTGTCAATGTAATAAGTATTTGAGATATTATATGACATGTTTTACTCGTAGCAAGTTATATATCCGCATAAATATAGTATAGTATTGAAATTATGATACAATAGGGTTTTGTGAATAATTTAAGTGTGAATTGCTTGGCAACGGATGGTGAATCCAATGATAACGAAATTGATATTAGCCTATCATAAAGCACTAAAGAATATGTGAAAATTTAAATTCATTAATGCCCTTAATAAACTGTGGGAAAAATATGAGTAGGATATAATTGACTAGCCATAGGGATGAAATTTTAGATGATAATCTAGTTTATGAAATTTTACATTATATATAAATAACTCGCTATTAAGTGTAAAAAGGGTAGTGTCAAGTTTCGATCCCTTTTTACATTGGAATTAGAGTGCAGTGTCAGGTTTCGACCACTCTAATTCAAAATTGGCTTATTAAAGGAGTGCAGTGTTAGGTTTCGATCATTCCAATTCAAAACTGGCTTTACAAAAGAGTGTAGTGTCAGGTTTCGACCACTCCAATTCAAAATTGCCTTATTAAAGGAGTACAATGTTAGTTTTTGACCACTCCAATTCAAAACTAGCTTATTAAAGGAGTGCAATGTTAGGTTTCAACCACTCAAATTCAAAACTGGCTTATTAAAGGAGTGCAGTGTTAGGTTTTGAGCACTCAAATTCAAAACCGGCTTATTAAAAGAGTGCAATATCAAGTTTTGACCACTATAATTCAAAACTAGCTTATTAAATGAGTTCGGTGTTAGGTTTTGACCACTCCAATTCAAAACTAGCTTATTAAAGGAGTGCAGTGTTAGGTTTCGACTCCAATCCATTTAGGTAGAAAAGATCTTAGTCTTTCATATCTAGCAGATAATTCCTTCAAGTTATTATAGGCAAAGAAGTATTATTTTTATTTTTAAATGAGTTAAATGACAAATAATAATAGATGTTATAATAATATTTGTTAAATATATTTTTGTGACTTAAATGAGACCTAGCATATGTAATTACATATATAATTTGTAAATTAGTCTTATGTTATGAGTTATGGGTAATTAACTAAATTTCAAACTTTTGTACTCTCTATTTTATTAAATTTAAACTTTTTGATTTTTGTAATAAAGATTACTTTTTTTTCTTAGAAAAGTATAGTTAGTGGTTGCCACTAAGCATTATATTTAGTGCATGGAATTCTTATTTCTGTGCGTAGGTGTACAATAAGTTTTGGACATATAGCAAATTGGGGATCTACCAGGAAGTGAGGGGATTTCTTCTCCTTCGGGATGGTTACTTTGGCTTGGAAGTTATACTTGGCATTTTGGGAGAATTAGATACTAGTTGAATTGTAAATGGCTTCCTAATTGATAATTTTTGTATTAAAGTAGTTATATAATTTTATTGTAAGAATGATTAATTATAATTGTTATTTAAGTGTAGTTATAACTTATAATGCTGAAAATATTTTTATTGTAGATGGGTTTATCATTGTTTTGTGATAGATTGAGGAGGTTGGATATATAAATATATATATATATATATCCATTTTTTTGTAAAAGTGTTGGCAGTTATAAAACTTAGTATGAATTATGATGTAGAAGGTAAATTTGACTTTAGAGTAGTAGTTGGTTTAACATTCGGTAATCGGCCTTTTATCGAGCAACGTACTGGTTATTATAGTATCAAAGCCGAGATTCTCATGGAGCATATTTAGAATATGAGAATTTGTTTTCTTGATATGAATGAAACACAAATGTATTATCTATACATGGATGTATGGAATTTGGAGGATTGAGAAGTGATATATATATCTTATGAAAGATCCATTTCTCTTATTATTTCAAATTTTGTATGGAATCGGATTCTAAAAGAGCTATAGAGGAGGAAGTGAAGAGTTGCACCTCTGCCACTATTGAGGGCACAGCTAGAATAAACTCCTCAACATAAACCCCTCCAGTTCCACCCATACTACATGCTCTAATAGATTTCTACCAAATGATAACTGAGGCTTTTAGAAGGATGATGGAGGCTATACTTCATTACCAGCCTCAGGAACCACCACCTCCTCCACAAAAGGGTAATTTTGAAATGATGAAAAAGTTAGGAGCAACTGATTTTCATGGTTATATGACCATCACTCCTCAGAAGGCAAAAGAATGGCTTCAAAAGATAAAAAAAATATTTGATCAAATGAAAATTTCTTCAGAAGAAAAATTAGATTGTGTGGCTTTCTTACATTAGGAATAAGCTCATGAATGGTGGTTAGCTATCTCTTTAAACATACCTAAGCCGAGACCCACTTGGGACTTTATTTTTTACCAATTTGAAAAGAGGTTTGTTAGAGTTCAATATAAGAAGGCTATAGAGAAAGCTTTCTTTTATCTTGGGGGGTAAGACTATGATCGAGTATTTAAGAGAGTTTGATAGATTAAGCCATTACGCTCCCAAATTAATGGCTACAAAGGAAATAAATCTTCAAAGGTTTAAAGATGGGCTACACACAGAAATTAAATGGGGCATTTTTGGCCTGAAATTCTCTGACCTTAGTGAGATGGTTAGGGTAGCTCTTGAGATTGAAGTAGTGGAAGCAGAAGAGCAGTATAGAAAGATCAAGAGATAGTAGAAGATAAGCTAAGGGCAAGGGTAGCCTAGCTTACCTAGCAACCTTAGCCAGAGATATAAAGGATCTGAATGTTTAGCACAATCATAGGCTCATTCCCAAAGATAGAGTCAGAGTCAAAAATCTTTAGCTAGATTCGATTAGCAGACCACCTCTATAGCCAGTACACCAAGGAGTGTGAGTAGAATGAATCCATTATGTGATCATTATTGGAAGTGACATTTAGGTGAATCTTGGAAGTTATTAGGAGCTTGCTTTAGGTGTAGTTCTAAGGATCACTTTACTAGAGATTTTCTTAAAACTCAAACCCTTATAACTCAATGGACTAAAGGACCTACTTCCATCTAAGGAAGTAGATGCAGAGGTAAAGGTGATGCTCTAGGAGCTACTACTCAGAGGAATTTTACACAGGCAGCTTTAGGATCGGAGACTAAAGGTCTAGGATATGCTTATACTATTAGAGCTTGGGAGGAGCAAGATTCACCAAATGTTATTATTGGTAAATTTTCTTTCTTTAATCATAATGTTTCTACATTAATGGATCCTAGCTCCACACATTCATATATATGCACCTCTGTAGCTCATGGTAGGGGTCTAAATGTTGAAAAATTGGAACATGAAATTCTTGTAACTAATCCTTTTAGGCATAGTGTAATAGTAAATAAAGTATATAAAGAATGTCCAGTCCAGTACAAAACCACACCTTCCCAACTAACTTGACTGAATTTCCATTTTATGAGTTTGATGTGATCCTTGAAATGGATTGGCTGTATGCACATCAAGTGATATTGGGTTGCCATCTTAAATGTCTTTTACTTAAAACCAACAATGATGAAGAGATTACAGTAGTGGGTGAGAGATCAGACTATTTCTCTAATGTGATATCTACCACAGAAGCTAACAGGATGCTGAGAAAAGGGTGTGAAGCCTACCTAGCCTGCATTCTTGAAACTAGAAAAGAAGAACCAAAAATTCAAGACATTCCTACAGTGTGAAATTTTCAAGATGTATTTCTGAATGAACTACTAGGATTACCCCTAAAAACAGAGATTGATTTCTCCAAAGATTTTTTGCCTAGTACAGCAACTATTTCAATTACACCTTATAGGATGACCCCTAATGAACTTAAAGAATTAAAGATTTAGTTACAAAAACTTCTTGGAAAGGGTTTCATTTTCCCTAGTGCATCTCCATGGTGTGTACCTATACTTTTTATCAAGAAGAAGGATGGGACACTAAGACTTTGCATTGATTATAGACAATTAAATAAAGTTACAATGAAAAATAAATACTCGTTGCCTAGAATTAATGATTTTTTTATCAACTAAAAGGTATTGGTGTATTTTCCATGATCGACTTAAGGTTTGGCTATTACCAGTTGAAATAAAGGAGTTGATGTGCCTAAGATAGCCTTCAGAACTAAATATAGGCATTATGAGTTTTTAGTGATGCCTTGTGGGCTCACAAATGCTCCAATAGCATTCATGGACCTTATGAACCGTATCTTTCATCCTTACTTGGACTAATTTGTAGTTGTTTTTATTAAAGATATATTGATCTACTCAAGAAATCAAAAAGAGCATGATGAATACCTCATAATTATCTTGAAAACCTTAACAGAAAAACAATTCTATGCTAAATTTAGCAAGTGTGAATTCTGGCTAAATAAGATATCCTTTCTTGGTCATATTGTATCAGCTGAAGGGATTCGAATGGATCCCAAAAAGATAAAACTATCCTTGAGTGAAAACTACTAAAGAATGTCACAGAGATTAGAAACTTTTTAGGCTTGGCAAGTTACTATAAAAAAATTTGTTAAAGGGTTTTCATTAATTGCAGCTCCTCTAACCAAACTACTTCAAAAGAATGCCAAGTTTATATGGAGTGAAAAATGTCAAGAAAGCTTTGAGAAGTTTAAAGTAATATTGATAAAGGCACCAATTCTAACTTAACCTATAGTTGGAAAAGATTTTGTAATTTACAGTTATGCTTCGAACAATGGACTTAGATGTGCACTAATGCCAGAAGGGAAAGTTATTGCTTATGCATCTCAATAACTTAAGCCATATGAGAAGAATTATCCAACTCATGATTTGGAGCTAATAGCTATTGTTTTTGCTTAAAAGGTTCGAAGGTATTATTTATATAAAGAAAAATGTTATATTTATGTCGATCATATGAGCTTGAAGTATAGCTTTGAGAGCTACGAAAGTCTTGCTAAGGTTAGCTAATGATGGAGCCATTGTGTCTAAATTGAGGCTTAGGCTAACTTTATTGTAACAAGTCAAGGAAATGCAAAAATATAATGAAAAGCTTGTTATCATCTTTAAGCAAATTCAAAGGGGGGAAGGATAGTGAATTTGTGATTAAAGAATGAGATTGTATATAATATAAAGATAGAATTTGTGTTACTAATGATGAAGAACTCAAGAAACATATTATGGAGGAAGCACACAATAGTTCTTATGTTATGCATCCAGGCAGCACTAAAATGTATCAAGATGTAAAACATCATTACTGGTGGCTTGGGATGAGGAAAGACCAATTAGAATATGTGACAAAGTGCTTGACTTGCTAATAGGTGAAAGCTAAACATCAAGTTCCATCGGGTTTGTTGCAACCCATTACAATACCTGAATGGAAGTGGGATAAAGTTACTATGGATTTTGTCAATAGATTGCCCCAGACTAGGAAAAAGCATGACTTAATATGGTTGATAGTTGACAAACTAACAAAGTCAGCACATTTCTTGCCAGTCAAAACCGACTATCCGTTAATTAAAGTTGCAAATTTATACATCAATGAGATAGTACGATTACATAAACTTCCATCTTCTATCATTTCTAATAGGGATTCAAGGTTTACTTCGAGATTTTGGAAGAAGTTTCATAAAACTCTTGGTACAAAACTAAACTATAGTACTGCTTTTCATCTTCAATCAGACGAATAGTCTAAAAGAATGATACAAGTACCTTTTAATAAGTAAATTAAAGATGATAGTAGAGATTACAGTAATTATGTGATTAGGATGTGATAGGTACTGAAAGATATGCTTAGAAGCTGCATAATAGATATTGAAGGTAATTGGGACCGATATCTTTTTTTGGCAAAAATTGCCTATAATAATAGTTACCAAGTAAGTATTCAGATGGCACCATATAAAGTATTATAAGGAAGGAAATGCAAAACTCTGTTGTACTGGACCAAGCTTAAGGAGAACAAGATAGCCGGCTCAGAATAAATTAGAGAAACAAAAGAAAAAGTGAGAATTATCAAGAATAATTTGAAAGCTGCATCAAACCCTAAGAAGTCTTATACCAATTTAAAGCAAAAGGATATAGAATACTACATTGGTGATAAAGTCTTCTTGAAAGTATCACCATGGAAAAAAGTGTTAAGGTTTGGCAAGAAAAGCAAGATGAGGCCTAGGTTCATTGGACCATATGAAATTATAAAATGTGTGGGTTCAGTAGCCTATAGACTAGTTCTGCCAAGGGAATTGGAAAAGATCCATGATGTCTTTCATGTATACATGCATAGGAGGTATCAATCAAACCTATCTCATGTTGTTAAACTTAGAGATGTACATATCCAGCCAAATTTGACATATGAAGAGGAACCAGTTCAAATTCTAGTTCCTGAAGTAAAGGAATTAAGAAACAAGATAGTCCCATTGGTGAAAGCGCTTTGGAGAAATCATAACATAAAAGAGACCATATAGGAACCTGAAAAGACAATGAGAAATACATATCTGCAACTATTCACACCAGGTAAATTTCGAGGACGAAATTCATTTTAGAGGAGAAGAAATGTAACACCCTAAACAATATAACCCAAAAATAATAGTAGCAAATGTATTGGGGCACTCAAATAGACATATAAATCAAATAAGAATTTAAATAGTAGAATGAGGTTTAAAATATTTAAGTGATGACCAAATTGTATGAACTCATAGAGTGGGGTTAAAAAAAAGAAAAAATCTAATTAACTATGAAGAACCAAAGTGGATATTTGGCACAAAAATCTGCCCAAACTCCCTAGAAAAACGACGTCGTTGTGCTTATTCTTCCCCCTCCTTCTCTTTCTCTTTCCTCTTTTTCCTCCCCTGCGATTCTAGCTTTCCCATCTTTCCTAGTCTCTCTCTCTCCCTCTCTCTCTTTCTCTCTATAGCCACCGACATTCAGACCTTTCACCACTATTGCCATCATTTTGACCCACCAGCTGCTGCTGATAATGACTCCTCCTCCTTTAATGCATGAAAATAAGGGTAGCAATAGCCCCTCTTTCTCCTTTGCTACATTTCCTTCTTGATAGCTCATTCGTTGCCTTTCTTTGCACTACATCTCCACCCATTGGTGCTCCACTGGTCTCTTCCACCATGAACGGTGGCTAGGAGGTAAGGCAATAATTCTTAGAAAAAAAATAAATACATATTGGGGATTAGGAATTTTAGGTTAATGGTTTTTTTTTACAGGCTAAGGTTTGGGTAAATTAAATTACTTGCATAATGCAATTAATTGTCTATTTAAATTACATGATTTATGTGTTTTATTAGATTAATAGTTTAAATAGCTCTTAAAATTGTAGAATAAGAGGAGAACTTAAAGAAGAAAGAGAAGGGTATAGAAGTAGTAGATAGAGCTTGATTTTTGAAGAGTGCTTTGAAGCCATTGAAGTTATTTTTATCACCAATTGAGGTTTGTAACCACTAAGCTTACCTTTCCTAAAGTTTTATATAAATTATGTTTAGATTAAAGCTTATGGCAATATATAATTTTGATTGGAATTAAGGTAAGAGTCATGAAATTGATGAATGTGAGTTAGGATTTGTGTTATAGATGTTTAATACACTGTTGTGTGATAAATTTGAGAAAATATATGTATGAATATATGTGTATAATTGTTGTAAATTGATCAAGTAGGGGGGTGTCCATATAATTAATTAATTAGGAGTATTAACAGCTATTTAAATAGCTTAATTTTTCATTAAGATAAAAGTATTTGGTTAATATAAAGAGAATTGTAAATTTAATTTAAAAGGGCAATATTGATGGTTTGGAATAATATAATTTTGATAGTTGTATTTAAAAAATTTTAAATAGATGTGCTGTTAATATATTTGTAACCATGGATGTTAAATTACCTAATTTTATTTGGCATTAGATGTGAACTACTTGCCAATGTAATAAGTATTTAAGATACTATATGACATGTTTTACTCTTAGCAAGTTAATATATTCGCATAAATATGATATAGTATTGAAATTATGATACATTAGGGTTTTGCATATATTTAAGTGTGAATTGCTTGGCAATCAATGGTGAATCCAATGATAACAAAATTGCTATTAGCTTATGATAAAGCACTAAGGAATATGTGAAAATTTTACTTCACTAATGCCCTTAGTAAATTGTGGGAAAAATATAAGTAGGATACAATTGGTCGGCCATAGAGATGAAATTTTAGTTGATAATCTAGTTTGTGGCATTTTTATTATAGATAAATGACTCATTATTAGGTGTAAAAGGACAGTGTCAAGTTTTGAACCCTTTTTTCACCGAAATTGGAGTGCAGCATCAGGTTTCGACCATTCCAACTCAAAATTGGCTTATTAAAGGAGTGCAGTGTGAGGTTTTGGCAACTCCAATTTAAAAATTGCTTATTAAAGGAGTACAATGTTAGGTTTTGACCACTCCAATTTAGAACTGGCTTATTAAAGTAGTGCAGTGTTAGGTTTTGACCACTCCCATTCAAAACTAGCTTATTAAAGGAGTGTAGTGTCAGGTTTTGATCACTCCAATTCAACAATGGCTTATTAAAGGAGTTTAGTGTTAGGTTTTGACCACTCAAATTCAAAACTAGCTTATTAAGGAAGTGCAATGTCAGATTTCAACCAGTCCAATCCATTTAGGAAAAAAAGGCTTCATTCCCGCGTATCTACTAGATAACTCCTTCGAGTTACTATAGGAAAAGAAATATTGTTTTTCTTTTCAAAATGAGTTAAGTGACAAACAATAATAGATGTTATATTAATATTTGTTAAACATATTTTTATGACTTAAATGAGACCCAACATATGTAATTACATATATAATTTGTAAATTAGTCTTAAGCTATGAGTTATGGGTAATTAACTAAATTTCAAAATTTTTATTCTCTATTTTGTTAAATATAAACTTATTGATTTTTGTAATAATACATACCTTTTTTCTTGGAAAAGTATAGTTAGTGGTTGCCACTAATCATTATTATTTTGGACACATAGCAAACTGGGGATCTACTCGTAAGTATGGAGGATTTCTTCTACTTTAGGATGGATACTTTTGCATGGAAGTTATACTTGGCATTATGGGAGATTTAGATACTTATGGAATTGTAGATGGCTTTCTAATTTATAATTATGATATTAAAGTAGTTATATAATTATATTGTAAGAATGGTTGACGATAATTCTTATTTAAGTGTAGTTATAACTTATAATGCTTAAAATATTTCTATTATGGATGAATTTATCATTTTTCTTATAGATAGAAGAGGTTGGATATATATATATAAATATATATATATATATATATATTAAGTATTAATTGGATGTAGAAGGGGTTCAAAATTGTGGTAAATATTATAAAAATGCATTTTGTCAATTGTTAACAGGGAGGATAGTGGCCCGTATATGAGGAACTTTCTCCATTTTTCTATAAAAGTTTTGGTAGTTATAAAATTTTTATGAATTATGATATAGAAGGTAAATTTGTCTTTAGAGTAGTAGTTGGTGTAACATTCGGTAATCAACCTTTTATTAGGTCGAGTATTGGGTGTTACATATCTGGTTACCATCAGCTTTGGACCTGACTTCCCCGGAAGACCATCATACCAAGGATTAGTGCTTGCAATTTCGCTACCATAGTGGAGTATAAGGGATGAGTTATTAGTCTGGATGTCAACAACAGGACACGTTAACTTAGATTTACGGAGGGTGAGAGCAATTAAGCATAAACAGTAGATTAGATGCAATTGAGATTGTGTTTTTTCTTTTATTAGAACTTTGAAATTTAAACATGCAAAAGAAACGCTTCTGAATATATTAATAATCATTTGAATACAAATATGGAATTTTTATCTAATTTCATTATACATGATCATTATTTAACATCAAAATCCAAATTACAAGTTATCTAATCTCTGATTGAAATCCTAGAAGCATCAAAACTCATGTTATCAATCAACCCTCTTAGGTTTTCTTGATTGATTATTTCCTCTCAGCCTCTAATTTTTGCCCAGGATGCCTTTTTTCGATTTTCACCTTAACAGGGCACCCAATTTTAGTAAGGTCGTTGTTCTTTTTTTATTTTCAATCCATAAGGCTTTTATTCTCTTCTTTTTCTCTTTGACTCTAGCCATGGAACCTCTTCAATCTATCAATATTGACCAGTTCCTTGAACTCATTGCCATCATTATTAGTCAAGCTAGCTGCTTCCTTAGATAATAATTTTTTCAGCATGAAAAGTCCCTCCTAGGTAGGCCTAAACATACCCCGAATGTCAGGAACTCCTGGCCTCATCTATTTGAACACTAAATGCCCTTCCTTCAAAGGATGCTTGCTAACCTTCTTTCTAAATGAACGAGCTAAATTCTTATGATAGATCTAATTATGGTAATAAGCTTGCATTCTATCCCTATCTAATCAGTTAGGCTAAAGTAGCCTCTATCACGCCCACTCTATTTCAATCGATTTAACTTCCAACACTATCCTCAAAGACTAATGTTCAATCTCTACCGACAGGATAGCTTCTATCCCATAAACTAAGGAGAATAAGGTAGCTCTTGTTGAAGTTCTAGCGGTAGTCCTATAACCCCACAGTGCAAAAGGTAGCTTCTCAGTCCAGTCCTTATAAGTCTTAACAATTTATCTAGAATCCTCTTGATGTTCTTATTAGCCACTTCAACTACCCCATTCGCTTGAGATCGATAAAAAGAAGACTTGTAGTGCTGAATCCCATACTTTTTAAGCTATTACTTAGTTTCAACCTAAAAGTGTGACCTATTATTAGACACTATCTGATGCGAAAACCCATACCTACATATCAAATTATTCTCAATAAACTTAGCCATTTCTCGAGCACCTAGGCTCTCAAAAGATTTTACATGTATCCACTTTGAGAAGTAATCAATAGAAACCATAATGAACCTGGGTTCGTTCGATGTTGGTGGATGGATCATTCCAATCAAATAATCTTCTTCGCTAAAGCTAAATTGTTCATGTGAGCACCACACACACCAGTATATACTTCCTTTATGGCTTTCTTAGCATCCTTTTCATTCAAGCACCTCAATTTAATACCATCAGGCTGTCTCCTGCAAAGCACCCCACCTACACTGATAAATTGGGTAAACAACTTATGGACTCAGTGGCTTTTTCTGGAAACACTAGCTTCTTTAAGTAGTTCTGAACATCAAAATACCAAGGCTTCCTATCATCCACCTCAATTTCTTGTTAGTGTAAGCCCTAGCCCCAATGCATTGTTATAAAACACTTAAATTAATAAATGAAGCATTTGTTTTATCTATTGTATTCCTCTGCATATCAATTGATAGAATGATCCAAGAATGTTGTTTTAGTTTAAGTTATCATGTGTGAGGCACATGGTTATAAGACCTTGACACAATAGAGACTTCATTCTAAATATCCCTAGTCAGTCATTATTATGGAAATAACAAATGAATTAAGACTAGTATGCTCTCTCTGAAAAGATGAGTTCTGTCTTTGATATGAGCTTGAAAAGCTCATAAATATTGTGTTATCATATGTAGTTTTGTTTAGTATTGTGTTTATTATTATGGTATTTTATCTATATTTTGTTGCTTTTATGTGTTATATGTGTTTGTGGTTGTGTTATTTGTTTTGTAGGAGAAGGGAAATGATTTAAGGCTTAAATGAGTTAATTGGAAGAAGGAGGAGAGGAATGAGAGCTACAAGAGCATTGTTGCGAGGGCGACAAGGCGTGGAGATTGCGATAGCAAGCAGGGGAGAAAGCTAGGCCAGCAGAAGAGGCGTGTCTTGTCACGAGCGCAACGGTAGGCAGATGAAGAGTTGAATTTGTGAAGAGATGCAATTTTTCATCAACAATGACAACTTTTGTGAATAGTCATATTTAAAGGGTCATATCTTTTAGAGAGGCATATATATATCAAGATAAATAGAATTTGGGGAGGAATCTTTGGATTTTAATTTTGTGATCTTAAGAACAATAGTTTTCTTTAGTACTTTGGTTTTAATTTTTATGACTTGAAGAAGAAGACAAGTAAAGGAGAAGATATCTTGTGTGAAGGGAAAAGGGTTGAGAGATCCCCTTCTTCTATTTCTTACTTTTTATTTCTTCCTTGTAAACTTTTTATGAATGTTATTTTTGTCATTTGATTATATATGAACAATTACTATTTTCTATTTACTTAATTGATCTTTAAATGTAGAATTTGTTATTATTATTTTATTAGTATCATTATAGGTTAAGGAAAAAGACCTTAGATGGCAATTCTTTTTCTAAAAATCATCATAATGGTCATAAATAAGGGAGTTAGCGAGAGCAACATCTTATTGAAAGTTAATAGGAAATTCATTATCAAAGCATAATTTGAGAGATCACATGTGGAGACAATTGCTATAGGTTGGTGATTAATCTTAAAATGTGTAATTAAAATCAACTAGTTCATTAACGAGAGTTGAGAATTAGTACTTTAATTGCATGTCATTGGCATTTAATTCATGTCGAGATAGTGGATTAGAAATATATTCCAACTTGGCTTACTAATAAGATTAAAACATATTAATTAAAATAATGGTATCAAGTGTATGATTATTTAATTTCATTATATTTATTGTCTTCTTTGATTATATTTAATTAAGATTTAATTAATTTATGCATTAGAGTAGTTTAGAATTAATTTCCACTTATAAACATCGTAAACAAGATTAAAATTAAATAGTAATAGTGGGTAATTTCAATCAACATTTCCTCGTGGGATCGATATCTGAAGTACTATAACCGGTATACCATATACTTGTGGTATTTAAGCTTTCAGAAAAGGCATATCAAGTTTTTGGCGCCACTGTCGGGGAACATGTTTGATTTAATTATTGCATTATTAATCTTGATTTAAGATTTTGGATTACGATATTTAATTTGTTTTTGTTTTGTTGTGAATTTTCAGGATTTGATAGTTCATGTCGCGTACAAGGAGTTCGCAAGAAGAACTTGAACCGTTGAATCTAGAGATAGAGAGATTTATTTCAAGTAATGGCAAGTCCAATAAGAATAAAAATCGGACTAGAAGATTGATCATGGCTGATAAAGACAATCCATCGTGATTGATGGACTTTGCCACGCCAGCATTGAGTGGTGCTCAATAAGGGGTGATAAGACCAACGGTAAATGCTAATCAATTTGAGATTAAACAACCACTTTTACAAATGATTCAAAATAGTATACAATTTTATGGTTTGGCAAATGAGGATCCCAATGTTCATTTGGCAAATTTCTTAGAAATATGTGATACCTTTAAAATTAATAGGGTTTCGGCGAATGCAATTAAGCTTAAGCTTTTTCCTTTTACATTGAAGGACAAAGCAAAAGCTTGGTTGAATTCCCTAACTAGGGGTTCTATAACAACTTGGGATCAATTAGCCCAAGCATTTTTATCAAAATATTTTCCCCTAGCCAAAACAGCCAGAATTATAATGGATATCACTACATTTGTTCAATATGATAGTGAATCTTTGTATGAAGCATGGGAGAGATTCAAAGAATTGTAAAGAAGTTGCCCACACCATAATCTACCAAGGGAGTTGCTGATGCAAACGTTCTATAATGGTGTGAATCCAACAACTAGAGGAATAATTGATGCTGCAACTGGGGGATCTCTTATGAGGAAGATCATGGAGGCTGCATTCGAGTTATTAGAGGAAATGTCAATGAACAACTACATGTGGCCAACTGAGAAAGCTAGGGAGTCAAAATTCTCAAATGTTAAGGGAGTTCATTCGGTAGATTCAGTAGTAGCTTTGCAAGCTCAAGTTAAGCAGTTGACACAGAAAATTAATAGCCTAGGTATGGGATGTAATCCGCAAAGTGGGTGTAATATATGTGGACAATTAGGCCATGAAAGTGAAGGGTGTAATTTGGGTATGGTTAGTACGGAAGAACAAGTTAGTTTCATCCAAGGGCAAGGACGAGGAAACTCATACTCAAACACTTACAACCCCGATTGGAGAAACCATCCGAATTTTTCTTGGGGGAATAATAGCAACCAAAATAGGGTTGTGGGGTTTCAACAACCTCAAGATAGGTTTGGTGCCTTAGAAGTTAAGATGGATAGGTTTTTGGAGGGTATTAATATGAAGTTTAATGCTAAATAGGAGGCCTAGAAGAGGATGGAAACTAAGTTTCAACAAATAACCAAGAATTTGTTAGTGTAAGCCCTAGCCCCAATACATTGTTATAAAGCATTTAATTTAATAAATGAGGCATTTGTTTTATCTATTGTATTCCTATGCATATCAATTGATAGAACTATCCAAGAATGTTGTTTCAGTTTAAGTTATCATGTGTGAGGCACATGGTTGCAAGACCTTGAAACAAATGAGACTTCATTCTAAATATCCCTAGTCAGTCATTGTTATGGGAATAACAAATGAATTAAGACTAGTATGCTCTCTCTGATAAGTTGAGTTCTGTCTTACGGATCATAAGGACAAGAGTGTCAATCAGAGATCATAGATACATGTTTAGAACACGGTATCTGGATTAGATCCACTCATGAGAACACTACATGGTACAAGTCATAAGTGTTTCTCATATGCAAGTTTTGTATCGGAGTTCTTAGACCTGAAATCTCTATCAAACTCTTTATGAATTACTGTGTACTTTGACATACACCTAACGTACTCGTAACAAAGTGACAAGTATGGGTATGATTGGGTATGCATTGATTCATGTTAGAGAGCATGAGAGAAGTGAAGGAATTACCCCTCTTATTAAGAGAGAAAATATCATCGGCCACTTGATCAGTGAACTGAGAAGTGTATGGCCATACCGAGATGAAATAATGAGTAATCATTATTTATCTGAGAGTTCAATTTCACTGGAATATCAAGAAAGGAATTAATATATAAAAGGATGACTGGTTCCATGCCTTATATTAATTCTAATATTTATGGGTAAGGGACTATGCAAAATTGCATTAGGTCACTAAATGCCATATGCATTTTCATTTAATTTGGAATGCTATAATATCTTGCTAGAGAATATATATAGCCTTTGAATTAATTTATTAATTCATTGCCAACATTAAATGGACCTATAGGATCGCACACAAAGCATTGGGCTTAAAATATTTAAATTGTGTATTGGGAATTAATTTGGACTTTTATTTAAAGTCAAATTAATGCATAAAATGGGTAAACATATTTTTTGCCTAAAACAGCTAGCTGTTTTAGGCAAAACTGTCAAGGTGCGATTTTGCCTAAAACAGTAAATCTATTAAGCCACGATTTTGCCTAAAACAGCTAGCTGTTTTAGGATGCTTGGGATTGACAAAACCTTCAGGCTGTGTCATATACACATCCTCAAGTAAATTTCCGTTGAAGAAAGCAGTTTTGACATCCATTTGCCATATCTCATAATCATGATATACAGCTATGGCAAGCAAGATCCTAATGGACTTGAGCATGACTACGGGCGAAAAGGTCTCATCATAGTCTACACCATGAGTTTGTCGAAAACCTTTTGCTACTAGTCTACCTTTGTAGGTCTTATCAGCTTTGAGTTTGAATAGCCACTTGCATTCAATTACCTTAGCACCTTCGGGTGGATCAACCAAGGTCCAAACCTGGTTATCGTACATTGATTGCATCTCGGATTTCATGGCTTCAAGCCAATTTTCTGAGTCTGGGCTCTCAATAGCTTCTCGGTAGGTAGTAGGATCCTCACGATCTACTAACTCAATAGTGTCACTGTCAGTGATTAGAAATCCATATCTCTCAATCTCCTGACGTACCCTACCGAACCTTCTAGGTTCTTGTGTAATGGGTTCTTGTTCCACAACTGGTTGTGAACTTGATCCCATTTTCAAACCATCCTCTATAGGAGTTTGTGGTGCTTGAATTTCTCCAAGTTCTACTTTACTCCCACTGTCTTTCTTGAGGAGGAACTCCTTTTCCAAGAAAACAGCCTTGTGAGCAACAAATACTTTGTTCTCGGCTTGTGAGTAAAAGTAGTATCCCTTTGTTTCTTTAGGATAACCCACAAACAAGCAGACACTGGATTTGGACTCTAGTTTGTCAGATGTTAATTTCTTAACATGTGCTTCACGGCCCCAAATCCTGAGAAAAGACATATTGGGTTCTTTCCCAGTCCATACCTCGTATGGTGTCTTCTCAACTGCTTTAGTTGGAGTACGGTTCAATAGAAATGCAGCAGTTTCTAATGCATAACCCCAAAAAGAGATAGGAAGATTAGCTTGACTCATCATAGATCGAACCATGTCCAACAGAGTTCGATTTCTCCTTTCGAACACACCATTCCATTGAGGTGTTCTAGGAGGAGTGAGCTGTGAAATAATACCACACTCCTTTAGATGACTGTGAAACTCTTGGCTTAAGTATTCGCCACCTCGATCTGATTGAATGGCTTTTATACTTTTGCCAAGTTGGTTTTCTACTTCATTCTTAAACTCTTTGAATTTCTCAAAAGTTTCAGACTTGTACTTCATTAGATAGACATAGCCATATCTACTGAAGTCATCTATGAATGTCACGAAGTAGCTAAAACCACCTCTAGCATGTGTACTTAAAGGTCCACATACATCGGTATGTATTAGTTCCAATAAGCCATTAGTCCTCTCGCCTTTTTTATTAAAAGGACTCTTTGTCATTTTTCCATGCAAACATGGCTCGCATGTATCATAAGACTCCAAGTCGAATGACCCAAGCACTCCAGTTTTGTGGAGTCTTGAAATGCGTTTTTCGTTTGCATGTCCTAAGCGACAATGCCAGAAGTAAGTAGGGTTCAATTCGTTTGATTTAACCCTCTTTGTATTAATGTTGTATATGGACTCTTTGTTTTGTAAATCAAGGATATAAAGGCCATTTTGCAACATGGCATTGCCATAAGAAATGCCTTGGCGACGAATATGAGCATTGCCATTTTTAATAACAAAATCAAATTCATCATTATCCAAACATGAAACTAAAATAATGTTTCTGCTCATAGCAGGCACATAATAACAATTATTCAAAACAATACAAAGTCCGAAAGGTAAAGTGAGGTGATAGTCGCCTATCTCCATGGCAGCAACTCGTGCTCCATTCCCCACACGGAGGTCCACTTCATTCTTCCCAAGTAACCGCCTATTTCTTAACCCCTGCACATTTGAACAAATGTGAGAACCACAACCGGTATCCAATACCCAAGTGGTAGAAATAGAAAGGTTAATTTCAACAACAAAAATACCAGAACTGGACGCCTTGGCTCCATTCTTCTTTTGTTCTTCCTTGAAGAGAGCGCAATTCTTCCTCTAATGCCCTATCTTGTTGCAATGGAAGCAAGTGCTCTCACTCTCTTTGAGTTTTGGCGCCTTGGGCTTGGATTGGGCCTGAGGTGCACTCCCAACTGACTTGGGTTTTCCCTTTCCCTTTCCCTTTCCCTTAGTGGATCCCTTCTTAATTCCCTTTTGAACCATTAGTACGGGATTGGTCTTTCGAATGTTTTCTTCAGCATTCTTAAGCATCCCATGAAGCTCAGTGACTGACTTGTTCATTGCATGCATGTTATAATTCATCACAAATGGATCATAAGCAGCAGGCAATGATCCTAAGATCAAGTCAGTGGCCAATTCCTTTGGCACTAGTACCTCAAGCTTCTCAAGAGTATCAAGATACCCTTTCATCTTGAGTACATGGGTACTAACAGGAGTACCCTCAGCCATCTTGCAAGAAATTAAAGCCTTTGTTGTCACGAACCTCTCGTGACGAGCTTGCTCTTGGAACATCTCCTTGAGGTGCACCATGATCGCATAGGCCTCTTGGTCCATAAATTGCTTTTGCAATTCAGGCACCATAGTGGCCAGCATCAGACAGGTCACATCATTGGAGTCGCTCTTCTTGGTCTCAAAAGTTTCCTTTTGAACCGCAGAGGCGTTCCTTCCTGGTTCTTCAGGCAAGGGTGCATCCAAAACATACGACTTCTTCTCTTGCTTAAGAACTATTCTTAAGTTTCGAGACCAGTCTATGAAATTGGTGCCATTCAATTTGTCCTTTTCAAGGACCGATCGCAATGAGAAATTGTTGTTTGAAGATGCCATTTTCAATCTACAATAAAATTTAGCAAGATTAAATAAGGTCTTATTTATGATCCCACAAACCGAATTAATATCCCTTTAAATAATTCGCGTTAGTGATTTAATGTGGGCCAAGATCCACTTTTCACAACAACTTATTAGTCAAGCTGAGCTTGTACACCTAACAAGTTAGGTTACTTAGGTAGGAAAACTCCAATCATGTCTCGTACATGACTCTTGGATCAAATGGGCTAACATCTTAAGATGTTATAGGACAACCCATTTATTAGTTGCCTAGGTCCGGGCATCCCTTTCCATGATAAGTCCAACCTACATTCACAACCCATGCCTCACAAAGATAATCGGGCGCATCTAGGACTCCTAGTCTACGTGACCGATGATCGATGCCTTGACATGTTTCGAATTAGGAAGGCAACTTTGTGACTTACTATTTTTAGGGATTCATTTTATTACGGCTTACATGGCATACGCTTTGTCATCCATACATAGCATGCATATATATATAATTGCATAAATTAAAGCGTGACAAACATGGGCCCAAAAACCTACAACTAAGATTCTATACTATTACATAAGAATCTTCGAGTTCGACTTCTCCACTCCGGTGGGCTTCGTCTTGATTTACAAAGTCTTCAAGTATATTCTATTCTAAGAAATAAATGAAACTTTTACAATAAAACATAATGGCTCGCAGGCCATATTTAATTACAAAAACCCAGGGCCCATGAATGCACCATGCATATCCATTCATCACACCAAACTAGCAAATAAATATACATAGCATTCATGGATAAAACAAAGTCCAAATTTATTTAATTTAGCCAAGCCCATTAATGGAAATTGTGTACTTGAACCTTTAAGAGATGACCCCGTGATGGGCCTGGGCCGAAGCCCAATGGACTAAATCCTCTTATTGAATAAGTTCTCTTAAAAGCCCAAAACACAAACTAGTTAGATTTGTGCCATAAATCAACTCTAGTATAATTTCCAATTTTGCCATTTTTAATTTTATGATATACAGCCCATAAACATTAAAAATACATATAATATGTGCTAACATGAATTAAAAATAAAATCATGAAGAACATATATATAGTACACGGCATTCATGCAAAAACAAACAAACAACAAAAACTAGTTGTTTAATGCTTATGTAATGCCATAAAATGCACAAACATTTAAATCAATTTTATGAGTCATTTAATAATCTAAATAAGTCCATAAACATTGATTTAATATTCTGTACCATTTTAATCTAAATGTGTTTTTACCATTTTAATCAAAACATAACAAACAATGTTGATTAAACATGTAACAAACACAAACTAGACATAGTTTTAAGTGATTTTAAAATTAATCAATTAAATTGTCATGGACCAGAATTAAAACCAAATTTAAAACATGTCCAGACCTGATATTTAATCTTTAAAAATCACTTACAAACATCCCAAAAACGTTTTTACATTTAATTTTGAAAACTAGTTGTTAAACTAGCAATTTACATGCCAACTAGCACCTAGTTTCATAATTAACATGTACCATCAGGTATAAATAATTAAATCCGACCATTACCAGCCCTAATAACATCTTAGGACAGTATATTAACATGTCATATTAATTATAATACCTATCTAATCAATTAAAATCGTTTTTACACCAAAACAATGCAAAAAACTCAAAACAGAAAATTTCAGATTTGCATGTTTTCATAATGACGATTTTTAATTAATTTTTTCATGCATCTAAAGCACTAAAATAAGCATGTTTAGGCTCTGATACCACTGATGGAATATGACATGGTATGATAATCATGATAGCACAGCAGAAAAACAAAAATTTTTATCATACATACCATACATATCCAAAACAAGAATCGAAACATGCAATTTTTAGGGTTTTAAAACTTACAACTTTTGAAGCCTTTTAATCTTAAATTTGGTGATGACCAGCAACTAAGATACCTCTATCCACCTTAGATCTTGATCTCCAATGCCAAGGAACGGCCTTTTACGCCACTCCCTCTATCCTCACACACACACTTGCAAAGAAGGCTTAAAATAGAGATTGCTAGCTCTCTTTTAAGTATTGTGTAATGGCAATTGTTTGAAGATACAAGACTTGATCTTGTTCTTCTTTAAGGTGCTATTAATGCCTAAGAACACAAGAAAGCAAGGAAGAATCCTTCTCCTTGTGTATTTCGGCCAAGAGAGAATTGTTTTGAGGGAGAGAATTAATTCATGCCAAAAGCAAGGTGGCTTGGCTTATTTTCACGCCAACTTCTTTATATATCCTAGGGTTTTATTTCTTTTAATGTGTATACTTATCCTTTGGCAAATCTTAGATTTGAATTCAACTATCTTAAGATAATAAATTCAAACTCTATCACTTCCTAAAGATAAGTAATCTATTTTGAATTAAACTCCTTTGAATTTAAATTCAAATTTGAAATAAAACATAAGTCATTTAATTAAATGAAAACACTTAATTTAAATAAATAGCATGTGCCGAAATTCCTTGATTTTCCTCTTGGAATTTCGGCCACATCATTAAATAAATAAGTGATTTAATTTAATTTAAATTCCTTTAGGCTTTAATACTCAGTTAACTTAATTAACACAAGATAATTAATTAATTGAAATTAAACCTTGTGGGCTGAATTTCTCTCTCTCATGGACCAAAGCCCAATAGCAATTTTATAACCCATTACATACATTAATTTGACTTTAATTAAAAGCCCAAATTAATGCCCAATACTTAATTTAAACATTTTAAGCCCAATGCTTTGTGTGCGATCCTATAGGTCCATTTAATGTTGGCAATGAATTAATAAATTAATTCAAAGGCTATATATATTCTCTAGCAAGATATTATAGCATTCCAAATTAAATGAAAATGCATATGGCATTTGGTGACCTAATGTAATTTTGCATAGTCCCTTACCCTTAAATATCAGAATTAATATAAGGCATGGAACTAGTCATCCTTATATATACTAATTCCTTTCTTGATATTCCAGTGACACTGAACTCTCAGATAAATAATGATTACTCATTATTTCATCTCGGTATGGCCATACACTTCTCAGTTCACTGATCAAGTGGCCGGTGATATTTTCTCTCTTATTGAGTGGGGTAATTCCTTCACTTCTCTCATGCTCTCTAACATGAATTAATGCATACCCAATCATACCCGTACTTGTCACTCTGTTACGAGCACTTAGGTGTATGTCAAAGTACACAGTAATTCATAAAGAGTTTCATAGAGATTTCAGGTCTAAGAACTCTGATACAAAACTTGCATATGAGAAACACTTATAACTTGTACCATATAGTGTTCTCATGAGCGGATCGTATCCAGATACCATGTTCTTTAACATGTATCTATGATCTCTGATTGACACTCTTGTCCTAATGATCCGTAAGATAGAACTCATAATATCAAAGAGAGCATATTAGTCTTAATTCATTGTTATTCCCATAATAATGACTGACTAGGGATATTTAGAATGAAGTCTCATTTGTTTCAAGGTCTTACAACCATGTGCCTCACATATGATAACTTAAACCGAAACGACATTCTTGGATAGTTTTATCAATTGATATGCATAGGAATACAAAAGATAAAACTAATGCCTCATTTTATTAATTTCAAGTGTTTCGTTACAATGCATTGGGGCTAGGGCTTACACTAATAGTGTGTTGGGTCAAAGGATTGGTAAGCATTTGCATGTGATTTACTATGCCAGTCATACTTTATCACCACCTCAAGTAAATTATACTACCACTGAAAAAGAGATGTTGTCGGTTGTTTATGCATATGATAAGTTTAGGTCTTATTTGTTAGGATCAATAGTTATAATCTATACAGATCATGTAGCTTTAAGATATTTGTTTTCTAAAAAAGATGCCAAACCTAGGTTGATTAGTTGGGTTCTTCTATTGCAAGAATTTGATTTAGAAATTAAAGATAAGAAAGGCTCTGAAAATTTAGTGGCTGATCACTTATCTAGGTTAGAAAATGTTGAAGGACCACTCGGGGATAGCCATGAAATTAATGAATCTTTTCCGAATCAATCTCTTATGTCAATAAATTATAAGCATGTGCCTTGGTTTGCAGATTTTGCTAACTTTCTTGCTGCAGGAATTATACCTTATGGGTTGACTTGGCAATAGAAAAAGAAGTTTTTCAGTGATGTTAAAAAACTATCTTTGGGAGGAACCCTATTTATTTAGGATAAGTGGGGATGGTATTATAAGACGGTGTGTGAGTGAGGAAGAGACTATGGATATTTTAGCTCATTGTCATTCCTCATTTTATTCGGGGCATAATGGTGGAGTAAAAACTACTTCTAGGGTGCTAGAGTGTGGTTTTTATTGGCCTACCTTTTTTAATGATGCTAGGACTTTTGTAGCTAGATGTGATAAGTGTCAAAGGGTAGGTAACATAGGGAAGAGAGATGAGATGCCTTTGAATAATATTTTGGAAGTTAAAATTTTTGATGTGTGGGCATAGACTTTATAGGTCCATTTTTTATATCTTTTGGGAAATCTTATATATTGGTTGGGGTAGATTATGTCTCAAAGTAGGTTGAAGCTGAAGCTTTACCAACCAATGATTCAAAGGTGGTGATTACGTTTTTAAAGAAACTATTTCATGGTTTGGAGTGCCACGAGCTATCATAAGTGATGGAGGTACGCATTTCATTAATCGATCATTTGCATCTTTATTGCATAAATATGGTGTCCATCATAGAGTAGCTACTCTATATCACCCACAAACCAGCGATCAAGTAGAGGTGTCCAATAGAGAACTTAAATGGATATTAGAAAAAATTATTTCTAATTCTAGAAAAGATTGGGCGTATAAACTTAATGATGCATTATGGGCATATAGGACTGCTTTCAAAGCACCTATTTGAATGACTCCATATAGGTTAGTGTGTGGGAAAGCATGTCATCTTCCTGTTGAGTTAGAACATAGGGCATATTCGGCAATCAAGACTTTGAATTATGATATGAAAGATGCTGGTTTAAAAAGATGTATGCAATTAAATGAACTTGATGAATTGCATCTTTTTTCCTATGAAAGTGCACGTTTATATAAGGAAAGGTCTAAGAAATGGCATGATGCTCACATTAGGTATAAAAGTTTTAAGATTGGGGATAAAGTTCTACTTTTCAATTCTCGCTTAAAATTATTCCCTGGAAAATTGAGATCTAGATGGAGCAGACCTTTTGAAGTAACTCAAGTTTTCGATCATGGATATTTAGAACTAAAAAATAGTAAAGGAGACTTGTTTAAAGTTAATGGACATCGATATGAAATATATTTTGATGGAGCATATGAGGGCAAAGAGGTATCTTTTATCTTTTTGTAATTGGCTTAGTGGTTATTCATATTTTTACTTTCTATTATTTTTATAATTTTATTTTTCTTTGTTCAATTATTAAATTATTTAGAATACTTACACAGTTTTTTATTTTTATTTTATAGGATATTATGTATGATTTATTTGTATTTTCTATCATTTACTATTTTCCATTAAAAAAATAGTAATGAAGTATCATCCTTATCGCAAGCGTGACAATTATCGCGAGCATGACATCATCGCCCTCACGACTGTTTCATCATAAGAGTAGGCTTAAGGTCCTATCGCGAGCGTGACACCATCACCCTCGCGACTGATGAATAGGGAGATTAGGCATTTAGGATCTGTCACGAGCGTGAAATTCCTCGTGAGCTCGCCAGGTTCAAATATTGTATCTTGTCGCGAGCGCGACAATGTCGCGAGGTCGTGACAGGACACGAAATTTGAATTTTTGAGTTTTTTGGCTACCTTTTCACCTCCCCTATAAATAGTTAAAACCCTAACCTAAACCCTTCACTTTCCTTATTTCATCTATTCTACGATTTTCTGGGTTTTGAGCTCTCTTAAATTTTTCTTCTTCTCCTCATATTTTCTTTTTACTTGATTTTGTGGAGAGATTTTGCTTGGATTACGTGTTGTTTCTTCTTTCTTCTTCACTTGCATCTTTGATTTTAGCTCGAATTTCTCCATTTTCCATCATGGTTTGCACCAAGTCAATAGGATGCAAGGATAAGCAACCCGTATTAGAGCCAAGTTCTCCGCCATCATTGCCTGTTGAGTACCTTCAAGCCAGGTTTGAGTGTCCTTTTCCTATATACTCTGAAGAAGAAGGAAAAAAAATAAATTTTTTGACAAAAAAACTTATGTGGGCATGCTACACCTAGATAATGATTTGCTTAAAGATCTAGGTCTCACTGCACAATTTGATAAATATGTCAAATATATGAAGTGGAAAAAATTTTCTTGTATGAATTTGCCTATTAGGAAGGATTGGGCTGTGGAATTGTTTGTTACCTTGGCATATGTGGACAGTAAAAAGACTCAATTTAAGTTTAGACATCAAGGAGCTGAATTTATTTTTGGGTTTGATGAAATGCATGCTTGGTTTGTTTTTCCTTAAATGGAAAACGTTTTAATGCCAATTTGTTTGATCACCGACCCATTTGGACTACAATAACTGGCTTAAAAGAATTCAATAACAAAAATTCATCCAATAGACTTATTAGGGATAATGCTATGTTCTTATTTCATAAGTATCTTTGTCATGCATTATTTGGACGAGTCAAAAGCACTAAGGTTCAAACCAAGGATTTATTTGTGCTTGATTTGTTATTGACGCGTAAAACACCCTGTTCTATAGATTTTATATTTGATGGTTTATATCATGCGTCCATTGCTAAAACAAAAACAGTAGGCATGTGTCACATGGTAACCAGCATTATTTTAGGGTGTTTAGGTGACTTGGATAATTTTGTTTTGGATGATAATGAGCCTATTACTAAAATGGATATCCGTTATTTGTGTAATTCACATGTATTAGATAGAGGTGCTTGGCCTCCGTAGTTTCTTTCACGTTTTGCGCAGGAAGCGGATCCTCATCGTGCCAAAGGAAAAGGGAAAGCACCTGAATCTTCAATTGTCGTAGCATCTGGTGATTCGAATGGTGATGATACTGAAGATGAAGCTGCCCATGCTAGTGATTCAGGTGTTGGACGCAGTGATAATGCTGAACCAAGTGTTGGTGCTGAGCAAGGTAAAGTTGCTGGATTGCAGCACGTCATGTCTCATTTAGATGGCATTGAAGCTGCCAATCAAAGTATGGCGGCACGGATGGATTCTCTTGAGGTAACTATGAAAAAAATGCATAAAAGTCATAAGAGCCTCAGCTGCAAGCTGCTTTCTTTTTTTTGCCATCAGAACATTCCATTTACTCCTTCTCCGTCGGGGTCTCCAAGTGGCCCAGCTGAGTAATGTTCCTCTCTCCTATTTTTATTTTTATTATGTGTTCTATGCTTGTTTGTGTTGTGTTTTTGTTTGTGTCGTATGTTTGGTTTTTGTGGTGTCTTCCTTATACAATGAGGACATTGTGTCCTTTAAGTGTGGGGAAGCTAGTTACTAGTTTGTCTATAGGATTAGTTTTAAATTTTTATGTTTTTTTTGTTGTGTTATGGAGTTTTTCTTTTTTAGGTACTTACTTGGTGGCATATGTAGGTAATCTTTGCAAAGTTAATTATGAGTTTATTAGATATATTTACTACAAAGGAATTAAGGATTTTTAGTTT
Organism: Excoecaria agallocha; assembly: GCA_037975025.1. Lineage (NCBI taxonomy): Eukaryota > Viridiplantae > Streptophyta > Magnoliopsida > Malpighiales > Euphorbiaceae > Excoecaria > Excoecaria agallocha. Next base: position 83,795,925 of record CM075808.1, on the reverse strand, counting down.
TAATATGATTATGCTTATATGGATAGGTATGTTTAGATAAAGTACTTTGGTATACATTTCTTTTAGGCCAAGTTTCTTTAAGTATGTGCTTTAGAATAGTGATTTTTACATGATGTAGAGTTTTGTCATAGCCATGGTGAGCTTTTGAGCCTTAACACATTTAAAAAATTTTTTTTTTGAGAGAATTCCTCTTGTATTCATTACTCTAGAACTTGTGTTAGATAAATTTTGAAATCACATTTAGTATATAATATGCATGAGAAATGATAAGGGCATTAGAAGTAACCTCTTTTATCTTGCTTAAAAAACTACCTTTTTGACTTTATGTAGCCATTTTGAGCCTATAACCATTTTATTCATGAGCTTATTTTTAGCCCTGTGCCAATTTCTAATGAATTAAACTTTTCTTTTTGAACCCTTGTTTGGAAGATGTAGTAATGCTTTGATGAGTAGGATAAAGTATTGATATTTTGTAAGCATGAATTATTTATGAATCATTTTTTATCCCTAAAGTTTAAAGCCACTAGTTTTTGTAAAAAAAGAAAAGAAAAAGAAAAAAAAAGAAAAAAGAAAACTACTACACTAGTTTGCTTTAAAAAGCATGAAAATAAAAGTAAGAGAAGCAACTAGTTAAAGTTGAGCATGATGTGAAAGCTAGTGGGAATTAAAGAATGTTGTAAGGGGATATGGAAATTTCATTAAGAAAGGTAGATATCATGCTTTAGTTTTTGCAATACGATGTCTTACTTGTTTTAGTACTTGCTATATTTTTCCACCTAAATGAGTTACCTAACCAAAATTTTTCCTACCTTAACCTAAGCCAAGCTACAACCCTTTAAAGACCCTTTTGATTTTGTGCATTATTTTATGCTAGTGATGGAGATTCTTATTTAATACAAGCTTATGGTGTGTGGTGGTACAAGAGGAAATATGAGTTAAACATAATCCATTAAACACTTGAGTGATGTAAGGCACAAATTAAGAGAGAACAACTCTACATTTTGTAATACTTGCTAGGTTAGAGTACATGTTGTAAGAGGTAAGGTTTTTAAGAGCTTCATATCTTTGTACTTTACATTCTCTTTTTTATCTTATTAGGGGTATATGAGTATTAAACCTTATAGATCCAGGAGTTTGTTTATGTATTTGTTGATATTGACTCAATAATTAATATGTTAAAAAAACCTTACATGTGTTAACTTGTGAGAATCTCAAGAAGGACGAACTCCATATTCCATGTTTTATGTTTTATTTATATGTTTGAGCTATGATATTTCTTGCGCATCTTGAAGCTTTGCTTGAGGACAAGCAAAAGTTCAAGTGTGGGGAATTGATATGAGCTTGAAAAGCTCATAAATATTGTGTTTTCATATGTAGTTTTGTTTAGTATTGTGTTTATTATTGTGGTATTTTATCTATATTTTGTTGCTTTTATGTGTTTTGTGTGTTTGTGGTTGTTTTATTTGTTTTGTAGGAGAAGGGAAATGATTTGAGGCTCAAAGGAGTTAATTGGAAGAAGGAGGAGAGGAATGAGAGCTATAAGAGCATTGTCGCGAGGGCGACAAGGCGTGGAGATCGCGATAGCAAGTGGGGAGAAAGCCAAGCCAGCAGAAGAGGCGTGTCTTATCACGAGCATGACGGTAGTCAGATGAGGAGTTGAATTTGTGAAGAGATGCAATTTTTCATCAACAATGACAACTTTTGTGAAGAGTCATATTTGAAGGGTCATATCTTTTAGAGAGGCATATATATATCAAGTTAAACAGAATTTGGAGAGGAATCTTTGGATTTTAATTTTGTGATCTTAAGAACAATAGTTTTCTTTAGTACTTTGGTTTTAATTTTTATGACTTGAAGAAGAAGACAAGCAAGGGAGAAGATATCTTGTGTGAGGAGAAAAGGGTTGAGAGATCCCCTTCTTCTATTTCTTACTTTTTATTTCTTCCTTGTAAACTTTTTATGAATGTTATTTTTGTCATTTGATTATATATGAACAATTACTATTTTTCATTTACTTAATTGATCTTTGAATGTAGAATTTGCTATTATTATTTTATTAGTATCATTATAGGTTAAGGAAAAAGACCTTAGATGGCAATTCCTTTTCTGAAAATCATCATAATGGTCATAAATAAGAGAGTTAGCGAGAGCAACATCTTATTGAAAGTTAATAGGAAATTCATTATCAAAGCATAGTTTGAGAGATCACGTATGGAGATAATTGCTATAGGTTGGTGATTAATCTTAAAATGTGTAATTAAAATCAACTAGTTCATTAACGAGAGTTGAGAATTAGTACTTTAATTGCATGTCTTAGGCATTCTAATTCATGTCGAGAGAGTGGATTAGAAATATATTCCAACTTGGCTTACTAATAAGATTAAAACATATTAATTAAAATAGTGGTATCAAGTGCATGATTTTTTAATTACATTATATTTATTGTCTTCTTTGATTATATTTAACTAAGATTTAATTAATTTATGCAGTAGAGTAGTTTAGAATTAATTTTCACTTATAAACATCGTAAACAAGATTAAAATTAAATAGTAATAGTGGGTAATTTCAATCAACATTTTCTCGTGGGATCGATATCTGAAATAATATAACCGGTACACTATATACTTGTGGTATTTAAGCTTTCAGAAAAAGCATATCAGTCTTACGGATCATAAGGACAAGAGTGTCAATCAGAGATCATAGATACATGTTTAGAACATGGTATCTGGATTCGATCCGTTCATGAGAACACTGCATGGTACTAGTCATAAGTGTTTCTCATGTGTAAGTTTTGCATCGGAGTTCTTTGACCTAAAATCTCTATGAAACTCTTTATAAATTACTATGTACTTTGACATACACCTAACGTACTCGTAACAAGGTGACAAGTATGGGTATGCATTAATTCATGTTAAAGAGTATGAGAGAAGTAAAGGGATTACCCCTCTCAATAAGAGAGAAAATATCATCGACCACTTGATCAATGAATTGAGAAGTGTATGGAAATACCGAGATGAAATAATGAGTAATCATTATTTATCTAAGAGTTCTGTGCCACTAGAATATCAAGAAAAGAATTAGTATATATAAGGATGACTAGTTCCATGCCTTATATTAATTTTGGTTTTTGAGGGTAAGGGACTATGCAAAATTGCATTAGGTCACTAAATGCCATTTGCATTTTTCATTTAATTTGGAATGCTATAATATCTTGCTAGAGAATATATATAGCCTTTGAATTAATTCATTAATTCATTTCCAATATTAAATGGATCTATAGGATCGCACACAAAGCATTGGGCTTAAAATATTTAAATAGAATATTGAGCATTAATTTGGGCTTTTATTTAAAGTCAAATTAATGTATGTAATGGGTATTAAAATTGCTAAATGGACCTTGGTCCATGAGAGAGGGAATTTCAACCTATGTAGATTTAATTTCAATTAATTAATTATCTTGGATTAATTAAGTTAATTGAGTATTAAATCCTAATAATATTTGAATCAAAATAAAACACTTAAATAGGAGAGAGAGTGGCCGAAATTCAAAGATAAAATCATAGTGAATTTTTGCACATGTATATCCTAAATAAGTGATTTGTTTTGATTAAATGTCTTATGTTTATTTTAAATTAATTTGAATTTAAAATTTAAAGGAATTTGAATTAATATATGTAACTTAATTAGGAAGTGATGGAGGATGAATTTACTACCTAAAGATAGTAAATTTTGGCATTCATACTTGACCTAAATAAGTGATATGTATTCTTGAATTAAAGGAAGAATAACCCTAGCAGTTTTTCTCTCTCTCTCTCTTTTGGCCGAAATAAACAAAGGGAAAGAATTCTTTCTTGTTCTCTTGTGTTCTTGGGTAGCAAAAGCCACCTAAAAGAAGAACAAGATCAGAAATATTCAAACATAGAGCTAGCACTCTTGGTTTTAAGCCATCTTTGTAAGTGTGTGTGTGAGACTAGAGAGGAGTGGTGTAAAGGTGGCTCCTTTGGCATTGGTGTTCTAGATCTGAAGTATATAAGTTCATCTTATATATTTTCTATTGCAAAATTCAAGTTTTGAAGAGCATCCAAACTTGTAAGTTTTAAAAACCCTAAAAATACATGTTTCGATTCTATGTCATATATTGTGTGGCATGAATGATCTATATTTTTTATTTTTCCACTGCATGATCTTCGTGTATTTTCCATGTGATATCTCATCATTTCTATTATTTGCTCAGTCTCAAAATATGGCCTATCAAAAATGGAAATCAAAGCAGACTTCAAATTGAAAGTTATCCCACATTGACACCAAGGTAGCTAAGGCATCTGCCAATTGATTTTCATCCCTAGGCACGTATCCAAAAGTACACACTTCAAACTAACTGCTCAAAAGTTTGAGACACTTGATGTAGGGAAACAACCACTTTTCTTTCACTAGAGATGAATCTCTACGTACTTTTGAAGTCCTTACCCCACAGCTAGCAAAGCTTCCAATCCAAAGATGCAAGTTTCATACTCAGCTTCATTGTTCGTGGCCTTACACCTTAACTTCTTGGCTAAAGGTAACTTCTCTCCCTTTGGGGTCACCAGAGTCACTCCTTCTCTAACACCCTTGTTATTTACAACTCCATCGAAGTACATTTGCCAACCCTACACCATTATGGCTACAATGTCCTCATTAGAAAACTCATAAGTCATTTTTTCTCCTTTTAGTGGTTTGTCAGCTAGGAATTCCACTACAGCTCTCTCTTTAATGATCTTCCTAGTGATATACTCAATATCAAACTCTTGTGAGAGTATCAACCATCTGCCCATCTTCCCTAGCAATAAAGGCACTTCCTATAGGTATCTGAGAGGATTTTGCTTAGCCACTACTTGCACTCTATATGAAATAGAAGTAGTGCCTTAACTTTTTTAAAGCCCAAATGATTACTAGACAAATCTTCTCCACTTTTACATACTTAGCCTTATATGGTAGGGACTTATTGCTGAGGTAGTACACCATATACTCAATCTCAAAGTCATCTTCCTGAGCTATCATATCTCTTACTGAGCTATCTTGTATGGCTAAATATAAAATCAAAGGCTTACCTGCATGTGGTGGTCTTAGAAATGGTGGTGCAAAAGGTATTCTCTAATGGTGTCAAACATGTTTTGATAGTCTTCAGTCCAAACCACTAGCTAGTCATATCTAAGCAACTTGAAGACTGGCTCGCATATTGAAGTCAACTTGGCTATGAACCTACTAATGTACTAGAGCTTGCCTAAGAATCCTCTAACCTCCTTTCCTTTTGTGGCACAGGCATCTCACTAATGGCCTTGACTTTGTTGTGATCTATCTCTATTCCCCTCTAACTTACAACATGCCCTAACAATTTACCTATATTTACCCTAAATATACACTTCTTCAGGTTAAGGCAAAGGTTATACTTATCAATCCTCTAAAAGAACTTCTCTAATGCCTCAATATGGCTTTCTCGGCTAGCTAACTTGATCATCATATCATCTACATAAACTTTCACCTCCTTATGGATCAAGTCATCTAAAATCCTAGTGGCCATCCTCTTATAGGTGGCACCTACGTTCTTAAGTCCAAGTGGCATGACCCGATAGGTATACATATGCCACTCAATGATGAAAGTTGTATTAATCCTATCCACAATTTTGTTTAAAATCTAGTTGTATCCAACTTACCCATCCACAAAACTATACATAGCACAAGCAAATGCACTATCTTCTAGAACATCTATATGAGGTAGCAGGAAATTATCCTTAAGATAAGTTTTGTTCAAATCTCTATAGTCCACACAGACTCTGACCCTTCCATCTTTCTTAGCCATAAGGACTACATTTGCTAGCCAAGTTGAGTACTGAATGTCTACCAAAAACTTGGCTTTTATCTACTTCTTTACTTCTTTCTTGACCTTTTCAGCCCACTCTGGCCTAAGTTGCCTAAGCTTTTGCTTGACTGGCTTATAACTCAAGAAAGTAGGTATGGCTTGTTCAGCTATTTCACAATCAATTCTTGGCATGTCCTCTCAAGAAAAGACTTTCATACTTTTTTAATATTCTCTCGAATTTTTTTCTCTCCTCATAAGTTATGTCTGATGCTAATAAGATTTCTTTGGGGTTTTTTTGTACCTAGATTAAATGAACATGTATTAGTTGCATTGATGTCAAATATGAATGATTTCATTATCATGATTATGCATATTAAAATCAAGAGAAACATCACACAAGTAAGCAAAATCATTCATATTATTAATATAACAAAAGAAATAGAATTGCTCTCATCAAAAAGTTTAAGAGCATAAACAAAATCTATAAAAACATCATCTTCAGTCTTTGATGCAGCTGCAGATGTCTCTCTAGCATCCTCTTTTAGCTCTAATGATGCTTCAGCTCCCACTTTTTCCTTGCCTTTACTCTGAACGGTAAGCAGCTTTTCAGTCATAATCTCTTTCAATACTTTTTTATCCCAAGCTGAATGATGCAATAGGATATCTTCATCTCAAAAGCCCTTTACTGACTTGATAATACCTTTCTCCTAATCAAACACATTATTGAATAGCTTGAAACTATGTACAATCTTGTCCCCTACTAACTGGGGTCATTCTCTCTACAATAAAGGTAGACTTCACCTGCTACCACTTTCCCCTTGCCTTTCTTTCTCTAACCAGTATAGCCCAGGCCCTTCCTATCTTTCTGACCTTTAGTGCTGATTACATCCTGAGGCCCCTATGATTTCTTGCATAATTTAGCTCCAAGCAAGAAGTACATCTCCTTCAACATGTTAATCACTTAAGGGCTATCAGCTAGGTCATCCCCATTCTTATCATCTTCAATTACAAATACATAGAATTTATTGAATGGCTTCTTTGTAATCTCAAGCATGGACACCTGGTTCTTTATAATAGCTTTAATAGTGACCACCGAACCATCATGTGATATTTTAATCACTTCCTGTAGCATAGAGGGAACCCTAACTTATGGAACCATAGTCTACCCCAGAGCATAGAAAAATTAATAGGATAAGGCAGTACCACAAACTCAACATCAATCTCTACAGACCTTGTCTTCACCATTACCTTAAATTTCCTTGTAGCTTATCTTTTTGAATTATCATAAGAAGATATAGTCAAGTCAGACTTATTTAAAATGCTCTAATTTAGCCCAAATGTAGGGATAGCTACTAGTTGACACACATTAATCGAGGACTTATCATCTACCATCATGCAAGTTGTATGCTTACCATTCCTTCAAGCCTTGATAAAAAGAAGGCAGTTATGATTCTTACCTTCAGCAGGCAGGTTTGCATTTGAGTACACAACATTCTCCCTAGTTTCCCCTTTGACCAAATCTAATAGCTCAAAGGGTGAAATCGTAGTGGCCACGGTATACTCGCATAAGGCCTCAACTAATTTCTACCTATGTGATAAAAACTACCTCAATAAATCCCATATAGAAATGTGAGCCTGTGTCTTTTTTAACTGCTTGATTATCTAATTCTCCCTAACCTCCTTTTCTTTGGGCACAACAATAAAGGGTGGCTATTTCTCAACCTCAAGCACCACCCTTCCACTTTTGGTGACTACCTGTACTTTCTTCTACTTCACTTCCTCATTAGAACTCTATACATCAGTGGGCACTCTAGCCTCTTCCGCCTCACTCTCGCTAGTGGAATCCCAGTAATCAATCATAGAAATTGGTCGATTTTCCTTAACTAGCTTTCTTACTTTAGGGGTGGAATGATTAGCTGCCATGTACTCATTCCTAAATAGGTCATTTATCACATACCATTCTAGTAAGTTGGACCCAATCATAAACATAGGAGGCGGTATAGCATTTTTCCATCCTTTCTTCTTCTTCTTCTCTCTCTTTTCAGGATCTAAAATATGTTTGCTATCAATTAGATCCTAAATCTTATTCCTTGAGGTGAGATAATAATATGTGAGGTTCCTTATGTACTAATGATAAGCATAGTACTAATCCTTTCCATAGTAGGGCATCCCTTGACTCTTAGCAAGCCTCAATGGAAATGGCTACAACTTCCCTTCCTTACTCCACCGATCCAACACCCAAGATAAAGAATTTTTTTAGTTAGAGTAGTAATTCTAATTGGCCTCCATAGTAGATACTTTGACTGTCTTTCTGCTTTTATTACCTCCACTACTACTCCCAGCAGCCTTATTATTACCAAAATTCCTCTTTGCACCCTCATTACTTGCCCTCTTTGCTAAAAACTCACCTTCTGCTTTTATGGCTATACCCTTCAGAGACTCTCAATCCTTCATCCCCTTCATCTTTAAGGTATCCCTTAGATAGGGACTTGTATTCCTAATGAAAAGCCTAATTTGGTCGGTAGTATTAGGTTTTCTCTTTATCTCCATTACTCTATTCCTTCACCTCGTTTAGTACTCATGAAAGGACTTGCCATGCTTTTATTAAAGCAATTTGAGGTCTTTTAGAGTGACCTCTATCCTGGTGTTATAATTGTATTGTTTTAGGAACTCATCTATCAGTAAGTCCTAATCTTCCTTGGTGGACCTATCAAGCCTATAGTACCAGCCTATTACTGGGCCCACTAAACTCAAACAAAAGTGGTTCATTTTTTACTTTTTAGTCAAGGTGGTCCCCTTTATAATCAAGGTATACTATTTGACATACGCTGACAAGTTAGAAGTACCATCAAACCTAAGTAAATTTGGCATCTTAAATCCCTAACAGAGCGGCTTATCTCCATCCAGGTCTCTATCCTTGGGGTCCATTCCCTACTAGTAGATAATAAATGGGCCATGGTTTTTATATTCTCCTCTATTAGTTTGGAGGTAGCATCTTTAGGACTGGCCTTCTTATTCCTCATAATAACCATAGGTGGCTCATCTTCCTCTTCTTCCTTGATGTATTCATTCTCAAGATCATGCCTCCTTTCTCTCCTCTAATCGACTGGTGGTGCTCGAGGGGCTGTGGCATCCATTGTGCTAACATCCCCAATGTGTGTTAGCTCCGCTATCCTGCAAGCGGGTGTTATAGGCTGAGTTCTAAGATTTGATGCTGAAGAAACCATCAAACCACAAATTATGGCCAACATTCTCTCTTTAAACTCCTAGAAGCACCTATCTAGCCTCCTGTCCAATTCATCCTATAAAATTAGAGGCACCAAAGTAGAAGTTATTATATCCCTTAAATTAGACATCCTTAACCCAAGATCTTCTATCATTCTACCTATCTCTATTTGTTGTCTTTCATCATTAGCCATTTGAGTCTCTGTTATAGTCTCTCTACTACTTTCAAAAAAACTAACTCCAACCAAGCTCTAACCTAATCTGAAACTCTAACTCTGATCTTAGCTCTGGTAGCTCAAATCTAGATCTTTGGATAAGGCAATCATTTGACCCTTTGAACCACCTAAATAAATCTATGATGGATGTAAAAGTCAAATGCTAGGAATGATGCATAATGATAATGCATGAACATGATATGTACATGATGCATAGATGCATGAATTGATGGAATATGACATGGTATGAATGTGATGATAGCACAGCGAAAAAACAAAATTTTTTATCATACATACCATACAGTTCCAAAGCAAGAAACGAAACATGCAATTTTAGGGTTGTAGAACTTACAACTTATAATGCCTTTTGAAAATTGAATTTGATGATGCCCAGTAACTAAGGTGACTTTATCCGCCTTAGGTCTCGATCACCAATGCCAAGGAACAGCCTTTTACGCCACTCCCTCTATTCTCACACACACACAATTGCACCGACGGCTTAAAATCGAGATTGCTAGCTCTCTTTTTTCGGTATTGTGTAAAGGCAATGGTTTGAAGCTACAAAATTTGATTTTGTACTTCTCTTAGGTTGCTATTACTACCCAAGATCACAAGAGAATGAGGAACTATCCTTTCTCCTTGTGAAAATTGGCCAAAATAATTAAGTGAGAGAGAGAGAGAAGTTCACGCCAAAAACCTAAAGAAAAAGCAAGTTTTACGTTTTTCTTTCTTTTAATATATATGAGTTCACACAAAACCTAAAACCAATTTCAATTTTACGTTTATCTTTCTTTTAATATATATTATAAGATCACACAAAACCTAAAACCAATTTTTTTAAGTTTCACGTTTATCTTTCTTTTAATATATATTATCTTCATTTCTTTTAAGTGATCAATCTAAAATCTACTACCTTAAGATAATTAATATTATCTAGAGATAATTAATTTTAGCCTTTATCACTTAATTAAAATAAGTAATATTTATTGATAAAAACTCTATTAATTTATCCAAGATAAAAACAAAAGACATATTAATCAAATTAACCACTTAATAAAAGAATTAATCATGTGCCAAAATTCCATTGATATTATCTTGGAATTTCGGCCACACCATCCAATTATCAAGTGAATTAATTTAATTAAAATCCTTTAGGCTTTAATACTCAATTAATTAAATTAACACAAGATAATTAATTAATTAAAATTAAACCTTGTGGGTTGAATTTCTCTCTCTCATAGGCCAAGGTCCAATAGCAATCTAGTAACCCATTACACACATTAATTTGACTTTAATTAAAAGCCCAAATTAATGCCCAATACTTAATTAAAATATTTTAAGCCCAATGCTTTATGTGCGATCCTATAGGTCCATTTAATGTTGGCAATGAATTAATGAATTAATTCAAAGGCTATATATATTCTCTAGCAAGATATTATAGCATTCCAAATTAAATGAAAATGCATATGGCATTAAGTGACCTAATGCAATTTTGCATAGTCCCTTACCTATAAATATCAGAATTAATATAAGGCATGGAACTAGTCATCCTTATATATATTAATTCCTTTCTTGATATTCCAGTAACACTGAACTCTCAGATAAATAATGATTACTCATTATTTCATCTCGGTATGGCCATACACTTCTCAGTTCACTGATCAAGTGGTCGGTGATATTTTCTCTCTTAACGAGAGGGGTAATCCCTTCACTTCTCTCATGCTCTCTAACATGAATCAATGCACACCCAATCATCCCGTACTTGTCACTCTGTTACGAGCACGTTAGGTGTATGTCAAAGTACACAGTAATTCATAAAGAGTTTCATAGAGATTTCAGGTCTAAGAACTCCGATACAAAACTTGCATATGAGAAACACTTATGACTTGTACCATGTAGTGTTCTCATGAGCGGATCGTATCCAGATACCATGTTCTTTAACATGTATCTATGATCTCTGATTGACACTCTTGTCCTAATGATCCGTAAGACAGAACTCATTATATCAGAGAGAGCATACTAGTCTTAATTCATTGTTATTCCCATAACAATGACTGACTAGGGATGTTTAGAATGAAGTCTCGTTTGTTTCAAGGTCTTACAACCATGTGCCTCACACATGATAACTTAAATCAAAACGACATTCTTGGATAGTTTTATCAATTGATATGCACAGGAATACAAAGGATAAAACAAATGCCTCATTTTATTAATTCAAAGTGCTTTATTACAATGCATTGGGGCTAGGGCTTACACTAGCATGAATGTCGTTAGGCATCAATCACAACCATATACAAGCAAGATAAAGCCTTCCAACCTTATCACTTCCACACAGGAGATAGTGCAGTTTATTTCGTAGGTGGGCTTAGCTCATAGGTCAATGAGGAACCCAATGGATGTGTATAATGCACGAGTAAAAAATTAGCAGCATAACCTTTCTTAATGGCAAGCATAGGTGCATGGTTTTGGCCATTACATATTGAAATAATTTAAATAAATTGGGTTTGGCCCATTGAGGCATAGCAGCCTTTGATTAGTATCCTCTTAATTCATTTGAGTTTGTTAAATATGTAAGAGCCTATACATCAGGCAAGAGTTGTTATGGTCATATAGCCTAGAGGAAGTAGCTATTGTCATTATATGGGTTGTAGTTAGGTGGTGAAACTTTAGGGCTACCCAAACATGGTCCTTGCCAATAGGTCAGCTCATCACGAGTATAACAACTAATAGGTTACCATTTGATATACCAATGGGTACTAGAATTGGGCCGATGGCTCTCATTGGCACATCCTTACATTGAGTAAACATAAGGCATGCTTTAGGATAGCACCGAGGCTAAATAGGAATGCCTAACTTAGTTTTAAGACTTTAAATGGATACAAGAAATGTAATTTTGAAAAAAGATAGGATTAATAACAAAAGCCCAATTACAAGTAATTTAACCAAGATACTTTAAGATAAAGGTCTCTTACTCCCCAGTAGAGTCTCCACTGTTACGCGCATTAGAGCTCGCCCATGTCCAAGTCAGTTCTCGGAGGCCTGCTTTTAAGGTCTAAGACTGGACAAGGCTTTTAAGTTTCATGAATTAGACACTTCATAATAGAAATAGATTTTGGCCTAATTTTATTATTGGTGATCAACCTATGAAGGCATCCAATATGGGCTCAAGAGACAGGTTTCACAAAGTCGCATCCAACAGAATGTTAGAAAATAAATCTCAACCTTTTGATGACCAAACAGAGATCGGTGTTCAGGACATCACTCTTACTTATATCTTGTTTAGGTATTTTTTATAATTAGATTTTTATCATTAGTCTAATAACTCCCTTCTAGCATGATGCATTATGATAAATTAAATAAACATTTCAATCAATTAAATAAGGCAGTAAATAAATAGGTAAAATAAACCTACTTAAGTTATTACAAAAGCCAATCATCCAACTAAAAATAAAAGACATACATAAATTGGGGAGTTTATTGAATTTGGGAACATTGGTTCCCTCATACTTAATTACAAAAATTAGTTTGTGTTGGTTTTGGGATGAAAAATTGAACATTGATCCATTTTGATTAAAAAAAGCCCAATTAATAAAAAAAAAACATTTTAAGTGCTTTTTCAATTATCATGCCAAAAATTCCTTTTTTACTAGCTATTACATTCCTAAAAAATGAAATACATCCAAAATAATAAAGAAAGTATAAAAACCATATAAATAAATGAGATAAATCAACCATGAAGCATAATTAAATAATGAAAAAATTAAATGCAATAAAAAGGGGTAAAAGGAAAGAAAGAAGAACCGTCTAAATGTTGTCTCTCCAAGGTCAATTAATCTCTAAAAAAGACCCTCAAATGCATAAAATGTAATAGCTCAGAGAAAGACACAAAGAAAGCAACACAACTAGAATATAAAACCAAATTAAATCAAACAATGAATTAAAATAATAAAAACATGATAATGGAATAAATATTAACTAAATAAAATACAAATCATGCTAGAATAGAGGAAAAAATGATATTAAAATATGATTAATCATGCAAAATAGATATATATGTAAAAATAACCCATAAACTGAAGCTAAAAAAACCAAAAAAGGAGCCACAGATGCTCAAAGGGAAAGACAGATGGCCAAAAACCAAAGAAGGATGGGATGACAGGAATATGTTAAGACATAGCGACAAATAGGCATCTGTCGGGTGTTATTCCCGTCTACCACTCGAATAACATATAAAAAGCAGAATTTCCAACCAAAAACAAGAAAAAAACCAACTAAACCCTAAACATGCATATTTAGACCCTTAAAACATGCCAAACTAAGGAATAACAACAAAGTATAATTTGAATCATGCCAAAACAACAAAAAACGTGCAATCACAGGAATTTAACTAAGCTATTTTCATGTATAATGGAAGGACATAAAACCCTAGCATGCTAATCTAACATGTTAAACAACTTCAAATCATTATGGCATTATAGGAGCAAAGAACGGATTAAAGGTTATAAAAATTCAGATTATGGCATCTTAACATAACAAATAAACCTAAATTAATCATGTGATCATGGGGAAATAATAGCGAGGAAAAAGGCTAAAGCCTATAATATTACCTTGAGGAATTGAGATTTCTGTAACACTAAAAATTAGTGATCCAAGCCTCAATCCTTGATTCCTATGCTTGATCAAAAATGTGTATGAGTTTTGGTGTGAAAGATTGCTTAAGGTTGTACAGTTTTCTAGAATTAGAGAATTGTTTTTCTCTATCTCAAAAACTTACCTCTATTTTCCAAGTGAGAATCACCCCTTTTGAAAACCCTAGAATTTTTTTTAAATACTTAAGGAGGATTGACTATAACTCTAATCTCTCTAAATTGGGCAGTTAAATCCCATCAAATCCGCACTAGATTCGATCTTTCCAAATATGATCCTAACTAAAATTTTAATACTGAAAAACATGGAAAATCTAGAAAAATCCCTAAAGATGGGCGTCTATCATTGACATACAGCCATCCCTCACATGATTCCTCGAAAATGACAAAACTACCCTTGAATTTAACTTGGATTTATTAGGCCATGACTCACTAACAAACGATCGTCTGTCACTAAGTTATGGGATAGTCCTAGACGGCTTGGATAGGGTAGATGTCCTAAAGAAAACAACCACAAATGACCGTCTCTCTATGACAGATGATTGTCTTTCACTAGTAGAGACAAAAATTCAAGTTTTCAAAACTCTAAGAAAATCGATGTTAAAACCCACAAGGATATTTTATAAAAATGTGGAAATCAAGGCCAAAACTCAAAATTCATGCTTCCTATTAGGAATATAAGTGGTTTCTCATCATCGAGTAACCCTAATCTAGGCTACTTCCAGTCATAGTGTCTACACATACTTTGTATCATTGGCATCTAATATTCATATATTAAATTATTAATAATATACATCAAATTCATACACTTTTGGTGTAGTATACTGTTCGGCCACATGGTTCTTTCTTACATTATTGAACTATCTCATGTTTAATCCCTCTTTTCAACCTTAATTGATTATTTTATAACTTATTATATCATGTATCACCAAAATGCAACTAATAAACCTATATACATCTTTTGGCCAAGTTATGCATTCTCTAATTCTAATTATTTTCTCATGTATTATCATGTTCTTCTTGTTAAATTATTCATTTCATGTTATATTTGTTATGAATTCATCAAAATGTGTGTTTGTATACTAGTTTAAACAATTCGGCTAAGGCTAGATTGAAGGCTTATTGGATGATTTTCATGACAATTATCATTTCTTTCAAGCTATTTCACTAATTTACTAATTAATCTTAAATTATTTCAACATTTTACCTATAATCCTATAGTTACGAAATCAATGTTTATGCAAAATTCAAAGAAAAACTTAATGAAATTAAGTGTAATTGTATCCACTATCCTTATAAAGCTTGATAAACCTTAAATCACTTTATTGTTGCCCTTATCTTCCTTTTTTTTCTTCTCCTCTTCTCTTTCCTCTTTGGCCTAAATTTTATGGTGAAATTTTAGTTAGTTTTTCTACATTATTTTGATGTAAGATCACTTAAAAACATGAATTCCAGCTAAATACTACAAATCTTAATCAAAAGAATTAAATTTTACCTATTTTGGAAATTTTCCCTAACTTAGATCCTTCCAATTTCTTGCTTCAACTTTGTAATGGTCAAAAATTTTAATTTTTGTGAATAGTATTTGTCAGATCATAAATAGTGACATCGGAGTGAATAGTGCCACCTGAAACCCATAAAAATATTTCTTCACCATTGGAAAGTACAAATTAAATCGATTTTAGTTGTATAATTTAAGGTGATATTGAGATTAGATAGGCCTTTAAATTGGACAGTGAAAATTTTTCCTAGACTATATTGGGATTTGATCGAACTTTGATTGATCTAAAAATATTTTACGAACCTCAAAAATTTATTCTATTTGCATTGACCTACTAGAAATAATCCCAATTAATATTTTGAAGTGAAAAAAAAATTCTAACAACTTTAGATTTTTAGGTTTTCGAACCGATAAATTTTACCTCTGGAGTTTGAAGTATATCGAGATGAAGTCGGATTGATTTTAAATTTTAAACATAGCTTAATTAATATTTTTCTATACTTTAGACCAATTTTCATTAAAATATGATAAAGAGAATGCTATAATCAATGAAACTGTGACAAATAGATGTAATTTCAATTATTCGAGGTAAGTTCCACTCACTCACACCTATGGGGTAGTACTTGCCCATAGGGTAATACTCACCCATCGGATAGGAGTGAGATGATTGAGAATTAATAAGAAAGTGATAAGTGGCATAATGCGGACTTTTAAATTAAATAGTGATCAAGTGATCCTAGCCATTCATGGGGGTATAAATAGCCTGAGGATCATAAATTTCTAGGAAACTCATTCACCTTTTTCACCTCTCTATACCGTTCCACACACTTCTCCATTTCTCCCTTTTTCTCACAACTTTATTAACCTAATCCCACAAAATTTTATACCCTAAATAATTCTAAGGCCCTAAATTCATCTATATCCATCTCTAAAGCCTATTTTAAGTGGAGAAAATGGATGAAATTGTGAAGAAAAGGTTTGGAGCAAAAATTCAAGTAAGTTAATTTAGTGAAATTTTAGTGAGTTTAATGGATTTTTAGGTAGATTTTGATGTAAAAATTAATGTTTTGAGTATATTATGAATGAAGAAAATTAAGGAAAGAATCTATAGAGGATTTGACCAAGGTAGAAATTAAAGGGAAACCAAGTAAAATCAAAGGGAAAAGGAAGGAAAAAGGTGAAAAAGGAAGAGAAAACATGGAAAAAGCTTAGAAAATAGGTATGTGGATACCCAAACTAATTTATTTCATGTGATTATGGTTATGTAAGTTAGGATTTGTGTGTGTGAGATGAATAAAAATTAGATTAATGATATATAAATGAAATTAGATGTTAAATAATGTGATTGATGAACTAAAATGCTAGAAAGCATGATTAAAAACATGAAAATAAAATTAGAACCTATTATGTCACTTAGGGTACTTATGAGTAATATGTGTTTTAATTCAATTAAATGGCAAATAAATGAAATTAAGTGATAAATAATGAGGTTTGTGGAGTTAAAGGCATGAAATTATGATTACCAAAGGAAGATTAGTATGGAAACCTATTATGTAACTACAGAAAAATAAATGAAATGGTGAGATAATCTAAGATAAATTAACAAATTAAATAATTAACATGAAATAAATGATATATAATGGAAAAACCAATTAGTTTACATTGTATACATTAATGGCCGAATTGTATACATAGGTATACAAGGTTATAAGTTGATAATTAATTGAAAAGTAAGCATAGAATGATCATTAGAATAGTAAATGAACTTAATGTGAAATGAATGAAAAGAGGAAGGGGACGAATAAAAAAATAAAAGGAATTAATGGGAAAGTTGATGAAACTTTAATAAAAACTTATGAAATTGGCACTTGAACAAGATTAAAAACTAAATGAAGTGAAAACATAATGGATGGTAAATAAATAAAGTTGGTCAAATGATGATGATGGTGTGTGTGTGTGTGTGATGATGTAACAAAACTTGATGTGTATGATAAGAATATGATATGAATCGAATTATAAATATGAATAATGGATATGATAAATGGATGTGAATGTGATATATGATGGAAAATAATGATTTAATGAATATAAATTATTGATATCAAGTTTATTGCGATATTATGTGAAAATGTGGAAAAATGTGAGAACGATGCTTATGTTGATTAAACTAGAGAAAATATTATTGCCCTTAGTACTTGATAGAGAAAATAGAGGTATAGGATACAACGGCTAGCCATAGGGACATTCATTGTGGCAGCAAGTCATGGTAACTCGTAAGTAGACCAAAAGCTGATCCACACCGTAAATATCAAAAAAAGATGACAGAAATGAGAAAAAAGAAAGAAAAGATAGTATGTTATGGTAGAGGTGCCATATGTGGCCACCTCAACTTATTTTGGATATGATATGTTATGGTTGAGGCATTTTCCATGTGGCCACCTTAACTTTTTTTGGATATATGGGCCCATATCCCATGTATCCAGCTCGAGGATTTCACCACTAGGGGCAAAATAGAATGGATTAAAAATGGTTAAATATGTGAATGAATGTTAATTAAGGATAAATAAGCAAAGAAATAACAAAAACATGATGATTATGTAAATTAAAGATAAAAAGAGAGCAAATATGAAAGGTAATAGTAAATAGTGAATAACTGTTTAAATAAATAATTGTGAATGACATAAATATGGATAAAAGTGGATAAAAATGCGAATAAGTAAATAAACAATAGTAAATATGTAATTGAGTAAGAAAAAAAAAAGGCTAAAAAGGTAAATAAGTGAAAAGAATGCTATGTGTGTAAATGGAGAATAAATAGTATAAAAGATATAGTTAAGTTATTAAAAAGGGCAATATTTTAATTAAGCAAGAAACTCGGGGTATAAATGTAAATTTATACTAAAAATATAATTATGAGGGATAAAATGGTAAAAAGGATGAGAAAGTATGAAAAGTAACGAATGGGGACCAAAGGATAATTTGCCACTATAAGATGAGAGTATAAGAACTAAAATGTAATTTGAAGGAAAATTTGTAATAATTAGTATAAAAAGGGTAAAACAGTGAAAAGTGGTGATATTTTAGTGAGAACCACGATAAAAATAAAAATTAAGGACCAAAATAGAATTTTTACTTGAGTAATGGCAATTAAATATGTAAAGGATAAAAATAAGTAATAAAAAAGGGATTATACAATAAATTTGGTAAAAGGAGGGAAAAATTTTAGATAATTGATAAAGTTGTGAAAATAGGGATTACATTGTAATTTTTGTAAAGAAAATGAATTTAAGGACTAAAATGAGAGAAAACATGACTTATGTGTTGAAAATGTGAAAAGGACAATAGAATATGTTTAAAAAGGAGAAATTGGAGACAAAATAGTAATTATAGGAAAAGATGAAACTTTAAGGACCTAAAAGTCATTTTGACAAAAGATAGGGACCTAAATGTGATTTTCTCAAAGAATTAAATTGATAGGGATAAATATGAAATTTCATTCTAAATTATAGATGTTAGTGAGAATTGTGAAAAACTATTAGAAAAATAAAGAATTATGGTAAATAAAGTAATTAATTGAAAAAGGAAATAGAATTAAGAAGTAGCTAAGAGTAATTTAGAAATTCGGTGAGATGGGATTATGTTAAGTGAAGCAAATAGAGAAATTAATTATATTGAATTAAGTATAGTTTGGAAATTAAATAGAAAGAAAAGAAAGAATGAAATTACAAGGACTAAATGGTAAATTGACATTGGTAATCATAAGAGAAAATCAAGGAAAGGTTGCTATAAAAGTAATTAGCAACAGAAAAAAGTAGAGACTTAATTTGGTTAAGTCACATGTAACGAAAGAAATAAAAATAAATCGACTCAGTAAATTAAATGTAAAGTCTCTAACAAGAAAAATCAAAACACTAAACATAATTGAGAAAACAACTCGCTAAGGGAAATAGGTAAAATACTAAGAAATAAATCAAGCATTTAATAATGCTACGATTGTCAAAACGGTGGAATAGAAATTATCAAGTTCAAATAAAATGTAGAACATAAACAAGCCATACAAATGTGAAAAAAAGAATTAAAGTAGAATCTTGGTGACTAATTTGAAATAAGATAATAACGATAAATATAATAGCAAATAGGTATGAAAAGAAATAAATTTGATATAGTAAGTGCACTAGAAATGAGTATTAAGAGAAGAAACATGAGCAATGGATTAACAATACAAATGAAAAAGTAATGAAACAAAAAGAGATTATAGAAATAAAGTCAAAAAAGAACGAGAATATTGAACCTATAAAAACAAAGAGAATAAAACAAAATTAATTGTACGGCAAGGAAAGACAAAACATAAGTGAACTATGTTAGGATAATTAAGTTACCTGTGCATGAATAGAAGCAAATAAAGGCTGACAATAATGTAAATTAAAGGAAATAGACAAAAATTGTCGAGAAATTTAAAATAAAGAATTGATGGAAGCTTAAGTATAAGGAACATGTCATAGAAATATAATGATTAAGTTTTTATGTGTGCAAATTTTGTGAAATGTATTAGTTCAGTATCTACCACTAGGCATTTTATACTTATCGAATAGTTAATTACTGCATGCAAGTGGTTGAGAGATGTAGACCAGAGTTCAAAGGGACTAGCACTGGATATAAGAGAAGTCATGTAGTGAAGGAGATAATTTTGTATTTTTATATATGGCATGTATATGAGATTGGATTATGTATTTGTATTGTAGAGGAATAATATCTAAATTATATTGTGATAATTATTTTATAAGGATGTCACAAATTTCCTTGCTAATCCTAATCTAAGATGGAATTGATGATGAAGATGAAGAATTTAATAAAATTTAGGTGGAAATTAGGCAAAAAGTGGAGTTTTGGGAGCCTGAGGAAGTTGAACGTGGTAGAAATGGAGGAGAAATTGAGGTTACGGGTTGGTGAGAGCCTAATGTCGGTTTGGTTGGCTGGATTCAGTCTCATGGCTATATTTTACAGCCTCAAAAATGGAAGGTTGAGATTAATTAGGCATTATTTGATCTAAAGGCCCAAATTGTGCCATTTGCCAACCTGTAATTGGCTAATCATTTTTGTTATCAAATTATTATGAAAAATATCCCAAAAATATATAAAAATACTATTTAAGGTGTATCTAAAATTTCGAATCAAAATGAGATCGCTTTGGTACTTTTCTTGATTGAGAAGTAAAATTATTGGTCCGAAATCCTAAAATTTAAAATTATCCAAAATTTTATTTTTCACCAACAAAAATTTATTAAGATTATTTCTAATGGTTTTTTGAGATCAAAATAATTTTCTGAGATCCAAAACATTTTTTCTAAGACAGTCAAAGTTGGTCAACTCTTTTATTGTTTAGGTATTTTTTCCTCTATGCCTTTTGGAGGTCTACTTGACCTTAATTTTACCCCAAATTGTATCACTGGACTTATCATGAATTATCCTTTCCAATGGTGAAGAATAATTTTTATGGGCCATGGATGGTACTATTCATCCTGGTTCTACTATTCATTATCGAAAAATACTATTTAAATAGCCAGATTTATCAGAGCATTACCACCACTACATTGATCCATGGTGATGAACAATGTGTTAGTGTAAGCCCTAGCCCCAATGCATTGTAACGAAACACTTGAAATTAATAAAATGAGGCATTAGTTTTATCTTTTGTATTCCTGTGCATATCAATTGATAAAACTATCCAAGAATGTCGTTTCGGTTTAAGTTATCATGTGTGAGGCACATGGATTGTAAGACCTTGAAACAAATGAGACTTCATTCTAAATATCCCTAGTCAGTCATTGTTATGGGAATAACAAATGAATTAAGACTAGTATGCTCTCTCTGATATTATGAGTTCTGTCTTACGGATCATTAGGACAAGAGTGTCAATCAGAGATCATAGATACATGTTAAAGAACATGGTATCTGGATACGATCCGCTCATGAGAACACTACATGGTACAAGTCATAAGTGTTTCTCATATGCAAGTTTTGTATCAGAGTTCTTAGACCTGAAATCTCTATGAAACTCTTTATGAATTACTGTGTACTTTGACATACAACTAACGTGCTCGTAACAGAGTGACAAGTACAGGTATGATTGGGTATGCATTAATTCATGTTAGAGAGCATGAGAGAAGTGAAGGGATTACCCCTCTCAATAAGAGAGAAAATATCATCGGCCACTTGATCAGTAAACTGAGAAGTGTATGGCCATACCGAGATGAGATAATGAGTAATCATTATTTATCTGAGAGTTCAGTGTCACTGGAATATCATGAAAGGAATTAATATATATAAGGATGACTAGTTCCATGCCTTATATTAATTCTAATATTTAAGGATAAGGGACTATGCAAAATTGCATTAGGTCACTAAATGCCATATGCATTTTCATTTAATTTGGAATGCTATAATATCTTGCTAGAGAATATATATAGCCTTTGAATTAATTTATTAATTCATTGCCAACATTAAATGGACCTATAGGATCGCACACAAAGCATTGGGCTTAAAATACTTAAATTAAGTATTGGACATTAATTTGGGCTTTTAATTAAAGTCAAATTAATGTATGTAATGGGTTATAAAATTGCTATTGGGCTTTGGTCCATGAGAGAGAGAAATTCAGCCCACAAAGTTTAATTTCAATTAATTAATTATCTTGTGTTAATTAAGTTAATTGAGTATTAAAGCCTAAAGGAATTTAAATTAAATTAAATCACTTATTTATTTAATGAAGTGGCCGAAATTCCAAGATGGAATTCAAGGAATTTCGGCACATGCAATTAAGTTATATTAAGTGATTTTATTTAATTAAATGTCTTATGTTTTATTTCAAATTTGAATTTTAAATTCAAAGGATTTTAATTCAAAATGTATTACTTATCTTTAGGAAGTGATAGAGTTTGAATTGCTTATCATATGGTAGGAAATTCAGATCAAAACACTTGCCTAAGAGATAATGATATAAAAGAAATAAAACCCTAGGAGAGAAAAAGGAGAGTTGGCGCAAAACCTAGGGTTTTCTATGAAAATTGCGTAACCTTCATCTCTTCCTCTCTCAATTCTTTTGGCCCAATTTTTCACAAGGAGAAAGGATAGTTCCTCATTCTCTTGGTTCTTGGGTAGTAATAGCAACCTAAGAGAAGTACAAAATCAAATTTTGTAGCTTCAAACTATAACCATTACACAATACCGAAAAAGAGAGCTAGCAATCTCGATTTTAAGCCGTCGGTGCAAGTGTGTGTGTGAGAATAGAGGGAGTGGCGCAAAAGGCTGTTCCTTGGCATTGGTGATCGAGAACTAAGGTGGATAAAGGCATCTTGGTTGCTGGACATCACAAAATCAAAGAATAAAAAGGCATCATCTATTGTAAGTTTCAAAACCCTAAAATTGCATGTTTTCGTTCCTAGTTTTGGATATGTATGGTATGCATGATAAAATTTTGTTTTTTCACTGTGCTATCATGATTATCATACCATGCCATATTCCATCACAATGCACAACAGTGTTTAATACTAGTGAATGATATGCAATAGTGGAAAATGACGCGCGTTAGTTTAACAAATTTTTGAGTCATTAAAGCCTCTTAGGAGCTTCCTAGTGTTATCTAATTGTCTTTAGATCAAATTAAACTTCTATAATAATTGAAAATCTTATCTCGCACCATTTAAATCATCTAAAATTCAAAAAATTCATTAATAATTAATATTTTAGAGAGTTAAAGAGAAGAGCTACAAATTTTAGAGCAATTTCCCTAAATATTAGTGAGATTAGTAAGTTCATAAAGTCTCAAAAAGGCAAATTTAAACTTTTTGGCATAAAATCCCTACAAAATGACTGTTCTTCATGATCTACAACCCGACTTGGTAAGTCTTGAGGGTAATATACTAGACATCAAATTATTGTTATTATTATTATTATTATTATTATTATTATTATTATTATTATTATTATTATTTTCTCTTAATTATGCTTTCATAAAAGCACATATAATCATATTTTACAATGAATAATTCTAAATTATAAATATATATTTACGTTGTGATTGCGATAATACATGATTATAAGTCTTATAGTATGTTTTTTCTTTTTTTTCACAATTTGATGTCGTCATGTGTGATGCATGGAAGAGTTGAGCTTGTGCACCTTATAGACACTTTATGAGTGTGATATGCAAGAAGGGTGTACAACCTCCTTTTATATCTAAAGAAATATGAGCAAATTGGTAGCAGTACTAGACAACACCCAAGGCTTTCTCCATTTCAGAGTGGAATTCTAATAATAGATAGGGAGGACTGGAAGGGATAAGTATATCCTTACACACTGTAGGATTGAAGCCCATCGGGAGTAGGCAGAGAGGCTTGTAAGTATTTAAACCTGTCACTTATATTTTTATTTATGTACTAATTCAACCCAAATAGATTTCAATGTAATTTGGTGTATGAGTTTAGAATGAAAATATATTTGTATTATAGAGAATGAGAATTTTATAAAAACATCTATTGCCATGATGGCTGGGTTGTTGAGAAAATTTTTTTATTTAACAAGGGGTAAATATCAAAAAAATAGAGGAAGCTCCACTGAAATTTTTGTAAACTGTAGTTCAATTACAACACTTTATTTGCTTGCAAGAAGCATTTGTGGGCAAGAGGTCTACACCATATGAGTTATTTGTGCACACCCAAACTATGAAGCATGATGGCGTTACATTCATCAATGCCCGATACAGACAACACCATGTGTGTCAAATTTATACTTCACTATTATTTTAATGTATCATATTAGTTAAAAATTATCACTAATTAATACAAAGAATTTGTTTTATGATAGGAGCAAATACAACAGACCCATCAACAATAGTCAAAAAATTCTAAAAATGTTAATGAGAGTCAAACCTTTTATGATGCAGTTGGTGTTAGGGACCATCGTGGACAGATTTTTGGCTTAGATTCTTTTGCAAACTCATGCTATTCACATTCCTTCACAGCCACTGTAGCTGCCTCTAATAGGCGGTCCGTGTCTAATCTAAGAGTAGTTCAACTTGAAAATACAGTAGAGATATTGCCAACTCAATTGCCAAAGTAAATGGATTATATAGCCTAGCTCTGTAATAAGATGGATGATTTAAAGGGGAGAGACAACACCTCATCGTAGCAGTCAAAGCATCTACCTTCACAAACTGCATAGTTAGGGATTTATCATAGTTTAGTATTTTGAAAAGATTTTAGTTGATATCTCATTACTGCTATGTTTTTAACATGACTAGACTATTTACTATAATTAATACATTTTCCAATGTATTATTTTTGTACATTATAATTTTTATAATACATTACCAATTAAGATTCCATCAATTAGAAATTAAACTTAGAAAAGTACAAATAGAGATAGATTACCAATAAAAAAAACATTCCATTGTTAATATTTTTGATGGAAATATGAAATCTATAGGTAAATTTTTAGATAGAAATATACAATTCGTAGGTAAATTTTTAAATGGAAATATGGGTACTGTAGGTAAACTAACATATGGAATGTTACATTCCATAGGTAAATTTTGACGAAAATTGGCTTTCTGTTGGAATATTTACCTACAAAATTTCATCATCAATAATCAATATTACCGACGAAAGCATTTTTTCCATTGGGAAATGTACTTATAGATATGAGATTTCTATTGCAAATATTATATTGTCGTTAAAATTCACAACTATTTTACCTTTTATTCTTTCAAATGGAATTGACAACAGATGTCTTTTGTTCATCATAAAATTGCCTTAGGATATTGTTTTCCATCGAAAAAGTTTCCCTTCGACCATTTCTTCTTCAACTTTTTCTAATGGTAACCTTGTTTGCCTATAGTCAAAAATATCCATCGATAATTATTAAATTTCTTGTAGTGATTGTGATTGTGTCCATGTAGGTCTCAGTGGCAAAACTGAGATCAAAATAATGTTATGAATATTTGTGTGCTACGTATAAATTTTTGTACTACATTTTTTGCATTAATATATCATCGGTTCCACTATATTAAACTAAAATCCATGACATATAATGAATAAGTGTTATATATGATAACAGCTCGGCATTATCAGACTGCTTTTAATGTATTGATCCTGACTAATACTTCGAAGAACCTACAAACGAGGATATTTCAGTGGGATCTGGCAAGGGGACTCTCCGATAGTCAAGTCAATAAATTGTAAAGGAATAAGTTTAGTGGAAGAAATGACTGATAGACCATACTTGACCATCGTGACTATTTTATAGGGGTGAGTGTCCTATTCTCATTACGAATCCTCATGACCATAGGAGTCCTATCAGAAGAGGACTCTTGCTTAGATAGGAAGTCTTCTCTAAGTAGGAGGTTAGTCTTCAATCCATGTCCTAACTGCACTTGTGAGAAATGATGTCATTGGGTTATGGCATACATAAGATCCAAAAGACTAAGGCTTTGACTCAAGGGCAAATCTGGTTATCATAGGTCCCCCTTGAGGTGCAAGATATTTATGTCAATGATAGTCCGAACACTTGTACACCATTTTTAATTATTCTCCTGAACTATGCAGCTGTCTTGATTTTGAAGAACGAGGTGACGCTTTGGTTTTCATACTAGCAATAATTATAGCCCCTTCGATTCTCATGATGATAGAAAACCATAATTGTATCTCCTCGAATGCAGTACATAGCTGTTGATGCAGTTAATTTCACACACATCAGTGAAATCTACACTGCCCAATTCTTTTTTGATCCAATGGTTCACTTTATCTATAAATACCCTTTGAATTGCTTCATTTTCACCTTTTTCGCTATCATTTCCCTATTTAATTCTCTCTTGTCTGGGCGCTCACTCTTTCAACCCTCTCTAAATATTTTATTCCAAATCTCAGGTCAGATTCTCTTTTACTTCCTTTCTTCCTTATTTCTTTTTGCTTCAGCCTTTCCTATTTCGTCTTTATCTTTATTGCAAAATGAGTGAACCCTCAAACTCTAGTGAGATTAGGATTTTCGATAATTTGTTGGAGGATAGTACCTTGAGCACTTCTGCTCGTATTTCGTCCACCAATAATATGTCGGTAGAACTTTCTGAGTTTCAAACTATCCCTCAAAGTTTGAATCTGATTCCTAAAACTACTCCTTCAAATCTTCCCAACATAGAAGTACCAAAGTCGAGTCACCCTGAACCTAGGAGGCTGCCAAAGTCTAATCCTCATGTATCCAACATCAGCTCGTTTATGAAAGTAACTGAGTTACCTAATTTCCAAACCAAATTAGGAATCCCTCCTCAGTACAAACTTTTAGCTCCTAGCTCCTAGCTCCCACATTCCATCGAACCATAACTTCAATGATAAGAAAAAAAACTCTTTCTTTATTAGGCTAACATCCGAGATAGGTTCACTATTCCCTTAACCCACATTGAGACCTATTTTTTGAAATACTATGATCTCACCGTAAGCCAACTACATCTGAATGCCTGGCTCACACTTATAGCTCTACAAATTTGGACTGTGAAGAATGAAATTAACCTAACTGTCCATTTATTCAAAGCAACCCACGTAGTTGATCTCAGGAATATGACTAAGGATCACTATTACATATAGGCCTGGCAAGGGTATGGTATTTTTTTGAGAAAATTGGACTCTCTTAATAACTGGAAGCACCGGTTCCTTGTTATAGAGGGCGAAGAGAAATTCCCCATATGCACTTCTTAGGGTCAGTTCTTGCACAAGAAGGAGCATCGTGCAGTGTTCACCCAAGATGAGCAAAGAAAGTTAGCCCGATGGAGAGAGCTTTGCCAAAAGAAAATCGTTGTTTATGACTTTCTAGACCCTAAGTCCTCTCCCGAGCCCCCGAGCAATATATGAGGTATATTCATTAAATTTTATCAAAGTACTAACTCTAATTTTTTTCATTGTGTTATTATTTTGCAATTATAAAGAGAGTCGTGAAACCATCTTTTGGTGACAAAGTCAAGGCTAAAAGAGCCAAGCTCGGGAAAGGGTCAAACACCGAGCCTATCCAGACAAGGAACATGACTTCTACTCCGGCATTTAACCCCTCTGCTTCTATGGCTAATATAGTGGTGAGATCTACCTACAACCCTACTGGCCAGAATTGAGAATCTTCTGCTGTAGGCTTGCCACCACAAAACCCTTCGAATTCCATAACCATCTCTAACGCTTCCCCTATATCTCTGGTTAACCCCTCGACCAATGTGGGTTGACCATCCGTGATCCTTCCTAGGATTTTTTCCTCTTGAGCTTTCGAGGAAAGGTTCGTCCCATTCTCACTCGATTGAAGTGAGAAAGTCAACAAAATGATTGAAGAAGTTCGGGGGCTTTAGCTTTCCAATCCTGCAGCCTATAGCTCAACTAACCTTGAGTTCACCAGCTTCTACTCCTTGTTAACCTGTGTTCCTGATGAAGTTTCCTCCTTCATCAACCTAAGAGTGGACTATTTAACATTCGTAATGAGGAGACACCAGGTTGAGGTGAGACTATTTGAATTTTTATTGTTTGTTTTTTTTTTAACATGCTCCCTTCTTCAAAGTGCAATTCTTTCCAATGTTGTGATCGGCAAGCTGAATAGGCTTCTGGGCCTTGTAAGGAAAGAGAAGAGGATAAACTTTGAGCTTATCGGGAGGCTGAACAGATGGCCATTGGCTAGAAAAATCAAGCAACTACCTTTAAGGCCAAGGTCAAGGAGGTGGAGGAGGCCATCTGCAAAGGGACTGAAGAGGCTGACTGCAAGTTAACCCAGGCCAAGGCTTCTACCTCTAAGGCACAGGAGGATTGCCAAGCTTCAAAGGTCAAGCTAGAGAAGTGCCAACTTGAGAAAACTGAGCTGGAGAGCAAGGTTGCCTCACTCAAGAAAAGGCTCTCCGAGATGGAGGAGAATATGGACGATCTTGCAGCAAATAAAGCTATCACTTATAGAGACAAGATCATCCAAGTCATGAAGGGAAAATTCCCTCAGGAGGACTTCTCCTAGGTCAATGACATTGACCTTGATAAGGAGTAGGGTTCTTTTTTTTGTAGCCTTCAAGGCCTTCTTCCTCTGT
This sequence comes from Excoecaria agallocha, assembly GCA_037975025.1. NCBI lineage: Eukaryota > Viridiplantae > Streptophyta > Magnoliopsida > Malpighiales > Euphorbiaceae > Excoecaria > Excoecaria agallocha. The sequence continues at coordinate 83,767,409 of CM075808.1, read as the reverse complement.
ACTTGTTTTATTTATAATGAAAATGAAAATGTTGTGTTTCATTCTTGGTTTTCCTTTATCTTTCCACACTTATTTATCAACTGCTTTCTTTTTTAATGAACTTTTGTTTTGACTCAAACTCTATTGCTTCGAGTTATCATTGTCCTTTACGAGCCTTTGCAAATAGTTCGAGCAGAATGAGAGTCTTATAGAGAGAAAATCCAAGGGAAACTTAAGATATAAATAAGTGACTAAGTGTTGAAAAAGCTCCCAGCTTAAGCTGTCGAGCTGAGCTTTCTTTATTATTGACATGCATGCTCATGTCTTAAGCTGTCGAGCTAAGCTTTTACATGTAATCATGCTTGTAGAACATCTTACGAAGAATACAAGGCTTGGGGCAAAAATTCAAAAATGTATTAAATAAAAAATATGCTCATGGAGAACATGCCTAACTGAGCTTAGTATTATGCTCCCAGTGAGCATGCCTATGAGCTTTATTGAATCGCTTCTGGTGAACATGCCTGTGTGAGCTTTAGGGGCCTCCTGGTAAACATACCTATGAGCTTTCCCGAACTACTCCTGGTAAATCATGCCTGGTTCAACTTAAGGGCTCATGGTGAACATGCCTATGAGCTTTTATCGATCTTGCTTGTTCGGATTATTGATGATATCTCTTTAAGTTGGAAATATTTCATGAGTGCAATAGTACTTTTTCGATCATATCCTTGAGTCTGTATGCACTGAAGTTGACTACTTCATGTACTTCAAATGATCCAATCTAGTTAGGACTCAATTTGCCAATCCCTGCAGCTGTCTATGCTTTAACAGCTTTCTTTAGGATGAGTTCTCCTACACAAAATGTCTAAGGCTTTATCTTTCGATTACAGTAGGATTCCATTTGCTATTTGTAAGTGGCTGCCTAAATCTAGGCTTGTTCCATTTTTTCCCTCAAGTGTGTCCAGATAATACACTAGTGACTCCTTATTTGCTTTTTGGTCGTGTTGCTTAGTTCTCAAGTTTAGCATTCCTATCTCACAAGGGATAACTGCCTCTACTCCATAAGTTAAAGAGAAAGGAGTTACTCCTGTTGTTGATTAGGGTGATGTTTAGTATGCCCATAGGATGTTGTTTAGCTTATCTACCCATAGGCCTTTAGCTTCATCAAGCCTCTTTTTTAGTCCTGTCAATATTGTTCTATTTGTTACTTAGGTCATGCCATTTGATTGAGGATGGTAAACTGACATCAATCTGAGCTGTATGTGCAACTCTTCACAAAAATCTCTAAAAGATTGACAATCGAACTATTTGCCATTATCAATAATAAAAGTGTGTGGGATCCCAAACCTAGTTATTATTAACTTTCAAGCAAATTTGATAATGTTTGTCGGACTGATGGTTGCCAAGGGTTCGACTTCAACCCATTTAGTGTAGTGGTCCACCACCACTACCAATAACTTCCTCTATCCGATTGCCAATGAAAATGGTCCCAATATGTCTATTCCCTATTAGGCAAAGGGCTAAGGACTGTATATCGAGGTCTGCCAAACTAATTATTGGTGAATTATCTTTTCGAACTGCTAACATTTATCACACTTCCTTACTAACTCTTTAGCATTTGTTTCCATGCTTGGCCAGTAGTATCCCTGCAAGAGGGCTTTTCGAGCTATTGTATGAGCTCCTTCATGTGCCTCGCAAATTCCTTCATGTATTTCTCGGAGCACATAGTTGCCTTCATCTACACTCAAACATAGCGACCAGAGATGGGAATATGATCTACGTTATAGTTTCCCATCCAAGATGGAATAAAAGGGCTTATCGAACCATTCTCTTCGCTTTCACCTGATCTTATAGGAGGACACTTGTATCTAGGAACTTGTAGATCGACAATTGCCATCAGTCCATCTGCTCATTCATCTGAACTGAAAAGTTTTCGTAAGAGGGCTAAGTGATAACAGCCCAAACCACAACTTCGGACCTTACTGCACTGTTTGAGGATGCCTATTTGGCCAATGAGTTAGCCTCCCTATTTTCCTCCTGAGGTACTTGTTTGATTATCCATAAGCTTCCACCCTTTTTCTAAATGAGCTAGTAGGGCTAATACCAAGTCTCAGTATTTTATCATTATTTGTTCTTTAGCTTCGAACTTTCCTAACGATTAACTTTGAATCAGAGTGAATAAGTAAGGAGACAGGTTTTACCTCGAGGGCAAGCTCTAACCCAAAGCATAGCGCCTCATACTCCGCCATATTATTCGATACTGGGAAAGATATCTTAGCTAAGCCCCTTATAAATATCCTTCCTAGGCTGGACAGTACGACTTTGACACTCGCACTTTCGAACGATGCTGCTCCATCAACATACAACTTGTACGTCGCTTTGTCCGGCTCGATTGGGGTAGCATAGAGTTTTATAATGAAATCCGCTAGTATCTAGGCTTTCATTGCCGAATGAGGCTTATACTGGACATCAAATTCTCCCAAGTGGGCTGCCCATTCAGTTACCTTATTCGATGCCTCTGGCTTTTGCATTACTTTCTTAAGTGGTGTATTGGTTCAAATAATCGTTGTATGTGTTTGAAAATAGGGGCAGAGTATTACTACAGAATTGACAAGGGTTAGGGCTAACTGTTCAAAGACTGGATACCTCAGCTTGGCTCCTCGGAGTACTTTACTGGTGTAGTATATAGGGAACTACTGGGTATTTTCTTTCCCGATTAGGACTGATACTACTACCCCTTCTAAGACTGATAAATATGTAAACAAGTTCTCGCCAGGTTGTGGTCGACTGAGCAATAAGAGGGAACTTAGGAATTTTTTGAGTTCTTCAAAAGCGGACTGACATTTCGAGCTTCACTCAAAATTTTTCAGATTCTTTAAGGACCTATAAAATGGGAGGCACTGCCTCATCGAGCAGAAAATAAATCTTTCAAGCACTATAATCTTCCCATTCAATATCTACACATCCCAGATCGATCTTGGTGGCTTTATTTTTATAATGGCTTCAATTTTTGCTAGGTTAGCTTCAATTCCTCTTTTTGAGATTACAAAACCAAGGAACTTACCAAACCGAACTCCAAACGCACACTTCTCTGGATTTAATTTAAGGTCAAAATTTCTGAGGGTAGAAAATGTCTCTTCAAGTTTCTTGGGTAAGTCGGTTGAGGTCTTACTCTTGACTATCATGTCATCTATATACACTTCTATATTTCGACTTATCTATCCAGCAAAAAGCTTGTTTATTAGCCTCTGGTATGTGGCTCCTACATTCTTCAGTTTGAAGGGCATCACAGTGTAGCAGTACGTTGCCCTATGAGTGATGAATGCTATTTTTCCTTGTCTTTGGGGTTCATTAAGATCTAATGATAACTTACCGAGGCATCCAGGAAGGCGTACTCCTTGAATTTGACTGTTGAGTCCACCAACATGTCTATGTTCGACAATATATAATTGTCCTTAGGGCATGCCTTATTCAGATCAGTGAAGTCCACACATATTCTCCACTTCCCATTAGCCTTCTTTACTAGGACCACATTAGATAGCTAGTTCAGATATAGTACTTTCCTTATTAACCCATTCCTTAGTAAGGTGTTCGTCTCTTCACTTATCGCTATCTACCGTTCTAGTGCGCGAGTGAGCTTCTTCTGCTTGATTGGCTTGTAACCTGACTGTATACTTAATGAGTGAGAAATAATGTTTGGCAAGATGCTAGTGATATTTAATGGCTTTTAGGTGAACACATCTGCATACGTCTCAAGTACTACCAGTAAAGATTTTATTTCTAAACTAGGTTTTCCCGAGGCTATCCTTACCATCTTCCCTGGTAATAACTCTATTTCCTATAACATATCAACTGGTTCAACTTTTCGAGTAGTGTCAGTTGGGAAATCCATTGTGTCCACTAGGAGGACTTGTTTTGGTCCTTTTAGCATAGTGATGTAGGTTTCCCTTACTACGTTCTGGTTCCTCCGTAGTACTGCTATCCCTTCTAGTGTTGGTATCTTTATAATCAGCTTCTGTATGGAACATGTAAGCATCTATTGTGGCCAACAGAGGTTAGCTAAAAATTTGCATTATAAGATAGGGGCATATTTACTACCATAAAACATGACATACATGACCTGACTATTGAGTCATCTCCTAATTGCAAGCTTAAGTTGATCGAGCCTTCAACCTTGACAGGTTGTTTCGAAATACCAGTCAGTGGTATTGTGACTTCTTCCATTGGGCTAAGCATTCCCAGCGCTTTGTAAGCTTGCATGGTGATGAGGTTTACCGCACTTCCCATTTCTACTAAGATCCTTTGCACCAAAAAGTCTTCCATTATTGCTTCAACTACCAATAAATTGTTATACGGTTGCCGAACATGTCACCCATCTTTCTCCAAAAACTGAATGTATGTTAGGGCAGGTAAGCTAGACCCAAACGAAAAGACATCCTTTGCATTCCTCTTTTTTGAATTTCCAAACACATCGTAGTGTTTTCCTCTTGTAATAACGTGATCCCACCACCATATTGGCTATAAGAGTGGGGGGTCAGATGCTGGAGCAGAAGTCATGCTCCTTGTCTGGACAGGCTCGATGTTCGACCCCTCCCTAAGCTTGGCTCTTTTAGCCTTGACTTTGTTGCCAAAAGATGGTTTCTCGGCTTTTTTTTATAACTATAAAACAATAACACAATGAGAAAAATTAGAGTTAGTACTTCGACAAGAATTAGTGAATATACCTCATATATCGCTCGGCGGCTCGGGGAGGACTTAGGGTCTAGAAAGTCATAAACATCGATTTTCTTTCGGTAAAGTCTCTCCATCAAGCTAACGTTCTCTACTCATCTTAGGTGAACATTGCACGGTGCTCATTCCTGTTCACAAACTGACCCTAAGAAGTGCGTATGGGGAATTCCTCTTCGCCTTCTATGACAAGGAATCGGTGCTTTCAGTTCTTAAAAGAGTCTGGTTTTCCTAAAAAGATATCGTACGCTGACTGGGCTTGGATGTAATAGTGATCCTCGATCATATTTTTGAGATCGAGTATATGGGTTACTTAGAATAAATGGACAGTTAGGTCAATTCCATTCTCCACGGTCCAAATTTGTAGAGCTGTGAGTATAAGCTAGGCATTCAGATGTAGTTGGCTCATGGTGAGATCATATTATTTCAAAAAAGTGGTCTTAAAAGCAGGTTAAGGGAATAGTGACCCCAGCTTTGATGTTAGCCTTGTAAAGAACGAGTTTTTTTCTTATCATTGAAGTTGTGGTGGGCTGGAATGTGAGAGCTAAGAGCTAAAAGTTTGTAATGAGGAGGGATTCCAACTTGATTTGCAAATTAGGTTGCTCGATTACTTTCACAAATGAGCTGATGTTGGATACATGAGGATTAGACTTTGAAGGCCTCCTAGGCTTAGGGTGGCTCGACTCTAGTACTTCTACATTGGGACAATTTGAAGGAGCGATTTCAAGAATTAAATTCGAACTTTAAAGGACAGTTTGAAACTCAGGAAGTTCTACCGGCATACTGTTGGTGGACGAACTACGAGCAAAAGTGCTTGGGGTACTATCCTCCAACAAGCTATTAGAAATCCTAATCTCACTAGAGTCCTAGGGTTCACTCATTTTGCAATAAAGATAAAGATGAAACAGAAAAGGCTAAAGCAAAAAGAAATGAGGAAGAAAAGAAGTAAGAGAGAAAATGACTTGAGATTTGGAATAAAGGATATGGAGAGGGTTGAAAGAGTGAAACGCCCAGACAAGAGCGAATTAAATAGGGAAATGATAGCAAAAAAGGTGAAATGAAGCAATTCGAAGGGTATTTATAGATAGGGTGAACCATTGGATTAAAAAATAATTGGACGGTGTAGATTTCACCGATGTGTGTGAAATTAACTACATCGATAGCTGTGTATTGGATTTGAGGAGATGCAATTATGGTTTTATGTCATTACGAGAATAGAAGGGGCTGTAATTATTGCTAGTACGAAAACCGAAGCATCACCTCGTTCTTCGAAATCAGGACAGCTGCATAGTTTAGGAGAATAATTGAAAATGATATACAAGTGTTCGGACTATCATCGACATAAAATGTCTTGCACCTCGAGGGGGACCTATGATAACCAGACTAGGCCTTGAGTCGAAGCCCAGAGCACAGGCCTCAATCTTTTGGATCTTATGCACACCATAAACCAATGACATCATTTCTCACAAGTCCAGTTAGGACATGGATTGAAGACTAACTTCCTACTTAAGGAAGATTTCCTATCTAGGCAAGAGTCCTTTTCTGACAGGATTCTTATGGTCATGAGGATTCCTAATGAGAATAGGACACTCACCCCTATAAAACAGTCATAATGGTCAGGTATGGTCTCTCAACCATTTTTTCCACTAAATTTATTCTTTTAACATTTATTGATTTGACCGTCGGATAGTTCTCTCGCCGAAATATCCTCTTTTGCAAGTTTTTCAAAGTATCAGTCAAGATCAGCACACTGAGAGCAGTCCGATATTGCCGAACTGTTATCAATACTTGTACTTTTTTTATTCGTAATGAAAAAAGTTAAAAATAAAAAAGAAAATGGCAATAATGTATAAATAATTTAACAATTACACATTAAAATATGATCCAATCTAGCCTAACACATTTATAATTCGCTAAATTTTAATTTATTTACTATTCAATTCAAATTTACCTTAGCTACTCACCAGCCACGTTGAAGGGAAAAAAAAGAATTCTAATTTAAGTTAATGAGTACTTTCAGTTCAAAATGAGAGCCTTAGACCCGGTCAAAAAAATTATTGAGTTCAAACAAATTCATTAGGCTTAGAAGTTATCAATTCTAAATTAAAAATTGGTATGCATCCCCATTTAGATCGCACTCTTATTAGAACTTCAATCTGCATACAAGTGTGCAAAACTATTCTATTTTTGGTTTGGGAAGATCAATAAACCTTTATTCCCAATATTAGACTTTTGCTAGTAAAAAGCTTTATATTCAAAGGATAAATGAATAATTCAAAAGATAGACTAAAAGTTATTACTAATTGTCGAATGGAAAGTGGATCAAAAAGAAAATTAATGCATTTTCCTTCAATAGGAAAATAAATAAATTGTGAACCAAACATTTATAGTAAAGGGAAAAATATCTTTACAAATAGTTCCAGTAAAACTCACTTTTCAATTAGTAATTGTCTAATCAACAAGATTATTTGAATTAAACAATGAGTAATCAATAAAAAGATTCTTAAACTTGTATGAGCAATGATGAAAACTTACCTTATATTGTAATTGTAGGTATTTGTGGACTGATTTGCAATTAATGCAAAAATTTATAAAAGGACTCCGAAGTGATGTGTCTTTATATAGACAGTACTTCTCTTTTAGTATTAACTTTGGTTGTCAAGATGTGTCAACATTAACCATAAAAACTCTATCAAGATGCGCTTAAACTGTTCACACTATGGCTTTTCAACTCCTGACCAAATTTGCTAAAGAAGATTCTAAATGTCCTCTTCAACTTTGCAACTTACTTTCAAACTCCACTTTCTTGTTACATTTCAAAATCCCCGAAACATTTCTAAATGAAAAATTTCGGTTATGGGTCTATTTCACCATTCTCTAGTGCCATGTTAGGTTAACAATAATCCCCATTTTCAACTGCAAGCATTTTCTATGTCTACACTTATAATCAACATATGCATACCTACGGCTACATTAGTATCTCAAACAATTTAAATATTATTATTTGTATTTCCAGCTTCAGCTTAATTATTGATCATATGATTAATAATACTTATCTAAATTAGGAATTAATTTTAGCCATATTTACTAAACTTATTCTTTAATAACAATTCCATAAAAAAAAATGGACCACAAATATAAATCAACTTTTGAAATATTACAAATAAAGTCATTTTAGCACAAATAAAAAAAATCATAAATCTAGTGCTAAAACGTTAACAAACAAGCCATGTCAATTTGAAAGTTTTCAAAAATGCTAAACCTTAAGAATATAAATGGAGTTAGTCGATGATATCAACCTCCTAAACCAGATAGTTCATTAACTTACATAAAGATAATCAAAGTGATAATAGTTAAAAATTTTGCAATAAGAAAAATCTCCTATGTACGGTACAAACTCACCAAAAATCTATATATAGAGAGAGAGAGAGAGAGAGCAAAGCGGAAGACTTTAGAAAATGTTTTATAACTTATAAATTATAAGTCTCTATTTTTTAGAAAAATATTTATTTTTTCTCATTAATTTGACAATTAGATAATTAACATTTTTTCTCCAAAAAAATATTTAGTACTTTTTAGATTAATTTTACTTTTAGTTTATTTTTAATGCTTTTGCATATACATGATATGAGGATATTTAAAGTGCTTTATACCTCTTTTTTTTTAATTATCATGATTGTGATCTATTAAATATTTAAGGTTTAATTATTATAATTAGTGTTTCATTTTAACTAATATACTTTTATTTGCTCTATGAAATAGGAACCAATTAAAATTTTCAATTACATATAATTTTTTGGGTTAAAATATTTCATTATTTTCTTATTTGATAAGAATTTATTTGTATTTCTGCTGTTAAATTTGCTATGGTTATACAGAGTTTTTGTGACTTTACGCAAAACTTATTGAAAATATTTACTTTGATTATATAATTTTAAAACCACTTGCACTGATTTAATGGTAATACTTTTCTTAAAATAATTTATTGTCTGTGCCTTTTTTACAGCTTTGTGAGCCTTTTAAACTTTTAATATAATGTTTACAACTGTTCAAATCTTAGCCTATCGATTAGTTTATTTATTAATATAGAATATAGGGTAAATAAATGTTACTTAATTAATTTTGGACTCATATAATATACCCAGCAAAAAATTTTTAGTTCAATTTTGATCAACCTTTGAATCACACATTTTCTGCGTCTAACCAACTGTATTTAAATAATAAATCCGAGTTGAAAGATATTATCCGAGTTATTACCGAGGAATTGGTGCAAATTGTAATGGTACAAAAACTAAATACGTGAAGGCTCTAAACTCCTATTTGTACACGTGTCAGTCTACTATGTTAGGCAGCCAACTGGCATATCCCTTGGAAACTTCAACAAGAAATCCCAATTATTCACCGTACACAAATACGCATACTATCAACAATCGCTGGGTTGTGTAAAAACCGACCCGGTCCGACCAACTAAAACCGAATCAATAAATTCTGATGAAGTTAATCGGATTATTAGAGTCGGATCGATTATTAATATAGGTATTAATTGGGTTTCGAGTCGGGTGACACCCGACTAATCCAAACAATCTGAATTTTTTTATATATAAATAAAAAAATTATAATTTTTTTACAATATTAATTAATATATAATATATATTTAATGTAATTTTAAAATTGTTAGTTTGTTGTATTTTTAAAATATTTTTTTATAGTATTTAATTTTATTTATTTTTTTTTGCAAAAAAAATAAATTATTTGTATTAATTTAAGATTTTAATTTAAATATATAAATTAAAAAATTAATTTCGAATTAATCGGATTGTTCGGATAAGGATTCGAAAAATATCGAATTATTCGAATAGGAATCCAAAAAATATATAAGATCAATTGAATGAGATAAATATATAAATTTTAGGTTTTGAGTTAATCGAGTTCGGATCGAATTCGTTCAAATTCGACCGATGCACACCCCTAAATAATGGCCTCTCTTTATTTTGACTTAAGATATCGCGATAAATTGGGAATGGACACCCTTTCTGTTACCGGCAAATGCAAGTAATCCTGGGACCCAGCCTGCCGGTATTTTGTGGGACATCCTCAGTACAAACTCCCATGCAACCGGTGAATTTACTGCGGGTTTACCGTGGAATCAAAATAATATCTTTCAACTGGATAATTCCGGTTAAGCGTGTCTCCGTTACAGGCTTTAAGCACCTTGAAATGGTACATTTAAGACGGTTCCCGGTTTTTCTTGTACGGTAAGCACACCTCACTAAGTCTACCATCATATTCGGGACAACTCATTTTTAAAATGGATTATAGTAAAGGTTATTATAAAATTAACACTCGATAATTAAATAAATAATTTCCCATAACAAAGGCACGTTAGTTCATCAATTCAATTTACCAACATTATTATATGGTTCTAACTCAAAATTTCCTTTTAAAATAAATTTAATAGTATTGATTAATTTCATAATAAAATTTAAATTGTAATTTTAGTTTAAGCCTGGTAATAAGTATTAGACTCAAAAGAATCTTAATTAATTAAATATAACTCTATAATGGAAGCTATTTTTAAGGAGACTTTACAGCCGTATATATGATTTTAAGATATTAGAATGTCTCTAGTTCGTTCTCCTGTCTTTTTTTTCTTTCTTTTTTTAATAAAAAAAAAACTCTAAAATGGAAGAGAAAAAAAAATTGGAAATTGTCAAAGGGGCGGTTAGCAATGAGTTGATAGTGTGAGCCAGCCTACTTTCCCGGTGTACATGTTATTTTGGTTAAATAGGAAAGCACTAAAGAGAGTCCAAGAAAGCACAAACTTGGAAAACTAAATCATACGAAAGGCAATAGCAGAATTACATTTATACCCTTCAAATATCGTACTTTCTATTTTTCTCTTAAAACTTTTATTGTTAAAAGAACAAGGGCTAAATTGGCCCTTAAGTTTACTTTAATAGTTAATTAGAGCTTTCATATTTCTATAAAGTATAAATTCAATTTAACCATTAAAAATGGAGAAGATTTAACAAAATAAGCACAGCCACCTTCAATTCATATCTCAACCCCCCTCTATATAATACCCACTTTCTATCCTTTTTCTCCACACAACTAAAACCATCAGTCTCTGTAACACCTCGTTCTCTTTCTCTCTCTCTGGCTTCGCCTCTGTCTGTCTTATACAAGATACACTACCATGCCTGAGGCACCCAAAAGCTCATTGAAACCTACAGATTATAATCTTGGTGAGCAGAATAAGAAAACCCTCCAGTTTATTGAAGATATTACTTCAAACGCTGATGAGGTCCAAAAGAAGGTCCTGGAAGAAATCCTATCTCGCAATGCTCATGTTGAGTATTTGCAGAGCAATGGCCTTAATGCCCATACTGACCGTGACACTTTTAAGAAAATCATGCCCGTGATTACCTATGAGGAGATTCAGCCTTATATCAATCGTATTGCAAATGGCGATACCTCTCACATCCTTTGTTCCACCCCCATTTCAGAGTTCTTGACAAGGTTTGTTCTATAGCTACTTTTTCATTATATATAGATATATATAATGTTCTTTCTTGTTTTATTTAGCTTTTCGAATGTTTGGCCTTAATGGGTTCTCTTAAATGTAAGTTCTTGATGAGTTTAGTGTTTTTTATTTGGGATTTTGAATGTTTTAGCTGATGGACAACCCCTTTTTTTCTTTTTTCTTTTTTTTTTATGTGTGCAGCTCTGGGACCTCAGGTGGGGAAAGAAAGTTGATGCCAACAATTGAAGAAGAGCTTGGAAGAAGGTCACTGCTTTATTCGCTGTTGATGCCTGTTATGAACCAGTATGTTCCTGGCCTAGAAAAAGGGAAAGGAATGTACTTTTTGTTCATAAAATCTGAGGCTAAAACAACTGGTGGCCTTGTAGCTAGACCGGTTCTCACTAGTTACTATAAGAGCACCCATTTTAAGAATAGGCCTTTTGACCCTTACACTAACTACACTAGCCCAAATGAAACCATTCTTTGCCCTGACTCTTACCAATCTATGTATTCCCAAATGGTCTGTGGCCTTTGCCAACGCCATGAAGTCCTCAGAGTTGATGCCGTTTTTGCCTCCGGCTTCATTCGGGCAATCCGTTTCTTGGAAAAACATTGGAAACTTATCTGTAATGAAATTAGAGATGGTACAATTAACCCACAAATTACTGATACATCCGTCCGTGAGGCAGTCTTGAAAATCCTTAAACCAGATCCAAAACTTGCTGAATTCATTGAAGCTGAATGTAGTCAACATTCTTGGCAAGGGATTATAACTAGGCTATGGCCTAACACCAAGTATGTGGATGTTATTGTGACTGGTACCATGTCACAATACATTCCGACTCTTGATTACTATAGCAATGGTCTGCCCTTGGTATGCACCATGTATGCCTCCTCTGAATGCTATTTTGGTGTCAATCTTAACCCTCTCTGCAAGCCCAGTGAAGTTTCTTATACCCTTATTCCTACCATGGCCTATTTTGAATTCTTACCTGTTAATAGAAACAATGGAGTGCCCAATTCTATTTCAATGCCCAAGTCACTTAATGAGAAAGATCAACAAGAATTGGTTGATCTTGTTGATGTTAAGGTTGGTCAAGAATATGAGCTTGTTGTCACCACTTATGCTGGTAATTATTTTTCACCTCTAAAAGTTATCAATTTTTTTTAGTTACTATTTAATGTTGTATAGTGACCCAGAAAGAATTCGGTTTTTACAGGACTTTATCGCTACAGAGTTGGTGATGTGCTAAGAGTGGCTGGATTCAAGAACAAAGCACCGCAATTCAACTTCATATGCAGAAAAAATGTGGTCTTGAGCATTGATTCAGATAAAACTGATGAAGTTGAGCTGCAGAATGCAGTCAAGAATGCTGTGAACCATTTGGTACCCTTTGATGCAACTTTAGCCGAGTACACTAGTTATGCAGATACCACTACTATTCCAGGCCACTATGTGTTATTTTGGGAACTTAACCTAAATGGGTCAACCCCAATTCCTCCCTCAATCTTTGAGGATTGTTGCTTAACAATTGAAGAATCACTTAATAGTGTATATCGCCAAGGGCGCGTCTCTGATAAGTCAATTGGGCCACTAGATATCAAGATATTGAAGCAGGTACTTTTGATAAGCTAATGGATTATGCCATAAGCTTAGGGGCATCAATAAACCAGTACAAGACACCAAGATGTGTGAAATTTGCACCAATTGTTGAGCTTTTGAACTCAAGGGTTGTGTCAAGTTATTTTAGTCCCAAGTGTCCAAAGTGGGTTCCAGGTCATAAGCAATGGACTAACAAGAATTGAAAAGATTTGAGTTCGTCAAGAGTCACATAGCAGTGTTTTTGTGGTCATCATTTTTAGGTTAACCCATGTTTCATTTTTTTTTTTAACTTTTTATTTTGTTAATTTTGAGCTTTCTCGAATCTCTTTTCTTTTTTCCTTTTTTTTTTTCCTCTGTTTAATAATACTTCGATACTGGAATTAGCAATGTACAAAAACAGCTCCCGTTTCAAGGAAAGCTTCTTCTTCTAGTATTTCTTCATGGTTTGTTTTTTTCAATGTTTTAAAGATCATTACATTTTATAGGAAATTGATTCTTAATTTCAGCCAGGTTTCCTGCCCACTTAAGTCTCATGGGACTACGAAGTAAAACGGCAACAAGAAAAGCCAACCACTTTGGACTCTTTTTTTTTTTTTTCTATTATTGTCTGCATAAAAGTATACCAACTTTTGCCTTAGTGATTTAGTCCAATGAATAACCATTTGGACTGTTCCTATAAACAGCATTTTTATAGTAGCCTTTTGCAGAGAGGCTCATTTAGCATTAGATCACTAATCGCCCTGCCCATTTATCCAAAATGCAAAGCACTCATTAGGTCATCTAATAATAATAATAATAATAATAATAATAATAATAATAATAATTATTATTATTATTATTATTATTATTATTATTATTATTATTATTATTATTTGAGGGCATGAAGATGATATTTGAGGTAACCTTTGTCAAATTCTAGCAAAAAATAAAAAATAAAAAAGACGTAAATAAAAACAGAGCAAGTGATTAGCAATTGGTTCTCAAAAGATTATTATGCTGAAGATTCAAGAATGAATTCATAAGTTTGGCATGAGTGTACATGCATATTATTGTTAGCTTTATTCAGCTCATGTTATTTAATGATGCCTAAAAGTAACAAGTACATTATTTCAATGCCTCCTTTTATATCCTCTTTGAAATTATCAAATTGAAATTTACTGGGACCAACTTCCCAATAATTCAATCATTCCCACGTCCTTGAATCGATATTCTCCTTATACTAGCAAATAGCTTTTATTTTCCCAGCGGTTTAATAAATTTAATCAAGAATTTTATAATAATAATAATAATAATAATAATAATAATAATAATAATAATAATAATAATAATAATAATAGGTGGGATTGGATTAATTTGGGTTGGGTCTTGACATATTGAATCACAAGAAATAGTCGAAATTTTTCGTCATAAATGTGTCAGATTGAGATGGTTAATTCATTATTAAATGGATGTATCATAAATATGTTAAATTTTACGATATTATTTAAAAAAATTAATTAGAATTAAAAATTATGCATATGTAATATATTAAAAAATATTTTTATATTTACATTATATAAAAAAAATCATAAAAAATTATAAGAAACAGGTCAAATTGGTTGGATCACTCCATAAACGGACCATTGACAAGTCAAATAGGGTAAAAAAATACAGATCATAGAAATCCAATTCTTAAATCGAAATAAAATTTAACAAATTCGATGATAACGAACGGACAATTTTAATTTAATAGTACATAATTTAAAGACTTGATAAGATCTCAAATTTGAATCCCATGATAACAACATAATAATTTTGAATGAGATGTTAATTAAGAAACGTGATGACAAATTGCATTTGCATGTAATGTTGGAATGATCCATTGACGTTACAATCCTATATTACCTATATATCCCATAATAATTTTATCCGTATACAAGTGTCTCATTTCAAAATTACAAGATCTGCCCTACCTCCTAAACTAGTATTTCAATATTTCAACCATTGGAATTGACATTAATAATGGAAAGGCTATCTCTCTATGATATATATGCACACTCAACACGTGCAATAACTTTTATAATTTAATATATTTTAGGTTGAGTATACATAGACACTTAAATTCATCCTAGCAATTTATTTAAATATTTAAAATTTAACAATAATTTAATAAATACATGTATTTGTCAATTTTATAAACAACAAAAATAAATTGACATTATATCTTACAAATTAGAGTGTGCAACACTTGACTATATTAATGTGAGATTACACGATATCAAAATCAATAATAAAATAAATAAATTTCATGTAAACAGATTTAAGATTTGTGAGTTTTAATTTTTTTTAATACAATATAAATTTGTGTTTATTAATTGCAACTATAAATGTTCAATAGAATGTTCTTAAGTCAAATTTATGTATATCTATATGTACTAATTTACTAAACCTATATTTTGAAAACTTGTATAGTTTGATCGACTCATGTACATATCATAAAAATAACGAAGAAAGCAAGTCATTCAAATCAAGTCTACACAAAGCCACAAACCAAATCTCCCTATTTGGCCATCTTCTTTTATCATGAGTCCATACCAATCATTCTTATTCTCCATTCTGGTAATGAGGTGTTGGTCTTGATTACACATAAAGGGAGTGAATTGGATATCTTAAAATTTTCTAGCTATGTTCTACAAGGTAGAACTAAAGCTTTCTGTTGGTATTTTTATTTCAAAAACAATTTGCTCTTGCAGAAATTATGATTAACAAGCAGAATTGATATTTTTGAAATATACTTGTAAAGCAAAAATTACAAGTTAGAAACCATAACTTAAAATAGATGTAGAAGCATGATAGATAGAGAAGAAAGGGAGTAGAACAATTAACACAACGATTTATAATGGTTCATCTTAATGCCTACATCCATTATTTCCAAGACACCATCTTAAGATTTTCTGTTCACTAATAACTTTTTTGATGGGGAAGAGTTAAAATCAATATACAAGCCGATATATATATATCTATCCATGACCTTTTTCTCAAGTAAAGATTGAAAACACTTAATATAATTTTTGTAAGGTTTTAGCCAACCCTTCTTACACCTTTTACAGAAGATTTCCTTACAAAAAAATATAACTCACAACTATAATCAATTTGAGGAGAATGATAATGCAAAGAGTGCAAAGATGTGGAAATTTGATTCAATAAAGTGTAATCTTGTATCTGAAACCATATAATGGATTTCCAACTTCTCAACCTTTCAAGAGTAAAAAGTAAGTCATATTTGTAGCAAAAATGCAATATGACCATTTGGATTAAAAAAAAAATAGCCGTTAAAAACAAGACAGACTACAGAAAAGAAAACTAGTCATTATTTTGTACTTTTGTGAAAATATTAGAAGTTTTGTAACAACAAATCAAACTGTTCTATTATCTCTTATATTGAAGAATTATATTAACTATTCTATTAGAATTTCTGATAACATTTATATTTCAAAGTTCTAATGACTGTTCTATTGCATTTTGCCACTTGTTCAATTTTGACTCAGACTTCAAAAAACTTTTGTTAACAGATATTTTTAGTGCATCATGTAAAGTTTATTTTATGCTTTTTAAGAGAATTGTGATGCCTAGGAGTGAATAAGAAGCTCTTCAAAATGATTTTACAAAATAGTACTCTAATATCTTGGAACTTATTCAATTCTTGAACTCTTTAGTTTTCATGCAATAAGCTTGCTTACTCTATTTAAATCTTGTACATTTAGTGGAGCTAATCTATAACATAAAAATTTAGAATAAAATTCTCACAAAATTTATTCAAGATTTGATTATCAACAAAATCGAGATGTAGCCTTAAGCCAACATTCTTCCTGTTTTGATAATGACAAAATCTTGATAAACTTAGTTAAAAACTTATCTTGATTCGTGTATGCACGCTTCCCTTAGCATATGCTGGGGAATATATACATGTATGATCCCTATAGATAACTGCAACATATAACTTAAACTATTTTAACTAATAAACTTTAACATTTCTATAAAAATATAACAAACCATAATAACAATAATAAATCATAGCAAATTTGTTCACAATATCCATTAAGGAAGAAACATACCACAAAAAATACCACACATTTTTTCTACCCTTTTTGTCATCAACAAAAGGGTAAGAAAACAACAAAAGCATCAAAACATCGAAGCTGTAAGATATTGTTCAAAATATCAAAAGTCTAAATGCACAATTTAGAAATACTTTTAAGAAGATAGAGTAGAAACGATAAGATTAGGATCGATGGGGATCTTGGCTGCAGGAAGAAGGTTGAATTGGAGTGGAAGTAGACGTGTTAGTATAAATCCTCTTAAGCTAGATAATAGCAATCTTTTGTTGCATTGTATCTATATCATCAAATCCTTTTGAAGCTATTTGAAATAAGTGGCCAGATTTCTATAATGTTTAGCTAGAGCAACCTCAATATCAGCATAATTTGTATGTTCAATAACATGTGCTTGTACTTTTTTTTAGCTATAAGATCTTGAATGAGGTTCACATGTTCATCAATTCCATGTTCTTATTCTAATGGTTTCTTTTCTGCCTACTCATTTCTAATATGTTTTATGCCTACTGGCTCCTTAAGTGGTAATAAAGCCAATTAATCACCATATATTGAATCTCATTAGTAGGAAGATGATCATCATCAAAGTCAAGTGTTTTTGTCTTGTCATCTTTAGAAACCTTATCATATTTTTCTTGTTCATCAAAATCTTTTGTAGCATCATCTTTTTTTTGTCATAACAAGATCAATAACCTTTGCTATCAAACTCAACACTCAACTCTTTCATTGTGATTTTTTCTTTTTGCTCTTCTGTTGCTAGTTGATTTGTTTCTTGTTGAACGATCTAAAACCTTTTTTTTTTCAGGCTGTTTTGATGACTTACTACTTTCTTGTTTGCTCTTTGTTCATCTAATGAAATAAAGTTTACTTCCTTTGTTCTGGGTTCCTCAATATCTATAACAAACTATTCTCTCTTTTCATCAGACTCATCAAATTCTTGGACTTCTCCATGTTCGTATCCATCATCATCATCAATTTCAACAAGATATTTATTGAATTCTTCTGCTTGATCCTTATCTATTTTTTTAACAACACCACCACTTTTTGTTCATTCATATTATTCTTCTACACTTTCTTCTTCAATTTTATAGAACTCAACTGAAATAGACTTATTTTTCCCTTGTAGTTATTATAGACACCGTGACTCGAGACAGCCTAGATCAAGGTTACCCAATGATGAGGAACCATTTATGCTTCTTATAGAAAGCATGAGTCTCGAATGAATCAAAGGGTTTAAGGATTCAGTGGGCTTAGAAGACTGTCCTACTTTGTTTTTGCTTTCGTTATTTTACCAACTTATGATTCTATGAGTTTAAAATCTTTTATCTTTGCTAGGGCTTTGGTTCTAGCTTTAGAATCCTCATAAAACTTCTTAGGAATGCAACATTAATTGCTACACATTTTCCTCTTTAAGATTAATCTTCTATAGTTAAAATTATTTCGTCAAGACTAAGGCATAGGGCAACCTAAACTTTTTTTTGTTATCACATATATTTTTGAACAACAGATGAGGCATGTTCACTAGTTTTTTATAGAGGAAATGCCAATCATCATAAATGGACAAAAATGTCACGCTATTTGTTTTAGGAATTATATAATCATAAATATACTTGTAAAAAGCCTTAAACTTAACATCCATTAAATTTGGTAGGAGAGAGGGATCAAGATTATCAAATCAAGTGGTCATTTTAGAAAATTCTTCCTATTAAAATCTTTAATCACTTAAGTACCATCATTTTTATCTATTTTAGTACCGATATAAGGAACTTTAAATACCTTAGAAAGAAAATCCACTATGATTTCTTGTTCCTAGCTTATAATGGTGATAGAAAAGCTTTTCCTTGTGATGTTATCCAAGGACTAATAAAATTTATCGAACCAAATCTAGGTATAAATATGAGCTCGTGTACATAAGAAATAGTCTCCACCCTTGCTTTTCCATCTAGTCACTCAAAACTAGAGCATATTCAACCATGGCAGCCCAATCGATGGTATCAGGAGGAATCATAACCAGTTTGGATGCTTTCTCCTTTAATTGCTTAAATTCACTTTTTATTTCATCCTAAAAACTCTCAAGTTTAATTCTTAATTCCATTTAAAAATTTTTAATTTTTCTCTTTTATCATTTTTAAATGCACAACTAAAATTTCATTGTATATAATAATTATGTATAAGTATATTATTAATTTACATACCTATATAGGCATTGGTGCCAAAAATAGAAAAGTGGTACATTATTAATGACATTAAAAGTAAATAAAATTAAATTGCTAAGATAATTAAGTGATAAATTGCTCAGTTACATACTTACATAGGTATTGGTGCTAAAAATACAGTGGTACATACCTATATAGGCATTGGTGCCAAAAATAGAAAAGTGGTACATTATTAATGACATTAAAAGTAAATAAAATTAAATTGCTAAGATAATTAAGTGATAAATTGCTCAGTTACATACTTACATAGGTATTGGTGCTAAAAATACAGTGGTAGTTAAATGACATTAAAAGTAAATAAAATGAAATTGTTAAGATAATTATATATGCAGATAGGCATTGTGCCAAAAATAAATGAGTACAGTGATATAAAAAGTAAATGAGATTATATTGCTAAAGTAATTAGGTGAAAATTTATTTAGGTACATATCTATATAGATATTAGTGAAAAAAATAGTGGAGTAGTTGAGTGACATTATTAAAAAGTAAATTAAATTAAAGATAAATTATTTAGTTACATATTCATATAGGCATTGGTTCTAACAATAGAATATTGTTAGTTGCATGAAATTAAATGTAAATTGAAATAAAATTGCTAAGATAATTAGGTAATAAATTGCTTAATTAGATGATTAATGGATGTATTGTAATATTTTTTTATATATAATTAAATATAATATTTTGTTTAACCATCAATTATGACTAATCAATACTTAGTTAACTATCTATTAAATAATTTTTAAGATATAATAAATATTATAATAATTAAAATATCATTTTAATTTATTAATTAATTATTATTTTAATTTCATGCATTAAATATAGATAGTTATAGACTTCAATTTATATGATAAATATAGAAATGAAATTATAAATAACATTTATCCAAAAATTATTAATATTATATATAGTAATTAATAAACATTTGTTCTTTCGGTCCAATTCGGTTCCAAAATAGTTTGTTACAATTTAATATAGTTCTCAGTCTAGTCTAAAAAAATCTACATCTGTTCCAAATAAATTTAACAATAAAATCCAATTTGGTTCTAGTAAAAATGTAAACGATGCAATTATGTCCTAAATCTTTTTCTTTGGTATTTTAATTAGGTTCAGAAAGATTCAAACCCATATATACCCTTATCAATATCAAAAATAATTTAATCTGGTTGTTAAATTCCAACTTTCAATAACATTTAATTAAATGACTTTGTTGGTTCATAAATCAAAAGCACTTTTGCTTTCAGCTTCTTTTGCCAGCTTCAAAGATATTTTTTTTGGAATAAAATGATTTTGCTTAAATTGTTTCTATTTATAAAGTATAAAGTGAGAATTCCAGCAAGAAGCAAAAAGGAATATTATAGATTTCCACTAGTGCAAAAAAATCGAAGTAGAGAAGTAAAACGGAATAAAAGCCCTACCAAATAAAGTATTCTAAAATTAATGAACCCCTGCTTCAACAAATTATACATGTAGAGTGTAATACCACCATATAAAATAAGTTCAACTATCCAGAAATGACACAGCCAACTTCAGAAGTTTCAACAGATGCACAAATCATGACATTTTTTCAAAATTCCTTGTTTCTTTATGTTCTTGATATTTAGATAAATCTACTTAATTTCATTTAGGATATTACTTTTAAATGCCATAAAATTTGATTTTTTTATGGAATGTTTGCACACACACATACACAAAATAAAGGCTTATAAATTCCAAAGATCTAATCAGCTTATGGATATCCTCTTCCAATTATCTCAAACATATATTATTTTAGCTAAATCAAAGGCATCGAAAATATAATTGCATTTTCTTATATGATCTCAGTCTTATCAAAATATTTAGAATCATCAATCATATACCCTTTGTGAATATTGGCAAGAATAGTAAGGGAAACTAGCATTTTCAAACGGAAACTTAAAAATAAAAGTTGATCACTACCATTCCAGCCATTAAAGAAAGCCCATGACATATCTCCAACACATGCTTCCTAACCTCCAATATCCCTCTCATTGGATTGCCACTAGAAAATTCAAAATTGAATATAAATAATGTAAAAATTAATTTTGTAAATAGTTACCATAGGTATTGTAAGTTTCAATATCTTTACATTGTGTGAGTAGCTAATTAAATACTTTCCATTATGCTACTATGGATTTTTTTTTGTAGAAAATCCAAATAAGAACTTATCAACAAATATGAGGAAACCAAACCCAAAGTCAATATTTACATACAAGCCAAGATAGTAGTCAGTAAGTTTGATAAACAAGAAATGGGTAACAATTAACACTTAAAAAAAGTCCCATTTCCCTTTATGGACCACCTTGGGCTCAATATCTATAGCCTTCTACTATCACAGGTACCACTTTTAGTTCTGCATATAACACATAAGTAAAACATAAACAATTTCAAACCATTTTTTGTCCAAGTAACCAATAACAAAATAAATTGAAAAATAAAAAAGACAAATAGAGAAGTGGAAGTTGAACCTAATTAAGGACCATTCGACTTTATGGAATTCTAACAAATAAACTAACTTGTCTTCAAGGCCTGTGTAGATCTTAGTAAATCTTGCATTAGATCGCTATAAAACTTAAAATAACAAAAAAAAAATTAGAGTAAGGTTTTTGTATTTATGCATTCCCAATACAATAAGAAAAGATTGAAGAGCTTTAATTACTTGGTAACAACAACAAAATAGATAAAAGTAAAGATAATAAGTATCGCTAACGAGAAATGAAGAATTTAAAGCTTGATCAAGAAATAAATGAACATGGAAAAAGAACCAAAAAAGAAAGTCAAATGGATCTATAAAGAGTTAGATGTAAACATAGAATTCTCTCTAAATAAAAATTGAAATTACAAGTGAAGAAACTCATGAGGTGCCCTAGCTATAGATATCAATGGAGACGGAGATGTGTTTAGTGCCAGATTTAAGCTTGTTGAGAGTGGCCTTTTGTGAGCCACAAGAAATGGGACATCAATGCTAGCGAGTGATGATGAACTGATGGAAAAAGCCATCAGCAAAGAAATTAATAGCTTAATTATTGGGTTCGCCATTGGTGATAATAGTGGAGGAGAAGGACATTGATTGAAGAATGAAAGCCGGGAAGGACAATGGTGGAGTGAATGAGAATGAGAGAGAGGAGCGGCTGTAAGCAAGAAGAGAAGAAAATGGCAGAGTGGAGTGGAGAAGAAAACTAAAGTTAGGGTTTTGCTTGCCCTATTTATATACAATGGCATATATGTAAATAATTAGAAAACTAGGAATATATTTGGTATTATACTTCAAGTTAGGGATCCTTGCGTATCCTAAAATCAAAATTGGGGATTTTTTTTATCCCAATCCCTATCCTTAATGGAGAAAAATTTGAGGATTCCCCGTCTCGTTTAGGTCAGGTTTCCGCCGGGGTATGGTATTCTCCATCCCGTGATCATCCCTAGTCTAAAAATCGCTTGCTAATTTTCTCCATCTATTTCCATTGTTTCATGCCTCTCACTACAATGCTCTTTCCAATTTTCTCAATTTTACTATTACCATACGTGTTATGTTACATTTTTTATTCATGTCATAGTCTATTTATGCACCCATTATGATAACATCGAGTTATTTGCATATACATAACATCATATTAAGTACTACCTTTAATATGTACTCTTGTACATTACAAAATTTATAAATGTTATGTTATTTTCACATTTCATTGTCATGTAGTGCAAAACATTATTTACAATAATAAAAGCAAAATATAGCAACTTCATACTTTGACTCTTCTTAATTCTAGTGTTGGCCTTATTGTTGTAGATCTTGTCCTTGTGGGAGAGTCCTAGCTTCAACACCTACACGGATGAACACCTATACTAGGCTATACAACTTAGTGGGGAACAATTAATATAACGTATGAACAACCACTCATAGTGGTCATTCCCAGGCACACAAACATGCCTCAATAACTAAGTTTAATTCTTTTGCTTCATTTTTCTTAGTCTACACCATCTTTAACCAATCTCAAATGTCATTGTTTTCTTTCTACACTTGATATCTACTCTTTAGTCTTGATATAATGCATTGGAATTTGATGACCTTGAGTTAAATTTGACTTGTTTCTCTTGGGATGATTTTTTGACCTTTAACTTTTAGACACTTACTTTTGCTACTTTGAATTGTGTAGTGGCCCCTAAGAGAACAAGGAATGTTGGTGCTTTTAGTTCTTTTGGATTAAACATTCCACCTTACATGAATGAGGAACATGTTAAATTATATGAGTATTTTGGGATGGCCACCTATGTCAAGCTCGTGTATTTGAATAGACTCTTTCTTGATACTATTGCTGGCAATCTTTAGCTGAAATTATTTCACTGGTTTAAAACATTGGGTGGGGCGCATTTATTAAGAAGATGCCTAAGTTGCATCCTTTACTTGCAAGAGATTTTCTCATGTCTTTTAGTTGCCATTTTAAGGACAAAGATGACTGTGGCATGATATATTTTAAATTTGGTCGAAAACCTTACATAAAGTCTTTTACAGAATTTCCACAGCATTTAGGATTCCTGTTGGATGGAGTAAATGATTTGCCTAATTTAAATCCTAGTGAGCACTGTGAACAAATTTGAGATCTCATAAATCCAAGTATGTACAACTCAAGCCAGACTAAGGCTTACTCCTCGTGAGATTATACATTACGGGTTTTACACCGATTCTTATCAATCACCTTTTATAATTGTCTTGGTAGTCCAAGTGCAGTGAATGCAGGTGAGTTGCTTATATTGAGATGTATGGTTGAAGGCATTCGACTAAATGGTGCATATCTATTTTGGTGAAAGATAGAGGACCTACAAAGAAAGCCTAATTCTATCAAGGTAATATCTTTAGGTTGGATTGCCGTGATCATGGGAAAAGTGGTGAAACATTTAGATATGGGGGACTCTCTTGGTGAGCCATAGTACATAGATTTTATGATGTTGAAGAACATAAAGGTGTTATCAGGTAAGTCGTGCTGCCATTAGACGGCTAGAGAGGAATATTTGCATTTAATTACCGTTGGTTGCACCGAGCAACAAAGAGAAGAAGATGAAGAGGCAAATGAGCAACAAGAGGTGCCCACAGCTGAAGAATCCCCTTGCCCACAAATGGTAACCTTCATAAACCAAGTGAATGCTAGGTTAGATGTGTAAGCTGAGCAAATAGATAAATTACAAAAAAGCTTTGAGCATTTCACCACACACTTTTGGGAGCAATTTCCACCGGCAGCACCACCACAGTGATCCGAGCTCAATTTTGCTAAGGACAACAGGGCTTTTTAGAGGGGGGGAGGTAAAGCTTATCTAAGCTTAATTTTGCTTAGGAGATTTAAGAAGTAAAAAATCTCAATTCTCCCCTTTTATTCATGAAAGTTTTTGTTTTTATTTTCTGTTTTCTATTTTTGTTTATTTAGTTATCTTTTCTTACTTTTTAGTTGTGTTGCTTTGATTGTAACTTTAATAGTAGTGAGTTTGTATTATGTTTGTAGTAGTAATATTAATGTTTTTATTTTGTTAGTCTTATGGTGGTTTTAAGTTGCTTTTTGTTTTTATCTATACTGATGATATAATTTAGTTCAAGTATCATTTAGTTTGCATTGAGATTAGTTTGCCCTAGTTTATTCCCAAAAATCAAACTAGTTAAACTTTAACTTAGAATGTGTAATGATCAAAATCTCTATTTAGCATTAAGACAGGCATGTTACTTGATGGAATCCTAGCTAGTTTAGCATTCAACTTGAACTATATTTGTTAGTTTTCACATTTTGAACACTAAGACCGGTTTTGAAAGAAGAAAAAACCGGTGTATGAAAGTAGTTGAGCAAGGAATTTTAGGATGCTAGAACCTTCCTCATCATCCTTCGAAGCATAAAAACAACTCAAACAATTTAAAAAGCGATCTAGGTAAATTTTTCTTGTTGAGCCATATTAAGACTATTTACCTACCCTTTATGTATATTTTTCCCTTGTTTATCCCTTTTAAGCTTTATGAGGCATGCATTAAATTTGTTTTTATTGTTACACTCATCTGTTTACCATATAGCTTTAAAAGCCTTTATCTCCCCTTCTAAGAATTGGCCACTTTAGGATTAGGAATGATTGTTTTTCATGGATACTCAAAAGAGTGTAGTTTTTAAAGGGATTTTGATTGGGGATGATCTTAAAGGATGTTTTAAAAGTTGGGAATGAAATAGAAATTATGAAATTGTGAATTCCCTTTCTGTTTACATAATAGTAAAAATGAAGCTAGTAGAAGTTTGTTATTTCTTCAAGAAAAAAGAAAGAAAAAGAAAAGAGAAAAAGTTAAATGAATAAGCTAGCAAGTTATAGCAAATTTTTAAGTGTGGGGTATTTGTAATAAGAGAGAGAAAAAGGTTATAAATTCCCAATCTTGGTTGAGTTTGTGGAAAATAAGAGGAAATCTTAAGTAATCTTTCTCTTCATTGCTTTGAAGTTTTGCATTCCTGTGTAATTTAAAGTTGATAAGTTGGGTAGCACTAGTGTGGGTGGAAGTTGGTGTTTTCAAGTGTAGGGTGGCTATTCTTATCTTTGTTTACGTTTAACCATTCTTTTATTAGCCTTTGCCATGACCACATTACAACCTTAATGAAGTCCTAGTTATTCTTTGTTTGCTTTTGAGTTATTTAGTGGAGAGATGACGTTCGGGTTTCGGTGCTAAAGGAGAGGCTTATGGTGTTTTTAGAGTTTCAAGTGTGAAACCGGTTATACATTTAGGTGTACATTAATTCTAAAGCTTGACTATGAAATTGCATTAGTGTTTTGATTTTGAAAAAAGCTTAAAATGTTTTGGTCTTGTACACACATATGGAAACTAGCTCATATTTTCTCGATTGAATTTGATCTAGTTGGAATTTTGTTAAGTGCTCTTGTTAATTGTTAAGCATGATTTTAAAGTGCATGATTCTTGGCTGAAGTTTGATTATTTTAAGGAGTTAGTTTGTTCAATTTTGCTTGAGGGTGAGCAAAGACTAAGTGTGGGGTATTTGATAGCTTTGAATTATGATCTATATTATTAGTGTATTTTTAGGTGTTTAGGTTGATGTTTTAGTATTAATTTTGTTAATTTTGTGTTTAGTTTCATAAGTGTCTGATTTTTGTGGGCTTAATCTCATTTTGGTGTTTTAGAGGTGCTTAATTAAAGAAAGAAGAAAGTTCTTTGGCGAAGGAGAGAATTAGCTCAACCAAGGGATTTTTAAGAAGAAAGATCACGTATAGTCCAGTAACATATTCCTCGGTGGAGGAGAAATTCTCCTCTACCAAGGAGAACATAAAGAGAAAGGTGAATATAAGTTTATCCTGGTGGAGGAGAATTATCCCTCTACTGAGGCAAGACAAAAGTGGGTAGAGGAGCAATTCACGTTGGTGAAGGGGATTTTTCCCTTTACTGAGGCAAGTATTCCAACTATGATTAAACTCTAATTTTTTCTTGATTAGGAAGTTAATTGGTAGTTGGGTTCTTTACACCATGGTTTATAAGCAAGATAAACACTAGAATTAAAGTGGAGATGAAATTTTCTTAAGTTTTGAGACCTAGTTTGAGATAGTCAATTATGTAGTAGAATTTAGACCTAGTTTTCTTTTCCTCTTAGTTTTCAATTCTCTTAGAGATTCAAGCTTTCCATTGCTATTCTATGAAGACATCAAGAGCAAGTTTGAAGCTTTATGAGTATAGTATTTGTTTATTTTAATTTTTCATTCATTTTAATCATGAACGGTGAGTAATTCTTCACTTTTGCAAATTTGAACCCTCAGACTTTTATTGTAATGAATCTAATTTGAGCTTAATTTTAATGCAAGTGTGTTATTTCTTAATTCTTGGACTGAATCTTATCTTCGGTTATGGTTAAATTGATACTTGATCTATTAAATATGTTAGCTTATTTTACTTGTGTCAATGAATGGCTGTGTTCTGAGAATTGAGGTAGTGATTTGTTGTTCATGAGTTGATTTAAATTTAAGAATTTTGATTAAGAATAGCTTAGAGTTAGATTTCTTGCAAGAAGATCCAACAAAGGTTTAGGAGTTTAAATCTAGATTTGCATGATAGGTATTGAATTGTTTATAATTTGAGAGTTTAATATTCTAGAATGATATTCTGAATAAGATATATGTTTTATTTTATTGGATTTCCATAACAACTTGTCTTACTTTTTGATTTGAGTCATTATTAGTAAAAGGTAAGGAAACTAGTCCCTTAATAGAAGTGTTTTAGCTATAGTTGTTATTCATTACTTAAGTTTTTCTCTGTATTTAATTTATTATAGTTTAGTCTTAGTTCTTGATTTGCTTAGTTGTTAATTTAGCTTAGAACTCCTTTCAAATCAAAACTTGTGATTATCTCAGATTTATTCCTCTTAATTATAGATATTCTATTTAGCAATCTCTGTTCCCTTAGGTTCGATATTTTTGGGGCCTTAAATATATTCTCCTATATTACTCAGTCGATCTAGTACATTTGGTAGACATCAGTCAAATATCAATACTATATTTGCAAAGTAAGCTTAGTAATACATACTACCTTATTTCTTAGCATTTACTTTATCTTTGAAATTAGTTTTTGTTAATGCCTGCCTATGTTTTATGGGTGTGCATAACAGGAGTTGTAGATACCCATAAGTATCAATCATGTGAATACTCATAAGTATTAGAAATGTGGATTCCTGAAGGTATCAAACTTGTGGACCCAATGAGGGGTCAAAATTGTGGTCCAAAATGAGGACAAACTATGGACCTAAATGGGGTCAAACTATGGTAGCTATAATTGTACCCTATATGCATGTCTATCTATCCACAACCAAGTTATATATGCAGGCATTGTATCATCTTTTCCATTATCTCATTCATCACATTAAACCCATTTCAATGTACATTATGTATATGTAAATATCCACAAGTGTTTATAAGAGTGGAACATCGAACATTAATATGTGTTCTTATGAGTATGAATATAATACACATATGCATCACTTAATTGAAATATCTTTAATATATATATAATATATATATATTATATATATATATATATATATAGGGATCCAATCAAGGTGTATATCAATTATCAATCATATATTCACCTAAGCTCCATTACATTATTAGAATTTTATAATGATATAGTCTATCTGTAGGTTCTTTTATCATAATTCATGTTTAGAATGCATTTGGTCACTTTGGAATATAAGGTAGTGTTTAAAAAGTAAGAAAAAAAGGTTTAGGTCTATGCCGAGTTGGCACGGGTGGTGCTAACTCGTTACAGAGCCCAAAGGTGTCGACTCATGATATGATAGCTTCCTTAATTCATTTTATTTTGCATTTTTGACTTGTTTCTAGCCAGATTCAGGCTAAATGGTCTTTTGGAGCTTGTTTCCCTATGTATCTAGTGTCAAAATCATTCCATTTAAGCTTTTAAATCTCAAGATATTCATAAAACATTGCAAACTAATCCTAATGATAGGGTAGCAAACAACATCACAATTTAGGCTATATTTTTACAATCTTAGGCATATAATTAATCTTTAACTTCTTCACATGAAATTTAGGTTTATGAGTCTAGTTTCCATACCAATAAGAATTACTCAATTTTCGATTCTAAAACTCAAGTTATAGATAAAATAGTCCTGTTTGGTCAAATGAACCCTAAGATAGATTTTTGTTATCCTAAGAACAACTTCCATTTTTTGGATCTTAGGCATCATTAAGCATACTTTCCATGATAATACCTCATTTTAAAATCTAATATTCCATTCAACATCTTACATACACAAAGCATACACATGCAAAATGATGAGAAGTTCCCATATCTCTTTGGTAAGCAAAAACACCTTTTTCACTCCTTCTCCCCTTCTCTTTCCTTATCCTTGCTTGCTTCTCCTTCTATATAGAACGAATTACAGATATAAACATTTATCTATCCCTTTAATTTAATGTCTAATTATCTATCCTATGTATCAAGAGAAGACAAGAAGAAGAGGTTATTACCTTAAGATTGACTAACCACTAAATTCTTTCTCCCCACTAATGCTATGCTTGGAATTGGGGGTTATTTAGGGAGAAGTGGTACCCTTTTTTCTTTAGAGTAGCCAACCATCCTTCCCCTTAAATTTATGTGTTTTCTTTTTTTCTCAAGAGAAGTCTAGAGAGGCTAGATGTCAACATATCATTGGTCCACTTAGTTGGCCCTAGTTAAATTACACTTAGCCCCTTACTTCTCTTCAAATTCTCATTCTTAACCCAAAAATTTTACTCTTTTATTTTAATTGAGCCCTTATACTATGTTTTCTTTCAATTATGCATATGTATGACTTAATGTGAATTGACCATTTTTCTCTTTCTTTTAAAACAATTACCTCTAGGTCCCCAACCTACAATACATTGACTAACCAAACCTATATCAATCATATTACCAATTAAACTCACATACTTTCTCCTAGTGCATAAGTAGGTGCCTCACATTTCTCTCCCCCTTAAAAGAATATTGTCTTTAAAATTCATACTTGATTTAAACAATTGTAGATACTGTGTTCTCATGACTGATTTAGGTTCCCAAGTGGCTTTTTCCATGCCATTATGTTGCCATAACACCTTATCCCAACTTCCTGGATAGTTTTGGATACATCCTTTAAACATATCCTCTTGTACTTGTATAACCCTGTTAGATTACCCATTTATTTGTGGGTGAAATGCTATACTGTAATGGTGTTTTATACCTAAAGCTTCATGTAAACTCTTTTAAAATCTAAATGTGAACCTCGGATCTCGATTAGAAATTACCGACACTGGTATTCCATGCAATCAAACAATTTCATTTACATATAATTCAGCTAACTTATCCATCGAGTAATCTGGTCGAACTGGTATGAAATGGGCTATCTTAGCCAATATATTCAAAATCACCCACACAGCATCATGGTTCTTTTGGGTGAAGGGTAAGCTTGTAACAAAATTCATAGTGATGTTATCCTATTTTCACTATGGAATTGGGATAGGATTCAACAATCATGAACGAAATTAGTGCTCAACTTTTACTTGTTGACAAGTCAAGTATTTAGAAACATATTCCACCACATCCCTTTTCATTTCAGGTCACTAATAAAACTATTTCAAGTTTTGGTAAATCTTGTTTCCACCAGGATGCATGGTAAAAATTATGTTATGTGTTTCACACAATAAGAGTTTCTTCAACTCTTTATCATTTGGCACACATAAGTATTCTGATAGTACACACTTCCATCTTCTCCTATTGAATACTTTGATTGGATTCCTTCATGCGCAGATTGAGCTATTTGCTATAATTTTTCCTCACGTTTTTGAGCATCAATTATCACTTGCCTCATATTGGGGCGCGCTTTTAATTGAGCTATTAATGCTCCATCCAAAATAAATCTCCATCTACATTGCTATAACAGTAAGGTTGCCACTATTTTTTGACTCAAAGCATCCGCTATCACATTAGCCTTACTTAAGTGATAGTTAACTATACAATCATAGTCTTTGAATAGCTCCAACTACCTATATTATCTCAGGTTAAGGTCTTTCTATGTAAGAAGATATTTGAGACTTTTGTGGTATGTATACACCCTACATCTTTCTCCATATAAGTAGTGTCACCATATTTTCAAAGCAAACACTACTGCCTCTAATTCTAGGTCATGTGTAAGGTAGTTTTTCTCATAAGGCTTTAATTATCTTGATGTATATGCCACCACCTTACCATCTTGTGTCAATACATAGTCCAATCCATTTCTAGAGGCATCACTAGAATATTCTTTATCCAGAGTTGGTTGTTTTAATACTAGAGTTTTTGCTAACATCTTCTTTAACCTCTCAAAACTTTCTTGGCATCTATTTGTCCATTCAAATTTGGCACCTTTCTAAAGTAATCTAGTAAGCGGAGAAGGAAAAAAAACTGAAAATCCCTATACAAAGCAATGGTAATACCCAGCTAAGCCCAAGAAATTCCTTACTTCCTACACATTTTGAGGCGGCTTCTAATTAATGATAGCCTTAATTTTATTAGGGTCCACTCTAATGCTTTTTGATGATACAATATGCATAAAGAAGGAAACTTCCTTGAGCCAAAAGTCCCATTTACTCAATTTAGCATATGGTTGCTTCTCCCGTAGTGTCTACAACACAATTCTTAAATGCTCTGCATGTTTTGCTCATTGTGAGAATAAACTAGTATATAATCAATGAACACTAAAACAAACTGATCTAAATAGGGTTTAAACACCCTATTCATTAAGTACATGAAAACTGATGGTGCATTGGTTAACCCAAAAGGCATGACCAAGAATTCATAATGGCTATACCGGATTCTAAAAGCAGTTTTTGGGATGTCCTCATCCTTCACTTGGAGTTGATAATATCCCGATCATAGATCAATCTTTGAGAACACATTGGCACCTTTCAGTTGGTTAAACAAATCATTTATTTGGGGCAATGGATACTTATTTTTCACTATTACCTTATTAAGTTGCTTGTAATCTATACACATCCTTAATGTGCCATCCTTATTTTTGACAAATAACATTGGTGTACCCCATGGTGATACACTAGGTCTAATAAAGCCTTTATCTAGTAGCTCTTGTAATTAAACCTTTAATTCTTTTAGTTTAGGTGGTGCTATTCTATAAGGTGCCCTAGAGATGGGAGTTGTATCGGGTAAGGTCTTTATGGACAAATCCACTTCTCTTTCAGGTGGAAGGCTAGGCAACTCTTCAGGGAACACATCAGGAAATTCATTAACTACCAGTATATCCTGAAGTTTTTCTTTCTCCATTTTAGAATTAAGCACCTAAACCAAGAATGCTTCACACCCCTTCCTAAGAAAATGTCTTGCTTGCATAGCTAATATTACATTGGTAAGGGGTTTAGATCTCATACCTTGTACTATTATTTCTTTACCATTAGCATATTTAAGCATCACTATCTTTGCCCTACAATTTACTACTGCTTGATGCTTTGTTTACCAATCCATACCCAATATCACATAAAATTCATGGAATGGCAACTTAAGCAAATTAGTCGAAAATTCTTTCCCTTATATCATGATATGGAAATTCTTACACACTTTATTCATACAAACACTATGGCCCAAGGGACAAGTAACACATATATCAAAATCTAGCCAATCTACAGATAATGAATTTCTACCCATATTCCCAGTGAAAATATAAGAATGAGTAGAACCTGAATCAATCAATACATGCACATCGATGTTAAAGAGAGAGAAAATACCACTATCACTTCTGAGGCATCCACATCTTCACGAGCTTTCATTGCATATGCTTCAATAGGAGTCACAAAAGCCATGGGTCGATCAACTATCTCAGATGCATTTCTAGATTAAGTTCTAATTTGACTTGTTCCACCTCGACCTCTTCTATATCCTCTACTTGCTAAGGCTACATTAGAAGCTCCCTTACTACTTTGCTGTGTAGATCCTTATTCTTGTTTCAATGGACAATTGGCCATAAAATGATTAGTGCTGCCACATCTAAAGTAGGCACCTGTCAGCATCCTATATGTGCCCTAATATCTCCTACAACAATAAGTACACTCAGGTGGTTGTCCTCCACCCTGTCCTGTTAATGTCCCTCTACTAGATCTAGATGCTGTAAATGATCCATGTTGTCCTCCCTTTGTCACAAAATTGTTAGCAGATTTAGCTGGTTGATTTCCCTGTGCAATCGGTCTCTTTCCTATTGAGGAACCTCCTCTAGCAAAACTTCTCTTATGCTCTTTTTCCATTTTATCTAGTTCATTCTTTTCTACTTAAATAGCTACTTGCACCAATTGATAAAAGTTCACGAGTTACAATGATGTAGGTCCTATTAACCGCTCTTTAATTTGATCATTTAAACCATCCTTAAGCTGTCGGCATCTAAAAGCTTCAATTAGCATCGATTCTAGGACATATTTACTCAAGATGCTAAACTCTTTTTCATACACAGTAATGGTCATGCCACTTTGTTTGAGATTCAAAAACTGCCTCAACATTGCCTCTTTATAAGCTTTGATAACATACTTCTTTTTAAACTCCTCTTCAAGAATTTCCAGGTGAGTGGACTAGGAAATTAAAGATGCTTAAACACCAACTTCCACCAATTGTATACCGCCCCTTGGAGTAAGGACACGACATAAGTCACATTATGATTAGCTAGACATTGAATTTCATTGAACACTCATCTAATCTTCTCTAGCCAAAATTTTGCTTTTTCAGACTCTTTCAAAATGGTACCTAAAAACTCTTTTGCACCATGCTTTCTAATTTTGGTAATCAGAGCTTTAGGTGCTGTCATTCTTTGTAAAATTTGAGCCATGTCCTATGAAATCTTCAACAATACTTCCCCAGGAACAACAATGGGCATATTATCCTTGGTAGAAGCAAAAGATTTTTAGTTAGAGGGGTTTGACCGCACGAGCAAATAAATTTCAGTTGTTTCCTTTATCGCTTCCCTAGATCCCTCCATCTTTTACTATTTATAAGGAAATAGGGACATCAACATTGGGCTAACACAAATAATATTCTATGCATGCATGTCCTTAAACTCCTATTAGCCAGAACCGACTAAACCATGCCTTAGTACCAAAAAAATGTAATTATGATTCTAATTTTCTTGATTTTACTATTAACATACGCAGTATGTTACATATATTATTCATGTCATAGTCTATTTATACACATATCACGATAAAATTGGGTCATTTGCTTATACACAACATTATATTTAGTACTACCTTTAATATGTACTCTTGCACATTACAAAATTTATAAATGTTCTATTATCTTCACATTTCATTATCATTTAGTACAAAACATTATTTACAATAATCAAAGCAAAAGACAATAGCTTCATACTTTAACTCTTCTTAATTATGGTGTTGGTCTTATTGCTGTAGATCTTGTCCCTATAGGAGAGTCCTAGTGTGAACACCTATATGGATGAACACCTGTGCTAAGCTATATAGCTTAGTAAGGAACAATTAATATAATGTGTGAACAACCACTCATAGTGGTCATTCCAAGGCAAACAAACATGCACATAATACATAATAACAATTCCACCATAACAAGGAAGAATTATATCAATACAATATTCACAAAGTAAGCTCATTCATACATAGTACCTTATTTCTTAGCATTTACTTCATCTTTGAAGTCATTTTTTGTTAATACTTACCTATGTTTTGTGGGCGTCGATAATAGGAGCTGTGGATACCTGTAGGTATCAATTATAAGAATACCCATAGGTATTAGTCATATGGATTCCTAGAGGTATCAAAATTGTGGACCTAATGAAGGGTCAAAATAGTGGTCCCAAATGGGGTTAAACTATGGTAGCTGCAACTATACCTTATAGGCATGCCTATCTACCCACAACCAAGTTCTATATGTAGGCATTGCATCATTTTTTCCATTATCTCATTAAACATGTTTAACTTGTTTTAATGTACATTATGTATATCCACAAGTGTTTATAAGAGTGGAGCATTGAACATTAATGTGTGTTCTTATGAGTATGACCATATAAATAGATGTGCATCACTTAATTAAAACATCTTTAATATATATATTGTTAGTGTAAGCCCTAGCCCCAATGTATTATAATAAAACACTTTAATTAATAAAATGAGGCATTTGTTTTATCCATTGTATATTGATAGAACTATCCAAGAATGTTGTTTCGGTTTAAGTTATCATGTGTGAGGCACATGGTTGTAAGACCTTGAAATAAATGAGACATCATTCTAAATATCCCTAGTCAGTCATTGTTATGGGAATAACAATGAATTAAGACTAGTATGCTCTCTCTAATATTATGAGTTCTGAGGACAAGAGTTTCAATCAGAGATCATAAATACATGTTAAAGAACATGGTATCTGGATTCGATCCGCTCATGAGAACACTACATGGTACAAGTCATAAGTGTTTCTCATATGCAAGTTTTGTATCGGAGTTCTTAGACCTAAAATCTCTATGAAACTCTTTATGAATTAATGTGTGCTTTGACATACACCTAACATGCTCGTAACAGAGTGACAAGTACGGGTATGATTGGGCATGCATTGATTTATGTTAGAGAGCATGAGAGAAGTGAAGGGATTACCCCTCTCGATAAGAGAGAAAATATCACCGGCCACTTGATCAGTGAACTGAGAAGTGTATGGTCATACCGAGATGAAATAATGAGTAATCATTATTTATCTGAGAGTTCAGTGTCACTGGAATATCAAGAAAAGAATTAAAATATATAAGGATGACTAGTTCCATGCCTTATATTAATTCTGATATTTATGGGTAAGGGACTATGAAAAATTGCATTAGGTCACTAAATGCCATATGCATTTTCGTTTAATTTGGAATGCTATAATATCTTGCTAGAGAATATATATAGACTTTGAATTAATTAGTTCATTGCCAATATTAAATGGACCTATAGGATCGCACACAAAGCATTGGGATTAAAATATTTAAATAAAGTATTAGACATTAATTTGGGCTTTTAATTAAAGTCAAATTAATGTATGTAATGGGCATCATAAATGCTATTGGACCTTGGCCCATGAGAGAGAAAAATTCATCCTACAAGGTTTAATTTCAATTAATTAATTATCTTGTATTAATTAAGTTAATTGAGTATTAAAGCCTAAAAGAATTTAAATTAAATTAAATCATTTAATTAATATAAGGAGTGACCGAAATTCCAAGATGAAAATCAAGGAATTTCGGCACATGCTCATTATCTTTATTAAGTGATTTTATTTAATTAAATGTCTTGTGTTTTATTTCAAATTTGAATTTTAAATTCAAAGGAGTTTAAATCAATATATATTACTTATTTTAGGAAGTGATTGAGATTGAATTAATTATCTTGAGATAGTAAATTTCAAAGAAACACTTGCCAAAAGATAAGGATATATATAAAAGAAATAAAACCCTAAGGAGACCTAAGAGAAAAAAACGTGAAACCCTTTTTCTAGGTCTTGGCGTGAATTCTTCTCTCCCTCTCATAATATTCTTTTGGCCAATTTTCACAAGGAGAAAGGATTGTTCCTCATTCTCTTGTGATCTTGGGTAGTAATAGAAACCTAAGAGAAGTACAAAATCAAATTTTGTAGATTCAAACTATAGCCATTACACAATACCTTAAAAGAGAGTTAGCAATCTCGATTTTAAGCCGACGGTGCAATTGTGTGTGTGAGAATAGAGGAAGTGGCGTAATAAGCTGTTCCTTGGCATTGGTGATCGAGATATAAGGCGGACAAAGTCATCTTATTTGCTGGTCATCACCAAATTCAAGATTTAAAAGGCATCAAAAGTTGTAAGTTTCAAAAACCCTAAAATTGCATGTTTCTTTTCTTGCTTCGGATTTGTATGGTATGTATGATGAAAAATTTTGTTTTTCCGCTGCGTTATCATCACATTCATACCATGTAATATTCCATCAGTGGTATCAGAGCC
Organism: Excoecaria agallocha; assembly: GCA_037975025.1. Lineage (NCBI taxonomy): Eukaryota > Viridiplantae > Streptophyta > Magnoliopsida > Malpighiales > Euphorbiaceae > Excoecaria > Excoecaria agallocha. The sequence goes on along the minus strand of CM075808.1, from coordinate 83,730,768 downwards.
TAAACATGCTTATTTTAGTGCTTTAGATGCATGAAAAAATTAATTAAAAATCATCATTATGAAAACATGCAAATCTGAAATTTTCTGTTTTGAGTTTTTGCATTGTTTTGGTGTAAAAACGATTTTAATTGATTAGATAGGTATTATAATTAATATGACATGTTAATATACTGTCCTAAGATGTTCTAGGAGCTATTAATGGTCAGATTTAATTGCTAATACCTGATGTTACATGTTAATATTAAAACTAGGTGCGTTTTGGCATGTTAATTGTAAGTTTAACAACTAGTTTTAAATATTAAATGTAAAAACGATTTTGGAATGTTTGTAAGTGATTTTTAAAGATTAAATATCAGGCCTAGACATATTTTAAATTTGGTTTTAATTCTGGTCGATGACAATTTAATTGATTAATGTTAAAATCACTTAAAACTATGTCTAGTTTGTGTTTGTTACATGTTTAATCAACATTGTTTGTTTTGTTTTGATTAAAATGGTAAAAACACATTTAGATTAAAATGGTGCAGAATATTAAATCAATATTTATGACCTTATTTAATTTATTAAATGACTCATAAAATTGTTTTAAATATTTGTGCATTTTTTTGTGGCATCACATAAGCATTAAACAACTAGTTTTGTTGTTTGTTTGTTTTATATGCATGCCTTGTACCATATATATATGTTCTTCATGATTTTGTGTTTTAATTCATATTGGTACATATTATATGTATTTTTAATGTTTATGGGCTTGATGACATAAAATTAAAAATGGCAAAATTGGAAATTATACTAGAGTTGATTTATGGCACAAATCTAACTAGTTTGTGTTTTGGGCTTTTAAGAGAACTTATTCAATAAGAGGATTTAGTCCATTGGGCTTTGGCCTAGGCCCATCACGGGGTCATCTCGTAAAGGTTCAAGCACACAATTTTCATTAATGGGCTTGGCTAAATTAATTAAAATTGGACTTTGTTTGATCCATGAATGCTATGTATATTTATTTGCTTGTTTGGTGTGATGAATGGATATGCATGGTGCATTCATGGGCCCTGGGTTTTTGTAATTAAATATGGCCTGGGAGCCATTATATTTTATTGTAAAAGTTTCATTTATTTCTTAGAATAGAATATACTTGAAGACTTTGTAAATCAAGACGAAGCCCACCGGAGTGGAGAAGCCCAACTCGAAGATTCTTATGTAATAGTATAGAATCTTAGTTGTAGGTTTTTATGCCCATGTTTTTCACGCTTTACTTTATGCAATTATTTATATATGCATTCTATGTATGGATGGCAAAGCGTATGCCATGTAAGCCGTAATAAAATGAATCCCTAAAATAGTAAGTCACAAAGTTGCCTTCCAAATTCGAAACATGTCAAGGCATCGATCATCGGTCACGTAGACTAGGAGTCCTAGATGTGCCCGATTATCTTTGTGAGGCATGGGTTGTGGATGTAGGTTGGACTTAACATGGAAAGGGATGTCCGGACCTAGGCAACTAATAAATGGGTTTGTGCTATAACATCTTAAGATGTTAGCCCATTTGATCCAAGAGTCATGTACGAGATATGATTGGAGTTCTCCTACCTAAGTAACTTAACTTATTAGGTGTACAAGCTCAGCTTGACTAATAAGTTGTTATGAAAAGTGGATCTTGGCCCACATTAAATCACTAACGCAAATTATTTAAAGGGATATTAATTCGGTTTGTGGGATCATAAATAAGACCTAATTTAATCTTGCTAAATTTTATTGTAGATTGAAAATGGCATCTTCAAACAACAATTTCTCATTGCGATCGGTCCTTGAAAAGGACAAATTGAATGGCTCCAATTTCATAGACTGGTCTCAAAACTTAAGAATAGTTCTTAAGTAAGAGAAAAAGTCATATGTTTTGGATGCACCCTTGCTTGAAGAACCTGCTAGGAACGCCTCTGCGGTTCAAAAGGAAACTTTTGAGACCAAGAAGAGTGACTCCAATGATGTGACCTGTCTGATGCTGGCCACTATGGTGCCTGAATTGCAAAAGCAATTTATGGACCAAGAGGCTTATGCGATCATGGTGCACCTCAAGGAGATGTTCCAAGAGCAAGCTCGTCACGAGAGGTTCGTGACAACAAAGGCTTTAATTTCTTGTAAGATAGCTGTGGGTACTCCTGTTAGTACCCATGTACTCAAGATGAAAGGGTATCTTGATACTCTTGAGAAGCTTGAGGTACTAGTGCCAAAGGAATTGGCTACTGACTTGATCTTAGGTTCATTAACTGATGATTATGATCCATTCGTGATGAATTATAACATGCATGCAATGAACAAATCAGTCACTGAGCTTCATGGGATGCTTAAGAATGCTGAAGAGAACATTCAAAAGACTAATCCCGTATTGATGGTTCAAGGGGGCATTAAGAAGGGACCCGCTAAGGGAAAGGGAAAGGGAAAGGTAAAACCCAAGAATGACCTTGCTCGGTTCAAATCAAGTGGGAGTGCACCTCAGGCCCAATCCAAGCCCAAGGCGCAGAAACTCAAAGAGAGTGAGAGCACTTGCTTCCATTGTAATAAGATAGGGCATTGGAGGAAGAATTGCGCTCTCTTCAAGGAAGAACAAAAGAACAATGGAGCCAAGGCGTCCAGTTCTGGTATTTTTGTTGTTGAAATTAACCTTTCTATTTCTACTACTTGGGCATTGGATACCGGTTGTGATTCTCACATTTGTTCAAATGTGCTGGGGCTAAGAAATAGGCAGTTACTTGGGAAGAATGAAGTGGACCTCCGTGTGGGGAATGGAGCATGAGTTGCTGCCATGGAGATAGGCGACTATCACCTCACTTTACCTTCTGGACTTTGTATTGTTTTGAATAATTGTTATTATGTTCCTGCTATGAGCAGAAACATTATTTCAGTTTCATGTTTGGATAATGATGAATTTGATTTTGTTATTAAAAATGGCAATGCTCATATTCGTCGCCAAGGCATTTCTTATGGCAATGCCATGTTGCAAAATGGCCTTTATATCCTTGATTTACAAAACAGAGAGTCCATATACAACATTAATACAAAGAGGGTTAAATCAAATGAATTGAACCCTACTTACTTCTGGCATTGTCGTTTAGGACATGCAAACGAAAAATGCATTTTAAGACTCCACAAAACTGGAGTGCTTGGGTCATTCGACTTAGAGTCTTATGACACATGCGAGCCATGTTTGCATGGAAAAATGATAAAGAGTCCTTTTAATAAGAAAGGTGAGAGGACTAATGGGTTATTGGAACTAATACATACCGATGTATGTGGACCTTTAAGTACACATGCTAGAGGTGGTTTTAGCTACTTCGTGACATTCACAGATGACTTTAGTAGATATGGCTATGTCTATCTAATGAAGTATAAGTCTGAACCTTTTGAGAAATTAAAAGAGTTTAAGAACGAAGTAGAAAACCAACTTGGCAAAAGTATAAAAGCCATTCGATCAGATCGAGGCGGCGAATACTTAAGCCAAGAGTTTGACAGTCATCTAAAGGAGTGTGGTATTATTTCACAGCTCACTCCTCCTGGAACACCTCAATGGAATGGTGTGTCCGAAAGGAGAAATCGAACTCTGTTGGACATGGTTCGATCTATGATGAGTCAAGCTAATCTTCCTATCTCTTTTTGGGGTTATGCATTAGAAACTGCTGCATTTCTATTTAACCGTACTCCAACTAAAGCAGTTGAGAAGACACCATACGATGTATGGACTGGGAAAGAACCCAATATGTCTTTTCTCACGATTTGGGGTTGTGAAGCACATGTTAAGAAATTAACATCTGACAAACTAGAGTCCAAATCCAGTGTCTGCTTGTTTGTGGGTTATCCTAAAGAAACAAAGGGATACTACTTTTACTCACAAGCTGAGAATAAAGTATTTGTTGCTCGCAAGGCTGTTTTCTTGGAAAAGGAGTTCCTTCTCAAGAAAGACAGTGGGAGTATAGTAGAACTTGGAGAAATTCAAGCGCCACAAACTCCTATAGAGGATGAGTTGGAAATGGGATCAAGTTCACAACCAGTTGTGGAACAAGAACCCATTACACAAGAACCTAGAAGGTCTGGTAGGGTACGTTAGGAGATTGAGAGATATGGATTTCTAATCACTGACAGTAACACTATTGAGTTAGTAGATCGTGAGGACCCTACTACTTACCGAGAAGCTATTGAGAGCCCAGACTCGAAAAATTGGCTTGAAGCCATGAAATCCAAGATGCAATCAATGTACGATAGCCAAGTTTGGACCTTGGTTGATCCACTGGAAGGTGCTAAGGTAATTGAATGCAAGTGGCTATTCAAACTCAAAGCTGATAAGACCTACAAAGGTAGACTAGTAGCAAAAGGTTTTCGACAAACTCATGGTGTAGACTATGACGAGACCTTTTTGCCTGTAGTCATGCTTAAATCCATTAGGATCTTGCTTGCCATAGCTGCATATCATGATTATGAGATATGGCAAATGGATGTCAAAACTGCTTTCCTCAATGGAAATTTACTTGAGTATGTGTATATGACACAGCCTGAGGGTTTTGTCAATCCCAAGCATCCTAAGAAGGTTTGCAAGCTTCAAAAATTCATTTATGGATTAAAGCAAGCATCCCGAAGTTGGAATCTTCATTTTGATGAGGCAGTCAAAGAATTTGACTTCATCAAGAACGAAGATGAGCCTTGTGTGTACAAGAAGGTTAGTGGGAGCATAGTAGTATTTCTGGTCCTATATGTGGACGACATCCTTCTCATTGGGAATGACATTCCAACATTGCAAAAGGTTAAGCAATGGTTGGGAAAATGTTTCTCAATGAAAGACTTAGGTGAAGCCGAGACAATACTTGGTATTCGAATCTATAGAGATAGATCGAATCGGCTCTTGGGACTAAGTCAAGAAAAGTACATAGACAAAGTACTAAAGCATTTTAGTATGGGAGACTCAAAGAAAGGGTATACCTTTGGCTTTGGGAGTTCCTTTGACTAAAGAACAGTGCCCTAAAACCAAAGAGGAAAGGGAAAACATGAGTAGAATCCCATATGCATCTGCTATTGGATCTATCATGTACGCTATGTTATGTACTAGGTTGGATGTTGCTCATGCACTGAGTATAACCAGTAGGTTTTAGCAAGACCCTGGTGAGAAGCACTGGTCTGCTGTAAAAGGGATTCTGAAGTACCTACGAAGGACTAAGGATCACTTCTTGGTGTATGGTGGTCAAGAAGAGCTCGTCATACAAGGTTATGCCAATGCTGCTTTTCAGACCAGCACTCAGGATTCTAGATCGCAATCTGGATTCGTTTTTGTTTTGAACGGTGGTGCTGTCAGCTGGAGAAGCTCGAAGCAAGAGACTGTTGCCGACTCAACTACAGAATCTGAGTATATTGCAGCGAGTGAGGCTGCAAAAGAGCCTGTTTGGATTAAAAATTTCATTTCTGGATTAGGAGTGGTCCCAAGAATCCTAGATCCATTAGAAATTTTTTGTGACAACAACGGGGCCATCGCACAGGCAAAGGAGCCCCGATCACACCAGAAATCCAAACACATACTCAGGAGGTACCACCTGATCAGAGAAATCATTGATCGTGGGGACGTCAAGGTTAGCAAGATAGCAAGTGAAGACAATGTAGCAGATCATTTGACGAAACAGTTGCGTTCAAATCTGCACGAAGCTCATTTGAGAGCATTCGGTCTTAGGGCTATGCCCAATTGGGACTAGTGCTAGTGGGAGATTGTTAGTGTAAGCCCTAGCCCCAATGCATTGTAATAAAACACTTTAATTAATAAAATGAGGCATTTGTTTTATCCATTGTATTCCAGTGCATATCAATTGATAGAACTATCCAAGAATGTTGTTTCGGTTTAAGTTATCATGTGTGAGGCACATGGTTGTAAGACCTTGAAACAAATGCGACATCATTCTAAATATCCCTAGTCAGTCATTGTTATGGGAATAACAATAAATTAAGACTAGTATGCTCTCTCTGATATTATGAGTTCTGTCTCACGGATCATTAGGACAAGAGTGTCAATCAGAGATCATAGATACATGTTAAAGAACATGGTATCTGGATTCAATCTGCTCATGAGAACACTACATGGTACAAGTCATAAGTGTTTCTCATATGCAAGTTTTATATCGGAGTTCTTAGACCTAAAATCTCTATGAAACTCTTTATGAATTAATGTGTGCTTTGACATACACCTAACGTGCTCGTAACAGAGTGACAAGTACGGGTATGATTGGGTATGCATTGATTCATGTTAGAGAGCATGAGAGAAGTGAAGGGATTACCCCTCTCGATAAGAGAGAAAATATCACCGGCCACTTGATTAGTGAACTGAGAAGTGTATGGCCATACCAAGATGAAATAATGAGTAATCATTATTTATCTGAGAGTTCAGTGTCACTGGAATATCAAGAAAGGAATTAAAATATATAAGGATGACTAGTTCCATGCCTTATATTAATTCTGATATTTATGGGTAAGGGACTATGCAAAATTGCATTAGGTCACTAAATGCCATATGCATTTTCGTTTAATTTGGAATGCTATAATATCTTGATAGAGAATATATATAGACTTTGAATTAATTAGTTCATTGCCAACATTAAATGGACCTATAGGATCACACACAAAGCATTGGGCTTAAAATATTTAAATAAAGTATTGGGCATTAATTTGGGCTTTTAATTAAAGTCAAATTAATGTATGTAATGGGCATCATAAATGCTATTGGACCTTGGCCCATGAGAGAGAAAAATTCAGCCCACAAGGTTTAATTTTAATTAATTAATTATCTTGTATTAATTAAGTTAATTGAGTATTAAAGCCTAAAAGAATTTAAATTAAATTAAATCATTTAATTAATATAAAGAGTAACCGAAATTCCAAGATGAAAATCAAGGAATTTTGGCACATGCTCATTATCTTTATTAAGTGATTTTATTTAATTAAATGTCTTGTATTTTATTTCAAATTTGAATTTTAAATTCAAAGGAGTTTAAATCAATATATATTACTTATTTTAGGAAGTGATTGAGATTGAATTAATTATCTTGAGATAGTAAATTTCAAAGAAACACTTGCCAAAAGATAAGGATATATATAAAAGAAATAAAACCCTAAGGAGACCTAAGAGAAAAAAACGTGAAACCCTTTTTCTAGGTCTTGGCGTGAATTCTTCTCTCCCTCTCATAATATTCTTTTTGCCAATTTTCACAAGGAGAAAGGATTGTTCCTCATTCTCTTGTGATCTTGGGTAGTAATAGCAACCTAAGAGAAGTACAAAATCAAATTTTTTAGCTTCAAACTATAGCCATTACACAATACCTTAAAAGAGAGCTAGTAATCTCGATTTCAAGCCGACGGTGCAATTGTGTGTGTGAGAATAGAGGGAGTGGCGTAAAAGGCTGTTCCTTGGCATTGGTGATCGAGATCTAAGGCGGACAAAGTCATCTTAGTTGCTGGTCATCACCAAATTCAAGATTTAAAAGGCATCAAAATTTGTAAGTTTCAAAAACCCTAAAATTGCATGTTTCGTTTCTTGCTTCGGATTTGTATGGTATGTATGATGAAAAATTTTGTTTTTCCGCTGCGTTATCATCACATTCATACCATGTCATATTCCATCATATATATATATATATATATATATTTATTTATAAGAATCTAATCAAGGTGTAAATCAATTATCAATCATATATTCACCTAAGTTCCATTACATTATTAGAATTCTATAATGATATATTCTATTTGTAGGTTCTTTTATCCTAATTCATGTTTATAATGCATTTGCTCACTTTGGACTGAAAGGTTAGTGTTTAAAAAGCAAGAAAAAAGGTTTGGATCTGTGTCAAGTCAGCACAGGTGGTGTTGACTCATTACAAAGGCCAAGGGTTCTGTATTGTCACAAGGGTGTCTATGTGTGATAAGATAGCTTCCCTAGTTCATTTAATTTTTCATTTTGGACTTATTTTAGCTAGATTCAGGCTAAATTATTTTGTAGACTTTTGTTTCCCTATGTCTTTAGTTTCTAAATCATTAAAAATAATTCCATTTTCACTTATAAATCTCAAGATATTTATAAAACATTGTAAACTACTCCCAATGATAGGGCAATAGACAACATCACACTTTAGGCTAGATTTTGAAAATTTTAGGAGAAGAATTAGTCTTCAACTCTGCACATGAAACTTAAATCTATAAGTCTAGTTTCCATAAAAGCTATAATTACTCAATTTGAAATTATACAACTCAAGTTATATGCAAAATAGTCCTGCTGGGTCAAATTAACCCTAAGACAAAATTTTTCTATCTTAAGAATAACTTCCATTTTTAGGTTCTTAGGCACCATTAAGCATAATTTCCATGATCATACCTCATTTCAACATCTAATATTCCATTCATCATATCAAATACACAAATCATACACATTCAAAATGATAAGAAGTTCCCATACCTCTTTGGCAAGCTAAAGCACCTTCTTCACTCATTTTTCCGTTCTCTTTCCTTACCCTTGCTTTCTTCTCTTTCTCTTCACCAATGCTATGATTGGAATTGGGGGTTATTTAGGTGTTATTTAAGGGTTATTTAGGGATAAGAGTGGCTTCCCTTTTTACTTTTGAGTGGTCGACCATCCTTCCCCTTAAATTGATATGTTTTCTTCTTTTCTCCGGAGAAGACTAGATAGTCTAAATGTCAACATGTCATTGATCCACTTTGTTGTCCCTAGTTAAATTGCATTTAGCCCCCTTATTTCTCTTTAATTTCTCATTGTTTCCCTAAAAATTTTACTCTCTTATTTTAATTGAGCCCCTATATTATGTTTGCTTTTAATTATGAACTTGTATGACTTAACATGAAATGATCATTTTACCCTTTTCTTTTAAAACAATTATTGACTAACCAAACCTATATCTATCTTATTACTAATTAAATTCACATACATTCTCCTAGGGCAGAAGTAGGGCACTCACTGTGTGGACCCAATCATGGCCCTAACAGGATTATAGTTAATTAATCAGGAATAAGGTTTAATAAGGCAAAATTTGATTATGTGGTATTATTGAAGTTAAGCCACATTAAGGGTATATTGATAATTATGCACATGTGTATTAGAGTGTAGGTAAAATAGTAAGGAAGGATGAAATTGAATTAAATAAGAAGTTTTGGAGTTAAATGCTAAGAAAATAAGTTTTAAGGGGTTAAAATGTATAAGGGCATTTTGAAAATTCTCCTTGGGAGATATTTACCCCACAAACCCTTGTATTTAGCTTCTTAAAGAAGGAACTCTTGGGGTTTTTGGGAAGATGGGTTGGCATTTGAGGGAGATAGCTCTCTCTCTTTTCTCTCTCTCTCTCTTTGGTTACGGTTTGGAGAAGATGAAGATTAGGGTTATTGTTTAAGCATCATGAAGGTAATGTTTTCCTCTCATGGATCTCTTCTTTATGTTTGATTTAATGGAACTAAGGTTTTAGAGAGATGATATATCATGTATGTTATCTCCATGTACAAGGAAAAGAAGGAAATCGAGAGTAAAAGGGATGGATCAAGTATAGTGAGGGAGGCTTCAATGTCAGGTATGGGAAAATTGTTTAGGAAGGTTTACTGTACATGTTTTCTTTCATTTGCTATATGTACTTTCTTAGATTAGATTAAAGATTCAAAATAGTAAATAAGATGAGTTTTAATGATTGGAAACTTAAATGACCATTTAAGGAAGTTGGGATATGAGATTTAGGTTTGTAATGCATGCTCTGCTTAATCGGGGTCTCTGAGTTTTGTGGCATTCTTCCCAGACGTGGCCACGTGTGTGTTTCTTCTTCAAAAAACATGGCCACGTGTGTTCTTCTTTAAAACACACGGCCACGTGTGTGTTTGAAGAAGAAAACACATGGCCACGTGTGTTTCTTCTTCCAAAACCCACGACCACACTTGTTTGCTTCATTCCTTGTATATGGCCACACATATTTACCTCCTCTCTTGTACATGGCCATGTGATGTTTTCCTTTTTCTCACCTATGGCCATGCAGGTGTCTCTCTTTGGAAACACATAGCCACCCACCATGTATCCCCTTGATGTGCACGACCACGTGTTTGTTTCCTCTACAGAACACATGGCCACACCTTGATTGCTCCTTCAGAACGCACAACCATGTGCATTTGTTCTTCCTCTTGTACACGTCCACTTGTACACTTCATTCATTAAAGGTACTGCCCAGTATATTTTCTCCCCTTCACAGTATATTCTCACCTAAGATTTAAGCCATGTAACTAAACATGGAGCACCGTATTAGGTAGTCCATAAAATTATTAAGAGAGCAAGAATTGAGATGAATTGTCTAGAAATAAGTAAGATTGAGAATAAATGGCTAGTAAGTGAAGTTAGATATGTTAATTAATTGGAGTAATATACTTTGAAAGTCTCTCTAATGCTAAAGTCTACAAAGATACGTTTTAGAAAGGCCTGAATATAACATGAATTATTATGAAAATTTAAAAGATGTCAATGTTATAATAAGAGGAAGAAGAATTAATTAAGCTATAAGTTATCCAAAGATACCTTTGAGGTGTATAAAGTATGATCACTTAATAGAAGGAATCTCCATAAGTTTTATGATAATCAAGCAAGTTGAGTTAAGTAATGATGGCTCACTTGAACTCTAAATTAGAGGGGCTTGCACATGGCAAGGTTAATATGAATTATGTTACAAAAAGGTATGTTAAGGCCTAATGAGCATCGAATTGAAAATAACATGAGGCAATATAGTAATTTAAAGGATATGTTATGCAATGTGTTTTATAAAATCAAAATAAGGTATGCACTAGGTCAAGGAATGGTTCTATCCAAAAATGCTATGATTTAACCTCGTGTTAATAAAGGAATAGACGTAAGGTTGCATGTATGAGTTAAAAGGAATGGGACATCACATCTTATGTTAAATTATGAAATCATAGAAGCTTGGTTATGCCCAAGTCACAAGAAGAATTAATGATTAGTAGCAATGTGTAATAATATGCTTATCTATTTATTCATGCCTATAATACAATATGATTAGCACAAGAACATCTGTAGTGTGTTAACAACTAAGATGAAATTATCTCACACAACATACCTAAGTATAAAATGTTATAAGATGAAAAATTCAAGTAAGATGATGGAAGTATATACGACTATGTTAAAGTGTATAACTTGTTATTTCTACTCTGGTGAATCATGAAAGTGAATTCAAGGGATTAAATATGAACCAATATTGACCTTAAGCTTTTAGAGAGCCTACTTATTTTATTATATGGATCATAAATACTTGAGTGTTGCTATATATATGTGTTTATGTATTGATGTGAATAAGTGTAAGAATAGGGAAACTATTCATAACGAGCAGCAACGAGGTATGTCATCAAGAACTCTCTATGAGTTATGTAAGTACTATATATTGTATAATTAATATGAGCATGCCATGATGAGTAGCTTAATTTAGTATATGAACAAGTATGAGTAAAGGAAGTATGTATTTTCATGATTTTAACTACATATATATGTATATGCACGTGTGGACATGCACAATGCTAGTTATGAAAGATTTCATGCTATTATTAATTTCATAAACCTATGACCATCATGATATGAATGAAAGAAAGTTGATACAACTATATGATCATATGATAACATCCTGGTGCACTGGAGCCTAGAGTTCAATATTACGGTATGATAAGAATAATGTGCACTCTTATATGAATAATGGCATTAAGCAAATGTGTTATATTAAGTAAAGAAAGGTATGTTGAACCAAAATTGATGTATTCTTTGATGAAAGGAATGATATGCATTCTTTTATAAAAAGTGGCTTTAAGGCAAATGATGTGCTAAGTAAAGAAGAATATATTAATCAAAGATGTCTTAAAAGTTAAGCCTGTGGGTCTTAGTTCAGTTATGGATTAGATAGGCATGCCTAGAGGGATACAGTCACAGCTGCCATAGTTGACCCCATTTAGGTCTTGTTCCTTAATGGAACCATCGTTTGACCCCATTTGGGTCCATAGTTTGTTCCTTGCTGGAACCATTGCTCAACCCCACTTGGGTCTATTGTTTGTTCCTGGCTGGAACCATTGCTTGTCCCCGTTTGGGTCCATTGTTTGATATCATTGGATATCCATAGTTTGATACCTTCGGGTATCCATTGCTCCCGTTATCCACCTTTTGAACTGGTACTTAGGCAGGCTATTAAACATGATAAAATATGCACAAGATGAAGTAAGACATGCATCGATTACTCTATTTATGTGATGTAAGCATGAGAAATGACCTATTGTTTGATTGTTTTAAATTCTTTTGACTATAAACTATTTTATGAAATGAAATGTTATGCTTTGTAATACATGATTGAAATGTCACACTTTAATTAAAGAAGATTCTTATATGAGTATCGGTATGAGATGGTTCCACCAATGGGATTCCACAAAGATTATATGAACCCTAAAGCATACACTACTGTACTAGAAGTTATATGAACTATAACATATGCACTAAGTTTCATGTACTCCATTTATAAATGCATACATGTGACATCAAAACTTTGTTTTATAATCATGATAAGTAATTCTTGCTCTTTGTGATCACATGCAACTCTGTCAGCCTGTTTATTTTTATATAATGTTTACACACACTTGTAGGCTTAATGATAACCTTCATTTAACCAAGTGTAATGCATGACATCAAACGATGCTTGTAAGAAAATCAGGTTACCATGCTAAGATAACATGAAGGGTGTAAAGTTTGTGAATCTCATATGAGAATTGTATGATATATGTGCAGTAATTATGCCTACCAGGACCACTTGTAGATGTTATATGACTTAAGTACACCCTTATATTATGAATTAACGTCGAATGCCTATTTTAGGTGAACAATGTGATTCAATGCAATAAGTGGAAATCTTATACTATTAATAACTATAATGTTTAACCTATTGATTAAAAGGATTATAAGATGCATGATTTATGCTAAGGTAAGAAAGGAAAAGGGTAAGATGATGGAGATAATGATGAATGGCTAAACATTTAGGAATAAGATAAGTTTCATAATGCGGTAATTATTCTAAACATGTTACCCATTAATAAAGTCGGAGACTCTCCTAAGAATGTTATTTAGGAAATGAAGCATATAATAGACTCCTAGGTTATCTTGTGTGAATGATGAAAGTTTTATGCATGAATGTGATAATTTGGAAAAAAGGTTATATTTATATGTATAGAGTTTTGTTCCCCACTAAGCTTTATAGCTTAGCATGGGTTTGTTTATCCATGTAGGTTTCAAGATAAGGTTCAGAGGATCGAGCAAGATGCAGTAGCCTTGAGGAATTCAGGATCTGAAAGCCATTTATGTTATGATTATTTATCGATAAGCTTGATTATTTTATTAGGCAATGTAATAATGGCTTGTCTTATTATTATTATTATTATTATTATTATTATTATTATTATGGCCTAGTCTTTAATAGGTTATGATAATGATGATGTTGATTGATGATTATCCATGGTTAAGGAATTAGGGTGTCACACTCACTCTCCTTGTCCCTGCCATCTCCCTCTCCTTCTCCTCTTTGAAGCCAGTGCCTCCGCTCTCCTATGCCTCTATCTCGCCACTATCTGCCATCCCTTTCTCTCATAGCTCTATTCTCCCTTCTTTCTCTCACTGCCTTCTCCCTCATTTCTTTTGTTGCCATGCCTTTCTCTTCTCCCTCCTCCACCATTGCTGCAAACTTCACCTGAAGGGAGTTTGCTACTGCTGGGAGAGGTTGTTCTATTTCTTTGACTGATTTTAGTTTTAATTGATCGTTATGTATTTTGACTAACTCATATAGATCAAGTTGGGCCCCATTGGGGTATGGTAGCATTTAACTGGTACCCTCTTAATTTGTTTGAGTTTGGTCAATGCATAAAGGTACACATAACAAGCAAAAGTTATTATGGTTATACAACCTAGGGGAAGTAGCTATTGTCATTACATGGGCTTGAGTCCGGGTGATGAAACTTTAGGCCTACCCAAGCATGGCCCTTGCCAATAGGTCTAGCTCATCATGAGGATAACGACCAATGGGTCACCATTTTATATACCAATTGGTACTAGACTTGGGCCGGCGATTCTCCTTGACTCCTCCCTACATTGAATGAACGTAGGGTGTGTTTCAGGATAGCACTAGGGCTAAAATAGGGATGCCTAACTTAATTTTAAGGCTCTAGTATATGTGCAGGAAGATGTAATTTCGAAAGGAGATAAGATTAATAAGAAAAACTTAACTACAAATAATTTAACCAAGATGTTTTTAGGAGTAAGGTCTCTTAGTCCCCAGTAGAGTCACCATTGTGATGCACACCGAAACCCTTTTGGTGTCCGTTTTGGTTCTTAGAGGCCTGCCTTTAGGGTCCAAGACCAAATGAGGCTCACTATAACTCATAAATTGACCACTTCATAAAAAAGGGGTTAGGCCCAAATTATTGTTGATAGTTAACCGATAAAGGCATCTAATGTGGTCTCAAAGAGGTAGGTGTCATAGGGTCGCCACCAAATAGAACGTTGGGAAATGAATCTTAATCTTTTGATGCCTAAACAGAGAACAGTGTTCGGGACATCACTCTTACTTGGCACCTCAATTAGGTGTTATTTTATAATTGAGTTTTAAGTATTGATCCACTATCTCCCTTCTCACACTATGCATTGTGATAAATAAACACTCCAATTACATAAAAAGATGTAAATAAAAGCCCTATTGAAATTATCACATAAGAAAATCATCCCAAAGAGAAGAATAATATATAAAATAAAATGGCATACACAAAATGGGGAGTTAATTAAATTTTGGGAACATTGGTTCCCTCGTGCATGATTTTTATAAAGAAGGATAAAGAGCCTTTGTTCGATTTTTATAAAAAAACGGGATGAGTGATCCCATTTCAAGAAAAAAGTCTCCCTTTTTATGGTGCAGTTTTGGGTAAAAATTGGACATTGGTCCATTTCATCAGAGAAACCCCAATTAATTAATGAAAATGACTTTCAAGTGAATTTTGCATTTAACTTGTAAAAATCATTTTATTACTACCTATTACATCCCTAAAAATAAATACAATTAAAATTAACAAAATGACAAAATTGAATAAATAAAGCAAAAATTAAATAAAAATAATCATAAGTGCAAAAATGATGAACAAAAAGAGGGTATTGTAACCGATTAGGGCATAACTTTTAATGCATGATCACCCTTGAGAACTCCAAAATCTCATAAAATAAATTGCTCACACGCATAAAAAAGCCAATTTGTTAGTATTTTAATCTAAAATGAGTACTAAAACAAATCAAAATAATAAACAGAATAAGCGAAACAAAGATATAAAATAAAATATATGTAAACAAAATAAAAAAAATAAACTAACATAAAAAAATACGAAGAAAATGATTTAAAATGCAAAATAAACCTCAAAATACATTAAAATGACAAGGAAGTCAAGCCACGGATGCCTTTTGGAGCCGACGAATGCCCACGACAAGAGGAGGGATAGGACGAGGAGAGAGCACCACGATGTCTTACATATCGCATTCATAGATGGGCATTTATGGTGCTTTCTTCCTATATATCACCCAAAAGATATACACAAAGCAGGTTTAAGGCAATAAAATGTACAAAGATCTAAAAAAACCTAAATATATAGTTTTATAGTCCTAAAGCATGCTAAATCTAAATACTATCCCTAAATCATATTTTAATTAAATAATTGCAATAATCAAAATGCAATACAAAATTTTAATATAAGAAATAATACATACATCCATAGAGGAGAAAAAATCCTAATACATTATCCTGACATACTACACATGTCTAGACCATCTTAGCATTTCTAAAAACATGCAAATTTAAGTAAATACATCCAAAGCATGTATTATAGCATCATTAAACATAATGCATATTTGTATGGTTATGATAATGAGCTAGAGAGAGAGGGAGAACCTAAAATATTACCCTCAAGAGATATTCAGTTTGTGTAAGATTAGAAATGTCCATCTCCACTTTGATACTTGATATTTTGTGTTCAAGAAACAAATAGTTTTTTTTTTGTATTTTTTGATTGAATGAAATCTAAACTTTAGTTCCCAAGAGAAGAAAATTGGTTTTTTCTCTCTCAAGAATCCTGTTCTTTTTTCAAAGTCTCCCCCCTTTAGAGAAACCCTAATTTTGGATTTTATATCTAGACAGGAGTTAGAAACCCACTGCAACTCCAATTATTTAGATATGGAAGGATCAAATCCCCTCCAAATATGGAAAAATCTTTAAATCATCCTAATATTAGATTTTAAAACTAAAAATACATGGGGAATCTAGAAATAATCCCATAGATGGCCATCCATCATGGACAGATGGCCGTCCCTTACATGATTCCTCATTTATTACATAAATACCCTTAATTTGACCTAGACTAGAGGAAAGTAGCCATAGACGACTGTCCCTCACATGACAGACATTCGTCTATCATGGCTAAAGGCCAAATTCAAAGTTTTTGATGCTCTTTTTTTGAAAACCTAAAAAAAAGACACTTAGAAAACCAAAAACATTATATGAAAATGTAAACAAATGAGGTTAAAGCTTTAAGATTCATGTTCTCTATCAGAAATATACTATTTTCTCATCATTTATTAACCCTAATCTAGGTTGCCTTAGGTCACGGTGTCTACAGTTGCCCATAATTTTGTGGAACTGGTATACTAGTGCCAAAGTGAGCCAAAATTCAGAGTAAAGGAAAAAGATACGTACCTGAGGTAGTGAATCTCTGGTTAATTGTCTTAAAAAACACATACCACTGAGGTAGTGAGTCTTTGGTCGGCTAGTTACCATCAGCTTGTCGATGTGTAAACCATTGGTTGGGTAGTTACCATTTGTTTGTTGACATGTTAAGCCTTTGTTGGGTAGTTACCATCAGTTTGTCAATGTGTAAACCCTCAGTTGCGTAGTTACCATCAATTTGTCAATATGTTAACCCTCGATTAACTATCTAATTAGTGTTAGCTTGTCAACATATAGAATCGAGATTTGTTAAGTGTATCTGACTGGTGCTAGTTTATCGGTATGTAGAATCAATTTGTTGTATTTGATTAGCGCCAGCTTGTTGGCATGCAAAATCAAATGAGAATATAGAATGGTTGGTGCAATTTATGGGCATACCTAACCTCACAATTGTGGTAGTTGACACCATCTATAGGGATGTCTGCCTCCTTTTGAAACAATATTCTAATTAGAGAATTTCCGAAAAATATGCATTTGTGAGGAGTCACTGATAATATATGCTTAAAAGCTTGCTCCTTATGTGTAGGTTTACTTTGAAAACACTATAACATAATTCTTTTCCTCATCATTGCAAGTTGAAACAACCTTCTGGACTATTGATCTATCTTGAAGACACTAAAACATAATTCTTTCCCTCATCATTGGAAGTTAAAATATCCTTCTAGACTACAGGTCTATCTTAAAGACACTATAGCATAATTCTTTCCCTCATCATTGGAAGTCAAAACAACCTTTTAGACTATCTCTCGTTTAGTGTGCTTTAATTTTATATTGTTATCTTGGCTTCAACCATGTGGATCAATTGTTGGTAGAGTGTTTCACTTTATCTTCAGCTATGCGGATCAATCACTGGTGAAGTGTTCCATCAGTTCAATAATTCCTTTCTTCAAGAGAGATAGGGATGACTCTTGACCATCTTCCTTAAATCCTTCCAAAATCAAAAAATATCTACACTTCTCTTTGTTGTGCATCTCTTTTGATTTCAATATGTTCAGGTGACTTCTTGTAATTAGGTGGATGTGTTGGAGCTCTGACCAAAGGAGAAGGATTACTTCAAATTTTTTTCCATTCCTATTTACAAATACTTTATCCTTTTGATCCAGTTTAGTGTGGGTGTTGTTCCATTCACAAATACTTTATCCTTCTGATCTAGTTTAGTGTGGATGTTATCTCCTTCTATCTTGCAATCAGAAAATATGCTTCCTTTAAGTTCTATGGTTTGTGGAATATGGGGTCTGTACCTTTTTGATATGGCTTTGAGTACCTATGAAAAAGGTGTGATATTAGTGATTTGTTCATTGAACTTGATCCTATTTCTTTTCTCTTTACTATTTTTTTATCATTCTTGATTTATCATTCCTCTCATTTATTATGTCTTGTCATCTTATCTTTTAATTGTCATACTGTTACCTTAATCATAGATTTTGTTGCCAATTTTATAATGTCATTCTTCTATTTCTAGGTATGTCAAACATAAATACAAAATGTTCAAAACATAAGGAAAATGCATAAATAAATACATTTCATAATTTTTATATACATCAAAATGTCCAAAAGTTTTAAAACCCCCTGAATAAAAAATAGTGAAACTACTAAGAGGGTCCTAGTCCTCTGTGGTAGGCTAGTCCAAATAGAGGATTGAAAGCTGAAGGTATGGGAGGTCTAGGTGGTGCCACTGCCTGAGTTGGTGCTGGTGCCTGCTCCTTTTGCTGCCTGAACTTGAACTCAAACTAAGGTAATGCAGCGGACAGTGGCTGCAAGATCTGTACTATCACCTCAACTAGGTGCTTTGAACTCTGGACTACCTTTGAGACTACTCTAGAATGCTGCTCTAGGTATCTTATCATGTGACACCCTATACTTGAACTTAGGCTTGCGTGCTAGCATGTTATTATTACTAATGTTGCATGGTTACTTCATATCGATTGGTCCTTTTTTAACGGTTAAATTCTCAATTTAACTTCAGTGTCGAATATTACTATTCATTTGGTAAAAATTTAGGCAGCATAATAGTTATAAAATCATGGTACCCAAACCTGCAAAGTGTCAAATTACACCCCCAATAATCACCCTTCACCTCCAATACTACAACAATAACACAAGCACTTCTAATTGTCAACTCATAACCCATAGCACAATACATGTACATTACACAACCATAATTCAAATATCATATTAACATACATAACTATATGTTCACCATTGTTTAGTGTTCATTACATATTACGTTACACAATTCAAAATAGCTACACAATAAACCTATAAATTCTACATATCCATCCAAGTTGCACATGTACATACCGTTTGAACTTTCTTCCTCGTCCTCGATTACTTGTCCTCTGCACATAGTCAAATAAACCACGTGCTAACACTACACAAAATTTCATTTATACAAATGATATTCCATAGATTTACCATTTTTCCATTATTAGTATTTATTATCTTTTTATTTCCCAACTAGACCTTAAATTTCTTAAATTACCATTTGATCCTTAATACCATTTACCTTTACCTATTTCTCACTTATTTCTTAATTAAGATGGTAAATTACAATTTAGTCCCTAAACTTCTATTTTAATGTACTTTAAGCTATTTCCACACTAATTTGCCCTTTTCTCTTTCTTTTAAAGTTTATTTTTTATTAATCCCAAAAATTTACATTTTGGTCCTCATATTTTCTCATGTAGTAATAAATTATGATTTAGTCATTGAACTTTTCTTTATTTACATTTTTGCCCCTTTTTACCTATTTAACATATGTAACCACATTTTTAATATAAATTTACTGTTTTACCCTTATTTTCTCATGTAATTACATATTTACCTTTTATTAATTGCTAAATCATATTTTTCACCTTTTCACTATTTTATTTCACATTTGACATCTCTTTAGGTATATTTTACCATTACGTCCCTATTCTTTTATAAAATTACAATTTTACCCCTAATATGACTAGTGGAAACCCTTAAATCAAAGATGTGGGGTAAGGGTTCGAATGGTTTTAAATGAACTGAAGGGGCCCTTTCGGGTGGTCAACTCCTTCAGAATGTATTGAGGGATAGTTGGGTTGATCAACTCCTCACTGTGATCCTAACGTGTGTTTAGGGATCACTTGGGGTGATCAACTGCTCAACTATAAGTCTACTATGTGTTAAAGGATCACTTGGGGTGATCTACCCTTTAATTGTGAGTCTAAAATGTGTTGGTTTAAATCACTCATTATTCTACCATGGTATTTGCTTCTATGGCTAGTCATTATACTCTAAAAATCCTAGATTAACTACTATGTACTAAGGGCAAATGCTTTTTTTTTTATTTCATATCATAGTTTCACATAACTTTTCATGTCATTTACATTATGTCTCAAGATACATTTTCTCATTTATTATTCATGCACACTTATCATGTATGTTTTCATAATAAACATAGAAAATATGATTCAAACATGAGAAATTATGCCCTTTCCATAATGCATACCATTCGGCCATTATATGTTAATATGCACATTTTTTTTTCTCATGTTTTATTATTCCTTACATGTTCCCATCATCATTTTAAGCCTCTATGTGGTGGTGTATACTCAAATTACACTAATAGCCATTTAGTATATAATAGAATGTAATAAAATCTTGAGTCTTAATTAATCATACTAGATATATTCATCTTTATAATACTTATTCCATGTTAAATATTTAATAAATCTTTAAATTATCACATGGTATGCCTTAGGTTACAATTTGGCCGCCTATCTCATTTTGATTGTTTTTTCATCAATTGTTGTTCATTTCATGATATTTCATCATTTTATCATGTTATCTTTAATTATTTCACAATTCTATCTAAGGTTCCATAGTTACATAATGTAAATTTAGGAAAAATTCAAGGAAAATAAATGAAATTAAGTGTAGATATATATATCCACTAACCTTAAAATAGCTTGAAATCATCTACTCTTCCTTTTTCTTGCCTTTTCTCCTTTTGTTCTTCTTCCCACCTTGAGTTTCTCCTTTATGCCGAGTTGTAGAGGGAAGAAATTATGAGTTTTCATCATAATTTTCAACACATAATTAATCACAAATGACTCTACTAATGATTCTCTACAATTTTATAATAAAACCTCTAAATAATTCCAACAAAATCTTATGAATTTACCTAATTAGGTCAAAATGTTTCCACTAAAAATTACACTTTCCAAGCTTCCTTTTCTTCCTAACTTGTAGCTATGCTAAATATGGTGATCTTTAGTGTACCTAGATAAAATTTAGGATTGAGATATGGTAAAATTTGAGAAAAGAAGGAAGAAAAATGGTGGATGGGGGAGAGATGTATGGTTCGATTTTGATAAAAGAAGAGGGAGGAAAATGATATAATTTGGGGAGTTTTGGAGACATTTATACATCTATCTAATTTGTCCTTCAATGTACCAAATGAAGGGCCAAGATTCATTCATTTACTATTTGATTTAATGTTTTATTTTTAAGAACTTGTCATCACCGCATGCATTTCTATAATTTCTTATGCACAATGAATGGATAAAGGTGATCTATAAGGACCTAAAATAGGCCCTAGTAGAATTTAAAGGCATTATCATGTTATTAATTACTAATCAAGCTTAATTACATGAATTATTATAAGTTAAGACCTTGTAGATTAATGGTCTTATGTGGCAAAGGGTTAAAAAATCAATTAAACTTTTGGTATACAGGTGTGCAATTGAAAAAGAAATTTTAGTTAAGTGGTCTATGGTAATATAATTAAGTATTAGTGGGTCAAATAAATAAATAAAGGAAGCTGAGGTGCAATTATAGAAAAAAGTAATCATGGGGTCAAATTGGAAAGAAATAAATAAATGGGGACACATTTCTAGCATGCAAATAGATGGGGGAGCATAAGGGTACTTTGCCATTCTATTTAAGTTCTAGAACCCTTGCATGTTAGAGAGAGAAAAAATTTCCTTGGTTCTTAAGAGGGGGAGGACAAAATTTGCAAGAAAAAGAGTTTTTAATTCTCTCATTCATCTCTCACTAAAAAGAAATGATAATCCCTATTCTCTCTCTTGAAAATCCATTAATCCCTATCTTTTCTCTTATGATAAATTTAGCCTCTTAACTTCTTAGAACACTTTTGAGTCGTTGGAAGTTATATGTAAGGGTTTGTGATGAGGAATTATTAAGAAATGCCATAACAAGCACAAAGGAAGAAGAAGTTAAGGGAAAGAGGTTTTGATGAAAGATTTAGTGTTCTATTAAAGGTTAGGAATCTTTACTCATATTACATGTTAATTTAATTTGAGAAAATATGGATAAAATGTGTGATAGAATTTATTTTGAATTGATAACATGTGTTGAGATGTAAAGGATTATATCTTGCATGTGTTATTTAGTTAAAGATAAAAGAAGCAAAAAATCTGTTTTGGTTCACTAGGAACCAGTTTTTGTATTTTAAGTATATCTCAGGTTTTATAATTCCAACATTTTTAATTGTAGTCGATAAATTCACCTAAGATATAGGCCTATAACTTTGTAGAAGAAAGCTTTGTTATATTCTGCATTTAAATTTTCTTAATTTTAAGTTGAATTTGGATGTGAGTTGCTGTCTGGATTAAGTCAGCAGATTTTAGTATTTTTGCATATAACTTTTTATAGAGAAGTCTACATGCTATGATATAAATTCTGGATAAAATAGACATATAGGAGCACAATTTTTATGAAGGAATGTATGTCTGATTCTGCACCCATTTTTATTCTATGAATTTTTAAAATTATATTAAAAATTTGTCTTTGGGTTAGTTTGACCTAATAGGAGTGTTTTGCTTATAATTTGAGTTGTGGAATATAAAATTGAATAATTATAATTGGGTTATAATCTATAGTTTTATTTATAAATTTCATATGAAGAAATTGAATTTTAAATATGTCTCTAAGTTTGTCATATGTTGGGTTGAAATCAGTCATACTTGCTGCCTTGGTAGTGGGAACAACTTATAATGTTTCTTGATTATCTTGGGATTTAGAAGCAATAATGAATTGATTTTTAATGTTCCATAAACTAGGAATATTGAGGATTAAGTTTATAGAAGATAATTTCTCCTAAAATTGTCATTTAATACATCTAATTTAGTGTGCAATCTAGTCACTAGAAATGTCCATAGAATTTTGAAATGCCATCTCATATAATTACTTGAAGGAGTATTTTAATCACTTTGCTAAATTATTTAAGAACTCAATAAATATATTTGTTTAAAAAGGCATATAATTAGATATATTTATGATTCTAATAGGCTTTAAAAGAGAAACTAAAGCTATGTAGACTAATTTAACAATGAAGAATTGGTTTACAATATAGTACAAGTATATAGGGAAATGGAAGCACTGTAATGTAAAATTAATTATGAATTTAAAGGAACTTATAGATATATATTTAGAACTTGAACAATTATAATAAATATTACTTTTTGAAAATAGTATAGTTATGATTATATGTTTATACTCTTATGTTATCATGAGAGAACCTATAGTTATAGTGCTATGTGCTTACATGTATTTGCATATTCACATCTGTATTTAAGATTGTGTGTGTATACACATGCACGCACACACACACACACACACACACACAAAAGGATTAAGTGATAACCTTGGGAAAAAGGTATGTGTATAATTGAATAATCATTATTGAGTATAATAATTTGATCATATATGTTCAACACACTAATATAAGATGTGTTGTAAATATAAGATGTATAGTATTGTTACACAGTGGAAGGTATAGATATGAATTTATGAAATAATAATAATATTTATGTATGTTGTTTCTATATAATTATAGTGATGAAAATGTCACAGAAAAAGGGATAGTAAAGAATGTATGTACATATATGATCACAAAAGCATACAGTTAAATAGATATGATTATAAAGTATACTTCAAAGGTAATTATGTTATGAACATGTTTATACTCATCGTTGATTAAAGAAACTCAATAGAGTATGATGTTATGTATCATCAAAATGCATATGTGAAATAGTTACATGATTTAATAGGATTACAAGTACAAAATAGTAATACTTAATTATACTCAAGATAACATGTTTATAGAAAAATTTACACATGTATGTGTATATGATATCATGATCATAGTTAAACATGAATATATATGTATGAACATCTATATGCATATGATGAGAAAAGAGCAAAGTACAGAACATCAATACCTAACAGTGTGCACGATTATATATTTATAAAAAGTTACACATGAACATGTATATGATTACATTATTCATAGTTACATAGAGTATACATGTGCATATATGAATATGATTGAATATAGTAAAGACAAAGTAAAGAGATTATATTGCCTATGTCTGTGTCTAGGTTGTGGATAGATAGGCATGCCTATAAGGGTAACTTGCAGCTGCTAGAGTATAGATTTGACCCATTTGGATCTGCTTGAAAGCTAAAGTACAGTTGAACCTATTTGGTTCATAAAGTATAGTGCAACTCAACCCTATTTAGGTTATATTATACAAACATGGTCCCGTTTGAATCATAAACAACCCCGTTTAGGTTGTAGCTGACCCCGTTTAGGTCCGCTTAATCGATCTACTGTATAATTTTGTCCCCATAAGGGACTACCGTTTAATACCTTTGGGTATCTTATTCATACCTTCAGGTATCTTATTTGTACCTTTAGGTACCACCGTTATAATCAAATAGTTTTGTACCTTCGGGTGCCACCGTTATAATCAAAAAATTTCGTACCTTTAGGTACCACCGTTATATTTTAGCCCATTATCCACTAATATAAAATAATACAGGCTTGATAAAAAGTAAAGAATATGCATCATGTAAAGCTAAAGAAAATGGAAATATGACAATCCTTATCTTGAGTTGCATATGATTTTTCTATGAATAAATGTATAGTATATAGAGAAATATAATAGTAAGTGTACTTGACTATAATATATGGACATATTACTCTATATTGATTAATCGACATGATCGATAATTAGTTGTTCTTAATTGACGTGAATGACTTTATGTGTGATAGTGAGCATTTTTGTAATAAAATAATCATATGCCAAATAAAACATAGAACTGTCAAATAGACTAAAGTTGTAATTAACAAAGATGTGAAAGAGTAGATGTGAATGTATCATAATACTTATTGATATGAAATATAAGATTGATGTTAGGTTTAGACAGCAAATCAATTATATGATAACCAATTGGATTGTTAATAAATGAAGAAGTAGTAGATAACGGTTAATACTTTTGATACTATATCTTGATACAAGTGATAGTAACCCCATTTAATTTAAATGATCAATTTATTGATCTAAGATATTTATGTTTGTGTGATTATGCATTTCGAATGTAAAGCATTATTGTTAGATTATTATCAATGAATTCACATGAATTTCACATATTGATATTGATGTTGATTCTTATTTCTTTTCTTGGATTTGTATCTTTAATTTCGAATCATATGGAATAATTATGGTACATGTCGAGTGCTTGTTAACGATCACTGTGAGTGGTCGTTCATTATGCTTTATGATCCCTGCTAAGCTTTATAGCTTAGCACATGTATTTTATCCATGTAGGTTGCAAGGATAGGTCTTCTTCTGAGGGTTGATATCTACAGTGGAACGACCAACACAAGAGAGAGAAACTAAAAGTGTATAGTCCTCATTTTGGTTTTAATTGTGTTGGAAATTTTGTAATTCTATAGATTTTTTTTTTGTATATGTAAATCTTGTAATGTTATAAGAGACTCTCTTGTAAGTAAAGTTTTTTAATGGTTAAGTTTTAGATATTATGGATTAAGTTATCTTATAAGATATCTATATAGTATGGTTAATGATTTAATAGTATATTAAAAGCATGTTTAATGGTACAAGATAAAGTGATATAGCTAAGTATAGGTTAAGGGTGCTACATGATCATGGCCCACTTCCTTATGACATTTATACCCTTTAACAATTTAAAAATGACCTTTAACCCTGTAATTAAATTAATCTCTGTTTTTATCATTTTTTGGATTTTGATTTTCCCTTCATTAGAATTCCCTAAAATTTTGTTTTAAGTCTAAAAACATATATAGGAAGATGCGTTAAAAATTTGAAGTTATTTGAACATCATTTCAATATAGTTTTAACTCTGGCAAAAAAAAAATCACCAGTTCGGCACCCCAAGATCCAAAAACTATCAAAAAATTATTATTCACATCCAATAGATTTTTCAGTCTATTTTCAATGGGTTTATACAATAGAAATAGTTTTTGAAAGTCTGTGAAATATTTTAGAGACTGGTCAAACTTATGATCAACTCAAATAATGGTGTTGGGGAATTCTTTACTGTTTGTTTTGGGGGTTTATATGAGCTCAATTTCTTCTCAAATTATAACACTAGACTCTTTTTATTACACTTTACCTCATATAATGATTAAATAACAAACTTCCCGATAGGTCACCCAGCCCAAAATTTCCCTAGCTCACGCACAATTAACACTTAAATACTTATGACTTCTACTGTACTAATGCTAATATGATCACACCAAATACAATTCTAATGTTATTATTCATAGCCAAGAAAAATACTAGTCATACTAGTGAAAATTTTAGGGTGTTACACATCAAGTCATTCTTTAGGTCCCTGATGTATCTCTTGAGCTGCTCATTTGTCTCAATCACAGCCTCCCTCCCTTTAGGGACCTCTATCTTGATGTGACTCTCTTGTTCTTTGAGTTGAGTGAGTGACTCATCAACCACCTATAAGGTCACATCAAATCTCTATCATGCAGCCACCAAATTAGCTCTTATGCCCTGCACGTCAGTCTGTAAGGATCGTACCAAAGTTAGCACTAATTGTTAGGTCTGATCCTACCTCCTAATGGCCTCTTCCATAGCAGACAACCTCTTTTAGATATCACTAGGTAATAAGGATGATGCTAGCTACACAGATGGGGAGCAATGGATACTCCAAGATGTCTATACGATAGAAGAGTAATGGAAGTTGAGGCTTACGACTGCCCATATGGCCAATAGCTGCCCAATCTCCTGGTTGGAGACTGTCGGTGTCTGATTGATGACTGTGGATGTACTGGTGGCTGAGGTGACCCATCAAAAAGCTCATTGAGATCTACCTGTATATCCATCTCATAATCAAAATCCATACTTGCACCCTAAGGCTTATGTGGCTCCTTTCGCTAGTTATCATGCCGGACTGGTGATGTTGGAGGTGTCTGAGGCTGGACCTGATCCTTCCCTTCCACCGATGGCTCTAGCATAATCAGATCTAGGCTATAACTCTCTCTGGTCTCAAGGACATTCAATAGTCTATAATGGCCCTCTCATCCCTGTAACGACTCGACCATCCTTACGGTGAGAGCAGCCTACATATCTACAAATATGTCCTCCTGGACTGGCTGACTGGATGTTCTCTCATTTGCCCCTAAGTCTAGTAGTAATAGAGTCACCACTCCCTTAATGCATATTTGTGACATCGAATGGGTAGAAACTCTAAGTAGGGTAGCAATTATCTCGTGTGTAATATCCAGCCTCTTGCGTTTACACATAGCTTGTAAACAAATTATATCGACTATGTTGATTGACCTAGGACCGCCAGTGTAGCTGAGGTATGATGTAGCTAGAACCCACTAGATGTACCTTAGTGCTTGCATGGCTAGCAATGTGCTCTTGGTCATGTTTGCCTGGTACACGGCCTCAAGAAGTGTGATAGCTGCCCAATGCTCTCGATCTACTCCCTTCTCTAGGGTTAGGACATCTGGTCCTACTAAAAGCCTTATAGCCTCCGTGATGCATTGGAGTGTGATGCTGTACTAGGTCCCCCTTACTCGAAATTAGACTACCCCCTTCTTTGTGTTTGATCTCTAGTAGCCCCTTTACTGTAAAGTAGCTAAGAACTCCTTGGTAGCATAAGGGTATGTCTGGAAAGCTCAAGTGAGGAACGTTGTCTACCTTGCAACGACAAACAATTCATCAACTTCCTTAGTCATCATTACGATCTATACTTGAGATAAGGCTCAATACCTCTTATCCTATTGGGGGAGTCATCAATCTCGGTGTCGGTGGAGCAAGTGTAGCTTGAGTGTCTTTGCATGGCATCCTACAAAAAGGTTAAGTGTTAATTTTCTAAAGTTAACTTGGGTCACATGTAAGTTAAAATGAATTTATCAAAAATTTTTGTGAAATTTAAGCAACATGCTAGCTTAAACTGGTGCTAGCCAACATGAACATAAATGCATGCTAAGCGCCATAAAACAATATATAACATTTTAAACCTATCAACGGACAATCTAGCAAACATGTATGACAATCGAGCTAAATTAAATGTTATAAAATTATAAAAGAATTTTGGTAGCATTCTGGCTAGGAATATGCCTACCCTCTGCATAAGAAAAACAATTTAACAACACCATAGGCCATCAATGGCTACTAAGTAAACCAATTTGAATTATTTTGCACCAATGTCAAGGTAAAAGGGCTATTATTTCAATTCTTTTATTACAACATTTTAATCAAAAATTTATCTTTAGTTAATCTATATTGATGCATTGTTAATTTTAATTTACAATGTGTTTATATGGGCTTTCTATAATTTCTAAGACTAACCTATAATTAAACTACATTGGTGTAACCGGTATC
This sequence comes from Excoecaria agallocha, assembly GCA_037975025.1. Lineage (NCBI taxonomy): Eukaryota > Viridiplantae > Streptophyta > Magnoliopsida > Malpighiales > Euphorbiaceae > Excoecaria > Excoecaria agallocha. The sequence continues at coordinate 83,702,252 of CM075808.1, read as the reverse complement.
TAGTAAGTGTACTAGATTAGCTAATAATATAGGGAAATAAGATTAAGAACCTGAAATATCGTACCCTAGGGATTATATAAATTGTATGTTTTAGATTTTAGAATGAGTGATGTGTGAAAGAATTCCCAAGTTCTAGAGTTGTGATTAATTAACTAAGTGAAAACAAGAACAAAACAAATAAGATAATGAAATTAACATAATAAACTAGAAACAGGACAATATTGTAAAATATATTAAAATTCAATAATAAAAACACTTCTACTAATAGAACTATCCACTACAACTTCTATTGCAATGACTCAATTAAAACAACACAAGTGATTATGAAAAATCAGTATAAATTTCAGGTATCTTATTTAGAATATAATTCTAAGTACTAAATCCTCGTATCAAGAATAATTCAATGCTTAGCATAAGGATCCAATTATAAACTTTTAAACTTCCATTAGACCTTTTCTCAAGAGATCTAACTTCAATCTATTCTTAATTCAACTTTCTTAGTTTTAATTATACATTTTACCTATACATAGTTATCTCAATTTTTAGAACATAATCATGCATTGACTTAAGTAAATTTAACAAAATACACGCATATCATTGATCGAAATCAAATTGATAATTAACCATTTATTCAATAAATCAATTGGAGATAACTGAAGATAAATATCAGCTCAAGAACCGAGAAATAATACACTTGCATTGAATGAAAAGCTCAAATCTAAAGTTATTAAAAATAGAAGTATGAGGGTTCAAGTTTTCTTCAGCAAAAGTAAAGAAAACTACTCACTGTTCATCTTAAGAACAAAAGAAAATTGAAATTAAAAGATACAATACACATAGAGCTTCAAGCATCTCTTGATTTCTTCTCAGAACACCAATTCTCAGCCTTAAAACCCTAAGTTCTTATCTTTTTAAAAATAGGTTAAAAAATGTAAAAACTAACTCTATTTCTTTAGAATTCGTGCTCTCCTTTATATCGGTGTTTTTGTCTACTTAAAACCCTCACAGAGGAAGAAAACCTATTGAACTTGAACTTTTTGTTCCAGAAAAACTAGAATTTCACCATAATTAAACTTCTTGCATTGGTAGAGGGAAAAATCCCTCCAATGAGGAGATTTCATTCTTGCTGTATCCTTTAGGATGTCTCGATAGAGTGAAAAGTCCTTCTACCAAGGAGAAGGCCTCTGTATTCCTTTTTGTCAAGCTTCCCTCGATAGAGGGAGAATTTCCCTCCACTAAGGTGACCTCTTCTGGACTCCATGATTTTTATATCTCTTCAAAAAATACTTAAGTCAAGCAATTCATACTTTTTTCCATAAAATTTTCTTCTTTCTTCAATTAAGTCCCTAAAAACACCAAAATTGCAATGAAATCCATAAAAATTAAAATTTATAAAATTAAACACACAATTAAACAATTTAACATTAAAACATCATCTTAAACACCTAAAAACACACTATTAATATAATTATAATTTACAATTATCAAATATCCACACTTAGTCTTTGCTTGGCCTTAAGCAAAATTGAACACACCAACTTCAAAATCAAAACACTAATGCACTCTTGTAGCTAAGCTCTAGAATTGATGTACATCTAAATGTACAAGTGGTTTCGCACTTGAAATTTTAGAAACACCATAAACCTCTTCTTTAGCACCGAAACCTAAAGAACTCTTTAATTGAATAGATCAACATTTCTAAAATTCATCCCACTAACTCAAAAGCATACCACTTAACCAAATTTACTCACTTAACCTTTCATACACAAAAGACGTTTTTAGAGAAAATCATTGAAACTACTCTTAATTCACAATTCAACGAAATTTTGAAGTCACAATTCTTTTCTCCCTTTTAAACACTCCATACGTAAATTTTTGCCATATACTGCTAGCTTTATTTCAAACTTCCTTCTTATTTTTTTTATGCACTTGCTAGCTTCATTACAGGCAATTAATGATAACATGGGTATTTACAAGTTCATCTTTCATTAATTTCTTGACTTCATTAGTAACTCTTAATAATAGTATCCTAAGAACCTTTTCTAACACACTTTTCAAAATACCCAGCAAATCTTAATCTATCCCAATCTTAGGGTGGCCAATTCTTACAAAGGAAGACAAATGCTTTTTAGGCTATATGGTAAATTAATGAAGGTAACAAGAAAAAATAAACATGACACGCATTAAGCATGCTAAACTAGCTACAAGGGATAAATAAACATATAGGGTAGGTAAACAATCTCACTATGGCATAACAAGAGAAATTCGCCTAGATCACTTCCTAAGTTGTTTGAGTTATTTCTATGCTTCGAAGGATGATGAGAAAGGTTCTAGTGTTCTAAAATTCCTTACTCAAATACTCTAATGCACTGCTCAAAATTCTTCTTATACTCATCAATGTTATCTTATACACTATCAATATGCCTTTGTTGCATATCTAACCTAGCATTCACTTGGTTTATGAGGCTACCATTTATGGGGAAGGCTCTGCTGCCACTAAATGCATCTCTTGATCTTCATCTCAATTTTGGCCAGTTGTGAACAATTGTAAGTATTCATCTTTATCCATCCAATGTCGATGCGGCTTATCCCATAGTACCGTCAATTTCTTCAGCATTGTAAAATCTATAAAGTAGGGTTCACCATGGGAATCCCTCACATCTAAGTGATTTATTGCTTTTTCCATGATTGTGGTGATCCATCCTAAGGAAATGTGCTTAATTACATTAGGCTTCTGCTACAAGTCCTTGATCTTGCACCATAAATGAAATGCTCTATTCAGTTTGATGCCTTCAACCTTATACCTTAATATAAGGCACTCACCTACATTGACTTCACCTATGCTAGCAAGACAATTGTAGAAATTAATTGATAAGAACTGATGGAGAATTTGAAATGCATGACTATGTAAGGCATGAGCCTTTATTTGGCTAGAGTTGTATGGAACTGGGTCAACGGGATCTTGGTTTACTTCCCAGTTCTGACTTAGAGTGAAATTTTGGCAAATCTCTTACACCATATGACAGGAATCCTAAATGCTTAGAAAATTCAAAAAAAGACATGGTGTATGTTTTCTGACCAAGTTTGAAATGGATAGTGCCACAGTCATGCTCGTCTTCAAAGTTGTAATTAAAAGATGTGAGCAAATCTCTTGTAAGCATAGGATGCACTTCAGGATGCTTCTTGATAAGGGCACCCCATCCAATATTTCAAACCAATGTCTTAATTTTAGTCCAAAGATTACCACGACAATGTTCAGAAAGAAACTATTCAAATAAACTAGATTCACATAAGTGAACATCCTAAAATACTCATATAATTTGACCTGATCCTTATCCACATAAGTTGGGATGTATAAGCCCAAGGAAGTAGAAGCACCATCATGTCTTGTTCATTTAGGAGCCACTGCACAATGTAGAGAAACAAAAGTGAGTACCTAAAATGAAAGCTTAACACATTAACCCAAGAAAAATAACTAACATTGTACTCGAGCTCAACAATAACCAAGGTATTATTTTAAGTGGCCAAATAGCGTATCTCAAGTGTGGGAAGAAAACAACATCATGTGAGATTAATCTAAAATGGTTTAGATTAAGAAAATTGAGGCAAAATAAATGAACTTAGTCATTAAGGGATTTTATTGAACAAGTGGGGTGTAAAAAGGAACTAAGCAATTGTGAAAGCAATCTCAACCCAAAATCAAGCCAACAAGTGAAATCAAGCTACAATTTCAAATAATAAGCATGCAAGATATAAATAGAGTGCAAGTGAAACAAGGAATGAACTTAAATTTAACTCTAATCAAACATATATTCAAGAACAATAAACTCAAATCCAATTCAAATCAAGCAAGGAATGTATATGAATTAAAGAATTAAACTAAGTAAAGTTCACTTACTTGCTTGAATGTATATGAGAAATGGATAAAAATTAAAACTTGAACTCTAGTGCCTCGGTGGAGGAATTTTTGAACTCGAGAGAGATGAGCAATTTTGGGCTGAAAAATGAAGTGAAGAAGAGAGAGAGCTTGGTGGAGAGACTTATAATGGCTTGGTCCCTTGGTTAAGGGAGAATTCCCTCTATCGAGGTGGCTATTTTAGCCTAAGAACTAAAGAGTCCCTTGATGGAGGGATTTGTCCCTCTACTGAGGAGATCCTTACATGTAGGTTGCCTCAGCAGAGGGATTTCTCCCTCTACCAAGGAGATTTCATGTGGACATAAAACATTGGAACCCTCGGTGGAGGGAATTCTCACTCTACCAAGGATACCCTCTCAGAAAGTCCAAGAGATAAAGCACAAAACACCAATTTTTCATACTTTTAAACTTAAACTCCAATATTTAGCTCAACCCTATTAAATTTTTTTGTATTGCCACTCTCACCTACTTCTAAAACACGTTGTCATGAACATTAAACCAACTAAAAACCTAAACATTAAGAGACTCAATAAAAGATGATCATACCTGGTTGCTTGCACTCCACATACACACCACACTGTGAATAATAATACTCACCCTTTAATTCATGAATCACAAAACATACTCAAATACTAAAAACACTCCTTAATAAAGAAAAAAATAAAGAAAATATAAATGAAAGACACAAGGTTAGAACTATAGTTATGAATTTATCAAGTCTTCAGCTAGACTTTAAGAACCACCTTTCTCGTCATGGAAGACCAAGGTTACCTCAATAAACTCTATATGAGTAACATGATAAGGCTTTAACCGATGGCCATTAACCTTATACTCATGACCATCTTTGGGATTTTTGATGGTGACAACTCCAAATGCATTGTTCGAAACCACTTGATATGGTCCAAGTTGTACTTGAGCTTACCTAGAAATAACCTCAAATGACTATTATAAAGTAAGACCAACATCTTAGGAGAAAATTCCTTTGGATTTAGCTTCTTGTGATGCCAACACTTCAATTTCTCCTTGTAAAAGGCAACATTATCATATGAACAGTGTCAAAACTCTTCAAGTTTATTGAGCTGCAAACATCTCTTAGCACTTGCACTTCTCATATCAAAATTAAGCAATTTTATAGCCCAATATGCCTTATGCTCTAGTTCAATTTATAAATGACACACTTTCCTAAAAGCCACTCTAAATTGAGACATGCCTACAAGTGTTTTGAATGCAATTCTATAGGCCTAAAGAGCCTTATCTAACATTTGAGTCTAATCTTTTCTAGCATTGTTCACTGTTTTCTTCAAGATTGATTTTAACTTCCTATTTGACACTTCCACTTGCCCATTTACTTGGGGGTGATATGGGGTTGTAATTTTATGCCTAAAACCAAACTTTCTAAGCAATGCTTTGAATTGATGGTAGACAAAATGCTTTCCCATCACTAATAATGGCCCTTGGTGCCCCAAACCTAGTAAAAATATTCCTCATAAGGAATTGAAGCACGACTTTGTTGGGAATTATCGGTTACATACATCTCATACATAAGTGAAATTTAAAATTTTTAACCAATAGATCTGATCTTGCCATGAATTTACAATATACACATTAATGAGAATAAGAAAAATCACCTTTGATTTTTGTGGAACAGTTGATTTTCCTTCTCACCGGGTTGTCGCAAACCACAGTGTCTGAAATTGAACACCTCCAATGAGTAATCCACATAAGAAAAGGATAGAATGAATCAACAATTGGGAGAAACAAGGGCTGGTCAAAAACCCTAGATGCTAGCTAGGGAAGGTGGCGGCTAGGGCTTTATGAGTGAGAGAAAAACTTTTCTCTTAATTGTTCACACTTCACCCTAATACACCATCACATGGATTTTTATAGTTAGGTTAAAAATCCAACTTCATAATGGGATTGGGCTCTTTAAAACTGCTGGACAATCATTAATTGCACTTCTGAAATTATTTATAACTATTTGGACTCAATTAAATCCAATTTAAGCCCTTTCACAAAAGACTATGCACAAAACCCACAAACTAGGCCCTTTGTACATATACTTGGATTTAATTACCCAAATGAATTCCAAATCCAACCAAATTAAATATGCAGGCTCCATAACACTTATGAAAAATATTTAATTTATTTTGGTCCAAGATTTAGGCCTCTAAGGCCTTCTGTTTGTAGTTGGCATGTGGCCCTTCCTCTAGAGGGCTTCTGTGCCAACTTCACTTCTTTGGGCCTTTATAATTCCTTCAGTGGATCTATTAATTATTATATCAGCCCTATAACACTTATAGTTCAATAATAATTAATTATGAAATACATTATTTCAATTAAGTCCATTTTTACAAAACATTTCAAAAAAGTTTTGAGAACAATTTTACTTGATCATAATTAATTAAACTCTTTAATTAATTATTCTTTTATTCACTTCTCTATCCCCATAATAATATCAAATATTATTATCCTTGTCATTTTACCAATTTATCTTTTTCTCTATATGTGTGTGACCTATTGGGTTCTTATCCATATTGGCAGTATAATATGTAATTGTGAGTTCTATTCAAAACACACATGATTTAAACTCCGTTAAATCATTTTATCAATCCCTATTGATATTTATGATACATTATTATACAAATAATGAGTGGCCTCTAACTAGACATCATGACTACCCAAATGTCAGGAAAGTCAAGTGGTTTGACTATACCCTTCCATAGAACAGTTACCGTGCAATTACTCCTCCCACCACTATTATCTCAATTAAATTCTGAGTATGGATTTCTGTCAACTCATATAAATCCAATTATCTATATTCTATTAATTTAACCATTATTCCCAAAATGCCCTTCATGGATCTCTATCCATCTTGGCATATTATTCTGGCAAAAAATTCTCTAAACAAGGCAATTATAGAATCATGTGACATAACTTCCCTTATTAAATTTGGGATGGTGAATCCTTTGTCGATCACTCAACTATCTTTAAGTAGGTCATGATATACCCAATCTCCTAACTATGTTCACTCCCAGTTGAAAGTAATCAGTTATGGAGTCAAAATATACCACTTGCTACTTAAGATAACTTTGGTGATCTCAAGTCTAAGGATACTTGCATAACCGTTATGAAGAGATTCCTCAGTAAAATAGATTTAATATTCATGCGATGATTCTCTTTGCAGGTCTCCAATGAACTTATTCTTCTAACAAGCATCCACATGTTAGCTTTGATCATATTCCATAATCACAGTTATGAGAACCACTGTTTGAACAATTCAAGAACCATAACATGTGCTAGTATGTCTGAATTAACAATTTCCTATCTTGTTAATTCTATGACTAGGGATATTTAGATATTAACACATTTGCATGCAATAGACACCTCATATCATGAACACTTTCATGATTGCCTTACACTGTGTTTATAATATCAAGGACTTCATTTATTAATTTAAGATTTACAAACTCATGTATTTAAACATAGCATTAATAAATGAATAATGCCTTTTATTAAGAATATAAATTCATACATATGAAATTCATCCCTTTTACATGGGCTCTAGGGCATACTCTCTAACAGACTTGAGCATCACATGTCTTAGTAGCCACTACTTCTACACACTTACTCACATAATCTACAACAACTAGGATGTACTCAAACCTGAATAACTTCGAAAATGGCCCCATAAAGTCAATACCCCAAACATCAAAAATTTCAAATTTTAACACATTATTCATAGGCATCTCATCATGTTCTGATATATTTCTACACGTTGACACCTATCACCTGAATCGACAAAAGAATTAACATCGACAAAAAAAGAAGGCCAAAAGAAACTTGACTATAGAATTTTTGCTACTATGCGATTTAGTCCAAAGTGACTTCCAACCTCTCCTCCGTGACACTATCTCATAGTGTCCACTTGCTCCTCCTTTAGAATGTATCTTTGGAGCTCTTGATATGGACAAAGCTTGAATAAATATGGGTAATCCCATAGGTAATACCTTACATCCACCTTTAATTTCTTCTTTTGTTGCCAAGTAAGGTCCTTTGAAAGTTAGCCTCCTGCAAGAAAATTAGCATTGTCAGTAAACGAAAGGGTTAAAATTTCACATGAATAGACAACACGAATCTGTTCATTAGGAAATAAATAAAAAATCTCCCCCTTTTCTATATAAGCATGATCCAATCGAGATTGATGATTGGCTATAAAATTTTATGCTTCCTTCTTATCTTTGATCTCCACATCAAATTTATGAAGTAGAAAACCCATCTTATTAACCTTAATTGGGAGTCCTTCTTAGCAAAGAGGTGCCTCAAAGCCGCATAATCCATCCATACTATGACTTTGGTACCCAGGAGATATAGCTTAAATTTTTCAAATAAGAATACTATTGCCAATAACTTCTTCCTTGTGGTGGTGTAATTAACTTATGCACTAGTGAGTGTGTAATTGGCATAGTAGATGGTATGAAACACTTTCACCTTCGTTGGCCTAAAATTGCTCCCACTGTATAGTCACTAGCATCACATATAATTTCAAACGATAAACTCCAATCCAATGATGCTATAATCGGTGCTGTGATTAACTTTTGCTTCAACAAGTTAAAAGCCTGCAAACATTCATCATGAAAGTTAAATGCAACATTTTTAAGTAGTAAATTAGAAAGTGGCTTAGAAATTTTAGAAAAATACTTAATGAACTGATGATAAAAATCGGTATGACCAAGAAAACTTCTAATACCTTTAACAATTATAGAGGGAGGTAATTTATTAATAACATCTACTTTTGCCCTATCGACTTCAATTCCTCTCTCAGATTTTTTATGCCCCAGAACTATACCTTCCCACACCATGAAATGACATTTTTCCTAGTTGAGGACAAGGTTAGCTTCTTCACACCTTTTCAAAACCAATGCAAGGTTATATAAACAAGTGTCAAAATCATAACCATATAAAGTAAAATAATCCAGGAAAACCTTCATGAATTTTTCAATGAAATAATGAAAAATGTCCGTTATACACCTTTGAAAGGTGGTAGAGGCATTACAAAGACTAAAAGGCATTCTCCTATGTGCAAATGTGCCATAGAGGCATGTAAATATGGTCTTTTCTTTATCTTTTGGCGCTATAGTTATTTACATATACCCATAATATCCATCTAAAAAGTAGTAAAATCTATTACTCACTAGCCTTTCTAACATTTGGTCAACAAAGGGTAAAGGAAAATGATCCTTCCTAGTGGCATTATTTAACCTCCTATAATCTATACACACTTTACAACCCGTCACTATGCGTGTAGGTGTAAGTTCATTTTTTTCATTAGTTACTACAGTTATACCCCCCTTTTTAGGCACATATTAGACTGGACTAATCCAACTACTATCAAAAATAAGATAGATAATACCTACATCGAGCAATTCAAACACCTCATTTTTCACTTCTTTTTGCATTGTTAGGTTGATTCACCTTTGGGGTCGTACCAATGACTTTAAATCACTCTCCATAGGGATCTAATGCATAAAAAAACTGGGACTAATTCCCTTTAAATTGGATGTCTCCCAACCAATGGCTCTTTTATGCTTCTTCAATACTTTTATGAGCATTTCCTCCTCCAAACCTATGAAAAGTGAAGAAATAATTACTGGTTTTGTATTTTCTTTGAAAAACACATATTTTAAATTTGAAGGGAAATTTTTAAGTTTAAAAATATCTTGTCCCTTAAGAGGGGATGATACTTCTTTGTTTCTTCCTCATTGTGCTTTTTCTCTGGCTCTTTTAAAAGCTCTTCCTTTTTCTCTCCTACTTGCTCCTTACTCTTTGGGTGCATTAGACAACCTTAAAGCTCATACTTCAATAGAATTTCTTTTTTACTTATCATCAACACACTCTTAAACACCATTTATGAAACAAATGGACTCTTCAAAATCATAAGAAGGATGCTGTATCACCTTATTGACATTAAACTCCATTTCTTTCTTATTAAACCTCAAGGTCACCATTTTCCATGCATATATATCAATGCCTTCTCCATGTTCAAAAATGGTCTTTTTACTATTAATGTCACTTTCCTTACCTCTTCCATATCTATCACCATAAAATCAACTGGAAAGATGAAATTCCCAAATTTCACCAATAAATCCTCAATGATGCCCTTGAGCCTTTTCACAGACCTATCTGCTAATTGTAGTGTCATTTGGGTCTCTTTGATGTCTCCTAGATTCAATTTTTTACAAATAGAATATGATATCAAATTTATACTTACACCTAAATTACATAAAGCATGTTCAAAAAAATTTCCTCCTAATCCATAAGGAAAAGTAAAACTTCCTAGATCTTCTAATTTCTTAAGAAGTTGTTTATCAAAATAGCACTATACTTTTCAGACAATTTCACTATACCTATACCTCTAGCTTTTTCTTATTAGAACATAGCTCTTTCATGAATTTTGCATACTTAGGCATATGTAATAAAGCTTTAGAAAATGGTAAATTTATATGAAACTTTTTAAAAATATATAAAATTGAGCTAATTGTTCATTATGCTTTTCCTTCCTCTCTAAAGATGGATAAGGCAACTTAGACTTATTAACTTTAGAAACAATCTTTTCCTTACCCATACCTTTTTCCATAATAGTATTTACTTCATTATTAACATTAGGTTTAGAAATAATTACCTCCATTGTTGGTTCCACCAATTGTGAAGAGTTCTTACCTTTTTCTTTCTCTTTCACTTCTTTGCCACTTCTTAAAGTGATTGATTTAGCCTCCTCATTTGGATTGCAATCCATATTAGATGGGAATGTTCCATGAGTCTTATTAGAGAGAGAATTTGCAAGTTTCCTAGCTTGAGTTTTTATGTTTCTGGTGGAGGCATCTTGATTTCTCATCAAAACATCTTGAGATTTCCATCTAGCATCTTGACTAGCCATGAATATGGATTGAGTGGTTATAAAGTTGACAAACATTTTTTCTAAGTTAGGTTTCCTATCTTGTAAGGGTTGAGGCTTTGGTTGGAATCCCGACGGTTGGTAGGGTTGAGCTTGGTAGGTGGATGGATAGTGTGGCATGAAGGGCTGCATTTTGTTAGAAAGGGGCCCTAGGTTAAGGGTTTGATGTGGAATCATGATTCATTTCTTTTAAAGAAAAGTTAGGGTGATTTCTCTGTTGCAAATTATCAGTTACATGCATCACATGCATAAGCAGAATTTAAAATTTTTAACCAATAGATCTGATCTTGCCATAAATTTACAATATAAATACTAACGAGAATAAGAAAAATTACCTTTGATTTTTGTTGAATAGTTGTTTTTCCTTCTCCCCGGACTGTCACAAACCACAATGTCTAAAATTTAACACCTCTAATTAGTAATCCACACTATAAAAGGATTGAATGAACCAAGAATGATGGAACACAAGAGTTGGCCAAATTCCCCTTGATGATAGTAAGGGAGTGGTGGCTAGGATTTTTTTTAAGAGAGAGAAATTCGTTTCTCTTAATGTTCACTTAACCCTAAAATCCCTATCACTTGGATTTTTATAGTTAGGTTAAAAATCCAACTTCATAATGGGATTGAGCTCATTAAAATTGCTGGAGAAAAATTAAATGGGCTTCTGGAATTATTAATTATTTATTTGGGCTCAATTAAATCCAATTTAAGTCCATTCACAAAGGACCTTTTATATGGGTTTGGCGTGTAACCCTTCCTCTGGAGGGTTTCTACGCCAAGACCAATTCTTTGGGCCTCTTTTAAATCCTCCAATAGATCTATTAATTATTATATCAACCCTGTAAGACTAATAGTCCAATAATAATTAATTATGAAATATAATATTTCAATTAGGTCTATTTTACATAACATTTCTAAAAAGTTATGCGAACAATTCTACTTGATCATAATTAATTAAAGTCTTTAATTAATTATTCTCTTATTCATTTCTTTTCTCCAATAATAATATCAAATATTATTATCCTTGTCATTTTACCATTTTATCCTTTACTCTTTATATGTGTGACCTATTGGGTTCCTGTCCATATTGGCAGTATAATATGTAATTATGAGTTCTATTAAAAACTCACATGATTTAAACTTCTTTAAATAATTTTATCAATTCCTATTGATAATTATGATACACTATTATACAAATCATGAGCGGCCTTTAGCTAGGCATAATGACTACCCAAATGTCAGGAAAGTTAAGTGGTTTGACTATACCCTTCCATAGAAACAGTTATCGTGCAATTACTCCTTTCACCACTCCTATCTCAATTAGATTTTGAGTATGGATTTCTATCAAATCATATAAATCTAATTATGTATGTTCTATTAATTTAACCATTGTTCCCAAAATGCCCTTCATGGATCCCTATCCATCTTGGCATATTACTTTTGCCAGAGATTCTTTGAATAAGGCAATTATAGAATCATGCGAGATAACTTCCCTAAATAAATCTAAAAGTAGGACATGTATACCCAACCTCGTAACTATGTTCACCATTAGTTTGAAGTAATAAGTTATAGAGTCAAATTTATCACTTGCTACTTAAGATAACCTTGGTGATCTCAAGTATAAGGATACTTCCACAATCGTTATAAAGAGATTCCTCACTAACATAGATTTAATATCCATGTGAGGATTCTCTTTGCCAGTCTCCAATGAACTTGTTCTTCTAACATGCATCCACATGTTAGCTTTGATCATCTTCCATAATCATAGTTGTGAGAACCACTGCTTGAACCACTCAAGAAGCATAACATGTGCTAGTCTGTCCGAATTAACAATGTCCTATCTTGTTAATTCTATGACTAGGGATATTTATGATGGAATATGACATGGTATGAATCTCATGATGGCACAGCGGAAAACAAAAAAAAAATTTTAATCATACATACCATACATATCCAAAGCTAGAATCGAAACATACAATTTTAGAGTTTTAAACTTACAACTTTAGATGCCTTTAAAACTTAATTTTGATGATGACCAGCAACCAAGAAGGATATTTCCACCTTAGATCTTCACCACCAATGCCAAGGAACAGCCTTTACGCCACTCCCTCTATTCTCACACACACACTTGCAAAGATGGCTTAAAATCAAGAGTGCTAGCTCTATGATTGTGTATTCGGCAATGGGAATGATTTGATGCCACAAGATCTGATTTTGTTCTTCCTTTAGGTTATTGTTTCAGCCCGAGAATATAAGAGAACAAGAAAGATTTCTTTTCCCTTGAGTATTTCGGCCAAGAGAGAAAAATAGCAAAATGGCATACCTTTTATTCATTTAATTCATTAATATATATCACTCAATTTAGGTCAAGTGTGAGTGCCGAAAATTAAGTGTTAATTTCAGCCTCCATCACTTCCTAATTAAGAGATATATCCTAATTTAAATTCCATTAGAATTTAAATTCAAATGGCATTAGTCATTTAATCAAAACAAACTTACTTATTTAAGGTAAAATAAGTTGTCGAATTCAACTAGTATTTTAGTTTGAATTTTGGCTACTTTAATTCCCTCTCAAGTATTATATTTTGATTAAATACAAATTAGGATTTAATACTCAATTAACTTAATTATACATAGATAATTAGTCAATTGAAATTAAACCTAGCACATGCCAACAAATTTCTCTCATGACCAACTGTTTTAGGCAAAAAACTCGTTTCACATACTAGCTGTTTTAGGCAAAATCGTGGCTTAACAGATTTGCCTAAAACAGCTAGCTGTTTTAGGCAAAATCGCACCTTGACAGTTTTGCCTAAAACAACTAGCTGTTTTAGGCAAAAAAAAACTGTTTTTACAGATTTGCCTAAAACAGCTAGCTGTTTTAGGCAAAAATCTGTTTACCCATTTTATGCATTAATTTGACTTTAAATAAAAGTCCAAATTAATTCCCAATACACAATTTAAATATTTTAAGCCCAATGTTTTGTGTGCGATCATATAGGTCCATTTAATGTTGGCAATGAATTAATAAATTAATTCAAAGGCTATATATATTCTCTAGCAAGATATTATAGCATTCCAAATTAAATGAAAATGCATATGTCATTTAGTGACCTAATGCAATTTTGCATAGTCCCTTACCCATAAATATCAGAATTAATATAAGGCATGGAACCAGTCATCCTTATATATATTAATTCCTTTCTTGATATTCCAGTGACACTGAACTCTCAGATAAATAATGATTACTCATTATTTCATCTCGGTATGGCCATACACTTCTCAGTTCACTGATCAAGTGGCCGATGATATTCTCTCTCTTATTGAGAGGGGTAATCCCTTCACTTCTCTCATGCTCTCTAACATGAATTAATGCATACCCAATCATACCCGTACTTGTCACTCTGTTACGAGCACGTTAGGTGTATGCCAAAGTACACAGTAATTCATAAAGAGTTTCATAGAGATTTCAGGTCTAAGAACTCCGATACAAAACTTGCATATGAGAAACACTTATGACTTGTACCATGTAGTGTTCTCATGAGTGGATCTAATCCAGATACCGTGTTCTAAACATGTATCTATGATCTCTGATTGACACTCTTGTCCTTATGATCCGTAAGACAGAACTCAAATTATCAGAGAGAGCATACTAGTCTTAATTCATTTGTTATTCCCATAACAATGACTGACTAGGGATATTTAGAATGAAGTCTCATTTGTTTCAAGGTCTTACAACCATGTGCCTCACACATGATAACTTAAACTGAAACAACATTCTTGGATAGTTCTATCAATTGATATGCACAGGAATACAATAGATAAAACAAATGCCTCATTTATTAAATTAAATGCTTTATAACAATGTATTGGGGCTAGGGCTTACACTAACAATTTAGATATTAAGACATTTGCATGCAATAGACACCTCATATCATGAATACTTTCATGATTGCCTTTGCACTGTGTTTATAATATCAAGGACTTCATTTATTAATTTAAGATTTACAAACTCATGTATTTAAACATAGCATTAATAAAAGAATAATGCCTTTTATTAAGAATATAAATTCATACATATGAAATTCATCCCTTTTACATGGGCTCTAGGGCATACTCTCTAACAATCTCTCACTTGCACTAATGCCAATCACTCATATGTCTCAGACCCATGCTATTTATATGGTGATCGTGCTTTATCTGGGAAAGTACTTTAGTGAGGGGATCCACCACATTATCATCTGTAGGAACCCTTTTTATTTTCACATAATTTCTAGCTACTATTTTCCTTATGAGATGGTAGCATCTGATAACATGCTTGGATTGCTGATGACATTGTGGTTCTTTTTCTTGTGTAATGGCTCCATTGTTGTCGCAATATAGAGGAATCAGATCAACAATGCTAGGTACCACTCCTAGTTAAGATATGAAATTTTTGATCCAAACTGCTTCTTTGGTTGCTTTAGAAGCAGCAATGTACTCAGCTTCTATCATGGAATCAGTAGTTGCTTCTTGTTTGGAACTCTTCTAACTAACTACTCCTCCTCCCATTATGAACACATAACTACACTATGATTTAAAATCATCTTTGTCAAATTGGAAGCTGGCATCTATATACCCTTTTACTTCCAAACAACCCTTTCTATATACCAAGAATATATCCTTAGTCCTTCTTAAGTGATTAAGGACATTCTTGATAGCTGCCTAATGTTCCTCTCCAAAATTTGATTGGAATCTACTTGTGACATTCAAAGCAAATGCTACATCTAGACATGTATATAACATAGCATACATGATAGAAACAATTGCTGATGCATATTGTATTCTATTCATGCTCTCTCTACCCTCTAGTGTCTGCAGACACATAGACTTAGAAAGGTGTTTCCCATTCGCCATGGGTATAAACCCTTTCTTAGAGAGATCCATATTGAACCTCTTCAATACCTTATCTATATATGTACTTTGAGAAAGACTTAGCAACCTATTGGATCTATCTCTATAGATCCTTATTCCCAGAATATAGGATGCTTCTCCAAGGTCTTTCATGGAGAATTGCTTGGATAACCATATTTTAACAAATTGTAGAAGAGAAATGTCATTTCCTATGATCAATATGTCATCCACATATAGAACCAGGAAGACAATTGCACTCCCACTGACCCTTTTACACACACAAGGTTCATCTTCATTCTGTGAGAAACCAAAATCTTTGATTGTCTCATTGAATCGTATGTTCCAGCTCCTAGAGGCTTGCTTCGATCCATAAATGGATCTTTGAAGCTTGCATATCTTTTCGCCATTTCCTGATGTGAACCCTTCCGGTTGTGTCATATACTCATCCTCAGTCAGATTTCCATTTAGGAAAGCTGTCTTCACATCAATTTGGCAAATCTTATAATTATAATGAGCTCCAATGGCTAAAAGGTTTTGTCATAGTCAATACCTTGTTTTTGACGATAGTCCTTTTCTACTAAGCAAGTGTTATAGGTAACTATATTACCTTCCATGTCGGTCTTCTTCTTGAAGACCCATTTGCACCCTTTGGGTTTTATCCCTTCAAGAGGTTGAGTTAAAGTCCATACTTTGTTCTTATACATGGAGTCCATTTCAGACTACATAGCCTTAAGCCATAAATCACGTTCTGAACTGTTCAAAACTTCTTGATAGCTTGTAGGCTCATTGTCCTCTACTACAGTTATGCCTCTAACCGAATCAATGTGAAATCCATATCTCACAGGGATAGAATGCATCCTAGTAGATCTTCTAGGATTTTATGTATAATCAGGTTCAACTGGAATCTCATCATTATGAAATTTAGTCTCAAATTCAATTGGTTGATCTACTTCTATTTTTGGGTCTTGAACTTCACCAAGTTTAATTTTACTCCCACTGTCCTCTCGTAGGAGAAATTCTCTTTCCAAAAAGACAGCATGCCTTGAACAAACACCTTTTGTTGTAAGGGATGATAGAAATAATATCCAAAGGTTTCTTTTGGATAACCCACAAATAAACATTTGTCAGACTTAACATCTAGTTTGTCTGACATTGTCCTCTTCACATAAGCAGGACAACCCCATACTTTCATATGAGAAAGCATGGGTTTCTTGTTATTCCACATCTCATATAGAGTAACATCAACCGATTTACTAAGAACTCTGTTTAACACATAAACAGCAGTTTCTAGTGCATATTAGGCAAGTCTGCTTGGCTCATCATTGATCGAACAATATCTAATCGTGTTTGATTTCTACTTTCAGATGCACCATTGTGTTGTGGTGTATATGGTGGAGTCCATTGAGATAAAATCCCATTATCTCTAAGATAATCTTGAAATTCTTGGCTTAAGTACTCTCCACCTCAATCTGATCTAAGTGTTTTAATACTCTTGCCAAATTGTTTCTCTACTTCATTTCTGAATTCTTTGAACTTTTCAAATGTGTCTAATTTATGTTTCATTAGATAGATGTATCCAAACCTGGAATAATCATCTATGAAAGTAATGAAGTAGGAGTAACCTCCTCTAGCATGTGTAGTCATTGGACCATATACATCTGAATGTATTAAGTCCTAAACCATTTTAGCTCGTTCTCTTTTACCAATAAAGGGAACTTTTGTCATTTTTCCCAATAAACAAGATTCACATGTATCAAATGATTCATAATTAAATGATCCCAAATCACTTGACTTATGTAATTTGGTCATGCGGTTCTCATTTATTTGGCCTAAACGACAATGCCATAAATAAGAGGTATTTAGATTATAATGTTTAATTCTCTTAGTATCCACATTATGTACTTCTTTAATTAAATCAAAACAAATATATCATTCTTAATGATAGCTTTTGCATAAAACATATAGTTCTTAAAAATGTAACAACACTTATCCTTTAAAGAAATATCATAATCATTCAACAAACAACTAAAAGAAATAATTGTTAGTGTAAGCCCTAGCCCCAATGCATTGTAACGAAACACTTGAAATTAATAAAATGAGGCATTAGTTTTATCTTTTGTATTCCTGTGCATATCAATTGATAAAACTATCCAAGAATGTCATTTCGGTTTAAGTTATCATGTGTGAGGCACATGGATTGTAAGACCTTGAAACAAATGAGACATCATTCTAAATATCCCTAGTCAGTCATTGTTATGGGAATAACAAATGAATTAAGACTAGTATGCTCTCTCTGATCTTATGAGTTCTGTCTTACGGATCATTAGGACAAGAGTGTCAATCAGAGATCATAGATACATGTTAAAGAACATGGTATCTGGATTCGATCCGCTCATGAGAACACTACATGGTACAAGTCATAAGTGTTTCTCATATGCAAGTTTTGTATCGGAGTTCTTAGACCTGAAATCTCTATGAAACTCTTTATGAATTACTGTGTACTTTGACATACACCTAACATGCTCGTAATAGAGTGACAAGTACGGGTATGATTGGGTATGCACTGATTCATGTTAGAGAGCATGAGAGAAGTGAAGGGATTACTCCTCTCGATAAGAGAGAAAAATATCACCGGCCACTTGATCAGTGAACTGAGAAGTGTATGGCCATACCGAGATGAAATAATGAGTAATCATTATTTATCTGAGAGTTCAGTGTCACTGGAATATCAAGAAATGAATTAATGTATATAAGGATGACTAGTTCCATGCCTTATATTAATTCTGATATTTATGGGTAAGGGACTATGCGAAATTGCATTAGGTCACCAAATGCCATATGCATTTTCATTTAATTTGGAATGCTATAATATCTTGCTAGAGAATATATATAGCCTTTGAATTAATTTATTAATTCATTGCCAACATTAAATGGACCTATAGGATCGCACACAAAGCATTGGGCTTAAAATATTTAAATTAAGTATTGGACATTAATTTGGGCTTTTAATTAAAGTCAAATTAATGTATGTAATGGGTTATAATATTGCTATTGGGCTTTGGTCCATGAGAGAGAGAAATTCAGCCCATAAGGTTTAATTTCAATTAATTAATTATCTTGTGTTAATTAAGTTAATTGAATATTAAAGCCTAAAGGAATTTAAATTAAATTAAATCACTTATATATTTAATTAAGTGATTTCATTTATTTAAATGTCTTATGTTTTATTTCAAATTTGAATTTAAATTCAAAGGAGTTTAATTCAAAATATATTACTTATCTTTAGGAAGTGATAGAGTTTGAATTAATTATCTTAGGATAGTTGAATTCAGATTAATGACTTGCCAAAGGATAAGCATATATATTAAAAGAAATAAAACCCTAAACCTAATTTTTTTGTGTGGCATGAATAGTAACTCGTGAATAGTAACTCGTGAATAGTGACTCTCTCTCTCTTAATTCTTTTGTTCAATTTTTCACAAGGAGAAAGGATTGTTCCTCATTCTCTTGTGTTATTGAGCAGTAATAGCAATCTAAAGAAGTACAAAATCAAGTTTTGTAGCTTCAAACTATAACCCTTACACAATACCGAAAAAGAGATCTAGCAATCTTGTTTTTAAGCCGACGGTGTAATTGTGTGTGTGAGAATAGAGGGAGTGGCGCAAAAGGCTGTTCCTTGGCATTGGTGATCGAGAACTAAGGTGGATAAAGGCATCTTGGTTGCTGGACATCACAAAATCAAAGAATAAAAGGCATCATCTATTGTAAGTTTCAAAACCCTAAAATTGCATGTTTTCGTTCCTATCTTTGGATATGTATGGTATGTATGATAAAATTTTTGTTTTTCCGCTGTGCTATCATGATTATCATACCATGTCATATTCCATCAGTTGTATCAGAGCCTAGACATGCTTATTTTAGTGCTTTATATGCATGAAAAAATTAATTAAAAATCGTTATTTTGAAAACATGCAAATCTGAAATTTTCTGTTTTGAGTTTTTTGCATTGTTTTGGTGTAAAAACGATTTTAATTGATTAGATAGGTATTATAATTAATATGACATGTTAATATACTGTCCTAAGATGTTATTAGGGCTGGTAATGGTCGGATTTAATTATTTATACCTGATGGTACATGTTAATTATGAAACTAGGTGCTAGTTGGCATGTAAATTGCTATTTTAACAACTAGTTTTCAAAATTAAATGTAAAAACGTTTTTGGGATGTTTGTAAGTGATTTTTAAAGATTAAATATCAGGTCTGGACATGTTTTAAATTTGGTTTTAATTCTGGTCCATGACAATTTAATTGATTAATTTTAAAATCACTTAAAACTATGTCTAGTTTGTGTTTGTTACATGTTTAATCAACATTGTTTGTTATGTTTTGATTAAAATGGTAAAAACACATTTAGATTAAAATGGTACAGAATATTAAATCAATGTTTATGGAATTATTTAGATTATTAAATGACTCATAAAATTGATTTAAATGTTTGTGCATTTTATGGCATTACATAAGCATTAAACAACTAGTTTTTGTTGTTTGTTTGTTTTTGCATGAATACCGTGTACTATATATGTGTTCTTCATGATTTTATTTTTAATTCATGTTAGCACATATTATATGCATTTTTAATGTTTATGGGCTGTATGACATAAAATTAAAAATGGCTAAATTGGAAATTATGCTAGAGTTGATTTATAGCACAAATCTAACTAGTTTGTGTTTTGGGCTTTTAAGAGAACTTATTCAATAAGAGGATTTAGTCCATTGGGCTTCGGCCCAGGCCCATCACGGGGTCATCTCTTAAAGCTTCAAGTACACAATTTCCATTAATGGGCTTGGCTAAATCTAATTAAAATTGGACTTTGTTTGATCCATGAATGCTATGTATATTTATTTGCTTGTTTGGTGTGATGAATGAATATGCATGGTGCATTCATGGGCCCTGGGTTTTTGTAATTAAATATGGCCTGCGAGCCATTATATTTTATTGTAAAAGTTTCATTTATTTCTTAGAATAGAATTTATTTGAAGACTTTGTAAATCAAGACGAAGCCCACCGGAGTGGAGAAGCCCAACTCGAAGATTCTTATGTAATAGTATAGAATCTTAGTTGTAAGTTTTTGGGCCCATGTTTGTCACGCTTTACTTTATGCAATTATATATATATGCATGCTATGTATGGATGACAAAGCGTATGCCATGTAAGCCGTAATAAAATGAATCCCTAAAAAATAGTAAGTCACAAAGTTGCCTTCCTAATTCGAAACATGTCAAGGCATCGATCATCGGTCACGTAGACTAGGAGTCCTAGATGCGCCCGATTATCTTTGTGAGGCATGGGTTGTGAATGTAGGTTGGACTTATCATGGAAAGGGATGCCCGGACCTAGGCAACTAATAAATGGGTTGTGCTATAACATCCTAAGATGTTAGCCCATTTGATCCAAGAGTCATGTACGAGACATGATTGGAGTTTTCCTACCTAAGTAACTTAACTTGTTAGGTGTACAAGCTCAGCTTGACTAATAAGTTGTTGAGAAAAGTGGATCTTGGCCCACATTAAATCACTAACGCGAATTATTTAAAGGGATATTAATTCGGTTTGTGGGATCATTAATAAGACCTCATTTAATCTTGCTAAATTTTATTGTAGATTGAAAATGGCATCTTCAAACAACAATTTCTCATTGCGATCAGTCCTTGAAAAGGACAAATTGAATGGCACCAATTTCATAGACTGGTCTCGAAACTTAAGAATAGTTCTTAAGCAAGAGAAGAAGTCATATGTTTTGGATGTACCCTTGCCTGATGAACCAGGAAGGAACGCCTCTGCGGTTCAAAAGGAAACTTTTGAGACCAAGAAGAGCGACTCCAATGATGTGACCTGTCTGATGCTGGCCACTATGGTGCCTGAATTGCAAAAGCAATTTATGGACCAAGAGGCTTATGCGATCATGGTGCACCTCAAGGAGATGTTCCAAGAGCAAGCTCGTCACGAGAGGTTCGTGACAACAAAGGCATTAATTTCTTGCAAGATGGCTGAGGGTACACCTGTTAGTACCCATGTACTCAAGATGAAAGGGTATCTTGATACTCTTGAGAAGCTTGAGGTACTAGTGCCAAAGGAATTGGCCGCTGACTTGATCTTAGGATCATTGCCTGCTGCTTATGATCCATTTGTGATGAATTATAACATGCATGCAATGAATAAGTCAGTCACTGAGCTTCATGGGATGCTTAAGAATGCTGAAGAAAACATTCGAAAGACCAATCCCGTACTAATGGTTCAAAAGGGAATTAAGAAGGGACAAGCTAAGGGAAAGGGAAAGGGAAAGGCAAAACCCAAGTCAAGTGGGAGTGCACCTCAGGCCCAATCCAAGCCCAAGGCGCCAAAACTCAAAGAGAGTGAGAGCACTTGCTTCCATTGCAACAAGATAGGGCATTGGAGGAAGAATTGCGCTCTCTTTAAGGAAGAACAAAAGAAGAATGGAGCCAAGGCGTCCAGTTCTAGTATTTTTGTTGTTGAAGTTAACCTTTCTATTTCTACCACTTGGGTATTGGATACCGGTTGTGGTTCTCACATTTGTTCAAATGTGCAGGGGTTAAGAAATAGGCGGTTACTTGGGAAGAATGAAGTGGACCTCCGTGTGGGGAATGGAGCACGAGTTGCTGCCATGGAGATAGGCGACTATCACCTCACTTTACCTTCCGGACTTTGTATTGTTTTGAATAATTGTTATTATGTGCCTGCTATGAGCAGAAACATTATTTCAGTTTCATGTTTGGATAATGATGAATTTGATTTTGTTATTAAAAATGGCAATGCTCATATTCGTCGCCAAGGCATTTCTTATGGCAATGCCATGTTGCAAAATGGCCTTTATATCCTTGATTTACAAAACAAAGAGTCCATATACAACATTAATACAAAGAGGGTTAAATCAAACGAATTGAACCCTACTTACTTCTGGCATTGTCGCTTAGGACATACAAACGAAAAACGCATTTCAAGACTCCACAAAACTAGAGTGCTTGGGTCATTCGACTTAGAGTCTTATGATACATGCGAGCCATGTTTGCATGGAAAAATGACAAAGAGTCCTTTTAATAAAAATGGCGAGAGGACTAATGGCTTATTGGAACTAATACATTCCGATGTATGTGGACCTTTAAGTACACATGCTAGAGGTGGTTTTAGCTACTTCGTGACATTCACAGATGACTTCAGTAGATATGGCTATGTCTATCTGATGAAGTACAAGTCTGAAACTTTTGAGAAATTCAAAGAGTTTAAGAATGAAGTAGAAAACCAACTTGGCAAAAGTATAAAAGCCATTCGATCAGATCGAGGTGGCGAATACTTAAGCCAAGAGTTTGACAATCATCTAAAGGAGTGTGGTATTATTTCACAGCTCACTCCTCCTGGAACACCTCAATGGAATGGTGTGTCCAAAAGGAGAAATCGAACTCTGTTGGACATGGTTCGATCTATGATGAGTCAAGCTAATCTTCCTATCTCTTTTTGGGGTTATGCATTAGAAACTGCTGCGTTTCTATTGAACCGTACTCCAACTAAAGCAGTTGAGAAGACACCATACGAGGTATGGACTGGGAAAGAACCCAATATGTCTTTTCTCAGGATTTGAGGCTGTGAAGCATATGTTAAGAAATTAACATCTGAAAAACTAGAGTCCAAATCCACTGTCTGCTTGTTTGTGGGTTATCCTAAAGAAACAAAGGGATACTACTTTTACTCACAAGCCGAGAACAAAGTATTTGTTGCTCGCAAGGCTGTTTTCTTGGAAAAGGAGTTCCTTCTCAAGAAAGACAGTGGGAGTAAAGTAGAACTTGTAGAAATTCAAGCACCACAAACTCCTATAGAGGATGGTTTGGAAATGGGATCAAGTTCACAACCAGTTGTGGAACAAGAACCCATTACACAAGAACCTAGAAGGTCCGGTAGGGTACTTCAGGAGATTGAGAGATATGGATTTCTAATCACTGACAGTGACACTATTGAGTTAGTAGATCGTGAGGATCCTACTACCTACCGAGAAGCTATTGAAAGCCCAGACTCGGATAATTGACTTGAAGCCATGAAATCCGAGATGCAATCAATGTACGATAACCAGGTTTGGACCTTGGTTGATCCACCAGAAGGTGCTAAGGTAATTGAATGCAAGTGGTTATTCAAACTAAAAGCTGATAAGACCTACAAAGGTAGACTAGTAGCAAAAGGTTTTCGACAAACTCATGGTATAGACTATGAGGAGACCTTTTCGCCTGTAGTCATGCTCAAGTCCATTAGGATCTTGCTTGCCATAGCTGCATATCATGATTATGAGATATGGCAAATGGAAGTCAAAACTGCTTTCCTTAACGGAAATTTACTTGAGGATGTGTATATGACACAGCCTGAAGGTTTTTTCAATCCCAAGCATCCTAAGAAGGTATGCAAGCTTCAAAAATCCATTTATGGATTAAAGCAAGCATCCCGAAGTTGGAATCTTCACTTTGATGAGGCAGTCAAAGAATTTGACTTCATCAAGAACGAAGATGAGCCTTGTGTGTACAAGAAGGTTAGTGGGAGCATAGTAGTGTTTCTGGTCCTATATGTGGACGACATCCTTCTCATTGGGAATGATATTCCAACATTGCAAAAGGTTAAGCAATGGTTGGGAAAATGTTTCTCAATGAAAGACTTAGGTGAAGCCGAGACAATACTTGGTATTCGAATCTATAGAGATAGATCGAATCGGCTTTTGGGACTAAGTCAAGAAAAGTACATAGACAAAGTACTAAAGCATTTTAGTATGGGAGACTCAAAGAAAGGATACATACCTTTGGCTTTGGGAGTTCCTTTGACTAAAGAACAGTGCCCTAAAACCAAAGAGGAAAGGGACAACATGAGTAGAATCCCATATGCATCTGCTATTGGATCTATCATGTACGCTATGTTATGTACTAGGTTGGATGTTGCTCATGCACTGAGTATAACCAGTAGGTTTCAGCAAGACCCTGGTGAGAAGCACTGGTCTGCTGTAAAAGGGATCCTGAAGTACCTGCGAAGGACTAAGGATCACTTCTTGGTGTATGGTGGTCAAGAAGAGCTCGTCATACAAGGTTATGCCGATGCTGCTTTTCAGACCAGCACTCAGGATTCTAGATCGCAATCTGGGTTTGTTTTTGTTTTGAACGGTGGTGCTGTCAGCTGGAGAAGCTCGAAGCAAGAAACCGTTGCCGACTCAACTACAGAATCTGAGTATATTGCAGCAAGTGAGGCTGCAAAAGAGGCTGTTTGGATTAAAAATTTCATTAATGGATTAGGAGTGGTCCCAAGCGTCCTAGATCCATTAGAAATTTTCTGTGACAATAACGGGGCCATTGCACAGGCCAAGGAGCCCCGGTCACACCAGAAATCCAAACACATACTCAGAAGGTACCACTTGATCAGAGAAATCATTGATCGTGGGGACGTCAAGGTTAGCAAGATATCAAGTGAAGACAATGTAGCAGATCCTTTGACGAAATAGTTACGTCCAAATCTGCACGAAGCTCATTTGAGAGCGTTCGGTTCTTAGGGCTATGCCCAATTGGGACTAGTGCTAGTGGGAGATTGTTAGTGTAAGCCCTAGCCCCAATGCATTGTAACGAAACACTTGAAATTAATAAAATGAGGCATTAGTTTTATCTTTTGTATTCTTGTGCATATCAATTGATAAAACTATCCAAGAATGTCGTTTCGGTTTAAGTTATCATGTGTGAGGCACATGGATTGTAAGACCTTGAAACAAATGAGACATCATTCTAAATATCCCTAGTCAGTCATTGTTATGGGAATAACAAATGAATTAAGACTAGTATGCTCTCTCTGATCTTATGAGTTCTGTCTTACGGATCATTAGGACAAGAGTGTCAATCAGAGATCATAGATACATGTTAAAGAACATGGTATCTGGATTCGATCCGCTCATGAGAACACTACATGGTACAAGTCATAAGTGTTTCTCATATGCAAGTTTTGTATCGGAGTTCTTAGACCTGAAATCTCTATGAAACTCTTTATGAATTACTGTGTACTTTGACATACACCTAACGTGCTCGTAATAGAGTGACAAGTACGGGTATGATTGGGTATGCACTGATTCATGTTAGAGAGCATGAGAGAAGTGAAGGGATTACCCCTCTCGATAAGAGAGAAAAATATCACCGGCCACTTGATCAGTGAACTGAGAAGTGTATGGCCATACCGAGATGAAATAATGAGTAATCATTATTTATCTGAGAGTTCAGTGTCACTGGAATATCAAGAAATGAATTAATGTATATAAGGATGACTAGTTCCATGCCTTATATTAATTCTGATATTTATGGGTAAGGGACTATGCGAAATTGCATTAGGTCACCAAATGCCATATGCATTTTCATTTAATTTGGAATGCTATAATATCTTGCTAGAGAATATATATAGCCTTTGAATTAATTTATTAATTCATTGCCAACATTAAATGGACCTATAGGATCGCACACAAAGCATTGGGCTTAAAATATTTAAATTAAGTATTGGACATTAATTTGGGCTTTTAATTAAAGTCAAATTAATGTATGTAATGGGTTATAATATTGCTATTGGGTTTTGGTCCATGAGAGAGAGAAATTCAGCCCATAAGGTTTAATTTCAATTAATTAATTATCTTGTGTTAATTAAGTTAATTGAATATTAAAGCCTAAAGGAATTTAAATTAAATTAAATCACTTATATATTTAATTAAGTGATTTCATTTATTTAAATGTCTTATGTTTTATTTCAAATTTGAATTTAAATTCAAAGGAGTTTAATTCAAAATATATTACTTATCTTTAGGAAGTGATAGAGTTTGAATTAATTATCTTAGGATAGTTGAATTCAGATTAATGACTTGCCAAAGGATAAGCATATATATTAAAAGAAATAAAACCCTAAACCTAATTTTTTTTTGTGGCATGAATAGTAACTCGTGAATAGTGACTCTCTATCTCTTAATTCTTTTGTTCAATTTTTCACAAGGAGAAAGGATTGTTCCTCATTCTCTTGTGTTATTGAGCAGTAATAGCAATCTAAAGAAGTACAAAATCAAGTTTTGTAGCTTCAAACTATAACCCTTACACAATACCGAAAAAGAGATCTAGCAATCTTGTTTTTAAGCCGACGGTGTAATTGTGTGTGTGAGAATAGAGGGAGTGGCGCAAAAGGCTGTTCCTTGGCATTGGTGATCGAGAACTAAGGTGGATAAAGGCATCTTGGTTGCTGGACATCACAAAATCAAAGAATAAAAGGCATCATCTATTGTAAGTTTCAAAACCCTAAAATTGCATGTTTTCGTTCCTATCTTTGGATATGTATGGTATGTATGATAAAATTTTTGTTTTTCCGCTGTGCTATCATGATTATCATACCATGTCATATTCCATCAATAATAATTTTGGATAAAGCTAGAACATAATAACAATTATTTATTTCCAATATTAATCCACTTGGAAGAGGCAAATGGTAAGTCCCCACAACTGTTGTAGAGATGTTTTGTCTAGTAGCTGACTGCAAACATATTTCTGCCTTTCCCACTCTGCTAAAGCTTCTAAGACCCTGTAGATCATTACATAAATAAGATCCACATCCGGTATCTAATACCCAAGATTGTTTTGAAGCAATAGAATAAGTATTAATTTCAATCATATGAATACCTGAAGTAGAAGCATTAGCTTGCTTCTTCTCCTTAAGAGAATCTAGATAGGCCTTGCAGTTACGCTTCCAATGACCATATTTTCCATAATGGAAGCAAATTCCTTTGGGATTCTCTTTCTTGGCAACCTTTTTCTGGAGATCCCACCATTCTTTGGCTTCTCCTTGGTTATCTTCTTCTTCTTCTACTTCTACTTCTTGCCTTTAGCAGAAGTGACAACCATGACACCTTTTGGTTCCTTCTTGAAGGATCCATTAGCTGTTTTGAGCATGTTGATTAACTCAAGAATGGTTTCTTGGATCTTGTTCATGTTGAAGTTAAGCACAAAATGTGTTTAACTTGGAGCCAATGAGTACAAGATTAAATCTATGTATAGATCATTATCCATTACATAGCCAAGTCTACTCAAATGCTCAATATACCCATACAAATTCAATGCATGAGTAGTAGCCAAAGTGCCTTCCACCATTTTGCAGCTAAATAGAGCTCGAGCAATCTCATATTGCTCAGTTCTAGCTTGAGAAGAATAAAGCTCCTCTAGATTCAAAATGATGGTTCTAGCATCCATCATCTTATGTTGCTTCTGAAGCTCCGAGGACATAACACACAGCATCAGACATGCTGCTGTTTCACTATCCTCCATGTATTTACGATAAGTTCCTTTGATCTCATCAATGGAATCATTTAATGGAAGTGGTGTTGGATCTTTATCCAAGACATAATGGATCTTTTCATTTCTTAGAACAATTCTCACTTGCCCGATCCAGTCAGAATAGTTGCTACCAACTAGCTTGTTATCCAAGATTGATCGTATATTAATGTTTGATGTGCTTATGATGATGAACTAGATGTGAAAAAGAAACATATGAGAGTATGTTCATATATATGTATGAATTATTTCGGTCTGTAATTAATCCATTTACTCCAACTATTTTATTGTGAATTAATAGCCCTCACTATTTAATTCGAGAAAACTTGATGGTTTTCCTAGTAGGCCAATATCCAATCCTTGATATGTAATTTGACCTTGACTGTGGTCAATAAGCCAAACTCTATACCCTTGAAAGGTAGGTATCTCTATACTAATTATGTCTCTATACAACTATTGGATCATTAGGTTATCAACTCTTGAAGCATGCATATCATATATGCATTCCCTAATCTTGACTCTAGAACCATTAGCCTTGACTGTGGTCAACAAGCTAATAGGCTAGCTAAGATGATCCATTTAATTAGATTCAAACATATTCGATATAATGTGAGCATGACTATGGTCAACAACCCACACTATAAAGAACTCTGGTTCTCCTCAAATTAATGGAAGGCTTATATACCTTAGTATTTGTTTGAGGGTTTTAGTTAATTAAGTCTCATCATACATGGTTGGAATACATTGGTATGCATCCTATATCTATCAAATAAATATAAGCATACAATTATGGTATAGTTATGGACTTTACTACATTTATTTCCCTGAGCGAAAAGGGAAATCAAAAGGTCACACCTAGGTAGTATGCATGATTCAAACAAGTAAAAATAATTACATTATTGGATCTCCGTTCGGCCCATCTTGTTCCTTGATAGTGGTCTTCATCTCTATCTCTAATTATAATCTGACTAATCTAATTACATATTACTATTTAAAAAAGAAATACAAACCAAAAACAAGTGGCCGAGACATGAAAGTCCTCATTGGGCCAAAACATGCATAATGCTCAATCACATTGGGCCTTGTCCATAACTATCCATCATGCCAATCATATAACCTTATATGCATTTATAATTCATAAATTAATGGATTAATAACTTTGTTTCAATTCTTGAAACTTGCTTTTGAGTTAATTTAATAATGTGATCAAATTAGAAAACTTTTTCATTTTGGAAACTTCCATTTTAGGAAATCCTTTTGCATGCATGTGTTCTTGCCTTAATAATCAATCCAATTGATTATTAATTAATTATTAATTGATTATTTAATTAATTAATCATATTAAATAATTAAAAGAATCAATTTTGGGCTTTAGATAAAGGGTAGGCCGAAACCCACCAAACTAAACCCTAAATGTGTTCACACACAAACTAGTTTTGTGTCTATTAGACCATTTAGGCCTTTTGTAATGAGCCAAGCCCACTACAGCCCTTAAAATCCATTAATAAACTTAATTATAGTTTATTATATTTGATTTAAATCAGCTCCTTGGGTCCACCAAGTCATTCACTAATTTAAACCAAGTTCGTAAACATAATTAAGCCCATTAAGTGGTTTTAATGAATCAAAATTAATCCAATTAATTCAATGCCCATTTTAATTAATAAAATTAATTAAAAACACATTAATATATCAGATATATTAGATTTAGAAGATTAAAAATCGTTCTAAACATGAACACACCAAGAACACACGAAGAACACCAATTTATCGAACTTTTCGACTAAACTAGTTTTCATGCAAAACTTGTTCGATTTTAATTTTTTTTGATCCTATGGCTTAATATCACATAATAAACACATAAATTATTATTAAAATAATTTTAGAGTTGATCAATAAAAAATATATTTAGAACAGCCCCTAAAACATTTATTAAAAAATAGAAACCCTACATGCCAAAAACAATGATTCTTTTGTCAAAAGAATCGTTTTTATTTTTCATTTTATATATTTGATCACATACATCCAGAAATCAATATTTCTCATTCATGAATAATCAAATCTTATATTTTAAAGTTCATGAAATAAATAACTCAAAAAATAAAAAGAAAAACTATTCCGCGAATAATATAGAATTATAGATTCATGACAAAACCGTGGCTCTGATACCATGTTGGGAATTATCGGTTACATGCATCACATGCATAAGTGGAATTTAAAATTTTTAATAAATAGATCTGATCTTTCCATGAATTTAAAATCTAAATGTTAATGAGAATAAGAAAAATCACCTTTGATTTTTGTTGAACAATTGATTTTCCTTCTCACCGGGTTGTCACAAACCACAGTATCCAAAATTGAATACCTTCAATTAGTAATCCACACTAGAGAAGGATTGAATGAACCAAGAATGATGAAACATAAGGGCTGGTCAAATTTCCCTTGATGCTAGCAAGGGAGTGGCGGCTAGAGTTTTTTTAAGTTCTCTTAATGCTCACTTAAACCTAAAATTGATATCACTTGGATTTTTATAATTAGGTTAAAAAATCCAACTTCATAATGGTATTGGGCTTATTAAAATTGCTGGAGAAATATTAAATGGGTTTCTGGAATTATTAATAATTTATTTGGACTCAATTAAATTCAATTTAAGTCCATTCATAAAGGACTATGCACAAAACACATAAACTAGGCCCTTTGTGCATACACTTGGATTTAATCAACCAAATGAATTCCAAATCCATCCAAATTAAATATGTAGCCTCCATAACACTTATAAAATATATTCAATTTATTTTGGTCCAAGAATTAGGTCTTTAAGGCCTTCTATATGGGTTTGGCATGTAACCCTTCCTTTAGAGGGTTTTTGTGCCAAAACCAATTCTTTGGGCCTTTTTTAATTCCTCCAATGGATGTATTAATTATTATATCAGCCCTATAACACTTATAGTCTAATAATAATTAATTATGAAATGCAATATTTTAATTAGGTCCATTTTACTGAACATTTCTAAAAAGTTCTACGAATAATTCTACTTGATCATAATTAATTAAACTCTTTAATTAATTATTCTATTATTCATTTCTCTTCTCCCATAATAATATCCCACCACTTTCATTAGATGATGCCATTGATGAGATCAAGGGCATTTATCATGAATACATGAAAGATAGTGAGGCAGTGACAGGTGTGATGCTAGGTGCTATGTTCTCAGAGCTTTAAAAGCAACATGAAAAGATGGATGCTCAAGCAATAATTTTGCATCTAGAGGAGTTTTATGCTTCTCAAGCTAGAACTGAAAATATGAGATTGCTTGAGCTCTTTTTACCAATAACGGTAAAAGGGAACAACTTAAGTCTAATGGCATCTGTTGACACATTTTGGATTTGAACTATTCTCCTTTGACTGATGATTCTTGCTACTTTTATAGCCTCACTCAGATTCCAATTTGGTTTCAAAGACTGGGCATGGTAGAGTGACATTTCACTACACCGAGTGATGCCCCTTTGATCTTGGTATTTTTGAGTCACTTGGTAGAGTGAAGAAGTCACTCTACCGAGTGGTGCTTTCCTACATGCTGCCTCATTTATTCTCACTCGGTAGAGTAGAAATCGGCTCCACTAGTTGATTGGTCTCTGGACAAATCAAAGCTCTATTACTTTTCCTTTTTTGGTTGCTTGGTAGAATGAAGATGTCACTCTACCAAGTGGTGCTCCTCTGAACTGATGATGAAAACCTTCAGTTGCTAAACATACACTTTAGCCCTTGTAAATTCTTCTTTTCATTAAATAAGCACCAAAAAACAACAAATTTCTCAATTAAGACCTCAAATTGCAAACTTAACAAATTAAATATTAAAATAAACTAAATATTACTAAATTAACACACTAAGAAAACTAAAAACATATTAAAAACATGCTAAAATTCATATTTATCAAATACCCCACACTTAGCCTTTGCTTACCCCCAAGCAAAATTAAACAAACAAACTCCTCAAAATTATCAAACCTTGATTAAGAATAAAGCATTTCAAAACCAAGATTAACAATTAACAAGAGCACTTAACAAAATCTTAACTAGAACGAACTTCAAGCAAGACAATATGAGTTAGTTTCCTTGTGTGTGTGCAAGACCAAAACATTTTAAGTACTTTAAAAAATAAAACACCAATGCAAATATATAACCAAGCTTAGAATGAATGTACACCTATGTGTTAAATTATTTTCTCGCTTGAAACTCTATAATCACTATAATCCTTTCCTTTAGCACCGAAACCCGAAAGTCATCTCTGTTAAAAAACTCAAAATCAAACTTAGAGTCACTTAGGTCTTAATTGGGTTGTAATTGGGTTAAGGTGATGGTTGACAATAAATAAATAAAGGTTAATAAAAAAGAATAGCCATTCTAATTTGAATAAACCAAAGCCTTCAAAATTACAATCACTAAACACAACCCTTTCTTAAACTCATAAAGCACAAACAAAAATAAAGCTAAAATTCCTTTTTAAATGCCATATTTGAAAGAAGCCAACTATTCTTATCATTGTAAAAACCCCACCCTTAAAATTTTACCTCAAATGCTAGCTCTTGTTCTTCTTTTTTTATGTACTAGCTTTATTGAAGGCAATACATGTTTTCGAAAAAGAATTACAAGGCAAATTAGCATAATTAGTTGACTTCATTTTATAACCCTTCGAAAGAGAATTACAAGGCAAATTAGCATAATTAGTTGACTTCATTTTATAACCCTTTCCTAAACGGTTTATTACACCCTTTGAAATTCTCAATTCCTTTTAATTTATCCAATTTTTAGAGTGGCTACTCTTAAAAAGGTGAGGCAAAAGCTATTTAGGCTAAATGGTTACTTTCATAGGTGTAATAAGAAAATTAAGATGGCACGCCTTTAGCATGCCTCATTAGGCTCAAAGTGGCTTAACAAAGTAAATATATAAACAAGGTAGGAAATTAGTCTTTTTATGGTTAATAAGAAAAATTATGCCTAGATCATTTTCTCAATTGAATTGAGTTGCTTTTATGCTTTGAAAGGTGATGAGGAAGGTTCTAGTGTCCTAAAATTCCTTACTTAATCATTCAATACATTTGTTTTTCTCTAAGTTCAAAAACTTGTCTATAGTCCTCAAAAAGTAGAAATCAACAAATATTTGCCAAGTTATATGTTAAACTAGCTCAAAATTCATTAAGCAACATGCTTGTTCTAATGCTAAACTAAAAATTTTAACTCATGCATATTTTAAGTTTAAATTCAATAAGTTTAATTTTGAGGATAACTGGGGCAAACTAAGTTTTAATGCAGGCTAAATGATAAAATGAACAACTATTGAACTGAGATAACTAAAAAAAAAAACACACACTACTAATAAAGACTAGCTACCATTAATATTACTAGTACTTAAAATAAGATTACCAAGTTACTCCTATAGATAACATAAATAAAACTTCAAAACATAACAAAACATAAACATAAGCATAAGTGTTTTTATGAAGAGGAGAATTAGATTCTACTTCCTGAATCTAAGCAAAATTGAGCTTAGAGAAGCTCTACCCCCTCTTAAAAATTTGTTGTCCTTATCAAAACAAAATGCAGCTCAATCCAATCATGGGGGTGGTGGCGGCGGCCAATGTTTTCGAAAGTTGGTGGTGAACTGCTCAAAATTTTGCTTCACTTCAAGTACATAATCCTACAATGTGTCTATTCTACCCTTTAGTCTATTCATCCTATTGTTCATTTGAGTTATGAAAGCAAGCATTTGAGCTAAAAGCTCCTATGGTGGAGGTGCTTGAGCATCAGGCTCTAGTGTAGGTGGTTCTTGCTTAGCTTGATCTTTATCTTCATCTCTGTTTCTCCCAACAGTGATTAGGTATAAATACTTTGCCCTATTGGACCAATGCTTTTGTGGCTTTTTGACCAAAATCTTTATTTTTGTTAACATGTCATGATCGATAAAAGCTGCCTTTCTAAGGGATCCCCTTATATCCATATATCCCACTACTTTCGGCATTATGGTTGCAATCCAGCCTAGAGAGGTTGCTTTAATTTTACTACTCATTTTTTTTGCAACTTTATTGTTTTCCTACATAGAAGGATTGCCTCATTGATCTATATGCCCTCAACCATACATCTTAACAACATACATTCTTTAGCATTATTAGCCTCTAGACTGCCAATACAACTAAAGAAAAGCAAGTGATAAAAAATTGTGAAGAATTCAAAGGGCATGACTACCTAAGGCACAACCCTTGAGCTTGCTCGACTTATACTACACTGGATGCAAAGGATCTCTAACAAATTCCCAATTTTCTTGCATTATAGCATTAGGTATTTCACCTATTCCATCATCAAGAAATCCTATTTTTTTAGCAAACTTTAGAAAAAGCATGTAATGAATCTTTCTCCCCAGTTTAAAATTGACTGTGCCTACATCTTGCTCATCTTTATATGACAATGTCAATGATGTGAAGAACTATAGTGCAAAGTGTGGGTATACTTTTGGGTGCTTGTCAATGAATTGTTCCCAACCAATAGCTCTAATCAAAGGGAATACCTCATCCCACAAATTTCCATCCAAAATATCAAGGAAAAATTCCTTCAAATACACTAGCTTGAAAAATTTGACTTGCTTAAAATATTCATATAATTTAGCCTTATCTTCATCAATATAATTTGGAAGATGTTTCCTAGATGAGCTTGATGCATCACCCTTCTTTGATTTAAAAGCCACAAGGTAAAAAAAATAAAACCAACTAAGTAAGTGCCAATGAAAGTTTATAATGCCATCATCATGTTTAAAAGACACATGAAACATTTAACTCAATTCCTAAAACTGTAATGCAGGAAATACATATAAACTAAATGTAATTGAAGTGTAAATGAAGTAAGAAATAGATACATGAACATGTGAGGATGGTTTAAAATGATTATATATAAGACAATGGAAGATCAAATTTAGCACAAAGTCTTTGAGGCATTTTATCGGGCAGGTTATGTGCACAACTTTACTAAGCTAAGTGACATGGAATTCGAAACTTGAACAACCCAAAAATGAAAAAGTAACATTGCATTCCAACACCAAACACATTTATAATCACAAATATCAAGAATAATAAGCATTAGAAGCAAACTAAATAAAGGAAAAATACCTAACTTTCAAAGAATAACCTAATCTTAATGCCAAAAATAAATGCATTTGAAACATTTAAAATCATGAAATCACTTACTTGATATAGAAGAATCAAGTAAAGAGAAGTGATTTACAAGAAAAACTAATTAGTGGCTTGATTCGGTGGAGTGGTATTTTGGTTTGAAAGAGTGAGAGCAAAAGAGAGGAAGATAAAATGGGATATTTGGTGGCGTGGTAGCCAAATGGGGGTTTATATATGAGGGACTCGGTGGAATGAGGGACACCACTTGATGGGGTGGGAAACAACTCCGTAAATTAAAACAAATGGGGGTTTATATATGAAGAAAAACAAAGGCCAAGCAAAAACACCCACTTGTTGGAGTGGCATTTTTCACGGAGGAGTGGCATGGGCTACTCGGTGGAGTGGGAAACCACTCTATTGAATGATAGGCCCCTGAACTAAAATTGTAGTCACTTAATTTTTTTTAAACACAAAACCTTTGTCATTCATTTTAGCTTGAGTTTCACCTATTTTTTAGACACAATAATTTCTTATAAATTCCTTATTGACATGAAACAACTCTATCTTACTGAAATCAAATCTAATTCAATGCCCTATATTGCAGACAAATCAAATTGCCATTAATTCTAAAGTGGACAACAATCACTGAAAAATGAATCCATGCACTTTTAATCATGAAAAATTGGCTCCTTTCTTCATAAAGCACTTGATAAAACTAAAACAAACAAGGAAAAATTAACACTCTAAAAAAAATTGAACAAATTAAGGAAAAATTAAATTAAAGCAAACTAAAGGGAAAAAGAATGTAGTTCTAAGTTTAGCAAGTCCTCAACTAGACTTATTGAATCCTCTACAACTCTTGAAACACCATTGTTGCTTCAGCAACCTGTCCTTTCCCACCATGATATGGCTTCAAAAAATGCCCATTCACTCTATATTCTCGCCTATCTTTCGGACTATTAATAGTCATCACATCGAATTCATTGCTAGATAAGACTTGATATGGCCCAAGCCATCTTGATTTGAGTTTACTTAGAAACAATCACAAACTACTGCTATACAATAAAACCAACATGCCAAGAAAATATTCTTTAAATTATAATTGCTTATCATGGCAATGCTTTATTTTTTCCTTGTAAATGGCTTCATTGTCATATGACCACTATTGAATTTCATTCGGTTCATTAAGCTGCAACCTCATATTTTCTCATGCACATCTTAAATTAAAAATAAGAAATTTTGTTGCCCAATAGGCTTTATGTTCCAACTCAACTAGTAAATGACATGTTTTCTCAAAGAGGATTTCAAAGGGAGACATGCCTATAGGGGTGTTAAATGTAGTTCTATAAGCCCAAAGAGTTTTATCTAATTTATGAGATCAAACTTTTCTTGAACAATTAACTGTCTTTTCTAAGATTGATTCAATTCCGTATTAGACACCTCAACTTGCCCATTTGCTTCAGGGTGATATGGGGTTGTTAACTTGTGCTTGACACCAAATTTTCTAAGCAAAGTTTTCAATTAATAGTTGACAAAATGCTTGCCCCCATCACTTATAATGGTTCTTGGTGTTCCAAATCTAGTGAAAATGTTTCTCCTAATGAATTCAAGCACAACCTTAGCATCACATGTCCTAGTTGCTATTGCTTCTACTTATTTACTGACATAATCTACAATAACTAGAATATATTCAAATCCAAATGAATTTGGAAATTGTCCTATAAAATGAATACCCTAAACATTAAAAATTTCTACTTTTAGCACATTATTCATGGGCATTTTATCCCTTTTTGAGATATTTTCTATTCTTTGACATCTATCACATAATTCAATAAAAGACTTACTATTTGCAAAAAGAGTAGGCCAGAAAAAACCCGACTAAAGATTTTTTTTGTATTGTGCGATTTGGTCCATGGTGGCCTCCAACTTCTCCTCCATGACATTGCCTTATTATATCTTCTTGTTCTTCCTCCAGAACACATCTTTGAAGTACTTGATCCGAGAAAATTTTGATTAGATATGGATATTCCCAAAGATAATGCTTTGTATCAACTTGAAGCTTTTTCTTTTGTTGCCAAGTAAAATGTTTTAGAAGATAATCTCTTGCAAAAAAATTAGCTATGTTAGTGTACCAAGGAGTTGAAAGTTCACATGCATAAATAGCACAAATATGTTCCTTGGGAAATAAGTTAGAAATTTCTCCCTTTTCAATATTAGCATGATCCATTCTAGATAGATGGTTTTTTACATAATTTTTAGCTCATTTCTTATCTTTAATCTCCACATTGAATTCTTGCAAAAGTAAAACCAATGTAATAAGTCTTGGTTTGGAATCTTTCTTTGTGAAAAGGTGCTAAATGCAACTTGATCCGACCACACCTTGACCCTAGAACCAAGGAAATAAGGTCTAAATTTTTGAAAAGTGAACACAATTACCAATAACTCTTTTTATGTGGTTGTATAATTCACTTGAGCTCCAATGAGAGTATGACTTGCATAGTAGATAGTATGAAAAACTTTCTCCCTTTGCTGTCATAAAACTGCTTCCATTGCGTAGTCACTAGCATCACACATAATCTCAAATGGTAAGTGATCGATGTCTAGTAATTGTACTAGATCGGCTAGTAATATAGGGAAATATAATTATAACCCCAAAATATCAAACCTAAGGAAAACTATAGTGAAAGTATGTATGATTTTAGATTTATAAAATGAAGATTATGTGTGAGGGAGAAAAGAGATCCCAAAGTTATGATAATGAAGGGTTAATTAAATTAAAAATAGAAACTTGAGCAAAAGATTCAACATTTGAACTGAAAGCAAGTAAATAAAATTTGTGAAATTCAATATTAACGACAACTTTCACTAAAGGGCTATCCACCTTAACTTATATTATAATGACTTAATTAAAAAGTTGACTCAAATGATTATGAAGAAATTTGATGGATAAGGCAAGATAACTTAAAACAAGATTATCATCTAAGCATTAAACCTTTCCTGTTCAGAATATTCAACACTTAGCATAAAGATATGATTTTAGTCTCTTAGATGTCTATTAAACTCTTTTGCAAGTAAATTCAACTTTCATCTATTCTTGATTTTAACTTTTCTTAAATTTATTCTATTATTACCAACACACAACTATACCTTAATTCAAAATATAATCATGTATTAGTACCAATAAATTAACTTAAGAACATGCAAACCTATAATCATGTATAAATCAATCATCAACTATTAATTTCAATAAGTTAACAATTAACTTACAAATAACTAAAGGTAAGAAGTAGCACAAAACAAAGAAATAATCAACTTTTATCACATTAAGCATAAACTAAGTCATTACAATATAAATTTAAAGTGTCAGGTATCCTTTAAGAAAAGTAAAGAAAAACTAC
Organism: Excoecaria agallocha; assembly: GCA_037975025.1. NCBI lineage: Eukaryota > Viridiplantae > Streptophyta > Magnoliopsida > Malpighiales > Euphorbiaceae > Excoecaria > Excoecaria agallocha. Next base: position 83,663,553 of record CM075808.1, on the reverse strand, counting down.
TTGCGATTCAAATCGAAAACTAAGGCAAATAAATAAGAGAAAACGCGTAGTTTCTTACCTAAGTGCAAAACTAAAACAAACTAATAAGCTTAATTCGTAAAGACTGCCCCCTTAAACTGATGTCTCTTGGTGCTTTTATAACCTCCAAAGATAAAGAAATTCATCTCTTCTAAACTTCCCAAAGCAAAAGACTTCCCAATTAGCAAGGATTCCCAAATTGGTAAGAATTAGAGTTTAAATTAGTATCAAAGATTGGGCTCGGTAAAGTGAGGTTTATTCACTTGGTAGAGTGAGAATATCACTCCACCGAGTGATGCTTAGCCACTTGCTAGAGTAAGAATATCACTCCACCAAGTGAGATTTAGTGTGAGACCCCTAACATGACCCTAATAGAAAATGCATGTTTTGAGTAGGATTTTATTTAATTGAGATTAATTTAAAAATGTGAATTACACATAAGGTATGGGGACAAGTGATAAATTTTTTATATTATATAATTGCATGAAAATAAAATTTAATATTATTTGAGGGTATAATTGAAGTATAAAATATTAATTTGGGGTAAATTTGTAATTATCGCATCTTAAGGGTTAAATGTGAATAAAAGAAAGATTTGAGTGGTTGATTTAAGAGAAATATTTAGTAGAGGGTCAATGTTAAGAATGCAAAAAGGTAAGAGTTAAATGTGGTACATGCAAAAAGTTAAAAGGGCTTTAAAGGGAATTTTGCCTTGCTAATATAAAAAGCCAACTTTATAGGAGAGAGAGTCTGTGGGAAAGACTTTTCTTGAAGGAATTACAGAAAAATTTCTTTCTGTCATCTCTTATGTCCATTGCTATCTCTAAGAAATCCTTAAAGAGAAGTATTTACATATGGAGTTAATCAAGTGTAGTTAGTGTTAAACAATAAGGTAAGCATATGAATTTGTTAATTAATCTCTTTTTCCTCATCTTCTTCTTATTTGGTTAGTGGTGTAATGAGTTAAATGCTGGAATTTTAAGTTGAATGAATGAATTGTTGATTAAGGAGAAGAAGAAGGAGGAAGGAGGAAGGAGCAAAGGGAAAGGAAAAGCTCAAGAGTGAAGCTAGGGGAATTTTCGGCCAAGGTATGGGATTAGGGTTTTTAAAAATTGCTAGTGGATGATTTTGGTAGAACATGTTGAGAATGATTGGAATTTTTGGATCAATTAAAAAGAGAACAAGTTTTGTGAAGTGTTGCTTGTAGAAATGACATGAAACAATTTGACCTAGCAACTATAATTCTTGCATAAGTTGAAATAGAAACTTCCAATTGAGACCATTTCAATTTTTAAAGTTACAAAATACATATACCTACAAAATTTTAGAAGGAACCTAGACTTAATTCTTCCTTTAAATAATTTATATGATTTATTAAATTTTAAATGAACTGTTAATTCTGGTTTTGGAATAGATTCTAGAAAATGTGATGTAATTACTTATATAATGGTCAAAATTCTATGAGATCAAATCCTATGCAAAATATACTTATAAATGAAAATTTTATATGAAGGAAGGAAAGTCTAATTCTGTCTGTATGAATGTTTAATGTTAGCTTGAAATTTAGTACTTGTATTGTTATATGCCTATATGAATACATGTGTATATATATATATACTTGTGATTATGAATATTTTTACTTGATCACATCCATATGATGTGCTATAATGCAAAGTTCTTATAACAAGGCATGTTTTATGATGAGCACTTGAACAGGTATGATACATTACGTGATTGTTATAGTATGTGTTGGAATTTATCGGTAACATGCATCTCATACATAGGCGGAATTTAAAATTTTTAACCAATATTACTGATCTTGCCATGAATGTACAATATTCATATTAATAAGAATAAGAAAAATCACCTTTGATTTTTGTTGAATAATTGATTTTCCTTCGCACCGGGTTGTCCCAAACCACAGTGTCCGAAATCGAACACCTCCAATGAGTAATCCACACTAGAGAATGATAAAATGAACCAAAAATTGGTAAGGGACAAGGGGCAGGCCAAAAATCCCTTAAGCTAGCAAGGGAGGTGGCGGCTAGGGTAGAGAGAAAAAGAAGAAACCCTTTCTTAAGTGTTTTCTCACTTAACCCTAATTCCTCATTATTTGGATTATTATAGTTAGGTTAAAAATCCAACTTCATAATGAGATTAGGCTCCTTAAAATTAATGGAGAATTATTAATTGGGCTTCTGGAAATATTTATAATTATTTGGGCTTAATTAAATCCAATTTAAGCCTTTTTATAAAAGACTATGCACAAAACCTACAAACTAGGCCATTTGTACAAACACTTGGATTTAATCACCCAAATGAATTCCAAATCCAATCAAATTAAATATGTAGGCTCCACAATACTTATGTAACATATTTAATTTAACTTGGTCCAAGAAATAGGCCTCTAAGGCCTTTTACCAGGAAGTTGGCATGTGGCCCTCTTCTGGAGGGCTTCTACCCCAACTTCATTCCTCTGGCCCCTTTATAATTCCTCCAATGGACCCATTAATTATTATATCAGCCCTATAACACTTATAGTCCAAAAATAATTAATTATAAAATATATTATTTTAATTAGGTCCAATTTTACAGAACATTTATCAAAAGTTCCGCGAACAATTTTACTTGATCATAATTAATTAAACTCTTTAATTAATTATTATCTTATTCACTTCTCTATCCCCATAATGATATCAAATATTATTATCCTTGTTATTTTACCATTTTATCCTTTTTCTCTATATGTGTGTGACCTATTGGGTTCCTGTCCATGTTGGCAGTATAATGTGTAATTGTGAGTTCTATTCAAGACTCACATGATTTAAACTCCTTTAAATCATTTTATCAACCCCTATTGATATTCTTGATACATTATTATACAAGTCATGATTGACCTCTATCTAGGCATCATGACTACCCAAATGTCAGGAAAGTCAAGTGGTTTGACTATACCTTTTCATAGAAATAGTTACCATGCAATTACTTCTTTCACCACTCTTATCTTAATTAGATTCTGAGTATGAATTTCTGTCAACTCATATAAATCTAATTATGTATGTTCTATTAATTTAACCATTGTTCCCAAAATGCCCTCTATGGATCTCTATTCATCTTGGCATATTACTCTGGCCAGAGATTCTCTGAACAAGGCAATTATAGAATCATGTGAGATAACTTGCCTTATTAAATTTGGGATGGTGAATCCTTTGTCAATCACTCAACTATCTTCAAGTAGGTCATGATATACCCAATCTCCTAACTATGTTCACTCCCAGTTGGAAGTAATCAGTTATGGAGTCAAAGTATACCACTTGCTACTTAAGATATCTTTGGTGATCTCAAGTCTAAGGATACTTTCCCAACCGCTATGAAGAGATTCCTCAATGACATAGATTTAATATCCATGTGAGGATTCTCTTTGTAGGTCTCCAATGAACTTGTTCTTCTAACAAGCATCCACATGTTAGCTTTGATTATCTTCCATAATCACAGTTGTGAGAACCACTGCTTGAACCATTCAAGTAGCATAACATGCGCTAGTCTATTTGAATTAACAATGTCCTATCTTGTTAATTCTATGACTAGGGATATTTAGATATTAACACATTTGCATGCAATAGTCATCTCATATCATGAACACCTTTATGATTGCCTTTGCATTGTGTTTATAATATCTAGGACTTCATTTATTAATTTAAGATTTACAAACTCATGTATTTAAACATAGCATTAATAAATGAATGATGCCTTTTATTAAGAATGTAAATTTCATACGTATGAAAAACATCCCTATTACATGGGCTCTAGGGTATACTCTCTAACAATCTCCCACTTGCACTAGAGCCAATCACTCATATGTCTCAAACCCATGCTATTTATATGGTGATCATGCTTAATCTGGGAAAGCGCTTTAGTGAGTGGATCCAGCGCATTGTTATCTATGGGAACCTTTTCTATTTTCACATCATTTCTAGCTACTATTTCCCTTATGAGATGATAGCATCTGAGAACATGCTTAGATCGCTGATGAGACCGTGGTTCCTTTGCTTGCATAATGGCTCCATTGTTGTCATAGTATAAAGGAATCAGATCAATAATGCTAGGCACCACTCCTAGTTCAATTATGAACTTTTTGATCCAGACTGCTTCTTTGGCTGCTTTCGAAGCAGCAATGTACTCAGCTTCTGCGTGGAATCAGCAGTTGTTTCTTGTTTGGAACTCTTTCAACTAACTGCTCCTCCTCCCATTATGAACACATAACCAGACTGTGATTTACAATCATCTTTGTCATATTGGTAGCTGGCATCTAGATACCCATTTTCTTCCAAACTACCCTCTCCATATACCAAGAATATATCCTTAGTCCTTCTCAAGTACTTAAGGATATTCTTAATAGCTGCCCAGTGTTCCTCTCCAAAATTGGATTGGAATCTGCTTGTGACACTCAAAGCAAATGCTATATCTGGATGTGTACATAACATAGCATACATGATAGAACCAATTGCAGATACATATGGTATTTTATTCATGCTTTCTCTATCCTCTAGTGTCTGCGGACACATAGATTTAGAAAGGTGTTTCCTATGCACCATGGGTATAAACCCTTTCTTAGAGAGATCCATATTGAACCTCTTCAATACTTTATCTATATATGTACTTTGATAAAGACCTAGCAACCTATTGGATCTATCTCTATAAATCCTTATTCCCAGAATATAGGATGTTTCTCCAAGGTCTTTCGTGGAGAATTGCTTGGATAACCATATTTTAATAGATTGGAGAAGAGAACTAAGAAGACAATTGCACTCCCATTGACCATTTTATACACACAAGGTTCATCTTCATTCTGTGAGAGACCAAACTCTTTGATTGTCTCATTGAATCATATGTTCCAGCTCTTAGAGGCTTGCTTCAATCCATAAATGGATCTTTGAAGCTTGCATAACTTTTCGCCATTTCCTGATGTGAACCCTTCTGATTGTGTCATATACACATCCTCAGTAAGATTTCCATTAAGAAAAGCTGTCTTCACATCCATTTGCCAAACCTCATAATCATAATGAGCTGTAATGGCTAAAAGTATTCTTGCAGACTTAAGCCTCGCTACAGGAGAAAAAGTTTTGTCATATCAATACCTTCTTTTTGACGATAACCCTTTGCTACTAAGCGAGCTTTATAGGTAACTATATTACCTTCCATGTTGGTCTTCTTTTTGAAGACCCATTTGCACCCAATAGGTTTTATCCCTTTAGGTGGTTGAGTTAAGTCCATACTTTATTCTCATACATGGAGTCCATTTCAGACTGCATAGCCTTAAGCCATAAATCACGTTTTGAACTGTTCAAAACTTCTTGATAGCTTGTAGGCTCATTGTCCTCTACTACAGTTATGTCTCTATCCGAATCAATGTGAAATCCATATCTCACAGGGATCTAATGCATCCTAGTAGATCTTCTAGGATTTTGTGTATAATCAGGTTTAACTGTAATCTCATCATTATGAAATTCAGTTTTGGGTTCAATTGGTTGATCATCTTCTATTTGTGGGTCTTGAACTTCATTAAGATCAATTTTACTCCCACTATCCTCTCGTAGGAGAAATTCTCTTTTCGTGAAGACAGCATGCCTTGAAACAAACACCTTTTGTTCTAAGGGATGATAGAAATAATATACAAACATTTCTTTTGGATATCCCACAAATAAACATTTGTCAGACTTAACATCCAGTTTGTCTGACATTGTCCTCTTCACATAAGCAGGACAACCCCATACTTTCATATGAGAAAGCGTGGGTTTCTTGTTATTCCACATCTCATATGGAGTAACATCAACCGATTTACTAAGAACTCTGTTTAACACATAAACAACAATTTCTAGTGCATATCCCCAAAAGGACTTAGGCAAGTCCGCTCGGCTCATCATTGATCATACCATATCTAATAGTGTTCGATTTTTCCTTTTCAGATACACCATTCTGTTGTGGTGTATATGGTGGAGTCCATTGCGATAAAATCCCATTATCTCTAAGATAATCTTGAAACTCCTGGCTTAAGTATTCTCCACCTCGATCTGATCTAAGTGTTTTAATACTCTTGCCAAGTTGTTTCTTTACTTCATTTCTGAATTCTTTAAACATTTCAAATGCTTCTGATTTGTATTTCATTTGATAGATGTATCCATACCTGGAATAATCATCTATGAAAGTAATGAAGTAGGAGTAGCCTCCTCTGGCATGTGTAGTCATTGGACCACATACATCTGAATGTATTAAGTCCAAAACCATTTTAGCTCGTTCTCCTTTACCAATAAAGGGAGCGTTTTTCATTTTTCCCAATAAACAAGATTCGCATGTATCAAATGATTCATAATCAAATGATCCCAAATCACCTGACTTGTGTAATTTTGTCATGCGTTTCTCATTTATATGGCCTAAATGACAATGCCATAAGTATGAGATATTTAGATTATCATATTTCATTCTCTTGGTATCCACATTATGTACTTCTTTAATTAAATCAAGAACAAATATACCATTCTCAATGATAGCTTTTGCATAAAACATATTGTTCTTAAAAATGTAACAACACTTGCCCTATAAAAAAGTATCATAATTGTTCAACAAACTACTGAAAGAAATAATACTTTTTGATAAATATGGAACATAATAACAATTATTTAATTCCAGTACTAATCAAGTAGGAAGAGGCAATTGGTAAGTCCCCACAACCGTTGTAGGGATGTTTTGTCCAGTAGCTGACTGTAAACATATCTCTGCCTTTTCAACTCTTCTAAAGCTTCTAAGCCCCTGTAGATCATTACATAAGTGAGATCCACATCTGGTATCTAATACCCAAGATTGTTTTGAAGTAGTAGAATAAGTATTAATTTCAATCATATGAATACCTGAAGTAGAAGCATCGGCTTGCTTCTTCTCCTTCAGAGAATCTAGATAGGCCTTGCAATTATGCTTCCAATGACCATCTTTTCCACAATGGAAGGAAGTTCTTTTGGGATTCTCTTTCTTGGCAACCTTCTTCTTGGAGATCCCCACCTTTCTTTGGCTGCGCCTTGGGTATCTTCTTCTTCTTCTTCTGCTTATTGCCTTTAACAGAAGTGACAACCATGACACTTTTTGGATCCTTCTTAAAGGATGCATCAGCTGTCTTGAGCATGTTGATTAACTTATGAATGGTTACTTAGATCTTGTTCATGTTGAAGTTAAGCACGAAAGGTGCATAACTTGGAGCCAACGAGTACAAGATTAAATCTATGTATAGATCATTATCCATAACATAGCCAAGTCTACTCAAATGCTCAATATATCCATAAATCTTCAATGCATGAGTAGCAGCGGAAGTGCCTTCCATCATTTTGCAGCTAAATAGAGCTCGAGCAATCTCATATTGCCTCATTCTAGCCTGAGACGAATAAAGTTCCTCAAGATGCAAAATGATTGTTCTAGCATCCATCATCTCATGTTGCTTCTGAAGCTCCGAGGACATAGCACCTAGCATCAGACATGCTGCTGCTTCACTATCCTCCATGTATTTTTTATTAATGCCTTTGATCTCATTAATGGAATCATCTGATGGAAGTGGTGGTGGATCTTTATCCAAGACATAATGGATCTTTTCAACTTTGAGAACAATTCTCACTTGCTTGATCCAGTCAGAATTGTTGCTGCCAACTAGATTGTTATCCAAGATTGATCGTATATTAATGTTTGATGTGCTCATGATGATGACCTAGATGTGAAAAAGAAAAGATATGAGAGTATGTTCATATATATATATATATTCATTAATAAGGTCTTTAATTAATCCATTTATTCCCACTATTTTATTGCGAATTAATAACCCTCGTTATATAATCCGAAAAAACCTGATGGTTTTCTTAGTGGGCCAATATCCAATCCTTGATATGTAATTTGACCTTGACTTTGGTCAATAAGCCAAACTCCATATCATTGAAAGGTAGGTATCTCTATACCAATTGTGTCTCTACACAACTATTGGATCATTAGGTTATCAACTATTGATGCATGCATATCGTATATGCATTCCCTAATCTTGCCTCTAGAACTATTAGCCTTGACTTTGGTCAACAAGCTAATGGGCTAGCTAAGATGACCTATTTAATTAGATTTGAACATATTCGATATAATTTAAGCTTGACTTTGGTCAACAACTTACACTATAAAGAACTATGGTTCTCTTTTAAGTAATGGAAGGCTTATATACCTTAGTATTTGTTTTAGGGTTTTAGTTAATTAAGTCTCATAATACATGGGTTGGTATACATTGGTATGCATCCTATATCTATCACATTAATATAAGCATACAAATATGGTATAGTTATGGACTTCACTACATTGATTTCCTCAAGCCAAGAGGGAAATCAAAAGGTAACACCTAGGTGGTATGCATGATTCAAACAAGAAAAATAATTACATTATCTTCAAGCTTGTTGGATCTCCATCCGGCCCATCTTGCTCCTTGACAGTGGTCTCCATCTCTATTTCCAATTCTAATCTAAGTAATCTAATTACATATTACAATTTGAAAAGAAATACAAACCAAAAACAAGTGACCGGGACATGAGGGAAGTCCTAATTGAGTCAAAACATGCATAATGCTCAATCACATTGGGCCTTCTCCATAACTATCCATCATGCCAATCATACACCCTTATATGCATTTCTAATGCATAAAGACATGGATTATTAACTTTGTTTCAACTCTTGAAACAAGTTTTTGAGTTATTTTAATAATATGATCAAATTAGGAAACTTTTTCCATTTTTGAAAATTTCATTTTAGGAAACCTTTTTGCATGCATGTGTTCTTGCCTTAATAATCAATCCAATTGATTATTAATTGATTATTTAATTAATTAATCATATTAAATAATTAAAAGAATAAATTTTGGGCTTTGGATTAAGGGTAGGCCGAAACCCACCGAATGAAACCCTAATTGTATTCACACACAAACTAGTTTTGTGTCTATTGGACCATTTGGGCCTTTTGGAATGAGGAAAGCCCACTCCAGCCCTTAAAACCCATTAATAAACTTAATTATTGTTTATAATATTTAATTTAAATCAGCTTCTTGGGCCCACCAAGTCATTTACTAATTTAAACCAAGTCCGTAAACATAATTAAGCCCATTAAGTGGTTTTAATGAATTAAAATTAATCAAATTAATTTAAGGCCCATTTTAATTGATACAATTAATTTAAAACACTTTAATATATTAGATATATCAGATTTAGAAGATTAAAAATCGTTCTAAACAAGAACACACCAAGAACATATCAAGAACACATGAAAAACACCAATTTATCGAACTTTTCGACTAAACTAGTTTTCATGCAAAACATGTTCGATTTTAATTTCGTTTGATCCTATAGCTTAATATCACATATTGAACACATAAATTATCATCTAAATAATCCTATAATGGATCTATAAAAAATTAATTTATAACAGCCCCTAAATCTAAAAGCTTCTCACGTAAAAACATATAATTCTTTTCTCAAAAAAATTGTTTTTATTTTATATATATATATTTGATCACACTTATATCCAAAAATCAATATTTATCATTCATGAAAAATTAAATCTGATATTTTGAAGTTCATGAAATAAATAACTAAAAAATAAAACTTATTCTTTAAAAAAAATATAGAATTGTATTTTCATGGCAAAACTTGGCTCCGATACCATATTGGAATTTATCGGTTACATGCATCTCATACATAAGTGAAATTTAAAATTTTTAACCAATATTACTGATCTTTCCATGAATGTACAATATTTATATTAATAAGAATAAGAAAAATCACATTTGATTTTTGTTGAACAGTTGATTTTCCTTCGCACCGGGTTGTCGCAAACCACAGTGTCCAAAATTGAACACCTCCAATGAGTAATTCACACTAGAGAATGATAGAATGAACCAAAAATTGGTAAGGGACAAGGGGCTGGCTGAAAATCCCTTGAGCTAGCAAGGGAGGTGGTGGCTAGGGTAGAGAGAAAAAGAAGAAACCCTTTCTTAAGTGTTTTCTCACTTAACCCTAATTCCTCATTATTTGGATTTTTATAGTTAGATTAAAAATCCAACTTCATAATGAGATTGGACTCTTTAAAATTGCTGGAGAATTATTAATTGGGATTCTGGAATTATTTATAATTATTTGGGCTCAATTAAATCCAATTTAAGCCTTTTCATAAAAGACTATGCACAAAACCTACAAACTAGGCCCTTTGTACAAACACTTGGATTTAATTACCCAAATGAATTCCAAATTCAACCAAATTAAATATGTAGCCTCCAAAACACTTATGTACCATATTTAATTGAACTTGGTCAAAGAAATAGGCCTCTAAGGCCTTCTACAAGGGAGTTGGTGTGTGGCCCTCTTTTGGAGGGCTTCTGCGCCAACTTCATTCCTCTGGCCCCTTTATAATTCCTCCAATGGACCCATTAATTATTATATCAGCCCTATAACACTTACATTCCAATAATAATTAATTATGAAATACATTATTTCAATTAGGTCTAATTTTACAGAACATTTCTCAAACGTTCTGCGAACAATTTTACTTGATCATAATTAATTAGACTCTTTAATTAATTATTATCTTATTCACTTCTCTATCCCCATAATGATATCAAATATTATTATCCTTGTAATTTTACCATTTTATCCTTTTTCTCTATATGTGTGTGACCTATTGGGTTCCTGTCCATGTTGGTAGTATATTGTGTAATTATGAGTTCTATTCAAGACTCACATGATTTAAACCCCTTTAAATCATTTTATCAATCCCTATTGATATTCTTGATACATCATTATACAAGTCATGATTGGCCTCTAGCTAGGAAACATGACTACCCAAATGTCAGGAAAGTCAAGTGGTTTGACTATACCCTTCCATAGAAATAGTTACCATGCAATTACACCTTTCACCACTCTTATCTCAATAAGATTTTGAGTATGGATTTCTGTCAACTCATATAAATATAATTATGTATGTTCTATTAATTTAACCATTATTCCCAAAATGACCTCCATGGATCTCTATCCATCTTGGCATATTACTCTGTCCAGAGATTATTTGAACAAGGCAATTATAGAATCATGCGAGATAACTTCCCTTATTAAATCTGGGATGGTGAATCCTTTATCAATCACTCAACTCTCTTTAAGTAGGTCATGATATACCCAATCTCCTAACTATGTTCACTCCCAGTTGGAAGTAATTAGTTATGGAGTCAATGTATACCATTTACTACTTAAGATAACTTTGGTGATCTCAAGTCTAAGGATACTTGCACAACCGCTATGAAGAGATTCCTCACTAACATAAATTTAATATCCATGTGAGGATTCTCTTTGCAGGTCTCCAATGAACTTATTCTTCTAACAAGCATCCACATGTTAGCTTTGATTATCTTCCATAATCACAGTGATGAGAACCACTACTTGAACCATTCAAGAAGCATAACATGTGCTAGTCTGTCCGAATTAACAATGTCCTATCTTGTTAATTCTATGACTAGGGATATTTAGATATTAACACATTTGCATGCATCAGTCATCTCATATCATGAACACCTTCATGATTGCTTTTGCACTATGTTTATAATATCTAGGACTTCATTTATAAATTTAAGATTTACAAACTCATGTATTTAAACATAGCATTAATAAATGAATGATGCCTTTTATTAAGAATATAAATTTCATACATATGAAAAACATCCCTATTACATGGGCACTAGGGCATACTCTCTAACAGTATGATCATGTTAAAATTTGATATCTGATGATAGCATGATTAATAAAGTATGTGAAGCATTGTATGAACCATGCATACGTAATTATTCCATGGCAATAATGTGTCTATTCTATGGTTACACATGAGCAAATTGACTAGTTGAGTGCAAACATGATATATGAAAAGAGAATTAAATAGGGTATTGCTTGTAATTAGAGTTCAATTGTGGATAGATAGGCACCTATAGGGATATTGCAGCTGCCACAGTTGACTTGTTTAGGTCCAAGGTATAGTTGATCCTGTTGGATCACGAACAGCCGTTTGGGTTGTTAATTGACCCGTTTGGGTCCATTTGACCAATCCACCATATAGTCGACCTCGTTTGGGTCTATAATTTTGATATCCTTTGATATCCACCATTTTGATACCCTCAAAGTATCCACCATTTCCGTTATCCACCTTTAAAACTTAGGCAGGCTATGTTATAGTATAAATACATCATAGTCAGTTACAATATAACAAGGCATGTGATTTATGAAATAACACGTTTAACTGATTTTTCTAATGCATGTATTATATTCTTTTGTTTATTTATATAAGTACATAACATTTTATGAAATGTTAAATTTATGGAAACTACTTTGAATGTAGGAATACATTGTTGATTAAAATCATTATATTTTTACCATATGCTTATTGTTTATATGTTACTTTAAATTATTTCAAATTATGTATGATTTAATGAATCTGACAATCACTGTGAGTGGTTGTCTTCCATAGTTATTATCCCCACTAAGCTATATAGCTTAGGATGAGTTATTTTGATCCGTGTAGGTTCTGTAGTCAAGGCTTTTGCATAGGAACGTTATCTGCATCAGGATAGGCCAACACATTCTATAGAAGTTGATGTAGGGATTTTGATTAATTTTGTGTAAGTTCCTTACATGTTTAATATGTACAAAGGTTATATTATATATATATGTCATATGGAAGATAATGTTGTAATAAGCTCATAGTGAGAATGCTAGTATATGCATACATCTAGGAGCTAGAATGATTATACTCTTATGTGCTGGAATGTTGAATGTTATGCATGATAGTGAATAGACTAAGATAATTGAATCTAGCATGATTAAGATAATGGGTTGCATAATGATTCACTGTGCTTATGTAATTAAAAAGTACATTAAAGATGTGAGAAGCACCTAACTAATATACAGGTTGATTAATTAGATGGATCAAGTGATACGAATGCATGTAGATGTTAATCGGGTTAATAACCTAATATAACACGACTTAAATATATATCATAATATATGATAGAGATACTAAATTAGGGTTTTTCATTTAGTCACTTGGTAGAGTGAGAATATCACTCCACCAAGTGATGTTCTCCATTTACTTATTCAGTAGAGTGGACAATGACTTTTTTGAATGGTGCTCCCCTAGATTGATCAAAGACTTCCTCTTCTTCTCCTTTAAGCCACTTGGTAGAGGGAAGATATCACTCCATCGAGTGGTAATCTTCTGTACTTGATCAAAGGCCCTATCTTTTCCTCTTTTAGCCACTCGGTAGAGTAAGGATATTACTCCATCGAGTGGTGTTCTCCTGGACTTACGATCAACATCTTTATTTGTTAAAATTACACCTTAGCCCCTACAAACTCCTCTTTTCTTCAAATAAGCACCTAAAAGCAACACATTTCTCCATTAAGACCTCAAATTGCAAATTTACAAAATTAAACATTGAATTAAGCTAAATATTACTAAATTAACATACTAAGCATACTAAAAACATATTAAAAACATATTAAAATTCGCACTTATCAGTAAGCTCCAATCCGGTGATGCTATGACCGGTGTTGTGATTAGCTTTTGCTTAAATAAGTTAAATGCCTGTAAACACTTATCATCAAAGGTAAATGCAGCATCTTTTATCAATAAATTAGAAAGCGATTTAGCAATTTTAGAAAAATCCTTAATAAATCGATGATAAAAACCGGCATGACAAAGGAATCTTCTAATACCTTTAACACTAATTAGGGGAGGTACTTTATCAATAACATTAATTTTAGCTCTATATACCTCAATTCCTTTTTCGAAGATCTTATGTCCTAAAACTATCCCTTCTCTTACCATAAAATAATATTTTTTTCAATTAAGAACAAGGTTCGTTTCTTTATACCTTTCTCAGAGCAATGTAAGATTATTCAAACAAGACTCAAAATCACATCCATATAATGTAACGTCATCCGTGAAAACATCCATGAATTTTTCTATAAAATTATGAAATATGGCCATCATACATCCTTGAAAAGTGGTTAGGGCATTACATAGACCAAAAGGTATCCTCCTATATGCAAACATGCCATAAGGACAAGTGAATGTGGTTTTTTCTTGGTCTTTTGGGGTTGTAGGTGTTTTCATATACCCCGAATAACCATCTAGAAAATATTAAAATCAATTCCGTACCAATCTTTCTAACATTTGATCAATGAATGGTAATGGAAAATGGTCTTTTCTAGTAGTATTATTCAATCTCTTATAGTCTATGCATACTCTCCATCCCATAACTATGCGTGTTAGAATGAGTTCATCCTTTTCATTTGTTATTACAGTCATTCCTCCCTTTTTAGGTATGCATTAAATCGGACTAACCCAATTACTATCAAAAATAGGATAGATAATACCTAAATGAAAGAGTTTAAGTACCTAATTTTTCACTACATCTTATATAGCGAGATTGAGTCTCCTTTAGGGTTGAACTACATATTTGAAATTGTCCTTCATTGGTATCTAGTGTGTGTAATAACTTAGGCTAATTCCCTTCAAATTAAATGTCTCCTAACCAATTGCTCTTTTATGTTTTTTTAATACTTCAATAAGCATTTGTTCTTCCAAACTTGTCAACAAAGAATAAATAATTACTTGTTTTTCATTTTCCTTCAAAAACACATATTTTAAATGAGAAGAAGAGCTTTCAGTTTATAATTTTCTCCCTTAGGAGGGGACGGTTCATCTTTCATATTTCCTTTTTAATTGTGCTTTTTCTCTAAATTACATAGCAGTTGTTCTTCTATTTCTTCCATTTCCTCCTTTTTTTATGCATTAAATACTTTTGAAGCTCATCATCCAAAATAATTGCCTCTTATTTTGCCTCCACACACTCTTAAACACCATAAAAAAATAGACTCTTTAAAATCATATGAGGGGTGCTTCATCACCTTGTTCACATTAAAAATCATTTTTACCTCATTGAACCTTAAAGTGACTGATTGCTTATGAACATTAATTAAAGCCCTTACTGTGTTAAAAATGGTTTACCCACTATCAAAGGTACTTTTCTATCACTTTCCATATCTATCATGACAAAATCAACCAAAAATATGAAATCTCCCACTTTTACCAAAAAATCTTCTATAATTTCTTTAGGCCTCTTTACAGATTTATCTGCCAATTGTAGCATCATTCAAGTCTCTTTTATGTCACCTAGATTGAATTTCCTACAAATTGATTAAGGCATTAAATTTATACTAGCACTCAACTCACATAATGCATGACCAACAAAATTCCCCCCTAATTCACATGGAAGTGTAAAACTCCCAAGATCCTCTAACTTAGTTGGAATTTTGTTCATTAATATTGCACTATAATGTTTAGACAATTGAACCACTCCTACACTTTATAGCTTTTTCTTATTAGTACAATACTCTTTCATAAACTTACCATATTTAGGCATGTGTAATAAAGCTTAAGCAAATGGTAAATTTACATGCAACTTTTTAAACATGTCTAAAAATCTAGTTAATTGCTCATTATGCCTTTCTTTCCTAGCTAAAGATGGATAAGGTAATTGAGACGTATTAAGGACAGTAGAAATTAATTTTTCCTTACCTTTACCTTTCTCAATAACAAGTGTAAGGCTCCTAGCATGACCCTAATTGAAATTTGCATGTTTTGAGTAAGATTTTATTTGATTAAGATTAATTTAAAATGTGAATTTCATATAAAGTATGGGACAAGTGATAAATTATTTTGTTATTATGTTAATTGGTTGAAAAAAATAGGTTATTATAGTTTCATATTATTGAGGGTATAATTCTAGTATGAAGTATTAATTTGGGGTAAATTTATAATTATAGCATTTGTTGGGGGCAAATGTGAATAGAAAAATAAATTTGAGAGGTCAATTTAAGAAAAGGAATAAATGTATAGGTCAATTAGTAACATGTATAAAGGAGACAGGTTAAAGGGTGACATGCAAGTTTTTAAGGGATAAAAATGGGAAATTTCCCTTGCTAGTATAAAAGTCAACATTTTAGGAGAGAGAGTGTACATGTGGGATGAATTATTGTTGAAGGGAATTTTAGAAATTTTCTTCTCTTAACCCTTATATTCATAGTTGATTCTTAAGGAGTTCTTGAAAAGGAATGCATGCATGTTGAATTAACTCAAGACCAATAGTGTGTATTATTAGGTAAGCTTAATAAATTAGAATTCATCTCTTATTCTTCTTCATATTCTTCTCATTTTGGTTGATGGTGAAATGGGTTGAATGCTAGAAGTTTGATATGTATGAATGAATTATTGATTAAGGAGAAGAAGAAAGAGTAAGGAGCAAAAGGAAAGGAAAAACTCAGGAGTAAAGCTAGGTGGAAATTTCGGCCAAGGTATGGGATTCGTGTGTCTTGAGACTATGTGATTCTTGTTGTCCTTTTCAGATATAGGCAATGGAAGTTTTGATTATAATATAGAAATGTTAATGCATGTCAAAAATGAGGAAGAAACTTAGATTTATTAAAAGGATTATTCTCTAATAGCTTCATTTGGTTCTATAATTGTATTATTATAGGAGAACTTATCACGATAAGGACTTTATCTAATTGAGTTATACACCTGTTTCATATTATGTTTTGATGGTAAAATTATGGAATCTAAGTTAAAGGTATTAATTGGAAGTATTACGAATTTTAATGCATGAAACTGGGGTTTAAATAATGTAAACTTAAGCAAGCTAATTAGGCATAAAATGGAATCTTTACAAGAGTTGCTGAAGTGATGGAAAGATATTGAGATTGTATAATCCGGGTCTATCGAGCTCGTGATAATGTTCACACCCACGAAAATGTACTATTAGTGGAATGTTATTTTTGCCTCTGTCACGCTCGCGACTTACTTACATAGTGTGTGCTCTTCCTTTAATGCTTTGCTTTATTGTGTGATAATAACTATACTAATTTGACACCTTTACATACTATGTGTAAAACCATAGCATGCCAAGCATTCATATGAGCATAGTATTGAAATATATATATATATATATATAGTTAAAGGATGATCAAAAAATTCTTGGGATTATATGATAAAAGAAACTGAATGACATGGCATGTTATAGAATTCATACATGAGGCATGTGTTATGATTAGCAACTAAACAGGTATGTTCCACCACTTGATAGAAAAAGGCGTGTTATGCACATATGTGATAGTTATTGGTAGTAAGTTTAAAGAACATGAAAGGATATATTGATATGCTTTTTCTAAAGCTTAAATACCGCAAGTATACGGTGTACCGATTATAGTACTTCAGATATCGATCCCACGAGGAATGTTGATTAACATTGTACACTATTACTACTTGATTTTAATCTTGTTTACAATGCTCATTAATTTACAAGTTAAAATTATTATTAAAACCACACTACACTAAATTAAATATTATTCTACTTTAATGATAATCTGAGAAGACTTATTAATATAATGAATATAACATATACATAATTATGGAAGTTGATATTTTTCTCTTATTTATAATTCAATCTTTATCATGCAAGCCAAGTTGGAATAATGTTCTATGTCGCAGCACTCGCATCTAGACTAGATTATGCCTTAAACATGCATTTATGGTTCTAAATCGCAGCTCTCGCATCTAGACAAGAATTACATAAACACACATTCAAAGAATAAAAACCAACCTATAACAACTATCTCCACATGTGATCTCTCAAACTATGCTTTGATAATGAATTTCCTATTAACTTTCAATAAGACGTTGCTCTCGCTAACTCCCTTATCTATGACCATTTTGTTAATTTTCAGAGAAGGAATTGCCATCTCGAAGGTCGTCTTCCTTAACTTATAATGATACTAATAAAGTTTTAATAGCAAATACTACATATAAAGATAAATGAAAGAGAAATT
This sequence comes from Excoecaria agallocha, assembly GCA_037975025.1. NCBI lineage: Eukaryota > Viridiplantae > Streptophyta > Magnoliopsida > Malpighiales > Euphorbiaceae > Excoecaria > Excoecaria agallocha. Next base: position 83,645,551 of record CM075808.1, on the reverse strand, counting down.
ATTAAATATGAATAACAACATTCAAGTTCCTAAAAAGAATTCACAATAGTTACAAAGAAGAAGAAAAGATTAGAAATAAAAGAAGGGATCTCTCAACCATTCTTCCTTTCACCAAGTGTAGTCTTCTTCATTGTATTTGCCTTCTCTTCAAGCCATAAAACTAAAATTAAAACCTACAACTATTTTCTCTACTTACACTTTTTAAAATAATAAAAATAATAAATGATAGATTGATTCCTCTCTCATTGATTATAACTTCTAGGGTATTTATAGATTTCCAAACATTATGTCCCTCTAAGTGCCTCTCCATAGGTATGCAACCCTTGGTGAAAAGTCATGCCTCTTTAAAATTTGATTTGAAATTTAAATTGCATAACCACCATTTATAACTTCCTTGCCAAGCATTGTGACCCTTCAAGCACCTTTCCATAACAACATAACTCTTCAAGTATCCCTCTAGAAGTATACATCATTTGGTGAAGAGTAGTGTCCTTTTGAAGTGCCTTTTAAACATGAACTGCCTATCACCGCCTCCTGTCGCGATCGCGGCACCTGTCGCGCTCGCGACGGGACACGCTTCCCTTGTCGCGCTCGCGATACCTGTCGCGCTCGCGACACCGTCTTTTCTCTCTTTTTTCTTCACCTTTTTCTCCCTTTTCTCCTACATACACAAAACTTAACAAAATACATTAAACACACCTAATTCTAACATAATTTAATACAACTAAACATTATTTTGGTAACAAAATATGGATTAAATATGAGCTATTTAGGCTCATATCATATATGTTAGAAGCTTTTGAAATAAGTTATGTTTTAGCATGACTATGAACACGTGAGATGCCTAAAGATAACATGTTCAAGTATATGATCACGATCATATGCATGTTCAAACACAAATATGTGTAATACTATAAGAATACATGAATACATGTTATACACTAGAGAATTGTGTATTATGATATGATCACATGCATGTACAAAGTATATGATATTGGTGTAAACATGATATATATATATATATTAAATGAACTTGGAAACTATATTGCCTGCTACTAGAGTTTAATTGTGGATAGCTAAGCGCCTATACGGTTATTGCAGCTTCCACCATTGACTTTTTTAAGTCTAAAGTACAGTTGATTCAATTGGATCATGCACAACCCTGTTTGGGTCCTTGATCGGTCCACCTACAGGGTACCCTATTTGGGTTCATAGTTTTGATATCTTCAGATATCACCGTATGATACCCTCGGGTATCTACCGATCTCCTTATACCCCCTTAAAACTTATGCAGGCTAAATTAAAGCATTAATGTTTCACAATTAATCATAGCATGATTTGCGCATATGATATATGGGTTATCATGCTTAACTATGGTTTCTAATGCATGTATTGATATTTCTTTACATAATGTACAGATCTTATTATGAATTGTTCAAGCACCTGAATGTCCACATTATTCTATGCACCATTGGAGTAACTGCAGGAAACTGGTAGGAGAATGCTTTAGTTATGGCACTGCTGACCATTTTATGGCAAATCATCGTTTGAAAAGGGATAAAGGTTTTAAGCAACAAGGTAGCAGGGGAGCTTCTAATGCTCCTTTATCTAGTAAAGGTAGAGGTAGAGGAAGGGGTAGATCTGAAGGAATATGACATGGTATGAATGTGATGATAGCATAGTGGAAAAACAAAAATTTTTATCATACATACCATACAATTCCAAAGCAAGAAACGAAACATGCAATTTTAGGGTTGTAGAACTTACAACTTTTGATGCCTTTTAAATATTGAGTTTGGTGATGGCTAGCAACTAAGATGACTCTATCCGCCTTAGATCTCGATCACCAATGCCAAGGAACAGCCTTTTACGCCACTCCCTCTATTCTCACACACACAATTGCACCGACGGCTTGAAATCGAGATTCCTAGCTCTCTTTTAAAGTATTGTGTAATGGCTATGGTTTGAAGCTACAAAATTTGATTTTGTACTTCTCTTAGGTTGCTATTACTACCCAAGATCAGAAGAGAATGACGAACTATCCTTTCTCCTTGTGAAAATTGGCTAAAAGAAATTGTTTGAGAGAGAGAGAGAGAGTTCATGAAAAACATAGAAGAAATTCCTAGGGTTTCACATTTTTCCCACAAAATATATATATCTCTTTTTCCTTTAAGTGATAGATCTCAAATATACTACCTTAAGATAATTAATATTAGCTCAAGATAATTAATATTTGCCTTTATCACTTAATTAAAATAAGTAATATTTATTGATAAAAACTCTTTTAATTTATCCAAGATAAAAACAAAAGACATTTGATCAAATAATATCACTTAATTTAGGATAAATGATAAGTCATTTAAATCTAATAAACCACTTAAATAAAACTATACATGTGCCAAAATTCCTTGTTATTTCTCTAGGAATTTCGGCCACATCAAATTTCATTTAGATGATTTAATTAGATAAATATGTCTTTAGGCTTTAATACTCAATTAATTAAATTAATACATGACATTTAATTAATTGAAATTAAACCTTGTGGGCTGAATTTCTCTCTCTCATGGGCCAAGGTCCAATAGCAATCTAATAACCCATTACACATATTAATTTGACTTTAATTAAAAGCCCAAATTAATGTCCAATACTTAATTTAAATATTTTAAGCCCAATGCTTTGTGTGCGATCCTATAGGTCCATTTAATTTTGGCAATAAATTAATAAATTAATTCAAAGGCTATATATATTCTCTAGCAAGATATTATTGCAATCCAAATTAAATGAAAATGCATATGGCATTTAGTGACCTAATGCAATTTTGCATAGTCCCTTACCCATAAATATCATAATTAATATAAGGCATGGAACTAGTAATCCTTATATATATTAATTCCTTTCTTGATATTCCAGTGACACTGAACTCTCAGATAAATAATGATTACTCATTATTTCTTCTCGGTATGGCCATACACTTCTCAGTTCACTGATCAAGTGGCCGATGATATTTTCTCTCTTATTGAGAGGGCTAATCCCTTCACTTCTCTCATGCTCTCTAACATGAATCAATTCATACCCAATCATACCCGTACTTGTCACTCTGTTACGAGCACTTTAGGTGTATGTCAAAGTACACAGTAATTCATAAAGAGTTTCATAGAGATTTCAGGTCTAAGAACTCCGATACAAAACTTGCATATGAGAAACACTTATGACTTGTACCATGTAGTGTTCTCATGAGTGGATCGTATCCAGATACCATGTAATTTAACATGTATCTATGATCTCTGATTGACACTCTTGTCCTAATGATCCGTAAGATAGAACTCATAATATCAGAGAGAGCATACTAGTCTTAATTCATTGTTATTCCTATAACAATGACTGACTAGGGATGTTTAGAATGAAGTCTCATTTGTTTCAAGGTCTTACAACCATGTGCCTCACACATGATAACTTAAACCGAAACGACATTCTTGGATAGTTTTATTAATTAATATGCACAGGAATAAAAAAGATAAAACAAATGCCTCATTTTATTAATTTCAAGTGTTTTGTTACAATGCATTGGGGCTAGGGCTTACACTAACAATCTCCCACTAGCACTAGTCCCAATTGGGCATAGCCCTAAGACTGAACGCTCTCAAATGAGCTTCGTGCAGATTCGGACGTAACTATTTCATCAAAGGATATGCTACATTGTTTTCACTTGCTATCTTGCTAACCTTGACGTCCCCACAATCAATGATTTCTCTGATTAGGTGGTACCTCCTGAGTATGTGTTTGGATTTCTGGTGTGACCGGGGCTCCTTTGCCTCTGCGATGGCCCCGTTGTTGTCACAAAAAATTTCTAATGGATCTAGGATGCTTGGGATCACTCCTAATCCAGTAATGAAAATTTTAATCCAAACAGCCTCTTTTGCAGCCTCACTTGCTGCAATATACTCAGATTCTGTAGTTGAGTTGGCAACGGTCTCTTGCTTTGAGCTTCTCCAGCTGATAGCACCACCGTTTAAAACAAAAACAAACCCAGATTGCGATCTAGAATCCTGAGTGCTGGTCTAAAAAGCAGCATCGGCATAACCTTGTATGACGAGCTCTTCTTGACCACCATACACCAAGAAGTGATCCTTAGTCCTTCGCAGGTACTTTAGAATCCCTTTTACAGCAGACTAGTGTTTCTCACCAGGGTCTTGCTGAAACCTACTTGTTATACTCAGTGCATGAGTAACATCTAACCTAGTACATAACATAGCATACATGATAGATCCAATAGCAGATGCATATTGGATTCTACTCATGTTGTCCCTTTCCTCTTTGGTTTTAGGGCACTGTTCTTTAGTCAAAGGAACTCCCAAAGCCAAAGGTATGTACCCTTTCTTTGAGTCTCCCATACTAAACGCTTTAGTACTTTGTCTATGTACTTTTCTTGACTTAGTCCCAAAAGCCGATTCGATCTATCTCTATAGATTCGGATACCAAGTATTGTCTCGGCTTCACCTAAGTCTTTCATTGAGAAACATTTTCCCAACCATTGCTTAACTTTTTGCAATGTTGGAATGTCATTCCCAATGAGAAGGATGTCATCCACATATAGGACTAGAAATACTACTATGCTCCCACTAACCTTCTTGTACACACAAGGCTCATCTTCGTTCTTGATGAAGTCAAATTCTTTGACTGCCTCATCAAAATGAAGATTCCAACTTCGGGATGCTTGCTTTAATCCATAAATGGATTTTTGAAGCTTGCAAACCTTCTTAGGATGCTTGGGATTGACAAAACCTTCAGGCTGTGTCATATACACATCCTTAAGTAAATTTCCGTTGAGGAAAGCAGTTTTGACATCCATTTGCCATATCTTATAATCATGATATGCAGCTATGGCAAGCAAGATCCTAATGGACTTGAGCATGACTACAGGTGAAAAGGTCTCGTCATAGTCTACACCATGAGTATGTCGAAAACCTTTTGCTACTAGTCTACCTTTGTAGGTCTTATCAGCTTTCAGTTTGAATAACCACTTGCATTCAATTACCTTAGCACCTTCTGGTGGATCAACCAAGGTCCAAACCTGGTTATCGTACATTGATTGCATCTCGGATTTCATGGCTTCAAGCCAATTTTCCAAGTCTGGGCTCTCAATAGCTTCTCGGTAGGTAGTAGGATCCTCACGATCTACTAACTCAATAGTGTCACTGTCAGTGATTAGAAATCCATATCTCTCAATCTCCTGACGTACCCTACCGGACCTTCTAGGTTCTTGTGTAATGGGTTCTTGTTCCACAACTGGTTGTGAACTTGATCCCATTTCCAACTCATCCTCTATAGGAGTTTGTGGCGCTTGAATTTTTCCAAGTTCTACTTTACTCCCACTATCTTTCTTGAGAAGGAACTCCTTTTCCAAGAAAACAGCCTTGTGAGCAACAAATACTCTGTTCTTGGCTTGTGAGTAAAAGTAGTATCCCTTTGTTTCTTTAGGATAACCCACAAACAAGCAGACACTAGATTTGGACTCTAGTTTGTCAGATGTTAATTTCTTAACATGTGCTTCACAACCCCAAATCCTGAGAAAAGACATATTGGGTTCTTTCCAAGTCCATACCTCGTATGGTGTCTTCTCAACTGCTTTAGTTGGAGTACGGTTCAATAGAAACGCAGCAGTTTCTAATGCATAACCCCAAAAAGAGATAGGAAGATTAGCTTGACTCATCATAGATCGAACCATGTCCAACAGAGTTCGATTTCTCCTTTCGGACACACCATTCCATTGAGGTGTTCCAGGAGGAGTGAGCTGTGAAATAATACCACACTCCTTTAGATGACTGTCAAACTCTTGGCTTAAGTATTCGCCACCTCGATCTGATCGAATGGCTTTTATACTTTTGCCAAGTTGGTTTTCTACTTCGTTCTTAAATTCTTTGAATTTCTCAAAAGTTTCAGACTTATACTTCATTAGATAGACATAGCCATATCTACTGAAGTCATCTGTGAATGTCACGAAGTAGCAAAAACAACCTCTAGCATGTGTACTTAAAGGTCCACATACATCGGTATGTATTAGTTCTAATAAGCCATTAGTCCTCTCACCTTTTTTATTAAAAGGACTCTTTGTCATTTTTCCATGCAAACATGGCTCGCATGTATCATAAGACTCTAAGTCGAATGACCCAAACACTCTAGTTTTATGGAGTCTTGAAATGCGTTTTTCGTTTGCATGTCCTAAACGACAATGCCAGAAGTAAGTAGGGTTCAATTCGTTTGATTTAACCCTCTTTGTATTAATGTTGTATATGGACTCTCTATTTTGTAAATCAAGGATATAAAGGCCATTTTGCAGTATGGCATTGCCATAAGAAATGCCTTGGCGATGAATATGAGCATTGCCATTTTTAATAAGAAAATCAAATTCATCATTATCCAAACATGAAACTGAAATAATGTTTCTGCTCATAGCAGGCACATAATAATAATTATTCAAAACAATACAAAGTCCGGAAGGTAAAGTGAGGTGATAGTCGCCTATCTCCATGGCAGCAACTTGTGCTCCATTCCCCACATAGAGGTCCACTTCATTCTTCCCAAGTAACCGCCTATTTCTTAGCCCCTGCACATTTGAACAAATGTGAGAACCACAACCGGTATCCAACACCCAAGTGGTAGAAATAGAAAGGTTAATTTCAACAACAAAAATACCATAACTGGATGGCTTGGCTCCATTCTTCTTTTGTTCTTCCTTGAAGAGAGCGCAATTCTTCCTCCAATGCCCTATCTTGTTGCAATGGAAGCAAGTGCTCTCACTCTCTTTGAGTTTTGGCACCTTGGGCTTGGATTGGGCCTGAGGTGCACGCCCAACTGACTTGGGTTTTCCCTTTCCCTTTCCCTTTCCCTTAGCGGGTCCCTTCTTAATTCCCTTTTGAACCATTAGTACGGGATTGGTCTTTCGAATGTTCTCTTCAGCATTCTTAAGCATCCCATGAAGCTCAGTGACTGACTTGTTCATTGCATGCATGTTATAATTCATCACAAATGGATCATAAGCAGCAGGCAATGATCCTAAGAACAAGTCAGTGGCCAATTCCTTTGGCACTAGTACCTCAAGCTTCTCAAGAGTATCAAGATACCCTTTCATCTTGAGTACATGGGTACTAACAGGAGTACCCTCAGCCATCTTACAAGAAATCAAAGCCTTTGTTGTCATGAACCATTCGTGACGAGCTTGCTCTTGGAACATCTCCTTGAGGTGCACCATGATCGCATAAGCCTCTTGGTCCATAAATTACTTTTGCAAGTTAGGCACCATAGTGGCCAGCATCAGATAGGTCACATCATTGGAGTCACTCTTCTTGGTCTCAAAAGTTTCCTTTTGAACCGCAGAGGTGTTCCTTCTTGGTTCTTTAGGCAAGGGTGCATCCAAAACATACAACTTCTTCTCTTGCTTAAGAACTTTTCTTAAGTTTCGAGACCAATCTATAAAATTGGTGCCAGTCAATTTGTCCTTTTCAAGGACTGATAGCAATGAGAAATTGTTGTTTAAAGATGCCATTTTCAATCTACCATAAAATTTAGCAAGATTAAATGAGGTCTTATTTATGATCCCACAAACCAAATTAATATCCCTTTAAATAATTCGCGTTAGTGATTTGATATGGGCCAATATCCACTTTTCACAACAACTTATTAGTCAAGCTGAGCCTGTACACCTAATAAGTTAAGTTACTTAGGTAGGAAAACTCCAATCATGTCTCGTACATGACTCTTGGATCAAATGGGATAACATCTTAAGATATTATAACACAACCCATTCATTATTTGCCTAGGTCCGGGCATCCCTTTCCATGTTAAGTCCAACCTACATTCACAACCCATGCCTCACAAAGATAATCGGGCACATCTAGGACTCCTAGTCTACGAGACCGATGATCGATGCCTTGACATGTTTCGAATTAGGAAGGCAACTTTGTGACTTACTATTTTTAGGAATTCATTTTATTACGGCTTATATGGCGTACGCTTTGTCATCCATACATAGCATGCATATATATATAATTGCATAAAGTAAATCATGACAAACATGGGCCCAAAAACCTACAACTAAGATTCTATACTATTACATAAGAATCTTCGAGTTGGGCTTCTCCGGTGGGCTTCGTCTTGATTTACAAAGTCTTCAAGTATATTCTATTCTAAGAAATAAATGAAACTTTTACAATAAAACATATTGGCTCGCAGGCCATATTTAATTACAAAACCCAGGGCGCCCATGAATGCACCATGCATATCCATTCATCACACCAAACTAGCAAATAAATATACATAACATTCATGGATAAAACAAAGTCCAATTTTATTTAATTTAGCCAAGCCCATTAATGGAAATTGTGTACTTAAACCTTTAAGAGATGACCCCGTGATGGGCCTGGGCCAAATCCCAATGGACTAAATCCTCTTATTCAATAAGTTCTCTTAAAAGCCCAAAACACAAACTAGTTAGATTTGTGCCATAAATCAACTCTAGTATAATTTCCAATTTTGCCATTTTTAATTTTATGTCATACAGCCCATAAACATTAAAAATACATATAATATGTGCTAACATGAATTAAAAATAAAATCATGAAGAACACATATATAGTACATGGCATTCATGCAAAAACAAACAAACAACAAAAACTAGTTGTTTAATGCTTATGTAATGCCATAAAATGCACAAACATTTAAATCAATTTTATGAGTCATTTAATAATCTAAATAAGTCCATAAATATTGATTTAATATTCTGTACCATTTTAATCTAAATGTGTTTTTACCATTTTAATCAAAACAAAACAAACAATGTTGATTAAACATGTAACAAACACATACTAGTCATAGTTTTAAGTGATTTTAAAATTAATCAATTAAATTGTCATGGACCAGAATTAAAACCAAATTTAAAACATGTCCAGACCTGATATTTAATTTTTAAAAATCACTTACAAACATACCAAAATCAATTTTACATTTAATTTTGAAAACTGGTTGTTAAACTAGCAATTTACATGCCAACTAGCACCTAGTTTCATAATTAACATGTACCATCAGGTATAAATAATTAAATCCGACCATTACCAGCCCTAATAACATCTTAGGACAGTATATTAACATGTCATATTAATTATAATACCTATCTAATCAATTAAAATCATTTTTACACCAAAACAATGCAAAAAACTCAAAACAGAAAATTTCAGATTTGCATGTTTTCATAATGACGATTTTTAATTAATTTTTTCATGCATCTAAAGCACTAAAATAAGCATGTTTAGGCTCTGATACCACTGAAGGAATATGACATGGTATGAATGTGATGATATCACAGCGAAAAAGCAAAAATTTTTATCATACATACCATACAATTCCAAAGCAAGAAACGAAACATGCAATTTTAGGGTTGTAGAACTTACAACTTTTGATGCCTTTTAAATATTGAGTTTGGTGATGGCCAGCAACTAAGATGACTCTATCTGCCTTAGATCTCGATCACCAATACCAAGGAACAGCCTTTTATGCCACTCCCTCTATTCTCACACACACAATTGCACCGACGGCTTAAAATCAAGATTGCTAGCTCTCTTTTAAAGTATTGTATAATGGCTATGGTTTGAAGCTACAAAATTGAATTTTTACTTCTCTTAGGTTGCTATTACTACCCAAGATCACAAGATAATGAGGAACTATCCTTTCTCCTTGTGAAAATTGGCTAAAAGAAATTGTTTGAGAGAGAGAGAGAGTTCACGTAAAACATAGAAGAAATTCCTAGGGTTTCACGTTTTTCCCACAAAATATATATATCTCTTTTTCCATTAAGTGATAGATCTCAAATATACTACCTTAAGATAATTAATATTAGCTCAAGATAATTAATATTTGCCTTTATCACTTAATTAAAATAAGTAATATTTATTGATAAAAACACTTTTAATTTATCCAAGATAAAAACAAAAGACATTTGATCAAATAATATCACTTAATTTAGGATAAAAGATAAGTCATTTAAATCTAATAAACCACTTAAATAAAACTATACATGTGCCGAAATTCCTTGTTATTTCTCTAGGAATTTCGGCCACATCAAATTTCATTTAGATGATTTAATTAGATAAATATGTCTTTAGGCTTTAATACTCAATTAATTAAATTAATACATGACATTTAATTAAATGAAATTAAATCTTGTGGGCTGAATTTCTCTCTCTCATGGGCCAAGGTCCTATAGCAATCTAATAACCCATTACACATATTAATTTGACTTTAATTAAAAGCCCAAATTAATGTCCAATACTTAATTTAAATATTTTAAGCCCAATGCTTTGTGTGCGATCCTATAGGTCCATTTAATGTTGGTAATGAATTAATAAATTAATTCAAAGGCTATATATATTCTCTAGCAAGATATTATAGCAATCCAAATTAAATGAAAATGCATATGGCATTTAGTGACCTAATGCAATTTTGCATAGTCCCTTACCCATAAATATCATAATTAATATAAGGCATGGAACTAGTCATCCTTATATATATTAATTCCTTTCTTGATATTCCAGTGACACTGAACTCTTAGATAAATAATGATTACTCATTATTTTATCTCGGTATTGCCATACACTTCTTAGTTCACTGATCAAGTGGCCGATGATATTTTCTCTCTTATTGAGAGGGGTAATCCCTTCACTTCTCTCATGCTCTCTAACATGAATCAATGCATACCCAATCATACCCGTACTTGTCACTCTGTTACGAGCACGTTAGGTGTATGTCCAAGTACACAGTAATTCATAAAGAGTTTCATAGAGATTTTAGGTCTAAGAACTCCGATACAAAACTTGCATATGAGAAACACTTATGACTTATACCATGTAGTGTTCTCATGAGCGGATCGTATCCAGATACCATGTACTTTAACATGTATCTATGATCTCTGATTGACACTCTTGTCTTAATGATCCGTAAGATGCATTGTAACAAGATCAACTCATCATGGATCCCAATCACAGAATGTGTCTAAATCAGTTGATAGACCTCTTGCACAAATCGTTTCTAGCTAGGCTTATGCAATGAAAGCTCGCGAGGAACATAATGCTCTGGAAGTTATAACTGGTACATTTTCTCTTTATAACTGTGATATACATGTACTTATTGATCCCAGCTCTACTCATTCTTATATTTGTAATAGGGATTTGGGTAGAGATATGTCTAAAATACAACAGTTAGATTTTGATGTATGTGTGACTAGTCCATTGGGACATAGTGTAATTGTTAATAAAGTGTGTAAAGACTGTCCCAAAGTAATTCATGGGAAAGATTTTCTAACATATTTGATCGAGTTGCCTTTTCATGAGTTTGATGTAATTCTAGGAATGGATTGGTTATCCAAGTATCATGCAGTGGTGAATTGTGAAATGAAAATAGTATCTCTTATGGATGATAAAGGAAAGGAAGTGGTAGTAGAAGGCAGTTATTCTAATCTACCAACTAATGTTATATCAGCAATGCAAGCTAGGCAATGTCTTAAAAAATGATGTGAAGCTTTTTTAGCTTTAGTTCTTGAATCAAAGAGGGATATAGTAAAGCTTGAGAATATATTAGTAGTGAATGAATTTCCAGAAGTATTTCTTGAGGAATTGCCTAGTCTTCCTCCAGAAAGAGATGTTGAGTTCTTTATTGATATGTTACCTTGTACCGCCCCAATCTCCAGGGCAACATATAGAATGGCTCCATCTAAATTAAAAGAACTAAAGGTTCAATTACAAGAGTTGTTAGAAAATGGCTTCATTAGACCTAGTGTGTCACCTTAGGGTGCAACTGTGCTATTTGTTAAAAAGAAGGATGGATCAATGAGGAAGTGTATCGATTATAGACAATTAAACAAAGTGACTGTGAAGATAAAATATCCTTTACCTCAAATTGAGGATCTGTTTGATCTGTTAAGTGGTGTTGGTGTGTTTTTAAAGATAGATTTGCGATGAGGTTATTATCAACTTAGAGTTAAGGATGGAGATGTTCCTAAAATTGCATTCAGAACCAGTTATGAGCATTATGAATTCTTAGTTATACCATTTGGGTTGACTAATGCACTTGCTGCATTCATGGATCTTATGAATAGGGTATTTAGACCATACTTGGATCGATTTGTTGTAGTGTTTATTGATGACATACTGGTTTACTCCAAAAATGAGGCTGAATATGCTGAACATTTAAGGATTGTGTTGCAAACTTTGAAAGAGAATCAGCTATATGCCAAGTTGAGTAAATGTGACTTTTGGCTTAAGGAAGTTCCTTTCCTAGGTCATGTTGTATCTGCTGAAGGCATTAGGGTTGATCCGAATAAAATTAAAGCTATTGTTAATTGGAGACCACCCAAGAATGTACATGAAATTAGAAGTTTTCTCAGGTTGGCAGGTTATTATCATCATTTTGTGAAGGGTTTTTATGTCATTACTTCACCCCTCACTAAGTTGTTAAGGAAGAATATTAAGTTTGAGTGGTTTGATCGTTGTCAAGCAAGCTTTGAATGGTTAAAGAAGATGTTGAGGGAAGCTCCAGTGTTAACTCAACCTGTGTCAGGGAAAGAATATGCAGTGTGCAGTGATGCCTCTAAAGTTGGTTTGGGATGTGTATTAATGTAATATGGTAAAATTGTAGCTTATGCATCATGATGGTTGAAGCCGAATGAGCAAAACTAACCGACTCATAATCTAAAACTGGCGGCTATGGTTTTTGCTTTAAAAATTTGGTAACACTACCTGTGTGGTGAAAAATGCAAGATTTATACTTATTATAAAAGCCTAAAATACTTGCTTACTCAGAAAGAACTTAATTTGAGGCAGGGAAGATGGTTGGAATTATTTAAAGATTATGATTTTATAGTTGACTACCTTCCAGGAAATGCGAATATGGTTGCTGATGCCTTGAGTCGTAAGACAGTGGTAGTATTGATGTTAAAGCAGTACAGATGGAAATTTGCATCGAAGGGTGCATTACTAGCATGGCTTAAAGCTAGGCCTATGATTAGGCAGACAATGATAGATGCTCAGCAGGATGATGAAAAGTTACAACAGATTATGAAAATAATTTGTGAGGGTGATCAATCAGATTTTTCAGTAAAAGAAGATGGTGGTGTGTACTACCATAACAAGTTATGTGTTCCTGATGACAAAGAAGTGAAAAGAATATTGTTGCATGAAGCACATAATACTTCATTTACTATACATCGAGGTGGGAACAAGATGTATCAAGAGTTGAAACAGTTTTACTAGTGGCCTGGCATGAAGAAGTATATTTTTGAATATGTTTCTAAATGTTTAACATGTCAGCAAGTGAAAGCAGAACATCAGTTTCCTTCAGGTCTCTTGAATCCCATTTCGGTTCCATAGTGGAAGTGGGAAGATATTACCATGGACGTTGTTATAGGTTTGTCTCTTACTCAGAGAAGATATGTTGCGATTTGGGTACTTGTAGATAAGTTTACAAAAGTAGCTCACTTTATATCAGTTCAAATAGATTATTCTATGAATAAACTTGCAGAGTTATATGTGAATGAGATTGTATGGTTACATGGTATATTGGTATCCATAATTTTTGATTGAGATCCAAGGTTTACCTCGAGATTTTGGCAGAATCTACAGCAGGCCTTGGGAACACAGCTCAAGTACAGTACAACTTTTCATCCTCCAATGGATGGACAATCTGAAAGGGTTATTCAGGTTCTAGAAGATATGATGAGGGGATGTGCTTTGAAGTTTTCTCGAAGTTGGGACAAATATGTGGCCTTAATGGAATCAGAAAAGTATTCAGATGGCTCCATATGAGGCTTTGTATGGCAGAAAATGTAAAACTCCAGTCTGTTGGACTGAGCTGAATGAATGCCGAATAATTGGTCTTGACCTTGTTAGAGAAACAAAAGAAAATGTTCAAGTTATCAAGCAGAGGTTGAAATAAGCTAGTGATAGACATAAATCATATGCTGACTTGAAAAGAAAAGATATTGAGTATCAGGTGGGTGACAAAGTATTTCTGAAGCTAGCTTTTTGGATAAAAGTGCTTAGATTTGAAAAAAGGGAAAGCTTAGTCCGAGATTTATTGATCCATATGAAATTCTCCAAAGAGTCAGACTAGTGGCTTATAGATTGGCTCTTCCCATAGAATTAGACAAGCTTCATGATGTGTTTCATGTGTCCATGCTTAGAAGATATTGTTCTGATGAATCTCATAAGCTGTAAATCCAAGATATTCAAATAGAGCCGAATTTCACATATGATGAGGAACAAAAAAAATCCTGGCTAGGAAAATCAGACAATTGAGAAATAAGCAAATCCCTCTTGTCAAAGTGCTCTGGCAACATCATGGTGTACAAGAAGTGACTTGGGAACCGGAGGCAGTCATGAGGGAGCAATATCCTCAATTGTTTGGAACAGGTATCAATTTCGAGTACAAAATTCTTTAAAGGGAAGAGAACAATAAGGCCCCTAACATGACCCGAATTGAAATTTGCATGTTTCGAGTAAGATTTTATTTGATTAAGATTAATTTAAAATGTGAATTTCATATAAAGTATGGAACAAGTGATAAATTATTTTGTTATTATGTTAATTGGTTGAAAAAAAATAAAATAGGATATTATAATTTAATATTATTGAAGGTATACTTGTAGTATAAAGTGATAATTTGGTGTAAATTTGTAATTATGACATTTGTTGGGGGCAAATGTGAGTAGAAGAATAAATTTGAGAGGTCAATTTAAGAAAAGGAATAAATGCATATGTCAATAAGTAACATGCATAAAGGAGAGAGGTTAAAGGGTGACGTGTAAGTTTTTAAGGGACCAAAAAGGGAATTTTCCCTTGCTAGTATAAAAGTCAACATTTTAGGAGAGAGAGCGAGCATGTGGAATGCATTCTTCTTTAGGGAATTTCAAAAATTTTCTTCTCTCAACCCTTATATTCATAGTTGATTCTTAAAGAGTTCTTCAAGAGGAATGCATGCATGTTGAATTAAATAAAGACCAATAGTGTGTATTATTAGGTAAGCTTAATAAATTAGAATTCATCTCTTCTTCTTATTTATCTTCTTCTAATTTTGGCTGATGGTGAATTTGGTTGAATGCTGGAAGTTTGATATGTATGAATGAATTTTTGATTAAGGAGAAGAAGAAAGAATAAGGAGCAAAAGGAAAGGAAAAGCTCAGGAGTAAAGCTAGGTGGAAATTTCGGCCAAGGTATGGGATTTATGTGCCTTGAGACTATGTGATTCTTCATGTCCTTTTAGATGTAGGCAATGGAAGTTTTGATTAGAATATAGAAATGTTAATGCATGTCAAAAATGACGAAGTAACTTAGATTTCTTAAATGGATTATTCTTTAATAGCTTCACTTGGTTCTATAATTGTACTCTTATAGGAGAACTCAGCATGATAAGGACTTTATCGAATTGAGTTATACACCTATTTCATATTATGTTTTGATGGTAAAATTATGGAATCTAAGTTAAAGGTATTAATTGGAAGTATTATGAATTTTAATGCATGAAACTGGGGTTTAAATAATGCAAGCTTAAGCAAGTTAATTAGGCAAAAAATGGAATCTTTACAAGAGTTGCTGAAGTGATGAAAAGATATTGAGATTGTATAATCTAGGTCTATCGAGCTTGCAGTAATGTTCGCGCCCGTGATAATGTACTATAAGTGGATTGTTATTTTTACCTCTGTCGCACTCACGACTTACTTACATAGTGTGTGTTTTTCCATTAATGCTTTGCTTTATTGTGTGATAATAACTATACTAATTTGACACCTTTACATACTATGTGTAAAACCATAGCATGCCAAGCATTTATATGAGCATAATATTGAAATATACATATATAGTTAAGGATGATTAAAGAATTCTTGGGATTATATGATAAAAGAAACTAAATGACATGGCATGTTATAGAAATTCATATATGAGGCATGTGCTATGATTAGCAACTAAAAAGGTATGTCCCACTACTTGATAGAAAATCGCATGTTATGCACACATGTGATAGTTATTGGTAGTAAGTTTAAAGAACATGAAAGGCTATCTGTTAGATGCTTTTGAAATAAGTGAAATTTTAGCATGACAATGAACACATGAGATGCCTAAAGATAACTTGTTCAAGTATATGATCATTATGACATGCATGTTCAAACACAAATATGTGTAATACTATAAGAATACATGAATACATGTTATACACTAGAGAATTGTGTATTATGATATGATCACATACATGTACAAAGTATATGATATTGGTGCAAACATGATATATATGTATATATATTAAATGAACTTAGAAACTATATTGCCTACTACAGGAGTTCAATTGTTGATAGATAGGCGCCTATATGGATATTGCAGCTGCCACCGTCGACTTTTTTAGGTCTAAAGTACAGTTAATCCGATTGGATCATGCACAGCCCTGTTTGGGTCCTTGATCGGTCCACTGTGTAGTTAACCCTTTTTGGGTTCATAGTTATGATATCTTCGGATATCCACAGTATGATACCCTCGGGTATCCATCGATCTTGTTATCCACCCTTAGAACTTAAGCAGGCTAAATTAAAGCATTAATGTTTCACAGTCAATCACAGCGTGATTTATGCATCTGATTTATGGGTTATCATGCTTAACTATCATTTCTAATGCATGTATTGATATTTTTTTATATAATGTACATATCTTTTTATGAATTGTTCAAATTCAAGTATGTTGAAATAATTGAATTGTTACATTGTTGTTTAATATGTTGTGCTTTATCTTATACTTATTCCTATTATGTAAATTTTATTTTCAATTATTGTATATTATATATTTCTGACGACCACTGTGAGTGGTTGTCTTTTATGTTTAGTATCCCCACTAAGCTTTATAGCATAGCACGAGTTATTTTATTTGTGTAGGTTCTTTAGTTAAAGCTTTTCCTCAGGAACAAACTTTGCATCAGGACAGGCCAACACCAAAGTCATAGCAGTTGATGTAAGGTTACTTTTGGTTAATTTTGTACAAGTTTCTTTCACATGTTTAATATGTATAAAAAGGGCTAATAAATATATGTATGTCATATGAAGTAAGTGATGTAATAAGCTTATTGAAATAGTGCTAATGTATATATGTATATAGGAGCTAGAATGCTTAGTCATACATATATGCTGGATAAATCGCTGAATGTTAGGCATAAAAAAGAACAAAGTTAAGATAGTTATAACTACATGAAAATGATGAGTATGTTGCAAGATAAGCTATTATGCATATGTAATTAAAAAGACTAAATTTGTAGGAAACACCTAATTCTTGTACAAGATACTTTAGTAAATAGACTATTTGATATGATAAATGTATATTACATTGGGTTAATAAGCTATTATAGTAGGACATAATGGTATAATATGATTTATGTTAAAGGCATTAGAGGAGGGTGTTTCAACAAAAGATACCTCATCAACAATTTTTGGATTAGAAACACTTTCCTCTGTTGTTAATTCCACCACTTTAGAAGAATTCTTACCACTTTCATCTTCTTGCACCTCTTTTCCACTTCTTAAAGTTATTGCCTTGGCTTCCTCCTTTGTATTTTGGTCCATATTAGATAGGAACGTTCTTTGGGGTCTATTGAACAAAGAATTAGCAAGTTGCCCCATTTGATTTTCCATATTTCTAATGGATGCATCTTGGTTTCTCATCAAAATATCTTGGGATTTCAACCTAGCTTCTTGATTATCTATAATGGAATTTTAGGAGGCCATGAAACTAATAATCATTTCTTCTAAATTGGGTTTCTTTTCTCATGGGGGTTATAGTTTTTAAAATTTGGGTGGTTGATATGGCTGTGATTGATATGTAGAAGGGTAATGTGGTTGGCTTTGGTTTTGATATGGTGGATGGTTATTACTGTTGGAGGCTAAATTCAGGTTAAAAGGGGCCCTAGGTTGAGGGTTAGATGCTTGGTTCCCTTCTCTCCATGAAAAATTTGGATGGTTTCTCTATCCCTGGTTGTAAGCATTATTATAAAGGTTTAAAGAATTTGTTTCTTCTACCAGACCATCCCCATTCTTGATTGCTCCTTGATTTCATATAAAAATATCACTTTCGTTAGATAACATTGATACATTTTGAGCCTTAAGCTTAATTATCTCCTTTAGAATGCTCCTTTCTCATTAATTCCATTTGTGCCTTAAGCATTGCTATCTCATCCACACTATATACTCCCTGTTTCTTTTGTGTGGCTCTTGAGCTTGCCTATTGACTCCCTGTTTCTTTTGTGTGGCTCTTGAGCTTGCCTATTGAGCATTATTGGTTGCCATCTCATCTAGAAGTAAGAATGTTTGTTCAAGAATTTTGTTCATAAAGCTTCCATTTGATACTATGTCTAATAGGGACCTTGTAGCTTGATTCACACCTACGTAAAAGATATGCATAAGTTAATAAATAGGAAATTCATGGTGTGGACAACTTTTTAAGAGTCTCCTAAATCTTTTCCAAGCCTTATGGAATGGTTCTTTATAAAATTGCTAAAATTCATTAATATTTTTCCTAATAAGGGCTATTTTGGTAGGTGGAACAAATTTACACAAAAACTTCTCTAGCATTTGTTGCCATGATTGGATAGATTGATTTGGTAGCATATGCAACCAATCCCTAGCTTTACCAATAAGGGTTAGAGGGAACAACTTAAGTCTACTAGCTCTATCAACATATTTGGGATTTGAACCATGTCACTAATTTCTAAGAACATATCAAAGTGTTGGGCTGGATCCTCTATCTTCTAACCTGAAAATTGATTTCTTTATACCATTGTGATGATAGTAGGTTTTATCTCAAAAGGTTGGTGATGAGGTATCCTAATGGTTCTATGTTCTTCATTCCACCTAGGGATTGCATAGTCTCTAATGGTTCTAGGTCTAAACCCATCCCCTTGAGCTTGGTAATTCATGCCTTTCATCCTAGTGTGTGGATCATTTACAAGTGGATCAATATTAGGTAAGTCATTATCAATAAGAGGTAGAACTCCTTGTATCCCTTGATTATTATGGTGGCTCTTAATCTCCAAATCCCATGATAAGTCCTATCAATTTCAAGGTTTATGGGCAAGATTGATCTATCTCTTACCATAAACTATTTACACCTGGAAAAGTAAAAGAATAGAAATAGAGAAAAGAAAAGAAAAAACATATAAAATATTAGTGTAAGCCCTAGCCCCAATGCATTGTAATAAAACACTTGAAATTAATAAAATGAGGCATTTGTTTTATCTTTTGTATTCCTGTGCATATCAATTGATAAAACTATCCAAGAATGTCGTTTCGATTTAAGTTATCATGTGTGAGGCACATGGTTGTCGGACCTTGAAATAAATGAGACTTCATTCTAAACATCCCTAGTCAATCATTGTTATGGGAATAACAATGAATTAAGACTAGTATGCTCTCTCTGATATTATTAGTTCTGTCTTACGGATCATTAGGACAAGAGTGTCAATTAGAGATCATAGATACATGTTAAAGAACATGGTATCTGGATACGATCCGCTCATGAGAACACTACATGGTACAAGTCATAAATGTTTCTCATATGCAAGTTTTGTATCGGAGTTCTTAGACCTGAAATCTCTATGAAACTCTTTATGAATTACTGTGTACTTTGACATACACCTAACGTGCTCGTAATAGAGTGACAAGTACGGGTATGATTGGGTATGCATTGATTCATGTTAGAAAGCATGAGAGAAGTGAAGGGATTACCCCTCTCGATAAGAGAAAAAATATCATCGGCCACTTGATCAGTGAACTGAGAAGTGTATGGCCATACCGAGATGAAATAATGAGTGATCATTATTTATCTGAGAGTTCAGTGTCACTGAAATATCAAGAAAGGAATTAATACATATAAGGATGACTAGTTCCATGCCTTATATTAATTCTGATATTCATGGGTAAGGGACTATGAAAAATTGCATTCGGTCACTAAATGCCATATGCATTTTCATTTAATTTGGATTGCTATAATATCTTGCTAGAGAATATATTTAGCCTTTAAATTAATTTATTAATTCATTGCCAATATTAAATGGACCTATAGGATCGCACACAAAGCATTGGGCTTAAAATATTTAAATAAAATATTGGGCATTAATTTGGGCTTTTAATTAAAGTCAAATTAATGTGTGTAATGGGTTTTAAAATTGCTATTGGACCTTGGTCCATGAGAGAGAGAAATTCAGCCCATAAAGTTTAATTTCAATTAATTAAATGTCTTGTATTAATTTAATTAATTGAGTATTAATACCTAAAAGAATAATAATCAAATTAAAACAATTAATTAAAGGATGTCTTATCCGAAATTCCAAGATAAATATTGAAGGAATTTCGGCACATGTGAATTTCTTTATTAAGTGATTTATTTGGTTAATATGTCTTATGTTTTAATCTTGGATTAATTCAAAAGAATTTAAATCAATATATATCTCTTATTTTAAAGAAGTGATAAAGGCTGAAATTAATTATCTTTAAGTATTTGATTTTAGATTTATCACTTAAAATAAAAAGGATATATATTGTATGAGAGAGAAAACGAAAAACCCTAATTCTTCTATGGTTTTTACGTGAAACTCTCTCTCTCTCAAGAATTTCTTTTAGCCAATTTTCATAAGGAGAAATGATAGTTCCTCATTCTCTTGTGTTCTTGGGTAGTAATAGCAACCTAAGAGAAGTACAAAATCAAATTTTTTAGCTTCAAACTATAGCTATTACACAATACTTTAAAAGAGAGCTAGCAATCTCGATTTTAAGCTGACGGTGCAATTGTGTGTGTGAGAATAGAGGGAGTGGCATAAAAGGCTGTTCCTTGGCATTGGTGATCGAGATCTAAGGTGAAAAAAGTCATCTTAGTTGCTGGTCATCACCAAATTCAAGTTTTAAAAGGCATCCAAAGTTGTAAGTTTTAAAACCCTAAAATTTCATGTTTCGTTTCTTGCTTCGGATTTGTATGGTATGTATGATGAAAAATTTTTGTTTTTCTGCTGGGTTATCATCACATTCATACCATGTCATATTCCATCAGTGCTATCAGAGCCTAAACATGCTTATTTTAGTGCTTTAGATGCATGAAAAAATTAATTAAAAATCGTCATTATGAAAACATGCAAATCTGAAATTTTCTGTTTTGAGTTTTTTGCATTGTTTTGGTGTAAAAACAATTTTAATTGATTAGATAGGTATTATAATTAATATGACATGTTAATATACTGTCCTAAGATGTTCTAGTAGCTATTAATAGTCAGATTTAATTGCTAATACCTGATGGTACATGTTAATATTAAAACTAGGTGCATTTTGGCATGTTAATTGTAAGTTTAACAACTAGTTTTTAATATTAAATGTAAAAACGATTTTGGAATGTTTGTAAGTGATTTTTAAAGATTAAAAAAACGATTTTGGAATGTTTGTAAATGATTTTTAAAGATTAAATATCAGGTCTGGACATATTTTAAATTTGGTTTTAATTCTGGTCCATGACAATTTAATTGATTAATTTTAAAATCACTTAAAACTATGTCTAGTTTGTGTTTGTTACATGTTTAATCAACATTGTTTTTTTTGTTTTGATTAAAATGGTAAAAACACATTTAGATTAAAATGGTACAGAATATTAAATCAATATTTATGACCTTATTTAATTTATTAAATGACTCATAAAATTGTTTTAAGTATTTGTGCATTTTTTGTGGCATCACATAAGCATTAAACAACTAGTTTTGTTGTTTGTTTGTTTTATATGCATGCCGTGTACCATATATATATGTTCTTCATGATTTTGTGTTTTAATTCATGTTGGTATATATTATATGTATTTTTAATGTTTATGGGCTTGATGACATAAAATTAAAAATGGCAAAATTGGAAATTATACTAGAGTTGATTTATGGCACAAATCTAACTAGTTAGTGTTTTGGGCTTTTAAGAGAACTTATTCAATAAGAGGATTTAGTCCATTGGGCTTCGGCCCAGGCCCATCACAGGGTCATCTCTTAAAGGTTCAAGTACACAATTTTCATTAATGGGCTTGGCTAAATTAATTAAAATTGGACTTTGTTTGATCCATGAATGCTATGTATATTTATTTGCTAGTTTGGTGTGATGAATGGATATGCATGGTGCATTCATGGGCCTTGGGTTTTTGTAATTAAATATGGCCTACGAGCCATTATATTTTATTGTAAAATTTTCATTTATTTCTTAGAATAAAATATACTTGAAGACTTTGTAAATCAAGACGAAGCCCACCGGAGTGGAGAAGCCCAACTCGAAGATTCTTATGTAATAGTATAGAATCTTAGTTGTAGGTTTTTGGGCCCATGTTTGTCATGCTTTACTTTATACAATTATTTATATATGCATGCTATGTATAGATGACAAAGCGTATGCCATGTAAGCCGTAATAAAATGAATCCCTAAAAAATAGTAAGTCACAAAGTTGCCTTCCTAATTCGAAACATGTCAAGGCATCAATCATCGGTCACGTAGACTAGGAGTCCTAGATGCGCCCGATTATCTTTGTGAGGCATGGATTGTGGATGTAGGTTGGACTTAACATGGAAAGGGATGCCTGGACCTAGGCAACTAATAAATGGGTTTGTGCTATAACATCTTAAGATGTTAGCCCATTTGATCCAAGAGTCATGTACGAGACATGATTGGAGTTCTCCTACCTAAGTAACTTAACTTATTAGGTGTACAAGCTCAGCTTGACTAATAAGTTGTTGTGAAAAGTGGATCTTGGCCCACATTAAATCACTAACGCGAATTATTTAAAGGGATATTAATTCAGTTTATGGGATCATAAATAAGACCTCATTTAATCTTGCTAAATTTTATTGTAGATTGAAAATGACATCTTCAAACAACAATTTCTCATTGCGATCGGTCCTTGTAAAGGACAAATTGAATGGATCCAATTTCATAGACTGGTCTCGAAACTTAAGAATAGTTCTTAAGCAAGAGAAAAAGTCGTATGTTTTGGATGTACCCTTGCCTGAAGAACCTACTAGGAACGTCTCTGCGGTTCAAAAGGAAACTTTTGAGACCAAGAAGAGCGACTCCAATGATGTGACCTGTCTGATGCTAGCCACTATGGTGCCTGAATTGCAAAAGCATTTTATGGACCAAGAGGCTTATGCGATCATGGTGCACCTCAAGGAGATGTTCCAAGAGCAAGCTTGTCATGAGAGCTTCGTGACAACAAAGGCTTTAATTTATTGTAAGATGGCTGCGGGTACCCCTGTTAGTACCCATGTACTCAAGATGAAAGGGTATCTTGATACTCTTGAGAACCTTGAGGTACAAGTGCCAAAGGAATTTGCCACTGACTTGATCTTAGGATCATTGACTGATGATTATGATCCATTCGTGATGAATTATAACATGCATGCAATGAATAAGTCAGTCACTGAGCTCTACGGGATGCTTAAGAATGCTGAAGAGAACATTCGAAAGACCAATCCAGTATTGATGGTTCAAGGAGGCATTAAAAAGGGACCCGCTAAGGGAAAGGGAAAGGGACAGGCAAAACCCAAAAATGACCTGACTCAGTTCAAGTCAAGTGGGAGTGCACCTCAGGCCCAATCCAAGCCCAAGGCACAAAAGCTCAAAGAGAGTGAGAGCACTTGCTTCCATTGCAACAAGATAGGGCATTGGAGGAAGAATTGCGCTCTCTCCAAGGAAGAACAAAAGAAGAAGGGAGCCAAGGCATCCAGTTTTGGTATTTTTGTTGTTGAAATTAACCTTTCTATTTCTACCACTTGGGTATTGGATACTGGTTGTGGTTCTCACTTTTTTTCAAATGTGCAGGGGCTAAGAAATAGGCGGTTACTTGGGAAGAATAAAGTGGATCTCCGTGTGAGGAATGGAGCACGAGTTGCTACCATGGAGATAGGCAACTATCACCTCACTTTACTTTCTGGACTTTGTATTGTTTTGAATAATTGTTATTATGTGCCTGCTATGAGTAGAAACATTATTTCAGTTTTATGTTTGGATAATGATGAATTTGATTTTGTTATTAAAAATGGCAATGCTCATATTCGTCGCCAAGGCATTTCTTATGGCAATGCCATGTTGCAAAATGGCCATTATATCCTTGATTTACAAAATAGAGAGTCCATATACAACATTAATACAAAGAGGGTTAAATCAAACGAATTGAACCCTAGTTACTTCTGGCATTATCGTTTAGGACATGCAAACGAAAAACGCATTTCAAGACTCCACAAAACTGGAGTGGTTGGGTCATTCGACTTAGAGTCTTATGATACATGCGAGCCATGTTTGCATGGAAAAATGACAAAGAGTCCTTTTAATAAAAAAGGTGAGAGTACTAATGGCTTATTGGAACTAATACATACCGATGTATGTGGACCTTTAAGTACACATGCTAGAGGTGGTTTTAGCTACTTCGTGTCAATCACAGATGACTTCAGTAGATATGGCTATGTCTATCTAATGAAGTACAAGTCTGAAACTTTTGAGAAATTCAAAGAGTTTAAGAACGAAGTAGAAAACCAACTTGGAAAAAGTATAAAAGCCATTCGATCAGATCGAGGTGGAGAATACTTAAGCCAAGAGTTTGACAGTCATCTAAAGGAGTGTGGTATTATTTCATAGCTCACTCCTCTTGGAACACCTCAATGGAATGGTGTGTCCGAAAGGAGAAATCGAACTCTATTGGACATGGTTCGATCTATGATGAGTCAAGCTAATCTTCCTATCTCTTTTTGGGGTTATGCATTAGAAACTGCTGCGTTTCTATTGAACTGTACTCCAACTAAAGTAGTTGAGAAGACACCATACGAGGTATGGACTAGGAAAGAACCCAATATGTCTTTTCTCAGGATTTGGGGCTGTGAAGCACATGTTAAGAAATTAACATCTGATAAACTAGAGTCCAAATCCAGTGTCTGCTTGTTTGTGGGTTATCCTAAAGAAACAAAGGGATACTACTTTTACTCACAAGCCGAGAACAAAGTATTTGTTGCTCGCAAGGCTGTTTTCTTGGAAAAGGAGTTCCTTCTCAAGAAAGACAGTGGGAGTAAAGTAGAACTTGGAGAAATTCAAGCGCCACAAACTCCTATGGAGGATGAGTTGGAAATGGGATCAAGTTCACAACTAGTTGTGGAACAAGAACCCATTACACAAGAACCTAGAAGGTCCGATAGGGTACGTCAGGAGATTGAGAGATATGGATTTCTAATCAATGACAGTGACACTATTGATTTAGTAGATCGTGAGGATCCTACTACCTATCGAGAAGCTATTGAGAGCCCAGACTCGAAAAATTGGCTTGAAGCCATGATATTCGAGATGCAATCAATGTACGATAACTAGGTTTGGACCTTGGTTGATCCACCGGAAGGTGCTAAGATAATTGAATGCAAGTGGCTATTCAAACTCAAAGCTGATAAGACCTACAAATGTAGACTAGTAGCAAAAGGTTTTCGACAAACTCATGGTGTAGACTATGACGAGACCTTTTCGCCTGTAGTCATGCTCAAATCCATTAGGATCTTGCTTTCCATAGCTGCATATCATGATTATGAGATATGGCAAATGGATGCAAAACTGCTTTCCTCAATGGAAATTTACTTGAGGATGTGTATATGACACAACCTGAGGGTTTTGTCAATCCCAAGCATCCTAAGAAGGTTTGCAAGCTTCAAAAATCCATTTATGGATTAAAGCAAGCATCCCGAAGTTGGAATCTTCATTTTGATGAGGCAGTCAAAGAATTTGACTTCATCAAGAACGAAGATGAGCCTTGTGTGTACAAGAAGGTTAGTGGAGCATAGTAGTATTTCTGGTACTATATGTGGATGACATCCTTCTCATTGGGAATGACATTCCAACATTGCAAAAGGTTAAGCAATGGTTGGGAAAATGTTTCTCAATGAAAGACTTAGGTGAAGCCGAGACAATAATTGGTATTCGAATCTATAGAGATAGATCGAATCGGCTCTTGGGACTAAGTCAAGAAAAGTACATAGACAAAGTACTAAAGCATTTTAGTATGCGAGACTCAAAGAAAGGGTACATACCTTTTGCTTTGGGAGTTCCTTTGACTAAAGAATAGTGCCCTAAAACCAAAGAGAAAAGGGGACAACATGAGTAGAATCCCATATGCATCTGCTATTGGATCTATCATGTACGCTATGTTATGTACTAGGTTGGATGTTGCTCATGCACTGAGTATAACCAGTAGGTTTCAGCAAGACCCTGGTGAGAAGCACTGGTCTGCTGTAAAAGGGATTCTAAAGTACCTGCGAAGGACTAAAGATCACTTCTTGGTGTATGGTGGTCAAGAAAAGCTCGTCATACAAGGTTATGTCGATGCTGCTTTTCAGACCAGCACTCAGGATTCTAGATCGCAATCTAGATTCATTTTTGTTTTGAACGATGGTGCTGTCAGCTGGAGAAGCTCAAAGCAAGAGACCGTTGCCGACTCAACTACAGAATCTGAGTATATTGCAGCAAGTGAGGCTGCAAAAGAGGCTGTTTGGATTAAAAATTTCATTTCTGGATTAGGAGTGGTCCCAAGCATCCTAGATCCATTAGAAATTTTTTGTGACAACAACGAGGCCATCGCACAGGCCAAGGAGCCTCGGTCACACCAAAAATCCAAACACATACTTAGGAGGTACCACTTGATCAGAGAAATCAATGATCGTGGGGATGTCAATGTTAGCAAGATAGCAAGTGAAGACAATGTAGTAGATCCTTTGACGAAACAATTGCGTCCAAATCTGTACGAAGCTCCTTTGAGAGCGTTCGGTCTTAGGGCTATGCCCAATTGGGACTAGTACTAGTGGGAAATTGTTAGTGTAAGCCCTAGCTCCAATGCATTGTAATAAAACACTTGAAATTAATAAAATGAGGCGTTTGTTTTATCTTTTGTATTCCTGTGCATATCAATTGATAAAACTATCCAAGAATGTCATTTCGGTTTAAGTTATCATGTGTGAGGCATATGGTTGTAGGACCTTGAAACAAATGAGACTTCATTCTAAACATCCCTAGTCAGTCATTGTTATGGGAATAATAATGAATTAAGACTAGTATGCTCTCTCTGATATTATGAGTTCTGTCTTACGGATCATTAGGACAAGAGTGTCAATCAGAGATCATAAATACATGTTAAATAACATGGTATCTGGATACGATCTGCTCATGAGAACACTACATGGTATAAGTCATAAATGTTTCTCATATGCAAGTTTTGTATCGGAGTTCTTAGACCTGAAATCTCTATGAAACTCTTTATGAATTACTGTGTACTTTGACATATGCCTAACGTGCTCATAACAGAGTGGCAAATACAGGTATGATTGGGTATGCATTGATTCATGTTAGAGAGGATAAGAGAAGTGAAGGGATTACCCCTCTCGATAAGAGAGAAAATATCATTGGCCACTTGATCAGTGAACTGAAAATTGTATGGCCATGCCGAGATGAAATAATGAGTAATCATTATTTATCTGAGAGTTCAGTGTCACTGGAATATCAAGAAAGGAATTAATATATATAAGGATGACTAGTTCCATGCCTTATATTAATTGGTAAGGGACTATGCAAAATTGCATTAGGTCACTAAATGCCATATGCATTTTCATTTAATTTGGAATGCTATAATATCTTGCTAGAGAATATATATAGCCTTTGAATTAATTTATTAATTCATTGCCAACATTAAATGGACCTATAGGATCGTACACAAAGCATTGGGCTTAAATTATTTAAATAAAGTATTGGACATTAATTTGGGCTTTTAATTAAAGTCAAATTAATGTGTGTAATGGGTTTTGAAATTTTCTATTGGAGCTTGGTCCATGAGAGAGAGAAATTCAGCCCCTAAGGTTTAATTTCAATTAATTAAATGTCTTGTATTAATTTAATTAATTGAGTATTAATACCTAAAAGAATAATAATCAAATTAAAACACTTAATTAAAGGATGTCTTAGCCGAAATTCCAAGATAAATATTGAAGGAATTTCGGCACATGTGAATTTCTTTATTAAGTGATTTATTTGGTTAATATGTCTTATGTTTTAATCTTGGATTAATTCAAAAGAATTTAAATCAATATATATCTCTTATTTTAAAGAAGTGATAAAGAATGAAATTAATTATCTTTAAGTATTTGATTTTAGATTTATCACGTAAAATAAAAAGGATATATATTGAATGAGAGAGAAAACGAAAAACCCTAATTCTTCTATGGTTTTTGCGTGAAACTCTCTCTCTCTCTCAAGAATTTCTTTTAGCCAATTTTCACAAGTAGAAAGGATAGTTCCTCATTCTCTTGTGATCTTGGGTAGTAATAGCAACCTAAGAGAAGTACAAAATCAATTTTTCTAGCTTCAAACTATAGCCATTACACAATACTTTAAAAGAGTGCTAGCAATCTCGATTTTAAGCCGACGGTGCAATTGTGTGTGAGAATAGAGGGAGTGGCGTAAAAGGCTGTTCCTTGGCATTGGTGATCGAGATCTAAGATGGACAAAGTCATCTTAGTTGTTGGTCATCACCAAATTCAAGTTTTAAAAGGCATCTAAAGTTGTAAGTTTTAAAACCCTAAAATTGCATGTTTCGTTTCTTGCTTCGGATTTGTATGGTATGTATGATGAAAAATTTTTGTTTTTCCGCTGCGTTATCATCACATTCATACCATGTCATATTCCATCATAAAATTCATTGTAAAAATCCAAAATAGTAAACAAATTCCAATTATTTCCCCGGCAACGACGCTAAAAACTTGACCGGTGTCTAGCAAGTGTACTAAATCAGCTAGTAATATAGGAAAATATAATTATGACCCCTAAATATCAAACCCAAGGGAAACTTATGTATGTTTGAAAGATTTTAGATTTTTAGAATGAAAACTGTGTGTGAGAGAGAAGAAA
Source organism: Excoecaria agallocha (assembly GCA_037975025.1). Taxonomy (NCBI): domain Eukaryota; kingdom Viridiplantae; phylum Streptophyta; class Magnoliopsida; order Malpighiales; family Euphorbiaceae; genus Excoecaria; species Excoecaria agallocha. The sequence continues at coordinate 83,616,549 of CM075808.1, read as the reverse complement.
GATCCCAAAGCTATGATAATGAAGGTTTAACTAAATTAAAGATAGAAATTTGAACAAACAATTAAAGACTGAACAATTAAACTAAAAGCAAGAAAATAAAATTTGTAAAAATCAATATTAAAGACAACTTTCACTAAAGGATTATCCACATTAACCTTATATTGCAATGACTTAATTAAAAAGGAACACAAGTGATTATAAAGAAATCAGATGAATAAAGCAAGATAACTTAAATCAAGATATCATTCTAAGCATTAAACCTATCTTGTTAAGAAAAATCCAATACTTAGCATAAAAAATTAACCTTCTAGATGTCTATTAAACTCTTTTTCAAGCTAATTTAACTTTCACTTATTCTTAGTTTTAACTCCTCTTAATCTTAACTTACCTTAATTAACACACAATTATATCTAGTTATAAAATAACCATGCATTAACACAAGTAAACTAACCTTAGAACATACATATCAATGGTTAAACAAAAATCAATTATTAACAAATAATTAAATAACCTAACAACAAAAATTTAGATAACTGATGATAAGAATCTGCTCAAAACTAAGAAATAATCAAGACTTGTACTAATTTAAGCACAAACTAAGTTAGAACAATATAAAGATAAGGATTCAAGTATCCTTTATCAAAAGTATAAGAACTACTCACACTTCATCTTGAAAATTGAAGAAAATGAATAAGAGAAAGCAATACAAACACTTAGAATTTTAGCTACTCTTAAAGACTTCAATCATAGTTTATAACCTAAGTGCAAAATGGAAAACAAACTAAGATGCTTAATTGGGAAAAATTGTTCTCCTCCAACTTATGTTTCTTGCTGCTTTTATAGCCTCAAACTAGAAGAATATCATATGCTAAAAACTTCCCAAACCAGAAGACTTCCAAACTAGCAAGAATCAGGATCCAATTCGATTTCAAAGACTGGGCTCGGTGGAGTGAAATTTCACTCCACCAAGTGAAGCTCCTCTAATGCTAGTGTTTTTGAGTCACTTCGCATAGTGAAGAAGTCAATCCATCGAGTGGTGTTTTCCTGCATGTTGCCTCCTTTTGTATTACTCGGTAGAGTAGAAATTGGCTCCACAAGTTGATTGCTCTCTATGTTGATCAAAGCTCTTTTTCTTTTTCATTTTAGGGCACTCAGTAGAGTGAGGATGTCACTTAACTGAGTGGTGCTCCTCTAAACTAACGATGAAAGCCTTCAATTGCTAAACTTACAATTTAGCCCTCGTAAATTCTTCTTTTCTTTAAATAAGTGCCTAAAAATAGTAAATTTCTCAATTAAGACCTCAAATTGCAAATTTAACAAATTAAATATTAAATTAACCTAAATACTACTAAATTAACACACTAACAAACTAAAAACATATTAAAAGCATATTAAAATTCATATTTATCACTGGTGATTTGGGATCATTTGATTATGAATTATTTAATATATGTGAATCTTGTTTATTAAGAAAAATAAATAAAGCTCCCTTTACTTGTAAAGGAGAACGAGCTAGAGAGACATTGGACTTAATACGATCAGATGTATGTGGTCTAATGAGTACACATGCTAGAGGATGTTACCCCTACTTCAATACATTCATGGATGATTACTCCAAGTTTGGTTATATCTATCCAATGAAATATAAATCTAAAGCATTTAAAAAGTTGAAAAAATTTAGAAATGAAGTAAAGAAACAACTTGGCAAAAGTATTAAAACACTCAGATCAGATCAAGGTATAGAATACTTAAGTCAAGAGTTTCAAGATTATCTTAGAGATAACAGGATTTTATCTCAATAGACTCCACCATATACACCACAACATAATGGTGTATCTGAGAGGAGAAATCAAACACTATTAGATATGGTTTGATCCATAATGAGCTGAGCAAGCTTATCTAAGTTCTTTTGGAGATGTGCATTAAAAACTACTATTTATGTGTTGAACATTGTTCCTAGTAAGTCAGTTGATGTTACACCATATAATATGTGGAATAGCAAGAAACCCACACTTTCTCATATAAAGGAATAGGGTTGTCCTGCTTATGTGAAGAGGACAATGTCGGACAAACTGGATGTTAAGTCTAACAAATGCTTCTTTGTGGAATATCCAAAAGAAACATTTTGATATTATTTCTACCATCCCTTTGAATAAAAGGTGTTTGTTTCAAGGTATGCTGTCTTCTTAAAAAGAGAGTTCCTTCTATGAGAGGATAATGGGAATAAAATTGAACTTGGTGAAGTTCAAGACCTATAAATAGAAACAGATCAACCGATTGAACCTAAGACTGAATCTCATAATGATGACATTACAGTTAAACCTAATTATACACAACATCTTAGAAGATCTATGAGGATACATCTTATCCCTATGAGATATGGATTTCACATTGATTTAGATAGGAACATAACTATAGTAGAGGACGATGAGCCTATAAGCTATAAAAAAGTTATGAACAGCTCAGAATATGGTTTGTGGCTTAAGGCTATGTAGTCCGAAATGGACTCCATGTATGAGAACAAAGTATGGACTTTAACTCAACTACCTAAAGGGATAAAACCTATAGGGTGCGAATGGGTCTTCAAGAAGAAAGCCGACATGGAAGGTAATGCAGTTACCTATAAAGCTCGTTTAGTAACAAAAGGTTATCATCAAAGAGAAGGAATTGACTTTGATTAAACCTTTTCTCCTATAGCAATGCTTAAGTCTATAAGAATACTTTTAGCTATTGCTGCTCATTATGGTTATAAGATTTGGAAATTAGATGTGAAGACTGAGGATGTGTATATGAGACGACTTGAGGGGTTCACATCAAGTAATGGTGGAAAGGTATGCAAGCTTCAAAGATCTATTTATGGATTAAAGCAAGCCTGTAAGAGTTGGAACATTTGATTCAACGAGACAATCAAAGAGTTTGGTATCTCATAGAATGAGGATGAACCTTGTGTATATAAAAAGGTCAGTGAGAGTGCAATAGTCTTCCTAGTTCTATATGTGGATGACATATTGATCATGGGAAATGACTTCTTTCTTCTTCAATTAGCTAAAACATGGCTATCCAAGCAATTCTCTATGAAAGACCCTAGAGAAGCATCCTACATTCTGGGAATAAGGATTTATAGAGATAGATCCAATAGGTTGCTAGGTTTTTCTAAAACTACATACATAGGATAAAGTATTGAAGAGGTTTCAATATGGACCTTTCTAAGAAAGGATTTATACCTATGGTGTATGGGAAATACCTTTCTAAATATATGTGTCCCCAAACACTAAAGGATAGAGAAAGCATGAATAAAATACCATATGCATCTACGATTGGTTCTATCATGTATGCTATGTTATGTACAAGCGTAGATGTAGCATTTGCTTTGAGTGTCATAAGAAAATTCCAATCCAATTTTGGAGAGGAACACTAGGCAATAGTCAAGAATATCCTTAAGTACTTGAGAAGGACAAAGGATGTATTCTTGGTATATAAGAGGGTAATTTAGAGGTAAGCGGTTATATTGATGCTAGCTTTTAGTTAAACAAGGATTACCATAAGTCATAGTATGGTTTTGTGTTCATAATGGGAGGAGGACCAGTTAATTAGAAGAGTTTCAAATAAGAAACAACTACTAATTCCACAACAGAAGCTAAGTACATTGCTGCTTTGGGGGTGGCAAAAAAAGCAGTATGTATTAAGAAGTTCATATCTGAATTAGGAGTGGCACCTAGTATTGTTGATCCAATTCCCTTATATTGTGACAACAATAGAGCCATTATGCGAGCAAAGGAACCACGTTCTCATCAGCTATCCAAGCATATTCTCAGGGGCTACCATCTCATTAGGGAGATAATAACAAGAAATGATGTTAAGATAGAAAGGGTCCCCACAGATGACAATATGGCAGATGCCATCATTAAAGCACTTTCCTAAAACAAGCACGATCACCATATAACTTATATGGGCTTAAGATACATGAATGGTTGGCTTTAGTGTAAGTGGGATATTTTTAGAGAGTATGCCTTAGAGCCCATATAGAAAGAGATGTATTTCATGTATATAAACTCATTTTATTTATAAAGGCATCATCATTTATTAATACTATGTTTAAATACATGTATTTGTTTATCTTAAATTAATAAATGAAGTCCTTGATATTATAAACATAGTGCAAAGGCAATCATTAAAGAGTTCATGATATGAGATGTCTACTGCATGCAAATGTGATAATATCTAAATATCTCTAGTCACAGTATTAACAAGATAGGACATTGTTAATATGGATAGACTAGCACATGTTATGGTTATTGAAAAGTTCAAGTAGCGGTTCTTATAACTGTGATCATGAAAGATGATCAAAGCTAACATGTGGATGCTTGTTAGAAGAAAAAGTTCATTGGAGACCTATTAAGAGAATCCTCATATGGATATTAAATCTATGTTAGTAAGGAATCTCTTTATAGTAGTGGTGAAAATATCCTTAGACTTGACATCACAAAAGTTATCTTAAGTAGAAAGTGATATACTTTGACCCTATAACTTCTTACTTCCAACTGGTTGTGAACATAGTTAGGAAGTTTGCGATATGATGACCTACTCAAAGGTATTTAAGTAATCAATAATGTAAGAACCCAAAATAGGCCTTAGTAGAATTCAAGGGCATTATCATTTTATCAATGTCTAATCAAGTCTAATTAGATGAATTATTATAAGTTAAGACATTTATAATTATTGTCTTTAAGTGAAGGAGGGTAAAATAATTATTTTACCATGTGTATAATTAGAAATAAAAATATAGTTAATGGGTTCAATTGGGTTATAACTATGATTAAATGGTATTTGTATTATATGTTGTGTATGTGAATTATAAGGCATGACTTAATAAGGGTAAAATTAAATATGGAAAAATAGTTTGAGGTCTAAATTAATAGGGGATAGTAATGTTAGGGACAATGTTAAAGGAAGGAATTAGTTTGGGATTAATTTCATAAGAGAAAGAAATGTGGGGTTTGAATTTTGAAATAAGAAGCAAGTGGGGGAAGATTTTTAACTTGTAAAATACTTGAGGACCTAAAGGAGACTTATCCTCCCACTTTAGACTTTGGAGCATTGCATTTTGGAGAGAACAAAATCAGTTTTAGGGTATAAAAAGTGGAAGGGATGAATTTTAAAGGAATAGCTCTCTCTCTCTCTATTTTCTGAAGGAATTCCTAATGTATATAGATGGATATAAGGTTTTTGAAGGTTATAAATTAAGGTAAAGGGTTAATTTCGTCATCTACTTCATCTTATTTCTTATTTATGGTGATATATTTGAATAGAGAAATTATTGGACATTGATGAATGTATGAAATGTAAATTGTAGAAGAGGAAGTTAAGAAGAACAAGAGAAAAAAAGTTGAATAAAGATTTAAGAAGAGTTGATTTCAACCAAGGTATGGGACTGGGTGTATATGTTTTTGAATGAAGATTTTAGATTTTGATTTTCATGAAATTAAGACTTAATTATAGTTTAGAGATGACAAACTTTGTATATGTTCATGTAAAAAGGGTTGTATGAATAAGGAAGGGTAAACCCTAAATTAAAATTCTAAAATTAGAATGCAAAGACCAATTTGTAATGGAAATATGTTAATATTAATCTCTAATTAAATAAATTTCAATTTAACCTAAGTGTATCAAAATGCTTGAAAAAAATCCCTCGGTATCAAAAATTCGTATTTGAGTTCTCTTGACCTAGTGAGATTGTTTTGCTCATATCCAGAGTTAAATGTATGTAAATTGGGTAATTCAAATTGGGTTAGAAAATATAATTCCATATATATGTTTTCGATGAAGAAATAAAATCTAATTATGTCTCTAAAATTGTCTAAATCTAGTTTGAAAACTGAAAAAATCTATTGCCCTGTCACTAGAACAATCCTTAATTTTTTAGTAATATCTTGAAATGTAAAAATGATAATTAGGTAATTCCAATTGGGTTGTAAAATAGGCTCTCATACATACAATTTTTATAAAGAAAACAAAGTCTATTTATGCCTCTAAACCTATCTAAATTTAGGTTGAAATCTGATATCATATGCTGCTTGTCACAATAAAAAGTCATCGGTAATTTATAGTTATCTTGAGTTATAGAAATTATATTGCAATGATTTTTAATGTTACAAAAACTAGAAACATATATGATCACGTTTGTAGAAGATGATTTTGGCCTGGAATGGCTTTTGGTATGTCAAAAATGGCTTTAAATATAAGCTTAAAAATCTATCTTTAAGAAGGATTATTGCAAGAATTTATCACCAATGTTTTTAGTATGCATTTTTGGAATATTCTTATGCATTTAAATAAATTTAAGCATCTCTAGAACATCATTTTGACTATATTAAAAAATGATCTTAAGTATTTTAAGCACATTTATAACGGAAAAGTAACACATTGAGGGAGATAATTCATAAGTATATAAAGTAATATCATATTGTAAGCATGCGAGCATGCCTACTTATTAAAGCATATTTATGATAAAGGCATGTTACTATTCACCTCATTGACAAAAAATAAGCATGCTTATATGTTATATTTAAATGGCATGTTTATAATTTAAAATTGTTAATGTATATTTGTATGACTATTGGGATATAAATGCATTATGTACAAGTTAATCATATTGTTATATGAAGATGAGAATTCATGTCTATGTATTAGGGACTATGTGTCTTTTTGATATCACATGAATATATGAGGAAGCATGATTACATGGAAGTATGTTAATTATAAATAATCTAGAAAAGTACATGATCGCTTTATTATTTGAGACTGTGTATACAAGTATATACACTAGAGATGGTATAACTTTTCATTGAATACTTACATGAGCAAATTGATCGAATTATGCAATAAGTTGTGCATACATGTATATGTACTAGATAGAGATGGTATGCCATTTACATGTATAGTAAAAGCACGTATATGTCCCTTTTGATAACACACGATATTATATACATGTTTATATGATAGTATACTAAATGCATAGTCACAAGGTTATTACTTGATTGAAATAGTATGGCTATGCATATGTGATGCCAAATGTTAGCATGATAAAGTACATTAATATATGGAAGTATATTTGATTATAGATAATATGAAAAAGTATGCAATTGCATTTTTACGAAATCGTATATAAAAATATATACACTAAAGATTGTATAGATTTCCATTGATTACTTACTTTAGTGTAATTGTAATTAATTACGTGCATATGTAAAGCTTTCTCAAAATTATAGTGTGATGAAAATCAAACAAAAGGGGATAGTAAAACATATATGTACATATATGTTCACAAAAGCATGCAATTAAGCAGATATGATTATAAAGTATACTTCAAAGGTAATTATGTTATGAATATATTTATACACATTTTTTATTAAAGAAACTCAATAGAGCATGATGTTATGTATCTCATAACACATATGTTAAATAGTTACATGATTTAATAGTATATGAATAAAATAGTAATACTTAATTGTGCTTAAGATAATATGTTTATAGAAAAATTTATGCACGTACGTGTATATGATATCATGCTCATAGTTAAACATGAATTTATATGTATGAACATATATATGCATATGATGAGAAAAGATTAAAGTACATAATAGCAATACGCAATAGTGCACATGATCACATGTTTACAGAAAGTTACACATGAGCATGTATATGATTACATAATTCATAGTTACACAAGGGTATACTTTTCCGTATATGAATATGATTGAATAAAGTAAAGATAAAGTTAAGGGATTATATTGCATGTGTCTATGTCTAGTTTACAGATTGGTAGGCATGCCTACATGGGCAACTTGCAATTGCTAAAGTATAGATTTGACCCTGTTTGGGTCCGTTTGAAAGCTAAAGTACAATTAAACATATTTGGGTTATAAAGTACACGGCAATTCTGTTAGTGTACGCCCTAGCCCCAATGCATTGTAACGAAACACTTGAAATTAATAAAATGAGGCATTAGTTTTATCTTTTGTATTCCTGTGCATATCAATTGATAAAACTATCCAAGAATGTCATTTCGGTTTAAGTTATCATGTGTGAGGCACATGGATTGTAAGACCTTGAAACAAATGAGACTTCATTCTAAATATCCCTAGTCAGTCATTGTTATGGGAATAACAAATGAATTAAGACTAGTATGCTCTCTCTGATATTATGAGTTATGTCTTACGGATCATTAGGACAAGAGTGTCAATCAGAGATCATAGATACATGTTAAAGAACATGGTATCTGGATTCGATCCGCTCATGAGAACACTACATGGTACAAGTCATAAGTGTTTCTCATATGCAAGTTTTGTATCGGAGTTCTTAGACCTGAAATCTCTATGAAACTCTTTATGAATTACTGTGTACTTTGACATACACCTAACGTGCTCGTAACAGAGTGACAAGTACGGGTATGATTGGGTATGCATTAATTCATGTTAGAGAGCATGAGAGAAGTGAAGGGATTACCCCTCTCAATAAGAGAGAAAATATCATCGGCCACTTGATCAGTGAACTGAGAAGTGTATGGCCATACCGAGATGAAATAATGAGTAATCATTATTTATCTGAGAGTTCAGTGTCACTGGAATATCAATAAAGGAATTAATAAATATAAGGATGACTAGTTCCATGCCTTATATTAATTCTAATATTTTAAGGGTAAGGGACTATGCGAAATTGCATTAGGTCACTAAATGCCATATGCATTTTCATTTAATTTGGAATGCTATAATATCTTGCTAGAGAATATATATAGCCTTTGAATTAATTTATTAATTCATTGCCAACATTAAATGGACCTATTGGATCGCACATAAAGCATTGGGCTTAAAATACTTAAATTAAGTATTGAGCATTAATTTGGGCTTTTAATTAAAGTCAAATTAATGTATGTAATGGGTTATAATATTACTATTGGGCTTTGGTCGACGAGAGAGAGAAATTCAGCCCACAAGGTTTAATTTCAATTAATTAATTATCTTGTGTTAATTAAGTTAATTGAGTATTAAAGCCTAAAGGAATTTAAATTAAATCAAATCACTTAAATATATAATGAAGTGGCCGAAATTCCAAGATGGAATTCAAGGAATTTCGGCACATGCAATTAAGTTATATTAAGTGATTTTATTTAATTAAATGTCTTATGTTTTATTTCAAATTTGAATTTTAAATTCAAAGGATTTTAATTCAAAATGTATTACTTATCTTTAGGAAGTGATAGAGTTTGAATTGCTTATCTTAAGGTAGGAAATTCAGATCAAAACACTTGCCTAAGAGATAATGATATAAAAGAAATAAAACCCTAGGAGAGACACAGAAGAGTTGGCGCAAAAACCTAGGGTTTTCTGTGAAAATTGGGTGACCTTCATCTCTCTCTCTTTCAATTTTTTTGGCCCAATTTCTCACAAGGAGAAAGGATAGTTCCTCATTCTCTTGTGTTATTGGGTAGTTATAGCAACCTAAAAGAAGTACAAAATCATATTTTGTAGCTTCAAACTATAACCATTACACAATACCGAAAAAGAGAGCTAGTAATCTCGATTTTAAGCCATCGGTGCAAGTGTGTGTGTGAGAATAGAGGGAGTGGCGCAAAAGGCTGTTCCTTGGCATTGGTGATCGAGAACTAAGGCGGACAAAGTCATCTTAGTTGCTGGCCATCACCGAAATCAATATCTAAAAGGCATCTTAACTTGTAAGTTCTATAACCTAAAATTGCATGTTTTCGTTCCTAGTTTTGGATATGTATGGTATGTATGATAAAAATTTTTGTTTTTCCGCTGTGCCATCATGATTGTCATACCATGTAATATTCCATCAAAGTCGACCTTGTTTCAATCATATTATATAGACATGGTACCATTTGGATTATAAACAACCCTTTTTGGGTTATAGTTGACCTCGTTTAGGTTTGCTTGACCAGTCTACCATATATGTAAGGAGCCACCGTTTATTACTTTTGGGTATCTTATTTGTACCTTCGGGTGCTACCATTATAATAAAATGGTTTCCTACCTTCAAGTACCACCATTATATTTTTACCCATTATCCATTTCTATAGAATAGGGCAGGCTTGATAAGAAGTAAAGAATATGCATCATGTAAAGCTACAGAAAATAGAGATAATACAATACTTGTCATGAGTTGCATATGATCTTCATATAATAAATGTATAGTATATGGAGAAATGTATTAGTAAGTGAACTTGCATACAATATATGGACATAGTACTTTAGTATCATATACATAGTTCTTGATGCATATTTTTTCTTATATTTTGGATGACAAGTTTTAAGAATATTAACATGTGCTTTGTTGATGATTATTATATTTATATTAATTAAAAAACATAATTGATAATGGGTTATTCTTGATTGATATGAATGACTTTTTGTATATAAGATTAATTAGATGATGGATGCATAATTGATGTGCTTAAATAGTAGACATGTTTACTATAGTACACTTAGTTTATGGAAACATGAATAACTTTATGTATATTAGTAAACACTTAAGTAATAAATTGATCATACACTAAATAAAAACATAAAATTGGTAAATGGATTAATAACTGTAATTAACAAAAATGTGAGAAAGGAAATATAAATGTATCCTTATACCTATTGAGATGAAATATAAAATTGATAACAGGTGTAGATAGCTAATCATTTGTATAATAAGCAAGAAAATAATATGGTTCCAGATTTATAATGGTTTGTCTTGCATAGTTAACTAATATGATTCTCTATAAGTTTAGCTTGGGTATCACATATATAATAAAAAGATTAATTAGGTACCAAGAGTAAACAAGTTGATACGTTAAGGAACAAAAGTGTTAAATTGTGAAGTGATACTTAAAGATATATTGACAATTGATATAAGGAAAGTAATTGTATGATCACTAATTAGATTGATAATAAGTGAAGAAGTAGTAGATAAGAGTTTAAAGCATTTGTTCTATATTTTTATACGAGTGATAGTAACCTTTTAATTTTAAATGATCAATTTATTGGTCTATGATATTATTGTCTATATGATTATGTGTTTTGAAGGCAAAATATCAATGTTAAATTATTATTAATAGTTTCATATGATTCTCACATGGTAATATAAATATTGATTCTTGTTACTTTCTTGGCTTTGTATTTTTGATATTGAATCATATGTTGTAATTGTGGTACATGTTGAGTGCTTGATAACGATCTTTGTAAGTGCTCATTCATCATGCTTTATGGTACCCACTAATCTTTATAGCTTAGCATGGGTTTTTATCCATGTAGGTTGCAAGGATAGGTTTTCTTCTCAGGATTGATATCTATAACAAGACGGCCAACACGAGTCTTAGAAGATTGGAAAGTATATATTCTTCTTTTGGGGTTTTTTTTTTTTTGCCTAGAGATTTATTTGTGTTGGAAATTTTGTAATACTATAGATTTTTTGTATATGTAAATCTTGAAATATTTAAAGAGACTCTCTTGCAAGTAAAGTTTTTAATAGTTAAGTTTCTAATATCATGTTTAAGTTATCATAAAAGGTTTCTATATAGTATGGTTAATGATTTAATAATTATGGTAAAGCATGCTTAAATGTTACAGGATAAAGTGTTATAGCTAAGTATAGGATAAGGGTCCGAAAATTAGTGGTATCAGAGCATAGGTTTAGTCATTTGTAGACGATAAAAGTTAGGAAATTTTTATCATGGGAAGTTTTAGAGTGTTAGCAAATGCAGATATCCCTATTTTGTTATGATTAGAATGTTGGATAATTTGTTAGAATCTAGAAAAGAGATAAGAAAATTTGCTGCTTTGGGGTTTTGAATTCAGTTGTCCTCAATGCCATAGTTGTATTTTGAGATGAGATAACGGTTTCAAAAGTAGATAGTTTTATGGATATGAACCATAACTTTACTCGAAATTTACAATAGTTATTTGATTATAGGATATCGAGATATATTAAAAGGAAATGTGAGACTAAAGAAAGTAAAAATAAGAGTGAAAGATGAGATCAAGTAAAGGAAAAGTGACATATTAGTACAGAGTGAAAAGAAGTTTAAAGGATTTTGAAGTATCTCCGAAGAAGAGGCACATTACAGTGAAAAGAGACATATTTATAGAATTAATCATATTGATACAGACTAGCAGGGCTGAGATTTTAATGATACGATATGTCATCGAAGGAGCTTCCAGTGTTTACCCTCTCCTCCTTGATAATTATCTATATCTATAGATAGAATCCTGATAATAGGAATGCATATATGCACTTCGAAATATTATATAAGATGAAAGTTTTGAAGATGACTTGAATGTATGATAGTACATTTATTGGGATCTTAATATCAGATGGAATAGCAAATGGTATACATATATGGTCAGAAATTTAACTATTGTACAAATTTGTTAATAGGGTATATAGAGATTATTTCAATATAGTATATGAGAAAGAGTTTATGTATGGTGGATACGACTTCCAATATGTGACATTATTGTGACGAGAAATTGAAGTTGAATTACAATGCCCTATATACCTGTCGGTGATTCTTTAATAGGCATGGGTAGTTAACAAAGCATTTCATATTTGGGATGGGGCAAAACATGTGCATTACATGAGAATACATATATACATTCTTTTGCATACATGAAAGCATCATTCACTCATAGCATAACATTATATTAAATATACAGGCCCCAACTGAAAAAGGAAACTGACAAGATATACAATGAGCATAGTAATGATATAATAAGTATAATAAGGGTTGCCCTTATTCGGAGATGGAGTTATATGAAAAGTAAATCAAGACAAAGAAAGAATTTAAGGAAGTTAGTACATATAGTATTGAATGAAGATTGATTGTTGTAGATACAAAAGTAAAGACAGAAATACATAAATAGTAGTGATGTATATGAGTAAAGGTTACAGGTATGAATTTTATGGATGAAATTCTTTAAGGGGAAAAGAATTGTAAGAACCTGAAATAGGCCCTAGTAGAATTTAAGGGCATTATTATTTTATTAATGTCTAATCAAGCCTAATTAGATGAATTATTATAAGTTAAGACATTTATAATTATTGTCTTTAAGTGAAGGAGGGTAAAATAATTATTTTACCATGTGTATAATTGGAAATAAAAAAATAGTTAATGGGGACAATTGGGTTATAACTGTGATTAAATGGCATTTGTGTTATATGTTGTGTATGTGAATTATAAGGCATGATTTAATAATGATAAAATTAAATATGGAAAAATAGTTTGAGGGCTAAATTAATAGAGGATAGAAATTAGTTGGGGATTGATTTCATAAGAGAGAGAAATGTGGGGTTTGAATTTTGATATAAGAAGTGAGTGGGGGAAGATTTTGGACATGTAAAATGTTTGAGGACTTAAAGGAGACTTATGCTCCCACTTTGTACTTTGGAGCATTCCATGTTGGAGAGAGAAAAATCACTTTTAGGGTATAAAAATGGGGAGGGACGAATTTTGAAGGAAGAACACATATTTTCCTTCATCTCTTTCCAAAGGAATAGCTCTCTCTCTCTCTCTCTATTTTCTCAAGGAATTCCTAATGCATGTGGACGAATATATGGTTTATAAAGGTTATACATTAAGGAAGGGTTAATTTCATCATCTACTTCATCTTATTTCTTATTTATGGTGATATATTTGAAGAGAGAAATTATTAGACATTGATGCATGTATGAAATGTAAATTGTAGAAGAGGAAGTTAAGAAGAACAAGAGAAAAAAAGTTGAATAAAGATTGAAGAAGAGTGGATTTCAGCCAAGGTATGGGACTTTATGTATATGTGTTTGAATGAAGATTTTAGATGTTGATTTTGATGAAATTAAGAGTTAATTATAATTTAGAGATGAGAAACTTTGTATGTGTTCATGTAAATAGGGTTGTATAAATATGAAAGGGTAAACCATAGATTAAAATTTTAAAAGTAGAATACAAAGACAAATTTGTAATTGAAATGTGTAAATATTAATCTCTAATTAGATAAATTTTCAATTTAACCTAATTGTGTCAAAATGTTTGAAAAAAAAACCTTGGTATCAAAAATTTGTATTTGAGTTCTATTGACCTAGCGAGCTTGTTTTGTTCATATCTAGAGTCACATATATAAAAATTTGGTAATTCAAATTGTATTAGAAACTAGATTTCCATATCTATGTTTTTTATGCAGAAAGAAAATATGAATTATGCCTTTAAAATATTCTAAATCTAGTTTAAAAACCAAAAAAGTTTGTTGCCCTGTCACTAGAACAGTCCTATGTTTTGTAATATCTTGAAATGTAAAAATGATAATTAGGTAATTCTTGTTGGATTATGAGAAAACAAAGTCTATTAATGCCTCTAAACTTGTTTAAATTTAGGTTGAAATCCGAAGTCATATGCTGCCTGTCGCAATCAAAAGTAATCGGTAATTTCTAATTATCTTGAGTTATAGAAATGATATTGCAATGATTTTTTATGTTATAGAAACTAGAAACATATATGATCACATTTGTAAAAGATGATTTTGGCCCAAAATGGATTTTGGTAGGTCAAAAATAGCTTTAAATATAAGATTAAAAATCTATCTTTGTGAAGGATTGTTGCAAGAATTTATCACCAATTTATTTGGTATGCATTTTTGGAAGATTCTTTTGCATTTAAATAAATTTAAGCATCTCTAGTACATCATTTTTACTATATTTAGAAATGATCTTAAGTATTTTAAGCACATCTATAATGGAAAATAACACATTGAGGGAGATAAGTCATAAGTATATAAAGTAATATCATATTGTAATCATGACTACTTATTGAATCATATTTATGATAAAGGTATGTTATTATTCATCTCATTGACAAAACATAAGCATGCTTATATGTTATAGTTATATGAAATGTTTATAAGTTAAAAATTTCAATGTATATTTGTATGAATACTGGGATATAAATGCATTATGTACAAGTTAATCATATTGTTTTATGAAGATGAGATTACATGTCTATGTATTAGGGACTGTGTGTCTTTTCGATATCATATAAATATCTGATGAAGCATGATTGCATTTAAGTATGTTAATATAAATAATCTAGTAAAGTACATTATCGCTTTGTAAAATGAGACTGTGTATACAAGTATATACACTAGAGATGGTATAACTTTTCATTAATTACTTACATAAGCAAATTGATCGAATTATGCTATAAGCTATGCATACATGCTTATGCACTAGAAATTGTATGTCATTGACATGTATAGTACAAGCACATATATGTCTCTTTTGATACCACAGGATATTATATACATGTTTATATGTTAGTATACCAAATGTATAGTCATAATGTTATTACTTGATTGAAATAGTATGGCTATACATATCTGATGTCAAATGTTAGCATGCTAAAGTAAATTAATACATGGAAGTATATTTGATTATAGATAATATGATAAAGTATATAATGGCATTTTTATGAGATGATATATACAAGTACATATACTAAAGATTGTGTAGATTTCCATTGATTACGTACTTGAGTGTAATTGTAGTTAATTTTGTGCATATATAAAGCTTTCACAAGATTATAGTGTGATGAAATTATCACACAAAAGGGATACTAAAGCATGTATGTACATATATGATCACAAAAGTCGCAGTTAAGCATATATGTTTATAAAGTACACTTCAAAGGTAATTATGTTATGAACATGCTTATACACATCGTTGATTAAAGAAACTCAATAGAGCATGATGTTATGTATCTTTATAATAAATATGTGGAATACTTATGTGATTTAATAAGAGTACAAGATCTAAATAGTAACACTTAATTGTGCTTAAGATAATATGTTTATAGAAAAATGTATACATGTACGTGTATATGATATCATGCTCATAGTTAAACATGAATTTACATGTATGAACAGATATATGTATATGATGAGAAAAGATTAAAGTGTAGAATAGCAATACCCAATAGTGCACAAGATCATATGTTTATATAAAGTTACACATGAGCATGTATATGATTACATTGTTCATAGTTACACAAGAGTATACATATCCATATATGAATATGATTAAATAAAGTAAGGATAAAGTAAAGGGATTATATTGCCTATGTCTGTGTCTAGGTTATGGATATATAGGCATGCTTATAAGGGTAACTTGCAGCTGCTAAAGTATAGATTCAACCCTGTTTGGGTCCGTTTTAAAGCTAAAGTAATGTTGAACCCATTTGGGTCATAAAGTACATTATATCTCGACCCTCATATTATATAGACATGGTCCTATTTGGATCATAAACAACCCCAATTAGGGTGTAGCCTACCTCGTTTTGGTCTGCTTGATCGATCTACCATACAGTTTCATTCTCATAAGGGGGCCACCGTTTATTACCTTCGGGTATCTTATTCTTACCTTCGGGTGCACCGTTATAATCAAATAGTTTCATACCATTGGGTACCACTGTTATATTTTAACCTATTATCCACTTCTATAGAATAGGGCAAGCTTGATAAAAAGTAAAGAATATGCATCATGCAAAGCGGCAGAAAATAGAGGTAATGCAATTCTTGTCATGAATTGCATATGATCTTTATATGAATAAATGTATAGTATATGAAGATATGTATTAGTAAGTGAACTTGCATACAATATATGGACATAGTACTTTAATATCATATGCATAGTCATTGATGTATATTGTTTATTATATTTTGGATGACAAGTTTTATTAATATTAACATGTGCTTTGTTGATGATTATTATATATATATTAATTAAGCAACATAATTGATAATGGGTTACTCTTGATTGACATGAACGGTTTTTTGTATATAAGATTAATCAGATGATGGATGCATAATTGATGTGCTTAAATACTAGATATGTTTACTATAGTACAGTTAGTTTATGGAAACATGAATAACATTATATATAATACTAAACACTTAAGTAATAAATTGATCATATGCTAACTAAAAACATAGACTTGGTAAATGGATTAAGGATTGTAATTAACAAAAATGTGAGAGAGGAAATGTAAATGTATCCTTATACCTTTTGAGATGAAATATAAAATTGATAACAGGTGTAGATAGCTTATCATTTGTATAATAAGTAAGAAAATGCTATGGTTCCAGATTTATAATGGTTAGTCTTGCCTGATTAACTAATATGATTCTCTATAAGTTTGGATTGTGTATCACATATATAATAAAAGATTAATTAGGTACCAAGAGTAAACAAGTTGATACATTAAGGAACAAAAGTGTTAAATTGTAAAGTGATACTTAAAGATATATGAATAATTGATATAAGGAAAGTAATTGTATGATCACTAATTAGATTGATAATAAGTGAAGAAGTAGTAGATAGGAGTTTAAAGCATTCATTCTATAGTTTGATATGAGTGATGTAACCTTTTAATTTTAAATGATCGATTTATTTGCCTAAGATATTGTTGTCTATATGATTATGTGTTTTGAAGGCAAAGTATCAATGTCAAATTATTATTAATAGTTTCGTATGATTCTCACATATTGATATAGATGTTGATTCTTGTCACTTTCTTGGCTTTGTTGATATTAAATCGTATGTTTTAATTGTGGTACATGTTGAGTGATTGTTAACGATCTCTATGACTGGTCGTTCAACATGCTTTATGGTCACCACTAAGCTTTATAGCTTAACATAGGTTTTTATCCATGTAGGTTGTAAGGATATGTTTTCTTCTCAGGGTTGAAATCTGCAACAAGACGACCAACACAGGTTTTAAAAGATTAGAAAGTATGTAGTCGTCTTTTGGGTTTCTTTTTGCCTAGAGATTTATTTGTGATCGAAATTTTGTAATACTATAGATGTTTTGTCTATTTAGATCTTGAAATATTTAAAGAAACTATCTTGCAAGTAAAGTTTTTAATAGTTAAGTTTATGATATCATGTTTAAGTGATCATAAATGTAAGGACTCTAAATAGGCCTTAGTAGAATTCAAAGGCAATCATATGTTATTAAAGTCTAATTAAGCATCATTTGATGAATTATTAGTACTTATGATCTAATGAATTCATGGTCTTAATTGGAGCAAAAATATAGTTAAGATATTGATTGGGGCATAAATGTTATTAAGTTATAATTAATTATGTGATTAATGTGTGAATTATGTGTTAAGAATTTTATAATGTTATAATTAATTTGTTATTTTGGTTTAATAAGGTTCAAAGGTGTAATTGAAACATAAAGTATTAGTTTAGGGGTCAATTTTTTATTAAGGCATCTTAAGGTCAAATGTGAATTAAAGAATAATTGAAAGGTTGATTTAAGAGAAGGATTTATTAGAGGGGTCAATGTCAAGGTGAAGGTTAAATGTTGGATATGCAAAAAGTTAAATAACTAAGAAAGGAATTTTACATGTCACTATATATATATGTTATTTTGAGTGGAGAGGGCCAGATTTTCCATGAGAATTCCAGAATTTGGTTTCTCTCTTCCTCATTTCTTTGATCTTTTAAAGTCTAGCTAAGTGTTCTTGAAGAGGAATTCATGCATGTTGCTTAATCAAGAATATTAGTGAATTAAAATAAGGTAAGCTGGTGAAATTGTTAATTTATCTCTTCTTTTTCATCTTCTTCTTCTTTGAATGATGGTGTATTGAGTGGAATGTGGATGTTTGATGTTGAATGAATGAATTATTGATTAAGGAAAAGAAGAAGGTGGAAGGAGTAAAGAAAGCAAAAAATCACAAGATTTAAGTGAAAGGGGAACTTTTGGCCAAGGTATGGGAATTAGGATTTTAATGCTTGTATGTGCATGATGTTAGTAGAAATTTAGTGTAAATGATTTTAATTTTGAGTAATTAGAAAGAGAATAATACTTAAGAAGTGTGCATGAAGAGATGACATGAAACCACTTGACCTAGTGACTGTAATTTTAGTATATGTTGAAATAGAAACCTTTAATTGAGGCCATTAAAATTTCTAGAGTTACACAAGACATATACCTATAAAATTGTAGAAGGAAGTTTTTGATAAAATAATGGAAGTACTATGAATTAATAAAGCATGAAACTGGGGATAAATGGTGTAAACTTGAGTAAGTTATTTAGGAATGAAAGGGAATCCTTACAGGAGTTGTTATTGTTAAAAGGATATTGGAATTATGTAATCCGCATCTATCGCCCTCATGACCATAGTCGTGCTCGTGACAATGCAGTATATATAGGCTTTTATTTTTGCCTTAGTCATGCTCGTGACCATAGTTACGCTCACGATAATGTAGTATCTATGGTCTTTTAATTTTGCCTCTGTCACGCTCACGACATTTGTAGCGCTCGTGACATGCTTATGTAACATGTATTCTTCTTTTATTGCCATGTTTTTGTATGAGAAAACTAGTTATGCGATCTTAGTACCTCTACTATATATGAACAACACTATAGTATGCAAAGAACCCATGTGAGCGCAGTATTGATATATGTCAACGTAAAGTATGGCAAAAAAATTAATTGATTTATATGATAAAAATGAAATTGAATGTTATGACATGTTATAGAGTTTCATATGTGAGGCATGTGTTGATAAACAACCAAATAGGTATGTTCCACTACTTGATTGAAAATGTATGTTAAAGTTATTGAAAGTAAGTTAAAAGAACATAAAAGACTATATGATAGATGCTTTTGAAATAAGTGATGCTTTAATACGGCTATGAACACATGTAATGTCTAATGATAACATACTTAAGTGTATGACCATGTTGATATGTTATATATGTGTTAACTTGGAAGCACATTGAATTATGCATGGCGTATGATATGTTTATTGATCAAGGTATATATATATATATATATATATATATAAACATTCATATATGATCAACTTATGAAAAAGCTTCTTATATGTGAACATACTTAAATGTAGCTATAAATACATACATGATAGTTAATATTAAAAATGTTACCCATAACTGTTCATTTTATGCTAGAGTATATGAACCAAGAAAAATGAAAACATGTCATGTTATATATATTCATATGTAAGTTTGAAATGTTAACTTTACTTGTGTAAAGAAGTAATATGTTTTGTAGATTATATGTACACATATAAACATACATACACACACACACGCACACACACACACACACACACACACACATATATATATATATAATGATCTTATATGATTGGGTTTGAATCTTGAAAGATGTTTTAGTGTAATAATTCAAAGAATATGTTTAACGTGAAATGTCCTTAATTAATGATAACATAGATCTGTACATGCATTTGCATATTATTATATTTTAATGTAATAATAGAATACAATTGTGAATAGAGTTACTCAATATAATAAGATGATAAATGTTGTTCATTTGGAGATACATGCCTTGTTTTCCTTGCAATTAAAGAGTAGCAATACTTAAATGTGGAAATGATTGCATGTAGATTTCCTTACACAATTTCATCAAGAATACATTTATAAAATGTATATATATATATAGGTTGATATTTGAATAAAGTTATGACATTAAGTGAAATGAGTTTTGCAAAGAGATTTTAACTACCTGTGTTGAGTCTAGGAAGTGGATAGATAGGCATGCCTATAAGGGTGCCTTAGAGCTACGATAGTTTCAACTCCATTTGGGTTGTAGTCAACTCCGTTTGGGTGACTAAACAGACATGGTCCCATTTGTATCATTGGTGCCTTCGGGTGACTTATTATTACAGTGGTGCCTTCGGGTGACCTAATATTACAGTGGTACCTTCGGGAGACCTATTATTATGTGGTGCCTTCAAGTGACCTATTACTACAGTGGTGCCTTCGGGTGACCTATTATCTCTTTGGTGCCTTTGGGTGACCTTGTACCTTCGGGTACCATCGTATAACCCATTATCCACCTCTTTAGATTAGTGTAGGCTTTACACCAAAGTTAAGAAAAGTTCGATATTAAAGTTTCATGAAGCATGACAATTCCTAAATTGATTTCATAATATATATTATATATGAAATTTCTTTTTATCACATATAGAAATTATGATATTAAAAGAGTTGGCAATATACACTTATGCATAATTTTTACATGTAAAAATTGTATGTACGGAGTTATATGAATAAACTAGTGCATAATTAATATCTAGTTATGGACTATATTAGAGATAGTATGTTCCCTATAGTAATATGTTACTTGGTTGAACTAGTTAAATGACTTGTATGATTCGTCATATATGCAAGCTATGAAAATGTTTTCCCAATATAAGTGTTTTCTTTACAATGGAATATAAGAGTTATGTTTAGGTATTTTATGTTGGTGATTACCTTTCAATTAATACATTAGGTTATATGTTTTCCTTATAACTACTCTTTCCTGTTTCTATTGGGAAATGAAGTACAATGTCTTGTATGCAAACATAAAATATTTATGGATCTATAAGTGATAAACTTAATATGATATTGGTATTTGAATGAAATTAAGTTAGTAATTCATGTATCCATTCATACATTAAATATCACAAATACATTTTAGTTCGATAAATGAAGAACTTGTTTAGTACTATTGCTCTGTCTTTCTCATAAAGATACATATATGCTCTTGCTAATCATATGCTTATATTTAAGCATAAGGTATACTTGTAGTTCATGTTGTATGCTTGTTGGCGATCACTGTGAGTGGTCGTTTATCATATTTTGTGTTCCCTACTAAGCTCCCTACTAAGCTTTATAGCTTAGCACGGGTTCTTTATCCATGTAGGTTACGAGGATAGAACTTTCTCGCATGTCTAATATTTACAGTAGTTTGGCCAACACAATTCTTAGAAGATTGAAGTAGAGTCTTCTTTTTGGTCTTTTATTTTTTTGTTTTGGAAATTTTAATTATGTTGGAAATTTTTGTATAAGTACAAATGTTTTGTTTGAGAAAACATTGTAATGTATTAAGGACTCTTATATAATTTAAGGTATCACTCTTAAGTTCATGATACGATTTTATATTTATTCTATAAGTTATCTAATAAGAAATGTTTTTGGCTTGAGAACGTAGTACTAAATGTCTTGTGATGCAAGATTTAGTGGTAATAGCTAAGTATAGAATTTGGGTGTTACAATAATAGATTTATGTATAATATGGCTAATGATTTAATAATTATGGTAAAGCATACTTAAATGTTACAAGATAAAGTGTTATAGCTAAGTATAGGAAAGGGTGCTTCAAATAAATATTCACCGTCCTATATTTATTAAGGGAAGTTACCTCACATCATTCTATAATTGCATTGTTCGGAGAATCTCAGGCTATAGTAAGATGCCAAGGTGGACAGGGATCTATAAGTGGTATTTTCAGAAAAATGGTTAAATTAATAGAACATACATATTTAGGTTCATATGAGTTGACATAAATCCATACTCTAAACCTAAATAAGATAAATGTGGTGAAAGGAGTAATTGCACGGTAACTATTCTATAAAAGGGTATAATTAAAACCACTTGACTTTCCTGACATTTGGATTGTCAAGATGCTTAGCTAGAGACTGCTCATGACTTGTATAATAGTGTATCATTAATATCAATTGGGGATTGATAAAATGGTTTAAAAGAAGTTAAATCATAAGGGTCAGAGTTCAACTAGGATTCTTGGTGAAGAGTCCCATTTTAAGGAGTTCTCTTAATTACATATTATACTATCAATATGGATAGGAACCTAGTAGGTCACACACATATAGAGTTAAGGATAAAATGGTAAAATAAAAAGGATAATAATATTTGATATTATTATGGGAGAAGAAAAATAAATAATACAATAATTAATTAAAGATTTTAATAATTATACATATGCAGAAAAGTTCGCAGAGCTCTTTAGAAATGTTTCGTAGTAATGGACCTAATTGAAATATTGTATTTCATAATTAAATATTATTGGAATATAAAAATTATTGTAATATAAATGTTATAAGGGCTAAAATAATATGAATAGGTCCATTAGAGAAATAGTTATGGGTCCAGAATGTTGGTTTATATGCAAAAGCCCTCTAGAGGAAAGCTTCCATACAAAACCTAGGTAGAAGACCTTAGAAGCCTAATTTTTTGAATAAAACAAGTTAAATCTATTTCTAAGTGTTATTGAGCCCATATATTTAATTTGGTTGGATTTGGAGTACATTTGGGTAATTAAATCCAAGTATGTGCATAAAAAGCCCATTTTATGGATTCTATGCATGGTCTATCATGAAAAGGGCCTAAAATTGGTTTTAATTAGGCTCTAATTAATTAATCAAATTTTAGTAGCCCATTTTCTATTTCTCTATAATTTTAAATGAGCTAATCCCATTAGGAGTGGATTTTTTAACCTATAAATAAAATCCTAACATAAATGGGATTAGGGTTAAGTGTCTTCTTTATCTTTTTCTCCTTCCCAAGCCGCCACCTCTTGCTAGTATCAAGGGATTTTTGGCCTCGTTGTATTCCAATCAGATTTGGTTCATTTGGTTCTTCTCTAGTATGGATCATGATTGGAGGTGTTTTAGTTTGGACACTGTGATTTACGATAACCCGGTGAGAAGGAAAATAAACTATTTAAAAAAACTCGAAGTTGATTTTCTTTATTCTAATTGATATATATATATATATATATATATATATATATTCATGGAAAGATCTATTATATTGGTTAAAAATTTTAATTTTTAGTTATACATGTGATGCATATAACCGATCCATTTCCAATATGAGGTTGTTTCAATGCCAATTTCCACCAATCATATGTTAGGCCTTGGATTAAGGGTACAAAACAAGACACCTTATGATTTACTAGGTAGTGAATTTCATTAAAGATCCTCCCTAGCTTTTCCAACCAAAATTCAGCTACTTCTGGCTACTCCAAATTAGTGCCCAAAAATTCTTTTGCATCATGCTTCCTAATTTCATATATTGGAGCTTTAAGTGCTATCATCCTTTGTACAATTTGGGCCATGTCTTGAGAAATTTTCAATAGTGCTTCTTTAGGAATGGCCACAAGGACCTCACTCTAATTAGATGACAAAGATCTAGGATTGGAAGGATTTGTTCTAACTAGCAAATTGCTTTTAGTTGATTCTTTTATAACATCCTCAGAATTCTCCATCTACTATCTATAAGAAAACAAGGACTTATGCATTAAGCCAATATAAACTATTGTTAGAGAGTATGCCCTAGAGCCCGTGTAATGGGGATGTATTTCATATGTATGAACTCATATTCTTAATAAAAGGCAAAAATTATTTATTAATGCTATGTTTAAATACATGAGTTTGTAAATTTTAAATTAATAAATAAAGTCCTAGATATTATAAACACAATGCAAAGACAATCATGAAAGTGTTCATGATGTGAGATGTCTATTGCATGCAAATGTGATAATATCTACATATCCCTAGTCATAAAATTAACAAGATAGGAAATTGTTAATTCGGACAGACCAACACATGTTATGCCTCTTGAATAGTTCATGTTGTGGTTTTCATAATTGTGATTGTGGAAGATGATCAAAGCTTACATGTGGATGCTTGTTAGAAGAACAAGTTCATTGGAGACCTGCAAAGAGAATCCTCAGATGGATATTAAATCTATATCAGTGGGGAATCTCTTTATAGCAGTTGTGTAAGTATCCTTAGACTTGAGATCACCAAGGTTATCTTAATTAGCAAGTGATATACTTTGACTCTATAACTAATTACTTCCAACTAGGGGTGAACATAGTTAGGAGGTTGGGTATATCATGACCTACTTGAAGATAGTTGAGTGATTGATAAAGGATTTACCATCCCATATTTATTAAGGGAAGTTATCTCACATGCTTTTATAATTGCCTTGTTCAGAGAATCTTTGGCCAGAGTAATATGCCAAGATGGATAGGATCCATGAAGGGAATTTTGGGAACAATGGTTAAATTAATAGAACATATATAATTAGATTTATATGAGTTGACAGAAATCCATACTCAGAATCTAATTGAGATAAGAGTGGTGAAAGGAGTAATTGCACGGTAACTGATTCTATTGATGGGTATAGTTAAACCACTTTACTTTCCTGGCATTTGGGTAGTCATGATGCCTAGCTAGAGGCCACTCTTAATTTGTATAATAGTGTATCATAAATATCAATAGGTATTTATAAAATGATTTAAAGAAGTTTAAATCATGTGAGTTGTGAATAGAACTCATAATTACATATTATACTACCAATATGGACAGGAACCCAATAGGTCACACACATATAGAGTAAAGGATAAAATGGTAAAATGACAAGGATAATAATATTTGGTATTATTATGGAAGAGAGAAATGAATAAGAGAATAATTAATTAAAGAGTTTAATTAATTATGATCAAGTAGAAATGTTCGCATAACTTCTTAGAAATGTTATGCAAAATCGACTTAATTGAAATATTGTATTTCATAATTAATTATTATTGGAATATAAGTGTTATAAGGCTTATATAATAATTAATATATCCATTGGAGAAATTAAAAGAGGCCTAGAGAATTGGTTTTGGCGTAGAAACCCTCTAAAGGAAGGGTTACATGCCAAACCCATATAAAAGGCCTTAAAGGCCTAATTCTTGGACCAAAACAAATTAAATATATTTCATAAGTGTTATTGTTGCCTACATATTTAATTTGGATGGATTTGGAATTAATTTGGGTGATTAAATCCAAGTGTATGCACAAAGGGCCTAGTTTGTAGGTTTTGTGCATAGTATTTTGTGAAAGGATTTAAATTAGATTTAATTGAGCCCAAATAAATTATTAATAATTCTAGAAGCCCATTTAATATTTCTCCAACAATTTTAAAGAGCCCAATCCCATTATGAAGTTGGATTTTTAACCTAACTATAAAAATCCAAGTGATAGAAATTTTAGGGTTAAGTGAACATTAAGAATAAAGAAATTATATCTTTGAAAAACCATAGTCGCCACTCCCTTGCTAGCATCATGGGGAATTCGGCTAGCCCTTGTGTTCCATCATTCTTGGTTCATTCAATCCTTCTCTAGTGTGGATTACTAATTGGAGGTATTCAATTTTGGACATTGTGGTTTGCCACAACCCGGTGAGAAGGAAAATCAACTATTCAACAAAAATCAAAGGTGATTTTTCTTATTCTTATTAATATTTATATTGTAAATTCATGGCAAGATCAGACCTATTGGTTAAAAAATTTTAAATTTTGCTTATGCATGTGATGCATGTAACCGATAATTCCCAACAACTATACCATATTATAGAATCTTAGACTCTTATGGCCTAGAAAAATCTAAACCTAGGATCTGATACCAAATTTTGTAACACCTTGATTTTATAACCTAACCATATTATTGAGTCATACATCGTTAATCAAATCTACTTTGTTATTATATCATTGACCACACTTTGATCATACTATCGCGTCATCATGCTGATTATCATACATATCAATTAGGTGTTATAATAGATGCTCCCTTACTTTATATATATTTGCTAAACATACATACTAGCACCATACATGTTTACAACATTTTTCACCTACTAATTTCATATGCATTCTGAGGATTACTATCACATTTCTCATGTTTTACATGTTTGTTCTATAGTATGCATATCATACGATATGTTAGTTGCTTTAGATCATACAAGCATGCATTTATTTTTCTCTTTACAAAAGTGAGCTTATAAAACTTAACATGACAAACTAGATACATCTTTACATACACATAACTATTAATACAAAATTACTAAAAATTTATACATCAAGAAACCCCTACATCAATTTCTTGTATGTCTTGTGTTGGCCTTTCTTGATGTAGAGAATGTTTCCGAGCAGAAGTCTTATTTATTGAACCTATTTGGATAAAATAACCCATGCTAAGCTATAAAGCTTAGTGGGGAACTATTCATGATGTACAACCACTCACAGCAGTCATCGGCAAACACACTTAACATCAATCAAAAGTGACATAGGTTTAACATTATAGTATAACAATAAAGTTAACAACATAACAGAGTATACAATCAGTAGAATAACAAAGTTCAATAATTAACTCTATGTGTGTGTGTGTGTATATATATATATATTCGTGTGTGTTTATAAATCATTTAATTTCTTGATATACTCTCTGCATTTATACTTATGGTATAATTACTATAAACATACCTAAGTTCTGAAAATGGATAACGAAAACTTTAGAAACATTCATGTGTTCCAACAATAACATTTTATCATTTATGCTTTAATTCAAGTAGTGTAATTTAAATTAAGCTACCTAAGTTCTGAAAGTGGATAACAAGAACTTTAGAAACCCTTAGGTATCAAAACTGTAGATTTCCAAAGATATCAAATCTTTAGACCTAAACAAGGCTAAACTATACTTTAGATTGATCAAACGGACCCAAATGCGGTTAGCTAACAACCCAAACGAGGATGTTTATGATCCAAACATGATCATTGTTGCACTTTATTATCCAAATGGAGCCAAACTCTAGTAGCTGCAACTTAATTCCTATAAGCATGCCTATCTATCCAGAGTGAACTCTATTTTCAGGCAATACTATGTTCTTATTCCATTTATATATCTTGCTTGTGCTTTAGTATACCACTTGCTCAAATATATAAATATATGTCCATATAAAATGTTACATAATCTCTAATATGGATGCACATTATATCTGTATAATCAATACAATACATTCAACTATAAATGAACATGCATCATTGTATTCATATGCTTTAACATGATAATGTATAAGCATAAAACTTGTAGGCATATTTATGCAATCTCAATTGAGTAATAAATGTGACATTAAATCATATATTTACCATATATTATACCCTTTCAACCCTAAGTACATAGACTTAACTGTATGAAATTATCATATTCCAAGGTACTTAAGACTTATTGAGAGTTATTTCTTTGGATGAAAAATAAACTAAGCTTTTTTTTTGTCCTTTAACATCTCAATTTATAATCAACTATAACATGCTTAATTTGATTTCATCAATACATACTCTATTGGGTTAATATTTAAGGCGCAACAAAGTATTGCTTTAAGAAATAAAGTAGAAAGGAAAAAATAATTGTACATGGTTGTGTCATGAGCACAACAGGAATCACGAATGTGATAGAGGTGGCTTGCAGAAAATAGAAGAAACATAAGAATTTTAAAGAGAGAAATGGCGGGCTCTATTGCGGGCATACCAAGTGTTGTGAGTGCGACAGATTGGGCTTTTTCTCCTGGCTCACACATCATTCAACCATTAACCCAATATGACACATCTTATAGGTCTATAATATATTGCTCAACATTTACTTTATTCACAAAACATTTTTAACACTATATTATATATGAATTTCCTTAATGAATCTATTAGTAAAAATTTCTAATGTTAGTTCTATAATTTCTAGTTTAGTATAGATATGTGTGTGTGTGTGTGTGTGTGTGTATAAATCAGAGCATTAAGTTCTACTAAAACCTAGACTAAGTTTTTGATTTAATAAGTATCTCTTGATCTTTGGAACACTTAAGATTAACTATAATTTCTTTAAATAGAGATTAATATTAACACACTCTCATTTCAAGCTGACCTTACATACAACATTCTTCTTATATTTTAATTTAAGATTTTAATTCCACTTATCAAACTAACCCATTGTTTGAACTCATACTAAAATCATCATCTTATTCTCTTAATTTAGGCTTGATTTTCCCCTAATCAACTATAATCACACATGCATTGCAATTAACACACCAAGTTCCCATACCTTTATTGAAATCAACTTTATACTCCAATCTTTAATCACTTTCTTACCCTTGATCTTCTTACTTCCTCTACAGAAAAATCCACACATGCATTACAATCCAACACTCTTCTTCCATAAAAATGCATCACCAAAATAGGGATGAAGAAGTAGATTATATAAGGAATCCATTACCTTTACCAATCCCACTTCAAAGATCCTTTCTCAATCACATGTAGTAGAGTTTCTTATGTGTTATTTGAGAGAAAAATGCAAGTGCTAGAGAAAGATAAGAGATGAAGAAAATCTATGGTTTCTCTCTCTCTTCCCTTAGCCAACCAAGCCACCTTTAAACCCCCTCAATATAAACTTTTCTCTCACCTACATGCAACCTTTATAATTAAGTGAAAAGAGAAAAACTTCCATTTAATCCCTAGACAATCAATTTCTCTTAAGTCTACCCCCATATAACCTTTTTTTCAAAATAAAATCCCAAAATAACTATTCTTTTATAATATTGTCTCTTAATTAAGTTTTCCCTTTAAATTCAACCCCACATATATTTTCTTTATATAATGGCCCGCAACTTACTTCTCTTATTTCAATTGCACCCTAATTATAATCATGCTTAATAATTCACATATATAAAATACAATAAAATTACCATTTTTCCCTCTTGACAAAAAACTAAATTTCATATGTTTAATTAAGCCTTAATTTAATATAATACCATTTTAATCTTACATTTCCTATTAGGGTCAAAAGTTAGGGCCTTATATTTTGTGTTGATAGTAGTTCATTCATTACAATCATTGTTAGTAGTGGTGTAGTCTCTGCAGTCTGATATGGTAGGTATCAAGGCTAATTTAGTGATGGCAGGGCAGAGATTTAAGGCAACCCTATAGGTGGTCAATGAGTATCTCACCTAGATTAGGGAGCTGGGTACCCGTATTGAGGTAGACATGTTGTGATAGAGACAAACAAAGAGCTAATGAGATATATAGCGTATCTGAAAGGTAACCTGATGTGATATCTTAAGCAGCATTTTAGGGCGATCCCTAAGGTTGGCTAGGGTTCAAAGTGGCTAGTTGAGGTGATAACACAAGTTCTATAGCCCTTAATAGCAGCATTGTTAGGATTCCATTTTAGGTTCAAATAGGGTAATGAGTAGCTGCCAACATCATCACAGGCTATGGCACTAACCAGACCTCCCAGTCTTTCAACATTTAGAACCCCATTCGGGCTCACCTACCATAGAGGATTGGGGTGTTCACAGTAGACTTATTATTTTGTATTTAGAGAGTTTAAAACTTTGTTAAATTTTTTTTTTGTAAATATAAGTAGAAATTGTATTTATTTCATATGATGATCTTATATTATGTTTTTTTTTTACATTATGCTTATTATGCATGTAAGAAAAAAATGCCATGAAATTGATAAGGAAACATGTAATTAATATACAAAAAGAAAAAAAAACAACAAATATGCAAATCCAATTAGTAAGAACACTAATATTAACACCTTTCTCATAGGTACTTGAAATCCCTACCAAAAGGGCATATATGTAACACCACAACCCAAGAAAATAGGCTAAGGCATCCATCCTCATCATAAGAAGTTGCTTGAATAGGTTGAATAAAAGAGATACGCAGTAAAGAGAAAAGCACATATTTTCAGATTTTGAAAGGATCTTACATTCCCTTTTGCTTGAGGAAGTACATCCATTATGAACTGGACATGTCTTTACTGTTAGCTCCATGTTATGGAGGAGGCCATCTTTTGGGCCCTTCACCACTAACTGCCTCGCAAAACATGGATTATTATAAGGTCAGGATGGAATACGACCGAAGCTAGAGCTGCATAATGGTCAAAATGCCATTATAGTAGTCAATGTTCATTTGGACAAGGAGCCATGTTCTTTAGAACATAGGATTCTTTGATCTAAACACATAAGAAGTCACAAGACTGATGTTGACAATAAGGAACTATTGGACAAGAGGTAAAAGCCTAATGACAATACAAATTCAAAGAAGACACAAGGTAAGACTAAGGGCATCAACAACCTTGATAATGATGGTTTTCCCTATATTGGTGACATAGTCATTGGGAAGTGTATAGAATCTAGCCAAGATCACAATATTAAGCTAAAACATCTTTAAGGAATATATATACTTACAAAAACAAGGTTTAAGCATGTTAGTGAATCCTCATAAATGCATATTTGAAAAAAAAAATTCTTAAATAGAATATTGTTTTAGGGGGGTAAATATGGCCATAAAGGGGCCCTGACCAACACAATTGGAAGCTTAGGTATGTCTATAGATGACACCAACCAAGTACCACTCGAAAAACCTAATTTTGTATGCCCCAGTGCTAATAAGATCCAATCAAGTTGTCTCGATTCTACATGCCTCAACCAGTAATCAAACAACCTAATTCTACATGTCCCAAGCACTAATCAGATTTAATATACTCATCTTTATTATGCATGCCCTAGGCATTAATCGGACATACTCAAACAACTTGATTTTACATACCTCAGGTGCTAATCAAATTTAACAACCTATCCGATTAAGCATGCCCTAGGTGCTAATCAGACAGTCAATCCAAGCTTAACACATTGATAAACTGATGTTAATTACCGAAACAAAGGTTAACCCAATGATAAGATGACAATAACTACCCAATGTGAGGGCCTGACCTTAACCGTAGCAGGGAATATGTTTAATAGTATGATGATATATGTACAATTAAAATTTTTATGGCTATAGCCACTCTGGGATAAAGCTTCTAGAAGGGCAATGTCGTAATTTTTGTTAAATTAATGAAAAATGGATTAATTGAATAATAAAAGAGATGTTGGGATAAGATTTATGATTTAAGTTTCTTTTTAGGTTAAATAGTAAATTTTGAGATGGAGGGGTACTCTTAAGAGAAATACTTGGAGAACAAGGCTAAAAGAGTAATTGATGGTCTCCCCCACGTGATTCCAGTGAGGATATCACTGCTTGTCAAAAGGGGAAGACCATCACACTCTCTCTTTTACATTTTCTCCTTCTTTCTTTCATTGGGTTTGGAACTAGGGTTTGGTAAGAGGAACCCCTCTCATTTATCTTTACTAACTAATGCAATATTTTAGGAGTACAAGAAGGAAAGCTTAGTATCTTTTGTGGCTTGTTACATGAGAGTCAAACAAGGATAAGGGCAAAGGGATCTTGAAGGAGTAAGAACGTCATTGAGCAGGTATGGGAGTATCGTTATTTCCATTGTTGTCTGTAGGTGTTTTTATAGAAACTAGGTTTCCTATCTGAGTTATTTGGTTTTATAGAGGAAGTTAAAGATGATGAATGAAAGATATTTGATTTAAGATGAGTTTTGGTAAGATTTTATAGCCTACATAGTTGCTGTGTTCTTATCGAAGCGTTATGATCCTTGAACCCAAGCAACCGTGGTCACGCAAGCCTTAAAGCTTGTGATGCCGTGGTCACGCAAGCCTTGAAGCTTGTGATGCCGTGGTCACGCAAGCCTTGAAGCTTGTGAGGTCATGGTCATGCAAGCCTCCAAGCTTGTGTATCACGTGGCCACGCAAGCCTTAAGGCTTGTGTAGCACGTGATCACGCAAGCTTTAACGCTTGTGTGGCACACGGCCACATGCCAGTCCACTGCCCTTCAATTCTCTATTTTGCACATATGTCCCGATTATCATACAAATTACTTCCCCATTATTATCCACAAAGCCAACACTTTTTATAACAATAACCCACCCTTTTAAAGCAACCTAATAGGCACATTTTAAGAGTATGTTTAATAAAAGTATTATATGAATGTTTTATGCTATGCTTTTACTGTCAAGCCATAACAATTGAGGTAAAGTGATCATGGTATGTTATCAAGTAGTGTTAATTACAACTTACTTTGATATATAATTGTAATAATAGTAATGTTTTAATTTCATGAAATTACAATGAAATATGTATGTTTATGCGAAGTATGATGATAACTGTCTTTAAATGAGATCGAATATGTGGTATACAAGTTATAAGTAGGGTTAATAAATATGTATACCATCATATGTGTATGAAATGTGCATTCGGATGTGAATTATGGCTTGAACCAATATTGTAACGTGTAAGAAGGAATATGATGAATCAAATATTCTCTTGATTAAGTGGTTAAGCCTGCGGGTCTTAGTTAAGTTGTGGATTATATAGGCATGCCTAAAGGGATATAGTTGCAGCTGCCATAGTTGACCCCGCTTGGGTCCATTGATTGTTCCTTTGATGGAACCATAGTCTAACCCCTTGGGTCCATTGTTTGATATCTTCTAGATATCTATTGTCTAATACCTTAGGGTATCCATTGCTCCGGTTATCCACCCCTTTGAACTAGTACTTAGGCAGGCTATTAAATTTAAGAGATTTGTTAAAGAAAGAAATACATGTATCAATTTCTTCATTTGTATAATGCAAGCATGTGAATGATTGATTACCATGTTTTATCTTCGCTTCCTTTGGCCATATTGTTAAATTGAAACAACCTCCTGATATTAGTATGATGAGGTGCTTAGTGAAATGTTGTGTACAGATATTTCCATTCGCTTAAATTTATTGGTCGATTATACTATTATTATTATATTATTATTATTATTATTATTATTATTGTTGTTGTATGTTATCTCCCCGCTAAGCTTTATAGCTTAGCACGGTTGTTTTACGTCCATGTAGGTTTGGCTAGTGGTCGTTCATGGACTTAATTCTACATCGGTTGGCCAACAAGAGTCAATTCAAACTATTTGATGTAGGATATTTTGTAGATAGTCCTTTTTGTATAGTCTTGTATTTTTGTCATGTTTCTTTAGGGGTAATGTAATATGGAGGACTGTAACCTTAACTTAAATTACCATGCTTGCTTGCCCTTCCATTATTGTGGTAGTTAATGTACGATTGCTACATTATAACTGTTACATGGCTTTCCAGTTTAACTATTGAAGTATGCATGCACCTTATTTGTATATGATGATGTAAGATTGTTGTGAGTTTTGGTTGTTGAACGCATGATAGATGTACAGTTTGGGAGTCAGTTTTAGGGTATGACAATTAGTGGTATCAGAGCGCCTGGTTTAGTCTTTTCTGGGCAATAGAAGTCTGGAAATCTTGAGTATAGTATTGTGTCTTATTGGCCTAATGCAGTAAGTCTTTGTTTTCATATAAATCGAAGATGGATGATTCTAAAGATGCTATCAAGGAGTCAGCGAAAAATAATTTACCGACCACAATGGGTCCCTCTGATATGAGATCTCTATCAACAAATCAAAATGAGATTCTTGCTGCTATGCTTGGAGAGGCATTGCTAAAAATTTCTCAGGATATGGCCTAAATTCTACAAAGGATGACGGCACCTAAGGTGCCAATTTCTGAGGTCAGAAAGTATGGTAGGGAAGAATTTTCTGGAACCACCTTGGAGCAATCAGAGGAAGCTGAATTCTGGTTGGAAAAGTTGGAGAGGATTCTAGATGATATCCAATGCCCTACTCATTATAAGGTATCGTGTGCTGTATCATTACTTCAAGGACCAGCATACGATTGGTGGAAGTTGGTACTCAGACAACATCAAGTAGCGGCTCGTTTTTCTTTGGAATTCTTTGAAATTAAATTCAAAAAGAAATATGTTACAGAGGCCTATAAAGAGGAGAAGCTAAGACAATTTTTTACCTTGAAGTAGAGGGTTATGTCTGTAGTAGAGTTCGAGAAGGAATTCAGTAGGTTATGCAAATATGTTCCCAAAGAGATGTTAACTGATGCCTTTAAGAGTAGACAATTTGAGGATGGACTGAATCATCAGATTAGGGAGAAATTGATAGGGGCTACATCTCTTCAAAATTTGAACTTTCAACAACTAGTGATGGCTGCTATGAAGGTGGAGAAGCATGAGTCAGCTAAGAGAGAAAGAGAGCTGAAAGGGATCGGGGCCTAGGGTGGATGGTCCACTGAGAAGAGGTTCAAAGGAGCGCAAAATTTGCAACCAGCAAAGGGAAATTATAACCCTACTAGCAAGATGAAAGGACAAGGATCTACACTATCCAAGCTAAGTCAACATGCCCCATCAGAACAAAAAGGGGTCCAACCACCCGAGTGTCCTCATTATTCTAGGTGACATTGGGCTCCATGCAGGAAAGAATCGGGAGCATACTATAATTATGGCGCCACTGACCACTACATAGCTAATTGCCCCTCCATACAGGCATAAGACTCAACACAGCACGGTAGCAGAGGAGCTTCAAATATGCACTTGGCTGCAAGATCAGGAAGTAGAGGTAGGGGGCGAGGTGGTTTTGGTTGCCAAGGATCACGATCTCATAATGTATCTGAGTTAGTAGATAGACCAGCTGTACTAGCTTTTTCGGGGTGAGCTTATGCCATGAAGGCACGAGAAGATCAAGATGCTTCAGAAGTAATAGCTGGTATTTTCTCACTATTTGATTATGATATTCATGCACTTATCGATCCTGGATCCACTCATTCATATGTTTCCCTTGAGAGTATGAGTGGGGGTGTGTCTAAGGTGCATCAATTGGAATATGATATCTATGTATCTAGCCCACTAGGGCACAATGTATGTGTGAATAAAATGTTCCCTGACTGTCCCATCTAGATACAAGGAAGAGAATTTTTAGCTGATCTTATGAAACTGCCTTTTCAGGAATTTGATGTTATTTTAGGCATGGACTGGTTGTCTAAGCATCGAGCATTGGTGAACTGTGGGTCTAAGACTGTAACTCTTAGTGATAAAGATGGTAATGAGATAATAGTGGCAGGTATCCAGGCACAACTTTTGACCAATATCATTTCTGCCATTCAAGCTAGACAATTTCTGAGGAAGGGGTGTGAAGCATTTCTAGCCCTAGTTCTTGATTCAAAAAGAGACACGATTAATCTCCAGAACATTCCAGTGGTCAATGAATTTTTAGATGTGTTTCCTGAAGACTTACCTGGTCTTCCCCCTAACAAGGAGGTTGAATTATCTATTGAGGTTTCGCCTGGCGCAATACCCAGTTCGAGGGCCCACTATAGAATGGCTCCAAAGGAATTGAAAGAATTGAAGATACAATTGTAAGAACTTCTTAACAAGGGTTTTATCAGGCATAGTATATCTCCATGGGGTTCATCGGTCTTATTTGTTAAGAAGAAGGATGGTTATATGAGAATGTGTATTGACTATCGACAGTTAAATAAAATGACAGTGAAAAATAAGTATCCATTACCCTGAATTGAGGATTTATTCAATCAATTGAAAGGACCCAGAGTGCTTTTAAGGATTGATCTAAGATCGGGGTACTACCAACTCC
Organism: Excoecaria agallocha; assembly: GCA_037975025.1. NCBI lineage: Eukaryota > Viridiplantae > Streptophyta > Magnoliopsida > Malpighiales > Euphorbiaceae > Excoecaria > Excoecaria agallocha. Next base: position 83,580,440 of record CM075808.1, on the reverse strand, counting down.
GAGTTAGGGATGTGGATGTCTCAAAGACAGCATTTAGAACCCGATATGGACATTATGAGTTTCTAGTAATGCCATTTGGGTTAATGAATGCACCAGTTGCCTTTATGGATTTAATGACCAGGGTGTTTAGACCATATTTGGACAAATTCATAGTGGTTTTTATTGATGATATTTTGGTCTATTCTAAAAATGAAGAAGAGCATGCTAAACATTTGAGAATTGTGTTACAGACCTTAAGGAAGAATTGATTGTTTGCAAAACTAAGCAAGTGTGAGTTTTGGTTGACAAAGATTTCCTTCCTTGGTTATGTGGTATCTTCGAAAGGTATTAGAGTGGACGCCATAAAAATTGAGGCTATTGTCAATTGGAGACCGCCTCGAAATGTACCTGAGGTAAGGAGTTTCTTGTGATTGGCTGGTTATTATCGTCGCTTTGTGAAAGGGTTTTCGGTGATGGCATCTCCACTTACTAAGCTATTAAGGAAGAATGTTAAATTTGAATGGACCGCCTGATGTGAGACAAGTTTTGACAAGATAAAAAGCATGCTAACCAAAGCTCCAATTTTGACACAACCAACATCTAGGAAGGAGTATGCTATGTACAATGATGCCTCTAGATTTAGGTTGGGTTGTGTTCTAATGCAAGAGGGTAGAGTGGTGGCTTATGCATCTCATCAACTTAAATCGCATGAAAACAATTATCCAATACATGATCTAGAGTTGGCAGCAGTAGTTTTCGCCTTAAAGATTTGGTGCCACTACTTATATGGTGAAAGATGTAGGATATACGCAGACCATAAAAGCCTTAATTATCTACTTGCTCAAAAGAAACTCAACTTGAGGCAGCGAAGATGGCTTGAATTGTTTAAAGACTATGATTGTATAGTGGACTACCATCCAGGTAAGGCTAATGTCGTGGCATATGCTTTAAGCATAAGAGTAATGGCATCGATGGTGTTGTAGCCGGGTAGATGGAGGTTTACTTCAAATGGTGCTCTAATTGCCCAATTAAGAGCTGAGCTATGTATGAGACAGGTGGTGATCGATGCACAGAAAAATAATGAACAAGTACAGCGAGTTATACGGTCTATGCATGATGGGAAAACATCCGATTACTCAATCAAAGAAAATGGAGGTTTGTACTTCAAGGATAGATTATGTGTTCTAGATGATAGAGAATTAAAAAGAACCTTATTGCATGAAGCTCAAAACACTATTTTCACTATGCATCCGGGGGGAAATAAGATGTATCAGGATCTTAAACGATGTTATTGGTGGTCGGGTATGAAGAAGGATGTGGTCGATTATGTCTCTAAATGCTTAACTTGTCAACAAGTGAAAGCCGAGCATCAACTCCCCTCTGGATTGCTACAACCCATTCCAATTCCACAGTGGAAGTGGGAAGATATCACTATGGATTTTGTCATCGGACTACCTTCTACATAGAGACAGCGTAATGCAGTGTGGTTTATTATGGATAAGTTAACCAAAATAGCTCATTTCTTGCCGGTTAGAATGGATTATTCCATTGATCAGTTGGCAAAATTGTATATAAATGAGATCGTTCGACTTCATGGTATTCCGATATCAATTATATCAGATCGAGATCCCCGATTCACCTCTAGATTATGGCAAAGTTTATAGAAGTCTATGGGAACATGATTAAAATTCAGTACAGCTTTTCATCCTAAGATGGACGGACAATCGGAAAGGGTGATACAGGTCTTGGAAGATATGCTTAGAGGTTGTGTTTTAAATTTTTCTGGTAGTTGGGACAAATACCTAGCCTTAATGGAGTTTGCCTATAATAATAGTTATCAAACTAGTTTAGTCATGGTTCTTTATGAGGCCTTGTATGGTCGAAGTTGCAGGACTCCGGTATGTTGGACTGAGTTAGCTGAATGCAAGATAATTGGGCCAGACCTAGTTAGAGACACTGAAGAAAAAGTATAACTTATTAAGCTGAGACTAAAAGAAGCAAGTGACAGGCAAAGATCATATGCAAATTTGAAAAGAAAAGATGTTGAGTATCAAATTGAGGATAAGGTATTTCTAAAAGTTTCACCTTGGAGAAAGGTTTTAAGGTTTGGAAAGAAAGGAAAATCGACTCCAAGATTCATTGGTCCCTATGAAGTGCAACAAAGGGTTGGACCAGTGGCATATAGATTAGCACTTCCTATGGAATTATCAAAGCTACATGATGTATTTCATGTTTCTATGCTTCGAAGATACCGTTTAGATGAATCTCACGTACTGCAAGTGCAAGACGTTCAAATTCAGATAGATTTTACCTACGACGAAGAACCTAAAGAGATTCTAACTAGGGAAGTCAGGCAATTACGAAATAAACAAGTTCCTCTTGTCAAGGTACTTTGGCAACACCATAATCTTCAGGAAGTAACGTGGGAATCAGAAGCCATGTTGAGGGTCCAATATCCCCACTTGTTTCACTCAGGTATGAATTTCGAGGATGAAATTCTTTTAAGAGGGGAAGAATTGTGAGGGCCTGACCTTGACCCTAGCAGGGAATATGTTTAATAGTATGATGTTATATGTACAATTAAAATTTTTATGGTTATAGCCATTCTAGGATAAAGCTTCTTGAAGGGCAATGTGGTAATTTTGGTTAAATTCATGAAAAATGGATTAATTGAATAATAAAAGAGATGTTGGGATAAGATTTATGATTTAAGTTTCTTTTGAGGTTAAATAGTAAATTTTGAGATGGAGGGGTACTCTTAAGAGAAATACTTGGTGAATAAGGCTAAAAGAGTAATTGATTGTCTCCCCTACGTGGTTCCATTGAGTTTTTTCGTCTAAAGTCAAATAAAAGAATAAAATAAGGATTTTTGAAAAATGTGCATAAGGGAACCAATGTTCCCGACCCATATAAATGTATCGATTTATGTATGTAATTTTATTTTCTTTTCGTGGATGGTTTGCTTCTATACTAATTTAAGTAGTTGATTTATTTATTTCTTTTCATGTTCGCTTGGGATGTTTACTTAAATGCTTATGTTTTGCATTGTGTGAGAGAGGAAAAGGGATTAAACTTAAATCTCAATTATAAAATAATACCTAACCAAGATGCCTAACAAGAGTGATGTCTGAAATGCTATTCTCTATTTGGGCATCCAAAGGTCATTAATCATTTCCCGATGTTCTGTTGTCTAGCGACCCCATGACACCTACCTTTTTTAGGCCTATTAGTAGATGCCTTCTTGCTTTGACTACCAATAATAATTTGAGCTTGTTCCCTTTTTATTGCAATGTAGCCAATTTAAGAGTTAAAGTGAGCCTCATCCAATCTTGGACCCTAAAAGCGGGCCTTTGAGAACAAACTAAAAAATGAGAGATAGCTTTAGCGTGCATCACACCATCTTAGACAAAATCCTTTTGTTAGCCATTTTGACTGCTTCATTCACTTGTGGTCAATAAGGAGAAGACTTATGGTATTAGATCCCATATTTGATAAGCATCTATCTAGTTTCACAGGAGATGTGAATATCAAATTCCTCTCAATGAACTTAGCCATTCCCCTGTATCCATTTTCTTTAAGGATTATGCTTCAATCCTCTGGGTAAAGTAGTCAATAGCCACTATAATGAACTTATTGTTAGTGTAAGCCCTAGCCCCAATACATTGTAATAAAACACTTTAGTTAATAAATGAGGCATTTCTTTTATCTATTGTTTTTCTCTGCATATCAATTGATAGAACTATCCAAGAATGTTGTTTCAGTTTAAGTTATCATGTGTGAGGCACATGGTCATAAGACCTTGAAACAAATGAGACTTCATTCTAAATATCCCTAGTCAGTCATTGTTATGGAAATAACAAATGAATTAAGACTAGTATGCTCTCTCTGATAAGTTGAGTTCTGTCTTACGGACCATAAGGAAGAGAGTGTCAATCAGAGATCATAGATACATATTTAGAACAAGGTATCTGGATTCGATCACTCATGAGAACACTATATGGTACAAGTCATAAGTGTTTCTCACATGCAAGTTTTGTATCGGAGTTCTTAGACCTAAAATCTCTATGAAACTCTTTATGAATTACTGTGTGCTTTGACATACACCTAACGTGCTCGTAACGAAGTGACAAGTACGGGTATGTTTGGGTATGCATTGATTCATGTTAGAGAGCATGAGAGAAGTGAAGGGATTACCCCTCTCTATAAGAGAGAAAATATCATTGGCCACTTGATCAGAGAACTGAGAAGTGTATGGCCATACCGAGATGAAAAAATGAGTAATCATTATTTATTTGAGAGTTCAGTGTCACTTGAATATCAAGAAAGGAATTAATATATATAAGGATGACTAGTTCCATGCCTTGTATTAATTCTGATATTTATGGGTAAGGGACTATGCAAAATTGCATTAGGTCACTAAATTCCATATGCATTTTCATTTAATTTGGAATGCTATAATATCTTGCTAGAGAATATATATAGCCTTTGAATTAATTTATTAATTCATTGCCAACATTAAATGGACCTAATGGATCACACACAAAGCATTGGGCTTAAAACATTTAAATAAAGCATTGGGCATTAATTTGGGCTTTTAATTAAATTAAAATTAATGTATGTAATGGGCATTATAAATGCTATTGGACTTTGGCCCATGAGAGAGAGAAATTCAGCCCATATGGTTTAATTTCAATTAATTAATTATCTTGTATTAATTTAATTAATTGAGTATTAAAGCCTAAAAGAGTTATAATCAAATTAAATCACTTAATTAGATGTAGAAGTGGCCGAAATTCCTAGAGAAATGCCAAGGAATTTCGGCACATGCATGAGTTTAATTAAGTCATATTGTTTGATTAAATGTCTTATGGTTTATTTTGGATTAAATCAAAAGAGTTTGAATCAATCTATATTACTTATTTTAAGGAAGTGACTAAGGCTAAAATAAATTATCTTGAGGAAGTAGATTTTAGATTAATCACTTACAAAATGAGATAATATATATTGAAAGAGAAAAAGCGTGAAACCCTAGTTTTTTTTCTATGGTTTTGGCGTGAACTTCTCTCTCTCTCACAAAATTCTTTTGGCCAATTTTCACAAGGAGAAAGGATTGGCCAATTATCTTGTGTTATTGGGTATTAATATCACCTAAAAAAAGTACAAGATCAAGTCTTGTAGCTTCAAACCATAGCCATTACACAATACTTATTTTTAGAGCTAGCAATCTCGATTTTTAAGTTATCTTTGCAAGTGTGTGTGTGAGAATAGAGAGAAGTTGTGTAAAGGCTATTCCTTGGCATTGGTGGTGAAGCTCTAAGGCTAAGATATCCTCCTTGGTTGCTGGTCATCAACAAAATCAAGTTTTAAAGGCATCTAAAGTTGTAAGTTTTAAAACCCTAAAATTGCATGTTTCGATTCTTATCATGGAATTGTATGGCATGTATGGTCAAATTTTTATTGTTTTCCACTGCGTGATCTATATGTGCATACCATGTCATATTCAATCAGTGGTATCAGAGCCTAATTATGCTTATTTTAGTGCTCTAGATGCATGAAATAATTAATCAAAAATTGTTATTTTAAATAAATGCAATGCAGAAATTTTCTGTTTTGAGTTTTTTGTATTGTTTTGATGTAAAAACAATTTTAAATGATTATATGGGTATTATAATTAATATGAAATGTTAATATACTGCCCTAAGATGTTCTAGGAGCTGTTAATGGTTGGATTTAATTGATAATACCTGATGGTACATGTTAATATTAAAACCAGGTGCTATTTGGCATGTTAATTGTTAGTTTAACAACTAGTTTTAAATATCATATGTAAAAACGTTTTTGCATGTTTGTAATTGATTTTTAAAGGTTAAATATCAGGTATGGACATATTTTAAATTTGGTTTTAATTCTGGTCCATGACAAATTTAATTGATTAATTTTTAAATCACTTAAAACTATGATTAGTTTGTGTTTGTTACATGTTTAATCAACATTGTTTGTTTTGTTTTGATTAAAATGGTAAAAAAAAATTTAGATCAGATTGGTAAAGAATATTAAATCAATATTTATGACCTTATTTAAATTATTAAATTACTCAGAAAATTGATTTAAGTATTTGTGCATTTTTGTGGCGTCACATAAGCATTAAACAACTAGTTTTGTTGTTTGTTTGTTTTTATATGCATGCCGTGTATCATGTATATGTTCTTCATGATTTTGTGTTTTAATTCATGTTGGTACATATTATATGTATTTTTAATGTTTATGGGTTGTATGACATAAAATTAAAAATGGAAAAATTGGAAATTACACTAGAGTTGATTTATAGCACAAATCTAACTAGTTTGTGTTTTAGGCTTTTAAGAGAACTTATTCAATAAGAGGATTTAGTCCATTGGGCTTCAGCCCAGGCCCATCACAGGGTCATCTCTTAAAGGTCAAGTACACAATTTCCATTAATGGGATTGGCTAAATTAATTAAAATTGGACTTTGTTTGATCCATGAATGTTATGTATATTTATTTGCTTGTTTGGTGTGATGAATGGATATGCATGGTGCATTCATGGGCCCTGGGTTTTGTAATTAAATATTGCCTACGAGCCATTATGTTTTATTGTAAAAGTTTCATTTATTTCTTAGAATAGAATATACTTGAAGACTTTGTAAATCAAGACAAAGCTCACCGGAGTGGAGAAGCCCAACTTGAAGATTCTTATGTAATAGTATAGAATCTTAGTTGTAGATTTTTGGGCCCATGTTTGTCACGCTTTACTTTATGCAATTATTTATATATGCATGTTATGAATGGATGACAACGCGTATGCCATGTAAGCCATAATAAAATGAATCCCTAAAAATAGTAGGTCACAAAGTTGCCTTCCTAATTCGAAACATGTCAAGGCATCGATCATCGGTCACGTAGACTAGGAGTCCTAGATGCGCCCGATTATATTTGTGAGGCATGGGTTGTGAATGTAAGTTGGACTTAACATGGAAAGGGATGCCCGAACCTAGGCAACTAATAAATGGGTTTGTGTTATAACATCTTAAGATGTTAGTCCATTTGATCCAAGAGTCATGTACGAGACATGATTGGAGTTTTTCCTACCTAAGTAACTTAGCTTGTTAGGTGTACAAGCTCAGCTTGACTAATAAGTTGTTGTGAAAAGTGGATCTTAGCCCACATTAAATCACTAACACGAATTATTAAAGGGATATTAATTCGTTTTGTGGGATTATAAATAAGACCTCATTTAATCTTGCTAAATTTTATTGTAGATTGAAAATGGCATCTTCAAACAACAATTTCTCATTGCGATCGGTCCTTGAAAAGGATAAATTGAATGGCACCAATTTCATAGACTGGTCTCAAAACTTAAGAATAGTTCTTAAGCAAGAGAAAAAGTCGTATGTTTTAGATGCACCCTTGCCTGAAGAACCTGCTAGGAACGCCTCTGCGGTTCAAAAGGAAACATTTGAGACAAAGAAGAGTGACTCTAATGATGTGACCTGTTTGATGCTGGCCACTATGGTGCCTGACTTGCAAAAGCAATTTATGGACCAAGAGGCTTATGCGATCATGGTGCACCTGAAGGAGATGTTCCAAGAGCAAGCTTGTCACGAGAGGTTCGTGAAAACAAAGGCCTTAATTTCTTGTAAGATGGCTACGGGTATTCCTGTTAGTTCCCATGTACTCAAGATGAAAGGGTATCTTGATACTCTTGAGAAGCTTGAGTTACAAGTGCCAAAGGAATTGGCCATTAACTTGATCTTAGGATCATTGACTGATAATTATGATCCATTTGTGATGAATTATAACATGCATGCAATGAACAAGTCAGTCACTGAACTCCATGGGATGCTTAAGAATGCTGAAGAGAACATTCGAAAAACCAATTCCGTATTGATGGTTCAAGGGGGCATTAAAAAGGGACCCGCTAAGGGAAAGGGAAAGGGAAAGGGAAAGGGAAAGGCAAAACCTAAGAATGACCTGGCTCGATTCAAGTCAAGTGGGAGTGTACCTCAGGCCCAATCCAAGCCCAAGGTGCAGAAGCTCAAAGAGAGTGAGAGCACTTGCTTCAATTGTAACAAGATAGGGCATTGGAGGAAGAATTGCGCTCTCTTCAAGGAAGAACAAAAGAAGAATGGAGCCAAGGCATCTAGTTCTGGTATTTTTGTTATTGAGATTAACCTTTCTATTTCTACCACTTGGGTATTGGATACCGGTTGTGGTTCTCACATTTGTTCAAATGTGCAGGGGATAAGAAATAGGCAGTTACTTAGGAAGAATGAAGTGGTCCTCCGTGTGGGGAATGGAGCACGAGTTGCTGCCATGGAGATAGGCAACTATCAACTAGCTTTACCTTTCGGAATTTTTTTACTTTTGAAAAATTGTTATTATGTGCCTGCTATGAGCAGAAACATTATTTCAGTTTCATGTTTGGATTTGGATGAATTTGATTTTGTTTTTAAAAATGGCAATGCTCATATTCGTCACCAAGGCATTTCTTATGGCAATGCCATGCTGCAAAATGGTCTTTATATCCTTGATTTACAAAATAAAGAGTCCATATACAACATTAATACAAAGAGGGTTAAATCAAACAAATTTAACCCTACTTACTTCTAGCATTGTCATTTAGGACATGCAAACGAAAAATGCATTTCAAGACTCCACAAAACTGGAGTGCTTGGGTCATTCGACTTAGAGTCTTATGATACATGCGAGCCATGTTTGCATGAAAAATTGACAAATAGTTCTTTTAACAAGAAAGGTGAAAGGACTAATGGCTTATTGGAAATAATACATACCTATGTATGTGGACCATTAAGTACACAAGCTAAAGATGGTTTTAGCTACTTCATGATGTGCACAGATGACTTCAATAGATATGGCTATGTCTATCTAATGAAGTACAAATCTGAAACTTTTGAGAAATTCAAAGAGTTTAAGAATGAAGTAGAAAAATAATTTGGCAAAAGTATAAAAGCCATTTGATCAGATCGAGGTGGTGAATACTTAAGCCAAGAGTTTGACAATCATCTAAAGGAGTGTGGTATTATTTCACAGCTCACTCCTCTTGGAACACCACAATGGTATGGTGTGTCCAAATGGAGAAATTGAACTCTGATGGACATGGTTCGATCAATGATGAGTCAAGCAAATCTTCCTATCTCTTTTTGGGGTTATGCATTAGAAACTGCTACGTTTCTACTAAATCGTACTCCAACTAAAGCAGTTGAGAAGGCACCATACGAGGTATGCACTGGGAAAGAACCCAATATGTCGTTTCTCAGGATTTGGGGATATGAAGCACATGTTAAGAAATTAACATCTGATAAAGTAGAGTCCAAATCCAGTGTCTGCTTATTTGTGGGTTATCCCAAAGAAACAAAGGGATATTACTTTTACTCACAAGCCAATAACAAAGTATTTGTTGCTCGCAAGGCTGTTTTCTTGGAAAAGGAGTTCCTTCTCAAGAAAGACAGTGGGAGTAAAGTAGAACTTGGAGAAATTCAAGCGCCACAAACTCCTATAGAGGATGAGTTGGAAGTGGGATTAAGTTCACAACCAGTTGTGGAACAAGAACCCATTACACAAGTACCTAGAAGGTCCGGTAGGGTATGTCAGGAAATTGAGAGATATGGATTTCTAATCACTGATAGTGACACTATTGAGTTAGTAGATCGTGAGGATCCTACTACCTACCGAGAAGCTATTGAAATCCCAGACTCGAAAAATTGGCTTGAAGCCATGAAATCTAAAATGCAATCAATGTACGATAACCAAGTTTGGACCTTGGTTGATCCATCGGAAGGTGCTAAGGTAATTGAATACAAGTGGCTATTCAAACTCAAAGCTGATAAGACCTACAAAGGTAGACTAGTAGCAAAAGGTTTTCGACAAACTCATGGTGTAGACTATGACAAGACTTTTTCACTTGTAGTCATGCTTAAGTCCATTAGGATCTTGCTTGCCATAGCTGCATATCATGATTATGAGATATGGCAAATGGATGTCAAAATTGCTTTCCTCAACGGAAATTTACTTGAGGATGTGTATATGACACGGCCTGAGGGTTTTGTAAATCCCAAGCATCCTAAAAAGGTTTACAAGCTTCAAAAATCCATTTATGGATTAAAGCAAGCATCCCGAAGTTGGAATCTTCGTTTTGATGAGGCTGTCAAAGAATTTGACTTCATCAAGAACAAAGATGAGCCTTGTGTGTACAAGAAGGTTAGTGAGAGCATAGTAGTATTTCTGGTCCTATATGTAGACGACATCCTTCTCATTGGGAATGACATTCCAACATTGCAAAAGGTTAAGCAATGGTTGGGAAAATGTTTCCCAATGGAAGACTTTGGTGAAGCTGAGACAATACTTGGTATTCGAATCTATAAAGATAGATCGAATCAGCTTTTGGGACTAAGTCAAGAAAAGTATATAGACAAGGTACTAAAGCATTTTAGTATGGGAGACTCAAAGAAAGGGTACATACCTTATGCTTTGGGAGTTCCTTTGACTAAAGAACAGTGCCTTAAAACCAAAGAGGAAAGGGACAACATGAGTAGAATCCCATATGCATCTACTATTGGATCTATCATATACGCTATGTTATGTACTAGGTTGGATGTTGCTCATGCACTGAGTATAACCAGTAGGTTTCAGCAAGACCCTGGTGAGAAGCACTAGTCTACTATAAAAGGGATTCTAAAGTACCTGCAAAGGACTAAGGATCACTTCTTGGTGTATGGTGATGAAGAAGTGCTCGTCATACAAGGTTATGCCGATGCTACTTTTCAGACTAGCACTTAGGATTCTAGATCGCAATCTAGGTTTGTTTTTGTTTTGAACGGTGGTGCTTAAAGCTGGAGAAGCTTAAAGCAAGAGACCGTTGCTGACTCAAATACAAAATCTGAGTATATTACCGAGTGAGGCTGCAAAAGAGGCTGTTTGGATTAAAAATTTCATTTTTGGATTTGGAGTGGTCCCAAACATCCTAGATCTATTATAAATTTTTTGTGACAACAACGGGGCCATCACACAGGCCAAGGAGCCCCGATCACACCAAAAATCCAAACACATACTCAGGAGGTACCACCTGATTAGAGAAATCATTGATCGTGGGGACGTCAACGTTAGCTAGATAGAAAGTGAAGACAATGTAGCAGATCCTTTGATGAAACAGTTGCGTCCAAATCTGCACGAAGCTCATTTGAGAGCATTCGATCTTAGGGCTATGCCCAATTGGGACTAGTGCTAATGGGAGATTGTTAGTGTAAGCCCTAGCCCCAATACATTGTAATAAAACACTTTAGTTAATAAATGAGGCATTTGTTTTATCTATTGTATTCCTATGCATATCAATTGATAGAACTATCCAAGAATGTTGTTTCAATTTAAGTTATCATGTGTGAGTCACATGGTTGTAAGACCATGAAACAAATGAGACTTCATTCTAAATATCCCTAGTTAGTCATTGTTATGGAAATAACAAATGAATTAAGACTAGTATGCTCTCTCTGATAAGTTGAGTTATGTCTTACGAATCATAAGAACAAGAGTGTCAATCAGAGATCATAGATACATGTTTAGAACATGGTATATGGATTCGATCCACTCATAAGAACACTACATGGTACAAGTCATAAGTGTTTCTCACATGTAAGTTTTGTATCGGAGTTCTTAGACCTAAAATCTCTATGAAACTCTTTAGGAATTACTGTGTGCTTTGACATACACCTAACATGCTCGTAACGGAGTGACAAGTACTGGTATGCTTGGGTATGCATTGATTCATGTTAGAGAGCATGAGAGAAGTGAAGGGATTATCCCTCTCTATAAGAGAGAAAATATCATCGGCCATTTGATTAGTGAACTGAGAAGTGTATGGCCATACCAAGATGAAATAATGAGTAATCATTATTTATCTGAGAGTTCAGTGTTACCGGAATATCAAGAAAGGAATTAATATATATAAGGATGACTAGTTTCATGCCTTGTATTAATTCTGATATTTATGGGTAAGGGACTATGCAAAATTCAATTAGGTCACTAAATGCCATATACATTTTCATTTAATTTGGAATGTTATAATATCTTGCTAGAGAATATCTATAGCCTTTGAATTAATTTATTAATTCATTGCCAACATTAAATGGACCTATAGGATCGCACACAAAACATTGGGCTTAAAATATTTAAATATAGCATTGGGCATTAATTTGGGCTTTTAATTAAAGTCAAATTAATGTATATAATGGGCATTATAAATGCTATTGGACCTTGGCCCATGAGAGAGAGAAATTCAGCCAACATGGTTTAATTTCAATTAATTAATTATCTTGTATTAATTTAATTCATTGAGTATTAACGACTAAAAGAGTTATAATCAAATTAAATCACTTAATTAGATGTAGATGTGGCCAAAATTCCTAGAGAAATGCCAAGGAATTTCGGCACATGCATGAGTTTAATTAAGTGATATTTTTTGATTAAATGTCTTATGGTTTATCTTGGATTAAATCAAAAGAGTTTGAATCAATATATATTACTTATTTTAAGGAAGTGATTAAGGCTAAAATAAATTATCTTGAGGTAGTAGATTTTAGATTAATCACTTGCAAAATAAGATAATATATATTGAAAGAGAAAAACGTGAAACCCTAGTTTTTTTTTCTATGGTTTTGGCGTGAACTTCTCTCTCTCTCTCACAAAATTCTTTTAGCCAATTTTCACAAGGAGACAGGATTGATCCTCATTCTCTTGTGTTCTTGGGTATTAATAGGACCTAAAAGAAGTACAAGATCAAGTCTTGTAGCTTCAAACCATAGCCATTACACAATACTTATTTTGAGAGCTAGCAATCTCGGTTTTTAAGCTATCTTTGCAAGTGTGTGTGTGAGAATAGAGAGGAGTTGTGTAAAGGCTGTTCCTTGGAATTGGTGGTGAAGGTCTAAGGCTAAGATATCCTCCTTGGTTGATGGTCATCATCAAAATCATGTTTTAAAGGCATCTAAAGTTGTTAGTTTTAAAACCCTAAAATTGCATGTTTCGATTTTTGTCATGGAATTGTATGGCATGTATGATCAAATTTTTATTGTTTTCTGCTGCATGATATATATGTGCATACCATATCATATTCCATCACTTATGTCCATTTGAAGCTAGTGGATGAATCATACCTATAATATCTATATCCCAAGCATCAAACGGTCGTGGTGATGTAAGGTTACATAACTTAGAAATAGGCAAATGTCTCAAGTCTGCATAATGTTGGCATAGTTGACATTCTCGAACATACTAAGAATAATCAGTATCTATGGTAAGCCAAAAGAATTCTTGGTAGATGATCTTCTTTGCTAAGGCTAGACCATTTGTGTGGGCTCTACACACACCCATATGTACATTTTCAATGACTCGTTTTCCTCCTTTTCATCTAAGCACCTTAGTTGGATACCATCAGGTTGTCTCTTATAAAGCACTCCACCTACAATAATAAATTGAGTTGATAGCTTATGTATCATCCTTTGGTCCTTTTTAGTGGCTTCGTTAGGGAATATTGACCTTTCCAAGTAGTTTTAAATGTCATAGTACCATAGTTTCACAAAATCGATGAATACTTACCTCGATGTCCATAATTTTCTCATCTTCAAAACATGGCTTATCATAACTCAAAATCAGTATAGGCTTTATACTCACTCCTCTTAGATTATCCCATATTGACACTGAGGTGGCTAAAGCATTTGCTAGTTGGTTTTCTTTCCTAAGCATATATCAAAAAGTATAAACCTCGAATTGGTTGCTCAAAGCTTTTAGACACATGGGGTAGGGCAACAATCACTCTTCATTTACTAGTAATTCATCTCTCACCTGACAGACTACCAAGGATGAATCTTCAAATACTTCCATAGACTCTACCCCTATGGTCAATTAGGCTTCCAAACCAAAGATGTAAGGTTTATATTCAACTTTGTTATTTGTGGCTTTGTGTGTCAGTTTATTGGATATTAACATTTTCTCTCCCTCCAGGGTGATCGATATTACTCTTACTCTTATTGCCTTGTTGTTTGCTACCCCATCAAAGTACATTTGCCAACCATGAATTGTTATGGCTGCAATGTTCTAATTAGGGAACTTGTAGGTTATCTCTTCCCCTTCTAACGATTGATCAGCTAGGAACTTCACTACCGCTCTCCCTTTAATGGTTTTCTTAGTGATGTGTTTATATTAAATTCTTGTAGGGGGATCAACCACCTTTCCATCTTCCCTTGGAGTAAGGGTGGTTCCTGTAAGTACTTGAAGGGGTTTTATTTAACCACTGCTTGTATTATGTAGGAATGGAAGTAATGTCTCATTTTTTTTTATGCTGAAATGACCGCTAGACAAATCTTCTCAACTTTTATGTACTTTGCTTTATAAGGGAGAAACTTCTTACTGAGGTAATACACTATATACTCAATCCCAAAGTCATCCTCTTGAACCATCATTAATCCCACAAACTATCATCTATGGCTATGTAAAAAATCAAAGGCTTACCTACATAAGGCAGCCTTAACATTGGTAGATGCAGTAGATATTCCTTTATGGTATTAAATGCCTTTTAACAATTCTCATTCCAAACCACGGGTTGATTTTTTTTAGCAACTTAAATATCGGTACGTAAATCGAAGTCAATTTGGCTATAAACCTACTTATATACTAAATCCTGCTTAGAAACTTTCTAACCTCTTTTTCCTTCTAGGGTACTAGCATTTCTCTAATGGCTCTCACTTTATCAGGATCCACTTCTACACCTTTCTAGCTCATTACATGCCCTAATATAAGAGCTTACCTAAAGTGACACCACATATGCTTTTCTTTGAGTTGAGGTAAAGTTTATACTTATTGATACTCTGAAAGAATTTCTCTAATGCCTTGAAGTAGCCTTCTCGGGTAGCTGACTTGATCATTCGGTTATGAAAGCTATCTAAATTTGGTTATGAAATACATTATAGAGATAAGTATAAATAGCCCATTCGGTTATGAAAGCTATCTAAATTCGATCTATTATCTTGTTCAAAATCTAGTTATACCCGGCATACCATCCACAAAGTTGTACATGGCATAGGTGGCTGTGCTTTCAACATGTACATCTACATTAAGCGAAGGGAAATCATCTTTAGGGCAAGCTTTATTCAAATCTCTATAATCTACACAAATGCTTACTCTTCTATCTTTCTTTGCCATGGGAACTACATTTTCCAGCCATGTAGTTTATTAAACTTCCACCAGAAACATAGCCTTTATTTGTTCTTGACCTCCTCTTTAACCAATTTAGGCCACTCTAGCCTAAGTCTCCTAAGCTTTTGCTTAACTGGTTTGTACCCTCGATAGATTGGGATGGCATGTTTAGTAATTTCTTAATCTGTTCTCGAAATATCTTTGTAGGTCCAAGCAAAGACTTTTTCATTTATTTTTCAATATTCTCTATAATTTTTCTCTCTTTAGAAGTTATGTCTGATGCTAATAAAATTTTGCTTGGGTTTTCTTTTGTTTAAAGATTAAATAAACATGTGTTTCTTAAAGTTAATGTCAAGTATGAATGATTCACGATCATGATTATGCATATTGAAATCAAAAGAAACTTCACATAAGTAAGCAAAATTGTTCATCTCATTAATATAATCATAAGAGCAATCATTGTTCTCATAAAAAAGTTCAAGAATATAAACAATATAATGAAAGTATCCTCTTCAATCTTGATGGCATTGGATGTCTCTCTAGCTTTTGAGTTAGCCTTAGGTAGACCTGCAGGTTCAATCTTTTCCTTTCCTTTCAACTAAAAAATAGGCAACTTCTTTATTATGATCTCCTTAGGCACTTCTTTGTCCCAAGTTGAATGATGCAGCAAGATCTCTTCATCCAATAAACACTAAACTGGTTTGATAATCCCCTATTCCCAGTCAAAAACATTATTAAATAACTTAAAACCTAGTACTATCTCTCTCTATCAACTAAGGCTCATTATCTTCACAATATAGGCAAACACCCGAAGTTGGGATAAAAATCTGACAAATATAGGGAATCCCTTTCATTGCTTCCTTCCTCTTATTCTTCTAGTTACGACTAGTGAAACCTAATCCCTTTCTATCCTTCTGACCCTTGGTGGTGATGGTAGTCAGGGACCCCAATGAATTATTGCCTAAACTAGCCCTACGCTGATAGTTCATATGTTTTAGCATATTAATCATTTACGAGCTGTCAGCAAAACTACCTTCACCCTCTTCATCACTAATCATAGAAACATGGAACCCACTAAAAGGCTACTTGGCTATCTCCAGCACAAACCCCTAATTCTCTTTTGTAGCTTTGATGGTTACCACTTGACTGTCATGAGGTATTTTGATCATCTAATGTAATGCAGAGGGAACACTGATCAGTATCTAGCAAGTGTACTAGATCAGCTAGTAATATAGTGAAATAAGATTAAGATCCTGAATATCGTACCGAAGGGAACACGGATTTCTAAGCAAAATATCTATGTTTGAATTAAATTAAGTTGAGATTTTTTCCCAAGTTTTTGAATTAAAAGTAAGAAATAAACTAAGTAGACAATAAAGCAAAACAAAACTAGACTAACATAAATTAAACACAGAGCAATAACTGAAATACTTCTGCTAAAGGAACTATCCACCTCAACTTCCATTGCAATGACTCAAATCAAAAGTAACACAAGTGAATATGGAAAAACTAGATAAAGAAAGCCATATATCTTATGTAAGAATATCATTCTAAGTATTAAACTCCTAGACAAATTAAACACTTAGCATAAAAATCAAATTTTAAACTCCTAGACATCTATTAAAATCTTTTTCAAGCAAATTAACTTCAACATATTCTTATTTCAACTTTTCTTAGTTGTAATCTATCCTTACTAACATATAATTACACCTTAACTCAGAATATAATCATGCATTAATACTAATGAACTAATCCAAGAACATGCATACCAATAGTCTTGCATAAATGAATCATCAACTATTAATTAAAATAAGTTAATCATTAATTCAATAACAACAAAATATAAGAAGTTGTCCAAAACTAAGAAATAATTAAACTTGCATTGAATCAAAGCTCAAAATAAGGTCATTACAATGAAAATATAAGGGTTCAAGTTTTTCTTAGCAAAATAAAAAACAAAATACTTACTAAACATGATGAAAACTAAATGAACAATTAAAGTAAAGAGATACAATACTCATAAAGCCCCAAACTTTGTTCTTGATGAGTTTAATAGAAAGCTTAAGTATTTTAGAGAATTGTAAACTAAGAAAATAAGAAAACAAAACTAAAACAAAGCTAAAACTAATGTACAATGAATTAAAGGAAGCTAAAACTAAACAAAGAACAAACTTTGTATTTAAAGGCTAATCAACTAATCTCCCTTGCTTTGGTGCTTTTGTATTTGAATTATCTTGCCAAAAGAAGAATTTTTTCTTTTGTAACTTCCTAAACAGAGTTGGAGGATAGTTCCATTTAAACTGGAAGTTTTATCTTGTTTTTCCCATTAATCACTTGGGAGAGTGATTTCATCACTTCGGAGAGTGATCCTTCTTGTTTGGGAGAGTGATTTCATCACTTCAGAGAGTGATCCTTCTTGCTTAGGAGAGTGTTTTTTTCTTCTTTGGGTGAGTGACTTTGTCATTTTGGGTAAGTGACTTGATACTTAATCGAGTAAGCCTCATCACTTAGCCAAGTGATGATCTTCTGTCTCTCATGCTTGAAAATCAAAGTTTTCTAAAATTATGACAATACCCCAAAACTTCTCTTTTTTTCAATTTAGTTCCTTTTTTTTTCTTCAAATTGATCGTAAGAAAAACCAAAACTTTCAATTAACTCACAAAACATGAATTCTTACTAATTAAACACAAATTCAACTAAATTAAAACAAAATTGACTAAATTAACCATATAAAACATACTAAAACTAACATATAGTTCACAATTATCAAATACCCCTCACTTAGCCTTTGTTCGCCCCCAAACAAATTTGAACAAACCAACTTCTCAAAATAATCAAAATTTCACAAAGCATTATGCATTTCAAAACCAAGTTCAACAATTAACAAGAGCACTTAATAGATTCTAACAAGATTAAATTCAAACATGAAAATATTATTTAGTTTCCTTAGGTATATGTAAGACCAAAATATTTTAAGCAATTTTAAAATTAAAACACTAATACAAATACAAATGCATAATCATGCTTAGAATGAATGTACACCTAAGTGTACAAATGGTTTTGTGTTGAAACTCTAGATACACCATAAGCCTCTCCTTTAGCACCGAAACCTAAAGGTCATCTCCGCTAAAGCACTTAAAAAAACATAGAATCACTTAGGTCTTTTAAAGGTTGTAATGGGATTAAGGTATTTGTTATTAAAGAATGGATAAAGATTATTAAAAAGAATAGCCACTATATGATAAGATAGACTAAGATTCAAAATTTTAAATTTCTAAGCACAAACCCCTTTTTCCATACTTATTTGTTCAAACCCGCACACATCTTAAGTACTTTTAAGAGAAAATATCAATTAAAACTCTCTTCAGAATTCATCCCCTTTCTAAAGTCACACGTGTTTTCCCTTGTAAATACCCCACACTTAAGATTTTGCCATAAATGCTAGCTTTATTTTCAATGTCTTTTTCTTTTTTTAATACTAGCTTTATTGCTGGCAATTTATGATAATATGGGTAACACTAGGTAAATTCTCACTATTTTCTTGACTTCAATAACGAACCGTGACAAAAGTATCCTAAAAACCTTCTTTACTACATTCTTTTATTACCCATAAAAATCAATCCATCCTAATCCTAGAGTGGCGAATTCTTAAAAGGGAAGATAAAAGCTTTTTAGGCTATATGGTTAATAAATAAATGTAACGAGAAAAATAAATATGGCAAGCATTAAGCATGCCTAATTAGGCTCAAAATTGCTAATAAGGGTCAAATATATCAAAAAGGTGGGAAAATAGTCTTAATATAACTCAGTAAGAAAAATATTGCTTAGATCACTTTCTAAATTATTTGAGTTGTTTTTAAGCTTTATTGGGTGATGAGGAAGGTTTTAGTGTTCTAAAATTCCTCCCTTAACTAATTCAATGCACTAGTTTTTCTTAAAATTTTAAAACTGGTTTTAAGTGCTCATACAGTGGAAACTAACAAATATAAGTCAAGTTAAATGTTAAACTAGCTAAAATTTCATTAAACAACATGTTTGTCTTAATGCTAAATAAAGATTTTGACTTTAGCACATTCTAAGTTCAAGTTCAACTAGTTTAATTTTTTAGAGTAAAACTAGGGCAAACTAAGTCTAGTGTCAGCTAAATTACAAATTTGAAATAACTATTTGACTATAATGTAAACAACAAACTAAACATGCAAACTTCAAACCAAACTAAACAATCTAAAACAAAAATAAAATAAGTAAAACAATTCATAAGTATGATAAGAGAATGAGAATGGTAAGAAAATGAGTAATGTAAGAGAACTCCCTTGAATTGATCTTCAAAATTCAGCTCAGCTGAGCTCTATCCCCTTATTTAAAATCTTGTTGTCCTCAACAATATTAAAAAACTATCAGCTCACTACATAAATTTGAATGAATAAGTAAGTGTAAAAGAGGAATGTAAGCTCAAACATACAACATTTGACTCAAAGTGATATTAGCACAAACAGAGAACCATAATTAAGGTAAAATGAGATGTGAAATTAATGAAACTGAATGAACAAGTTAATCATGCCTCTAGAACAAAAATAGTGCAAAAATCAAGCCATAAAAATCATGGTATGCATAAAATCAACATGTTAACAAGTGTATAGGAAGTGAGTGGAAGCATTAATAATCATAGTGGTCAAGCAAGGAAATGAACCTAGTTCAAAAACAAATGCTTGAATTATCAAAGCACACTATCGATATATTTTATGATGGATATCATATGTGTGAATGTGTAATCTCAAGTATAAGGGTGATTAATGAAGATTTCGATTGATAAGATAAAGAGAAAGATGTTAAATTAGTCATTGATAAAAAATATATGAAGCGCAAAATAACTAAGCCAATTTAAATGCAATCTGAACCAATTTTGAGCCAATAATTGAAATCTATCAACATTCTCACACAACAAGTAAACAAAGTGCATTGTCTAAGCAAGGGTAACAAAATCAAACTCAAGACAGGCTCTAAGCAATCCTACGTCTAAGACCATCAGACTCTTAATCCAATTCAAAGCAAGTAATTTAAATATGTCAATTGAAGAATTGAGCAATGAAAAATGTACTTACTTGAAGAGAATGGAGATGGAAATTAAAAAGAAATTATAACTTTATGTGAGTGTTTTAGGTAAGGAAGTTTGTGAATTGAGTGAGCAATGAAGTACATCATGCTTCCATCATAAGAGTTGAAATTAACCATATCATGCACATCATACAATAATTAATAAAAATCAAGTCATCCCATATCATGCTCAACTAAATGTATAAAATTTGACAGATCAAAATTATCGAATAATGATTTGAAAGAAATACAGGGCACTAGGATTAGATAGCATGGTGGTCCGCTAGCTAGTTAGCAAGCAGGGTTAAGGGGCGACACCCTTTATAAGGTTTTTGAATAGCAACACCACTTAAAGCTTTAAAGCAACAAGGATCTTCAGTAAATATTTTCTACACAAAACCTTATTCTGAATCCCTAAAACAAATTAAATTTACTTAATCATATCAACACTTGGTTATTTAATATCAATCATAAGTAAAATGAAAGATTGAACAAGTGATGGTGTACTTACTTGAATTGATAAGGAAGGGAATGATGCAAGACTACAATTAAAATTTTGTTTCTTAATGTAGAAGTGTGTGCTGGAGTGCATGAGTGAGTGAGTGTGTGAGTTTGTACTTGATCAAGTGAGTGAGTGAGTGAGTGTGTGTGTAAGAGTGTATGTGAGTGTGGGTGAGTGATGGAGTGGGGAAGGGAGTGATGGGAGAGTGAGTGGGAGAGTAGGAGAGTGAAGGAAGTGAGTTAGAGGGTGACATAGAGGGGTGAAGCGCAGCCGAGTGAAGGAGATGCATTGCCAAGTGAGGTAAGGGAAGGAGAGGTCATGGCTGAGTGAGGGAGAAAAAGGATGGGGTATGCAGGCGAGCAAGGGAGTAGGGATAGGACACTCTGGTGAGTTGGCTAGTATGGCTGGACGTATGGGCACAGGGGCAATGGCACTTGGCCGAGCATGGGGCTTATAGACTTTGCAAAATTTTTCCTGTATGAACACTCGGGTAAGTGTTTTCACACTTAGGCGGGTGATCATTCTACTGCCCTTGAAACTTCAATTTTCCTTGCATAACAAAACATCAACAAAAATATAAGGCACCTAAGCTCAACATAATTCCTTCTCACAAATTCAATCACAACCCAATAACAATATTAACTCAAGATTCATTCCTTTACTCTAATAAATTAATATTTTATCCAAATTATGCTAAAAAATTTTTCAACTTCATTTCTAAACCATGTAAACTAGTTATAACACAAAGTGAATAAAACATTACTCATACTCACTCAACTATGCCTTTTCCTTCTAAATTCTCTTCAAGCTCCAATTCAATCATGTCAAGCAACATGCAAACTTATCAATCAATTAAATTACATATCAAGTCCACTCTTAACTCAGCACATGCAAGTTCTTCTATAAATTCATGATGCATCAAGCAACTGTAGTCAAATTTACACTAAAACAGTAGAAACAACTCAAAATCATAACTCTATATTAAATTCAACTGAGTTGTAATTCCTTTTAATTTGTATCCAAAAATAATATGAGCTCTTTACTTACCTTAGAAACACTTACTAATTTAAATAAGATAATTAAGCACAAAATCATTAGAAATGGCTTATTTTCACCCCAAATCTTAAACTTATGAATTGAAAGACCAAAAACACGATAAACAAAAGAAACATGAATAACATGGATTAGACTATAGAAGCCTATGAAATAAAAACAACAAAAAAACTCATAAAAAATTGATGAAAATTTAAAGAGAAGGGTTAGAAGAGTTCTGGATTATTGAGTCATAAATCGACTCATGTTACTCTCGGGCGGTAGAGCTTGTGATCCAAATATGGATCTCTCCGAACTTTGCTCCTCATTTTCTCCCATCAGTAGAAGAAACTTGTCATAGTTCACCAAAGCTGGAAATTCCATATCCTCAATAAAATACAACTCCTCCATTGGCTCTTAAAAAATAAACTCTACCAGCTTTTCTAGCCTAAATAAATTTTACAAATGGACTAAATTCAATGCTTTCATTTGAGAATTGAACACTTCATGCTCCTTTAGTGATAAATCCTTTATAAGAGAAACAACATAATCCTCCAAGTAAACACATGTCTTGTCTTCAAAAACAAATTATTCCTCTTTCTCTTTATGCTACTGATAAAATGTAAAATGTCTACTATTTAGTGTGTATTTCATATATTTAAGTAGTTAAGTATGTAATATTATGTGTATTTTATGTGTTTATTTGTGTTTTTAGGTTAAAGTTGGTGCAAATGTTAAGTGAAGTGATGAAATGGTGAAGATTCATGCACTTGCTCATGAGTCGGCAGGGAGTTCACGACTCTTATAGAATGGCACAAGACAGAGGGAAGATTACGAGTGAGGCAGAGAAGACTTGTTCACGAGTCGGCAAGGAGTTCACGAGTCAGTTGGAAGTTAACGAGTCAGAGGGAGATGAATGAGTAAAGAAGTCCTGTGGAATTCACGACTCATGAAGGCATTCACTAGTCGGACAAAACACCTATTTCCAAATGATGCCACCTTTTCGCACCCGATCCTTCAGCCAACCATCAAACTTTTTAGGGCAGCTTTTTATGATTAGCAATAATTTTGAAGGGACATATTTGTAGACTTAATCTCTATAAATATGGGAGAAATGAACAAAGTCAAAGGAATCGAAGAAAATTTCATTATTTACTTAAGAATATTTTAGTTATTTTTGGACAATTCTCTTAGTTAGTTTTTAGATGATGACCAAAGAACAAAGTCAAAGGAATAAGAGATATATCAGAAGGTCTAAATAGAAAGTAAACCCTGGGGAGTGATGTTGTTCTTTTCTCTTATTTCATTTTTTATTACAATTGTGTATTTGGCTAGTTCTTTTGGTGCATTATAACTACATAATTCAATTTGTTTTTCATCTACTTATCTTTGCTTTATGAATATTTATTTTCTTTATGTATGAAGTGTGATTTAAACTTATTTGGGTACTTTGATTTGCTTATTATTCTTGATCACCATAATTAGCATGTTAGTCATTTAATTCACAATGAGAATTGAAATTCCTTAATGGAAAGACAAATAAATTTACATTGAAGCATTGAATTCACTTAGAGATAAGGAATTCACTTTAAGGGGTTAAAGAATTGGCATAAAACTTTATAGTTTTTATTTATCTCTATAATGTCATGAGAATGCTTATAGACTCTAAGTAAAACACCTTTAATGACTATTAGAATTTCTTTAAAGAAACTTGGCTAAATTCTCCAATCATGTTATTCATATAATTGATTAAATGGTTCATAGATGAAATTGTTTTACTTAGTTATAATGCATGTTCAAATCATCTTTTAAGTCATCTATTATCCAAAATTAACTCACTATATTTAAAATAGTTTATTCTTTAAATTAAATGCATGATACCTATTTTATTTGATATCTATCCATTTACTTATTGTTATTTCAATACAAAATTTACCTTGTTCCCTTTGGAATGATACCCTACTCATCCTATAAGTAGTTTAGTGAGACTAAGGGTTCAATTAAATTCCCATCAAATTTTGGCACCGTTGTCGGGGAATGGTTTAAATGAATTTTTATTGACTGATACAAAAGAGTAGATGCTTTAGGATTGTATGTTATAAATTAGTTATTTAGATGTATAAATTTTTATATGGTGTTTTGTTTTATTCTTCGTAAAAGTATTAGAGTTTTTTGCATTTATCTTAGACTAAAAGTATTTGTGATTTTTGTGCAGGGAACTTAGAAGGAAGCAACAAGAGAAACTTAGATTGCAATTAGAAGGAGAACAAAGTGCCAAGTAGGAGGAAGGTCATAATATTCCAATTATTGCGGGAGAAGAAAGGAGAACGCTTGATGATTTTGCCATGCCTAATATTTCGGAGAGTTTTGGAGGGATAGTTGCGCCGGCTATTGCTAACAAAAACTTTGAGATCAAACCGGAAGTCATTCAAATAGTGCAAAATAAACAATTTAGAGTTTTGCAAGGGGAGGATCCCTATGCTCATATCCTTGCTTTTCTTAATGTGTGTGCTACATTTAAAATTAATGGAGTGAGTAATGATGCCATTAGACTTAGGTTATTTCCATTTTCTTTAGAAGAAAAAGCAAAAATTTGGCTTGCTAGTATACCTAGTGAGACAATCACTACTTGGGATCAACTAAAACAAGCTTTTCTTCATAAGTATTTTCCACCATATAAAATAGAAAAATTTAGAAATCAAATTTCTACTTTTAAACAATTGCCTAATGAAATTATTTATACATCTTGGGAAAGATTTAAGGAACTCCAACTGCAATGTCCTCACCATGGCTTGCCAGATTGGATGATTCCTCAAATCTTTAATAATGGGTTAATAGAGGAAAATAGAAATATTGTGAATGCTGCTTCAAGTGGAAAATGGTTGGAGAAAACTGCTAAGGAAGCTGAAACTTTGTTGGAGGAATTAGCCTCACAAGGCTACATGGGAGAAGAACCCACTATGGCAAAGGCTAGGGGATTTTTGGAATTGGATTCCATTAATCTCTTGACGGCTAAAGTTGAAGCTTTGGCTAAGATGGTAAGTAATTCTCACTCTAATATTGAAAATGTGAGTCATGTTTGTGAGAAATGTGGAGGACCTCATATGTATGCTAATTGTAGTGAGGATGTAAGTTTTTCTCAAGGAAATTACAATCAAAGGATGGGCCAAAATTCTAATTATTATAACCCTCAATGGAGAAACCATCCCGATTTTTCTTAGTCTAACCAAAGTGCCCAATTGAACCCTTTAACTAGTAACCTTATGAACAAATTACCTAACCCTTTAGCTTTTCCAAATAAACCACATTTTAACCCCCAACAACCTAAATCCCATCTTGAGGATTTGATGGAGCAATTTGTTAGCCATCAAATGACCACTAACAAGTAAAATGAGGAACAATTTAAGCAAATAAATACCAAAATTGACCAACTTGCCACCCATAATAAGATGCTTGAAACCTAATTGGCTCAACAAGCCACTTCTAGTTCTAAAACTTTAGGCAAACTCCCAAGTCAACCTCAATTTTTGCCTCATGAATCAGTTCAATCCATTATGTTAAGGAGTGCAAAAAAGATTGAGAGTAATATTAGAGGTAATGAGGATGTTATTGTGAATGATGATCATGTTTTAGATGCTAGTAGAAATGATGATTTAATGAAGAAGTCTAATGAACCTAAAGAAAATATAACCTCATCTAGGGAAGATGACCCTAAAGTTAATTTGAATGCTTTGTTATTCCCTCAAAGACTAATTAGAAGAAATCTTGATAAGCATTTTGGCAAGTTTTTGAATTATTTGAAGGAACTTACTATAACTATACCCTTCGTGGATGCACTTAAGGATATGCCTTCATGGGTAAAATTTTTAAAAGAAATTGTGAGTCACAAGGGTAAACTTGAAGAACATGGGTATGTTTATTTGGTAGAAGAGTCTAAGGCTATGTATTCTAAATACCCACCTAAGCTAAAGGATCTGCGCTGTTTTACGGTTCCTTGTGTTATAGGTGGCACACATTTTGATAAAGCCTTATGTGATATGGGTGCAAGTGTTAGTCTTATGCCTTACTCAATTTTTAAAAAGCATGATTTAGGTGAATTAAAGCCTACCAATATGTGCTTATCTATGGCAAATAAGTTTATTTCACACCCTATAAGCATACTAGAAAATTTTCCTACCAAAGTGGGTAAATTTGTGATTCTTGCTGATTTTGTTGTGCTAGAAATGGATGAAGATCCTGAAATTCCCATTTTGTTTGGTAGGCCTTTCTTAATTACTGCTGGGGCTTTTTTTAATATGAAAAATGGTAAAATATCTCTTGAAGTTAATGGTGAAACAATTCAGTTTAATGTTTTTGGGATGGTTATTAAGTCTTCACTAATGGAAGTGGTGAATAGAATTGATGCTTATGATGTTCTTGATCAGTGTATTGATAGTGTTGTTAATGATTGTGTTAGTCAAAATCCTATTGCACCTTATTGTTCAAATGAAAGTTGTGATGAGGTTTTTCAAGTTGCCTCATATCCTTTCTAAGGAAGATTTTCAAAGTTTGAGTCTTTGAGAAAGGATGAGGATATGCCATCAAAGACATCTAAGGAGGAAGTTAAACTTAAACTCAAGCCATTACCAACAAGCTTAAGGTATGAATATTTGGATTCAAAGTTTCAATTACCTTTCATTGTTAATTCTTCAATTGATAAGCATAATGTGAGTGCTTTACGTGATATTTTGCTTGCTCATCGAAATGCCATGGGATATTTTATAAGTGGTTTAAAAGGAATTGCACCTAAGGTTTGCATGAATAGGATTTTGTTAGAAGAGGATTCTAAGTCCTTCATTGAAGGTCAAAGAAGGCTTAATCCCACTCTTAAAGAGGTTGTGAAGAAAGAAATAATTAAATTACTTGATAATGGCATAATTTATTCTATAAGTGATAGTAAGTGGGTGAGTCCTATTCAAGTAGTCCCTAAGAAGGGTGGCTTAACTGTAATTCATAATGATAATATTGATTTAATTCCTACTAGAACTATCATGGGTTGGCGTATGTGTGTGGACTATAGGAAATTAAATAAAGCTACAAGAAATGACCATTTCCCTTTGCCTTTTATTGATCAAGTCATAGAAAGATTGACTAATTTTTTAATTTTTGTTACTTAGATGGTCTAAGTGGTTTTTATCAAATACCTATACATCCACATAATCAATCTAAGACAACTTTTACATGCCCATATGGAACTTTTGCATTTAGGCGAATGCCTTTTGGTTTGTGTAATGCACCAGCCACCTTTCAAAGATGCATGTTCTCTATTTTTAGTGATTTCATTGATCAATGTGTAGAAGTTTTCATGGATGACTTTAGTGTGTATGGCACTACATAGGAGAACTTTTTTATCTAATCTTTCTAAGGTGCTTGATAGATGTATGGAGAATGGTTTGGTTTTAAATTGGGAGAAGTGTCATTTCATGGCACAAAAGGGTATTGTCTTAGGAAATTTGGTCTCTAATCGGGGGATTGAAGTTGATAGGGCTAAAATTGAAATTATTGCTAATTTGCCTCCTCCTAAAAATGTTAGAGATGTTAGAAGCTTTCTAGGTCATGCTGGATTTTATAGAAGGTTCATAAAAGATTTTCTAAGATAGCTAAACCTTTGTGCACATTACTAGGCAAGGATGTTGATTTTAATTTTGATGAGGCATATCTTAATTCCTTTGAAACCCTTAAACATGCTCTTGTCACTTTACTGGTGTTGCAACCACCTAATTGGGAGCAACCATTTGAATTAATGTGTGATGCTAGTAATTATGCGGTTGGGGCTGTTTTAGGACAAATAATTGATGGGAAGCCTTCTGTAATTTATTATGCTAGTAAGCTACTGGATGATGCCCAAATTAATTACTCCACAACTGTAAAAGAACTCTTGGACATTGTATATGCATTTGATAAATTTAGGGCTTATCTTGTAGGGCAAAAAGTCATTATTTATTCTAATTATGCTGCCCTCAAGTACCTCTTGACTAAAAAAATGCTAAGCCTAGATTGTTAAGATGGATTTTATTGTTACAAGAGTTTGATTGGGAAATACGGGATAAGAAGGGGAAAGAGAACTTAGTTGCTGATCATTTATCTAGGTTAACCCAAGGTGTTTTGAAGGATAATGATGATGGGGTGCCTATTGATGGCGCTTTTCATAGGAAATATCTTTTTAATGTTGTTTCAAAGGAAGTTCCATGGTTTACTAATATAGCAAACTATTTAGTAAGTGATGTGCTTCCTTATGGTATTGATTATAGGCAAAGGAAGAAATTCCTACATGATGTAAAGTTTTACTATTGGGAAGAGCCCTTGTTATATAGGAGATGTGCTGATGGGCTGATTAGGAGGTGTATTCCTCATGAGGAAGTTAGTGATGTGATAGCTCATTGTCATTCTTTTGCTGTAGGCGGTCACTTTGGGGTTTCTAAGATAGCTTCCAAGGTATTGCAAGTTGGATTTTGGTGGCCTGCATTATTTAAGGATGTCAAAGACTTTGTGCTTAGTTATGATAAGGGCCAAAGAATAGGAAAATTGTCTAAGAGGAATGAAATGCATTTAAATGGTATTTTAGAAGTTGAATTATTTGATGTTTAGGGTATGGACTTTATGGGGCCATTTCCTAGTTCTTTAGGGAATAGATATATTTTATTTATGGTTGATTATGTATCTAAATGGGTTAAAGCTATTCCAACCATTACTAATGATGCTAAGGTGGTCAAGAAAATGCTTAAGAAAGTTATATTTCCTAGATTTAGAACACCTAGGGCAATTATTAGTGATGGTGGGTCTTATTTTTGTAATAAAGTTATAGAGCAATTATTGAAAAAATATAATGTGACTCATAAAATTGCTACACCTTATCACCCGTAAATAAGTGGACAAGTTAAAATTAGTAATAGAGAGCTTATGTGGATATTAGAGAAAACAGTCTTTAGATCAAGAAAAGATTGGGCACTTAAGCTAGATGATGCTCTTTGGGCATATAGAACAGCTTTTAAAACTCCTATAGGCCTTACTCCTTATCAATTGGTTTATGGTAAATCTTGTCATTTGCCTGTTGAAATTGAACATAAAGCTTATTAGTCAACTAGGGTGTTGAATTTTGATATGCAACAAGTTGGTAGGAAGAGATTGCTTCAATTGCAAGAATTAGAGGAGCTTCATATGAATGCATATGGAAATGCTAAGCTATATAAGGAAAGAACTAAATCATGGCATGGTAAGCACGTATTAAAGAAAGAATTCAAAGTTGGTGACATGGTTTTGTTGTATAACTCTAGATTGAAGCTATTTCTTGAAAAATTAAAGTCAAGATGGTTGGGTCCCTTCAAAGTAGTTCAAGTTTTTCCTTTTAGGGCTGTTGATATTGCTAATGATAAAGGGGAGGTTTTTAAGGTTAATAGACATAGATTGAAGCCTTATTTCATTGGTGATGCAGTAGCTCCTACTCAAATAGTTTCTTTATTGAATTTCTCTCTTGCACAGTAATATTTTTGTTTAAGATTTGCTCTTTTAGTTTGGATTTTATTTGTTCTATGGTTTGTTTTTTTGTTAAGTTTTAAGTATTTTATAGTTTTTACTTTTGGGTCGAGTTTGGTATGTTTTGCAGGAAAAAAATTGCAGCACTGAGACATATTCACGAGTGCAGTTCAACTCGTGATGATGGTCACGAGTGATCCAGAGGCAGCAGCTTACCGAGTTGTGCAGGGCTACCGAGTCATGCATCCCAGGATTGAGTCGTGACGCAGTTCATGAGTAACACAAAGAGGGAAGCTTCACGAGTCGTGACCTGTTGTCCGATTCGCGAAAAATTTTTTTCTCCATATGCCCATATTTAGTTTTTCACGAGTCATGAACTGATATCCGACTCATGAACATATTTATATGTGCCAAATCATTTTATTCTTCACGAGTCATGAAGTTATGTCCGACTCGTGATTCACTGTTTTTGATTTACCGAGTCGTGCTTTTTACCTCTTTTTCTTTCTTAATTCATTTTTCTTTCTTTCTTTAATTTTTAATTATTTTACTTCTTCATTCTTTGCGATTTTAATTTTGATTAACTGCCTTAATTATTTTAAACCTAATGGGGGGAACGGTTATACTTAAACCTAGGGTTTGTCAACCAATTTTTCATTTCACTCTTTCCCTCATTTCTCTATAAATATAGCAATTATTTTTCTTTGCTTTTCTTTCACAGATTTCATTTCACTCGTACCTTAGTCGCTCATTTTCTCTTCTTCCTCTGCATCATCTTCTTCTTCTTTACTACTCATCTTCTATTTCATTGTTGTGTGTGAGTGTCTTCTTCTTCTTCTTTTCCTTCTCCATTTTGCATCTTTTATTTCTTCTAATGTGCATTCATTTGCTGTTATTTTTGTCTTTTATTTTCTTTTTTTACTTGGTCTTCTTCTCTGCTCCTCATCTTTGTCTGGGTTTCTCTTCATCGTCTTCTTCTTTACTGCATATCTTTTCTTTGTCTTTCCCTTATTTTCCATCAATGGTGAGAACAAAGAACCCATCTTCTTCAAGAAGGCAACAAGGGGGAGATGAAGCATAACCAAAAAGTTTACAAACTCAATTTGGTGCACCATTCCCCATTTCATCTATCCATGAAGGTAATCATTTCCTTGCTCTTAAGGATAGGGCAATTTCTCAATGTAAGTATTTTCCAAACTCTCTCCTTGAACAAGTGGGATTGCTTGATGCAGTGAATGAAATGCTATCTAATTGTGGCTTATTTCGTTTTGTTAATATGCATGAACAATTTTATACTGATTTGGTCTTGGCATTTTACGCCAATTTGAAAGAGAATGCTGAAAATCCTAGGCTATTGGACTTTCGTTTAAATGGCATTGATCATACAGTAACATATTTCATGATGCATCGCATTTTTGGCTTTAAGCAAACTGGGTTTTGTGATCCTCCTAAGGTGTATAACCCTAATTCCTTTTGGAATTTTCTGACTGGATTGACTACACCATTTAGGGCTAGGGAGGCTAAGTCAATGTTTATATCGGATTTGAAATATTGGATTTTTCATAAGATCCTTGCTCTGTTGTCTTTAACAAGCCTGAATTTAATCGAGTCTCTCGTCATGAGCTATTTTTGATGTGGTGTGTGCATAATCGCAAGTCTATTTGTTGGTCTTTTTGGATTTTTAATCAGTTATTGAATTGTGTTGGTATTTTAGGTGTTTATTTGAAGGAAAAAGAAGAAATTAAAGGTCTAAAAGGAGAATTTCACAAATAAAGAAGCAAATAAGAAGAATTTCATCAATTTTAAGTCCAGAGAAAGACCATTCAATGGAATCATTTTTTGATTCTACCGAATGGCCCTTTAAAGAAAGGGAGTCAAGTAGTTAGTTAATTATAAAGTTTTCAATTATGAATTTTTAGTTTTCTTTAGTTATTTTGTACAGTAGTTTTATTTTCTATTTTTCTATTCGTAGTTTGCAATTGTCTTTATTTTATTTTTAGTTGTTCTTTAATTTTCATCATGTTTGGTGAGTAGTTTTCTTCTTTTGTTAAGGGATACTTGAATCCTTAACTTTTTTTTGTAATGACTTAAGTTGAGCTATATATTCAAATTCAAGTTGATTATTTCTTGGTTTTAATCATATTCTTATCTTCGGTTTTGTTAAAATTAATTATTGTTTTATTTATTCAATAGCTAAAAGTTGATTTAAGCATAATTGAAGATTTGTATGTTCTTAGATTAATTTTTTAGTGTCAATACATAATTGTTTTCTATTTTGAGATTATTGTGCTTTGATAATATTGGTTAATACTGAGAGAGGACAAACTAAGAATAAATTGAAGTTGAATTTACTTGAAAAAGAGTTTAATGAATGTTTAGGAAGTTAAAACTAGATTTTTATGCTAAGTATTAAATTGTTCTTAAACAGGGAATTTCATATTTAAGAAAGATATTCTTAATTCAAGATATCAGGCTTTATTCATCTAGTTTTTGCATAATCACTTGTATTACTTTTGTTATTGAGTCAATACAATGGAAGTTAAGGTGGATAGTTCCTTTAGCAAGAGTATTTTAGTTATTGCTTTGTGTTTAATTCATGTTTTTCTAATTTTAGTTTTGTTTTTTAGTTAATTATTTACTTAGTTAGTTCTTAAATATAAAATATTGGGAAATAACCTCAAATTTATTCAATTCATACATAGATATTATTCTTAGCAAACCATGTTCCCTTAGGTATGATATTTGGGATCTTATCTTTAATTCCCTATATTACTAGCCGATCTAGTATACTTGCTAAACACCGATCAAACTAGTTGTGGCAACAATAGATTCACTTAGACACTCTACCAACTTTTGCCTGTGTAAGGGAGGTTGCCTCAGTAAATCCCAAACCAAAATCTAGGCCTATGTTTTCTTTAGCTACTAGATTATATGATCGCCCTCAATCTCTTTCTTTATTGGCACTACAGTAGGAGCTGACTGCTTCTTAATTATTAGGGCCACCCTTCTACTCCTAGTGACCACCTTTACCTTCTTCTCCCTACTTCATCTTCATTCTTGCTACTTAAACTCTAGATATCAATGAGTACCATAGTCCCTTTATCCTCACTTTCAGTAGGGGAATCCTAACAATCAATCTTTAAAACTAGTTGATTTGCTTCACTTGGCTTTGTTACTTTAGAAGTGGAATGAGTAACGGACATATACTCATTCATATATAGGTCTCTCATGACATACCACTCAGGTAAGGTAGGCCCAATCATGAGAGGTGGCACAACATTACAACCTCATTTCTTCTTCTTATCCCTCTTCTCAGGATCTAAAATCTATTTGTTGTTTATTAGATCATGAATTTTATTCCTTAGGGTATGGTAGTAGTCAGTTAGGTGCTCAGTATACTAATGGTAAGCGCAGTACTGATCCTCCCTATGATGGGGCAACCCTTAACTCTTCATAGGTTTTGATGGCAGTGACTGAAGCTTACCTTTCTTGCTCAACCAATACAACACCCAAGTTATTGACTTACCTAGGTTGGAATAATGCCTCTGACAAGCCTCTATAGTGGACACATTAACTGTCTTTCCAATTCTATTTGACCCACTACTATGCCCAACTGTCTTATTGTCAAAATTTCTTCTCGCACCCTCACTATTTGATCTTCTAGCTATCAAATTTCTCTTAGCTTCTATGGCTATATCCTTCAAAGACTCCTAGTCTTTCAAACCCTTCATCTTTAAGCCATTCCTTAAGTATGAACTTCCATTTTAGGTAAAGAGCCTAATTTGGTCAGTTGTATCAGGTTTCCTTTTTATTTCCATTACTCGATTCCTCTACTTGGTGAGGTACTCATAAAAGGACTCATCATGTTTCTGTTGAAGTAATTCAAGAATTTTTAAGGTGACATCAATTCTGGTGCTACAATCATACTACTTTAGGAACTCCTCATTTAGCAAATCCCAATCCTTTTTGGTGCACCTATCCAATTTGTGTTACCAATCAATAGCAAGCCTAGTTAAACTCAAACAAAAGTATTTCACTTCCTACTTTTTGTCAAGGTGGTTCCCTTTATAATTAGCATGTATTATTTAACATGTGTCAAAGGATCTAAAGTACCACCAAACCTTAGCAAATCAGGCATCTTGAACCTCTGGGGCAATAACTTATCTCTATCCAAATCCCTATCCTCAGAGTTTATCCTTCTACTAGTAGACAATAGCCTAAAGATGGTTTCAACCTTTTTTTCTATCTTTTGAAAGGATATATCCCTAGCACTAGGACCACTACTCCTTATATTCATCACTAGGGGAACATAGTCTTCATCCTCTTCTTCAATATAATCATTCTAAAGATCATACCTCTCTTCCTTCTGTGGAAGCTTTCGAGGCATGGTAGCATATGTTACAGGAGTGTACCCAACATGTGTTAGCTCCATTGTCTCACTAACAAGTTTTACAAGCTAAGTTCTAGCATTTAGTGTCGCAAAGGCCACTAATTCGCCAATCATAGCAAGCATTCTCTCCTTAAACTCTTAGAGATGCCTATCTAGCCTCCCATCCAATTCATCTCTTATCATTGAGGGCTCTACAATAGATGCAACCAACCTTTCCCATAAAGACGACAACCTTTCTGCCTTATCATTAACTCTTTTGATGTCATTTAACTCATCATCCATTTTTTACCTTATTTCTTGACTACTTGCACTCAATTATGAACTGACTTTTGAACCAAACTCTAAACTTAAGCTTGACCTTAGCAACTCAAATGTTGGACTTTAAATAAGGCACCTATCTGATCCTCTGGACCACCTAGATGAATCTATAATGGTTACAAGAATCAAATGTCAGGAGTGATGCATGATGAATGATGCATAAGCATGGTATATAAGTGATGAATGATGCATGAGCATGGTATATACATGATGTATAAATGTAATGAGTGCTTTTATTAGACATCAATCACATGCACAGGCACAACAATAACCTTCCAACCTTATTACTCCCACACAGGAAGTCGTATGATCTCTTTCCTAGGTAGGCTTAGCCTATTGGTCAATAAGGTGCCCAATAGACATGTATGGTGCATGGTGAAAAATTGACAGCATAATCTCTCTTAATTAAAAGCTCAAGCATATGGGTTTTGCCTATTATGTATTTTGACTAACTCATACAGATTAGGTTGAGCCTGCCCAGGTAAGGTAGCCTTTGACTGGTACCCTCCTATTGTGTTTGAGTTTGGTCAATAATAAAAGGTCCATATAGCAGGCAAAGATTATTATGGCCATACAACCTAGGGTAAGCTGCTATTGTTATTACATGGGCTTGAGTAAAGAGTGATAAAGCTTTAGGGCTACCCAAATATAGTCCCTGCTAATAGGTCTAGCTCATTATGAGCATAACGATGATAGGTCACCATTTTATATACCATTTGGTATTAGACTTGGGCTAGTGGGTCTTTTTGAAACCTTCCTACATTAAGTGAATGTAGGGTGTGCTACAAGATAGCATCAAAGCTAAAAATGGGTGCCTAACTTAATTCTAAAACACTAAGATGTATGCAAGAAATGTAATTTAGAAAAGAGATAGGATTAATAAAAAAAACCAATTACAAATAGCTTAACCAAGATGCTTTTAGGATCAATTTCTCTTTAATCCCTAGTGGAGTTGCCACTATGACGCAGGCCAGAGCCATGCTCATTTTTGGGTTCACTCTTGGAGGTCTACTTTTAGGGTCCAAGACTGAAGGAGGCTCATCATAACTCAAAAATTGGCCATTTTGCAATAAAAAGGGACCAAGCCAAATTATTGCTAGTAGTCAACCCATGAAAGCGTCTGCTAATAGTGTAGCACCCCCTATGCAAAAACCCTATTTATCTGATAATTTAAATACTATTAATCATACTTATACAATATATTCGTTTAACTATCATTTTACCATTAATCAAGTCATACGGTTTGATATACTTATGTATGTGCTACAAGTCTATTCACTACAAGAAAATTAGCAAATAGCAACGGAAATTAGCAACCAAATTTTTTGGATTTTCGTTGCTAATAAAAATTAGCAACGAAAGATAGCAACGGAACATTCAGTTGCAAATTTGGCGGTTGGTATTTTTTAGCAACGGAATTTTCTTTCCGTTGCTAAATTTAGCAACGGATTTCAATTTCCGTTGCTATTTTTTACCAACGGAATTAGATTTCCGTTGCTATGTTTAGCAATCGAATAGAAATTCGATTGTTATTTTTGCAACCGAAATCAATTTCCGTTGCTATATTTAGCAACCGAATAGAAATTCCGTTGCTATTTATAGCAACCGAATTGAAGTTTCGTTGCTAAATTCAGCCAGTATTATTAAATAATTGCGACGAAATTATTGTCGCTATTCCGTCACTAAATATAGCAATCGTACTGGATAATTTAAAATACTTTTGGATTAATACATTTAAATGTACCGTAATGAATCAGATAAATCAGGCAATGAATGAGATAAATCAGGCAAAATCATTAATACATTTAACTATACCGTAATGAATCAGATAAATCAGGCAATGAATCAGATAAATCAGGCAAAATCACAACTCCAAAAGTAATGTTATATATACACAAAACATGTTACACTTCCAAATGTGGAGAACCTGAAATAAATAAAGAATTCAAAAAAAATAATTACAAGCTTTATAGTTCTCAATACCATATAAATATAGATGCATGTAAGATGGCCCATTCACTTGCTTTTTCTCTTTTTCCCTTTCTTTTGACCTTTAAACCTCGTGAGATTCATAGAAAGTGCATTTAAGGCACTCTTGCCCTCAAGCTTCTTGGTCATTTTCACCACACTTGCCATACCTTTCCTAACAGTCGCACGGTGTTCAGGTCTACGGCTCATCATTTTGCCACCCTTAAGAACATCGGATGGCCCTGCAATAATTAGATCCATTTCATGTATTTATTTCAAATGAAGTCAAATATTTATTATTATGTTAAACAATAATAATAACAATAATTTTTTTATTAATTTGATTCATAAATGAATACATATATAACTAAAGAAATTTCCATAAAATTAAAAGTCTAGTAAAAAAAATAATCATATATAATTAAAAGTCGGACTGAATGTATAATTTTAAAATTTGGACATAAATACATATTTTAGTAAAATAATAAATTACTTTAACTATTTTTTAAGAAAAAAATAGAACATAAATTGAGGCTATTCTTCTGTCTCAATCAATTGAATAAGTAAAAAATTTAGGCCCACAAGA
The DNA here is from genome assembly GCA_037975025.1 of Excoecaria agallocha. Lineage (NCBI taxonomy): Eukaryota > Viridiplantae > Streptophyta > Magnoliopsida > Malpighiales > Euphorbiaceae > Excoecaria > Excoecaria agallocha. Next base: position 83,543,835 of record CM075808.1, on the reverse strand, counting down.
AAGGGTAAAAAATGAAATTTTAGATAGCATCTGAACAAAGTGTGGATACCATTCGGTGAAAAGACAAAAAGATAAGCAAAGTGGTAAAGAAAGAAACTGTAAGTAATTATGAAATTCGTAATTAAATTTTAAAGAGAGAAAAGGATTGATAAATATTCAATTCTATTCCAAGGGTGGTGATGGTCAACTTGCAAAAAGAGGAAATCCTGGATGAAGTCGGACCATAAAGTAACATATAGTTCCGGAGATAAAAGTGATGATTATTAAGCAGTCACACCGTAGTGCCCATTCAGCCTTTCTCTTTGGAAAACCTAGAAAGAAACGGGAATTAGATAGATATATTCATAGACCTGTCTAGGTAAGTATTGAAAAAAAAGAGAGAATTATTCATTCACCTTCATATCTTCTACAAAAGAAGGAAATCCACCAATAGACATAAAAGTAACAAAACCAAACACAAACAAGGCACATGAACCTCTCGCCTATTCTAGGAAAAAGAACCAATTGTTAGTATTCCTTGTATATTCTAGTTACTGCATGCTTTTTCTTAACCACTAAGCTGTAACTTTCGAGTGCTTGAGAAAAGAAATAGTACCAGGATTGAATTGTATCCTGTGCCCACATTTAAGTATATAGTTCCAATGCAGATGGTGACAAGAATGTAAATCACAAGCCTAAGCCAGTAATATCCAAAGTCCCTTGACATATTGATGAATAAACGCTTGGTTAAAGTAAAGGCCTGCATCAAGAAACTGGCTTGACTTCCTCCTGCATCTAGCACTGTTCCTTTCTATAACACATGAAATTTTGCTAGCTTCAACTTGGCACTTTGAAATCCATAAATTTGCATTGGCCAATAACAGAGAGACAGGAAAAGGACAAGCAAGGCACACCATTCACAAGTACTTACAACTTTGGATATCTCCTCAACTTTTTCTCTAGCAGCATAATTGTACTGAGAGCTACGGTAGTAGTCCACTAGCATTCTTATGACTTATGTTTAGAAGTTAAAATTTCGGATAATCTTTAAATTTGACCCCAAAAGTTTCAGAAAAGTACATCTAGACCTTATTCCTTTAAATTTTTTAAGGCAAAATTAATCTTTTTTATAAACTTTCTTACAGCTCAATAATGCATTCTTAGTTTTAAAATTAGGTCAATATTGCTTTTATCTTTTTTTTGGTATGATTATTAGTTTTCAAAAACCGATATATTTATATTAATTAAACTAGGGACCAATATACTCATTATAAAATAAATTTTTTTAATTTTAATTTTTTACATTCACAACACCCGAACTCGATATTATATTAAAAAAAAGTAAAATAAGTATTGAAACACCTAAACCAACAAATATGGATAATATTACTCTTAATTTCTCTATTAATTTCTAAATTGAGTGGGTATTTCTCTTAATTTCCTTATTATTTCTATCTTCCATTCCTTTATTACTAATTTCAAATCCTACTTTTATTATTAAAGCATATGCAACAATGACATTTCTTAGTTAATTATAGTTAGAATAAGCTAATTAAACAAGCGTCAGTTTGTTCAAATAGATGAGGATTTGAATTTCCTTGAACAGATTTTGGATTCGAATTTAAACACAGGACACATTGTATGAAAAAAAAACAGCACTAAGAGAATTGCCTTCTATATGAATAAAACAACATTAAAAAGTCGTTTCCTATATTAGCTCTTGGGAAAAGGAGAAGCCTATAACGTTCAACCAAACTCTTTTGTTTAAAAAAAAAATTGTTAATTTAAAAATTAGAAGCATATTGGCACAATTAAACAATTAGGAGGGCAAGATTGATCCTAGCAAAGTAAATGTAGACAAACCTCAGATTCAGAGAGCGACGATGATATGGGCTTCAACCTCGGAGTCTCTTCAACATTGGAAGACACTGAGTGGCCATCCTCCACCGCCATATAATGCTTGCACAAATGTCATATAGACCTAAAAAGATAGATCACTTGCTCATCATTATGATGAGAAAAAGTACACAAAATAATGGAAAGCATTGAGCCCCGCTAGTAATCCAAAAGGGATTAAAAAATAAAAAATAAAAAATAAAAAAAGACCTCTGCACTCTTTTTTGAATCATTAATGTTGACCAATGTCAGAGTTCACTTTAATTCAGAAAGGGAAATAATGAAGTTGTTGACAGTATTCTTCCAAATAACAAGCATGCATATGCATTCTTTTACGAATTGTATAACACTTTTTACCAATAATATCTTCTATTGTTATATATGTAAGCCTATAAGCCCCAGAAAAGACAATTGAAGAAAACAACTGACTTCCAAAAATTCACCACAATAAAGGCAACACGAAACTTGCAACTCAAACATTCCATCTAGGTTTTACCTTATCAACATCCGGTCGTTCCTCCTGGTCCACCTGTGACACTAGCATGTTAGAAAAGTCTGCAGATGAGAACAATATTTCATAACAACATAAACTTTTACTTAAAAAAATGCAATGTAATTTGAACTCACCTTAATGCTAACAAACCAATCATTCAACAGTTTTGCTACCCGCTCATCCTCAAAAGACTCCACCTACATAACATGACACCTTATCATCGATTAAAAAACAATCAATATCCATTTACTGATCATTCAAATCCATTACATATGTTTATCAATTTCCAGATAACGAACAAAACTCACCAATGACAGGTGTTGTATCCAACTTCAAAGAGAAAGCACCATAGAACCCAAAAACCAAAAAAGCACAAATTGATTCACATTAGCCATCAACTTCACAAAATCCAACTACAATTAAAACCAAAAACCTCCTAAGAAGCAAAAGCAAGATAGATATAAAGTACTCAATAAGAAGATAGGCACATCTCTTCTATGCGCTTCACCACTCCGTGTGTGAGGGAGGAGATGTTTGCTTCGTTAGAGAGACAGAGAGAGGGATGGCGGTGTGTGAGGGAAGAGATGAAAATCTAGGGTTTTGCCAATTTATAGTTCTAACAAAGGTAAAAGTACTTAAATGCCCCTAATTTAGAAATGGAATCATAATTCCATTGCTATTTTTGCAACCGAATTAAATTTGGTTGCTATTTAGCAACGGAAATTAATTTTCATTGCTATTTTAGCAATCGAATTAAATTCGGTTGCTATTTAGCAACGGATTTTAATTTTCATTGCTATTTTAGCAACCGAAACAAATTTTCGTTGCTAAATAGCAACCGAATAAAATTCGGTTGCTATTTTTCGTTGAAAGTGAAATTTAGCAACCGAAATTTAATTTCGTTGCTAAAATATTAACGAAATATAATTCGGTTGCTAAATAGCAACGGAATTCAATTTCGGTTGCTAAATTAGCAACGAAAATTTAATTCCGTTTCTATTTTCCGTCCCAAATTTTATCCCCATTTTTTACCACCTTAATTAGCAACGGAATACAAATTCCGTTGCTAATTTTCGTTGCTAAATAATGGCGCCATAAATTCCCTCCGCTTTTAGCAACAAAAGCTAACCAAATTTTTTTCGGTTGCGAATTTTATAAAATTCAACCAATTTTAGCAACAGAAACTATATTCCATTGCTAAATAGCAACAGAATTGTGTTTCCGTTGCTAAATTAGCAACGAAATAAATTCTATTGCTATTTTTCCGTTGCTATTTCAAGATTTTCAGTTGCTAAATTAGCTACGAAATAAATTCTGTAGCACCCATCCTGTAGGGTGCCTTTAAAATAGGAGCTATACCAGGTAGAATTTCTATAGACAACTCAACATCCATTTCAGGTGGAAGACTAGGTAAATCTTCAGGGAACACATCAGGAAATTCTTTCACCACTGGAATCTCTTAGAGATTCACAATCTCTTTTCTTAAATCAAGCACAAGTGCTAAGAAAGCTTCACACACTTTTATCAGAAATCGCTTAGCTTGTATAGCTGTTATTACAATAACTATGGGTTTAGATCGAATGCCTTGAACTATAGTTTCTTTACCATCAGCACCAATAAGAGTTACAGTTTTAGCTTCATAATTAATCACTGCATGATGTCTAGACAGCCAATCCATACCCAGTATAATATTAAACTCCCAAAATGGCAATTCAATAAGATCAGCAAGAAATTCTTTCCCTTGAATTACAATAGGACACTGTTTATGCACTCTATTAACAGCAACATTGTGACCCAAAGGGTTGGTTACACATATATCATATTCCAGTTCATGTACAATAGACTCATTTCTACCCATATCCCCAGTGCAAACATAAGAATGAGTGGAACCAGGATCAATCAGTGCATGCATGTCAGAATCAAAGAGAGAGAAAATACTAGCAATGACTTCTAGAACACTCTGATCCTCTCTAGCTTTCATTGCATAAGCCCAAATAGGAACAACTGGAGCTATGGGTCTGTCAGCTGATTTAGAAATGTTCCTTGACTGGGATCCCTGATGACTCGATCCCCCATGTCCTCTTCCTTTGCCTCTACTCGAAGGTGGTGTATTAAAAGTTCCTCTACTGCCCTGCTGTCCAACACCCTGTTCCCCCTTCGAAGGATAGTTTGCCATAAAGTGATCGATATCACCACACTTGAAACACGCCCCAGTCAATTTCCTGCAACTACCCCAATGTTGCCTAGTACAATGGAGACACACTGGAGATTGCCCCCCACTCTGTTTCCCTGAAGCTTCCCTTCCCTACTTAGACACTGCAGATGATTCTTATCTCCTGTCCTTTTTTATAGAACTATAGCTAGACTCAATTGGCTAATTTTCTTGAGCTCCTCTAGCTCTCTTTCCTGTGAAAGATCCACCCTTGGACCCACTCCTTTTCTGTTCTCTCTCCCTTTTTGCAATTTCATTCTTTTCAACTCACAAGGCTGCTATAACCCGTTGAGTGAAGTTAACCACTTGCAAAGATGTAAATCAAATTAACTTTTCTCTGATATGATCATTTAACCCATCTTCAAACTGTCTACATTTAAAAGCATCAGTTAACATCTCATCAGGAACATATTTGCACAGGTGACTTAATTCTTTCTCATACTCAGCCACAGACATAATTCTCTGCTTCAAGTTTAGAAATTGCTTTAACTTCTTTTGCTTATATGCCTCAGTAACATACTTTTTCTTGAATTCAACTGTGAAAAATTCCCATGTAAGAGGATCTGGTATCTGGGTTTGCTTAAACACCAACTTCCACCAATCAAAAGCAGCTCCCTGTAATAATGACACAGTACAAGATGCCTTATAAACCACTGGACAGTGGATTTCATCAAAAAATCTCTCTAGCTTTTCCAGCTAAAATTCAACTTCCTCAGACAGTTCTAGATTAGTGCCTAAAAACACTTTAGCACCATGCTTCCTAATTTCAGATATTGGAGCTTTAGGTGCAGTCATCCTTTGAAGAATTTTAACCATATCCTATGATATCTTTAACAATGCTTCTACAGGGATGGCTTCTAAAACCTCATTTGGATTGGATGATGAAGATCCAATATTGGAGGGATTGGTTATAACCGGCCTGTTACTTTCAGCCGATTCCTCAAAAGCATCTCTACAGCTCTCCATCTTCGATCAATAAGAAAACAAGGACTTCTGCATCAAGCCAACACAACACTATATCATATTATAGAATCCTAGGTTAATTTTTACCCAAAAAAGGCTAAACCTAGGCTCTAATACCACAATTTGTAGCACCCCTAATCAAAAACCCTATTTATTTGATAATTTAAATACAATTAATCATGCTTATACAATATATTCCTTTAACTATCATTTTACCATTAATCAAGTCATACAGTTTCATATACTTATGTATGTGCTACAAGTCTATTCCTGTATTGCATTGCATACTTAGTATCATGCATACTATACTATATGAATATTACTTTATGTATATCACATGCACACATACTCTTTCTTAGCTTTACTACTAGTGAGTTATAGTACTTCACATCGGTTATACACATTTTATAAGATAACTAGCCAAAAAGCAAAACATATGATAATTGTAGTACAAAAATATTCTACATCAAGGTTAACAATCGATGGTTGGCCCTTCCTGATGTAGAGATCATCCCTCAGCAAAAGTCTTGTTAACTATACCTACACGGATAAATAACCCGTGCTAAGCTATAAAGCTTAGTGGGTAATATCTACAGATGGATGCCCACTCACAATGGTCATCAAAATATACATTCAACATGTACTATAAATAACATGTACAAAATAACATGACAATAATAACCAAAAACTTTAAAATATAAAACATATCCTCATATACATAAACATTGTACCCAAGAGAGTGACAAATATTCTCATATTCATAATTCATATAGACAGTAATTTCCCATGTGAAAATATTCAAATAAAACATAATTTCTATGGGCAAACTAACAATATAAACCACAATATCAATCTTTAGTCAGATAAACTTTAACTATTTAATTTTGATCATTACTATAAATAAAGTTTAGCCTGCCTTAGCTTTATCAGTGGATAACAGTAACTATTGATACACTTTGGTATCAAAATGAAGAATATCCAAAGATATCAAATCTATAGACCCAAATGGGGCCATATTATACTATAGACCAGTCAAGTGGACCCAAACGGGGTCGCCTATCAACCCAAATGGGGCTGTTCATGATCCAAACGGGATCAAACATACTTTAGACCCAATTGGGCAAGACTATGGTAGCTGCAATTTCCCTATAAGTGCCTATCTATCCACATCTGAAACTCTATTGCAGGCAGAACTATATTCATGTTTAATTCACATATTAAGACTGTATTCAGAGTATACTATTTGAAAATATATAGAGTCTTTTAAAACTATAAGATTCTCTGGTGCATAAACAGATATATGCACATTTCATATGGCAAGTTATACAATTAGCTCATCCAATTCGTGTGACTATAAGTTTGCATCATGACATATAATCATCATATCATATACTTGATCATGTTCTCATTAAGCATCTCACATGTTCATAGTCATGCTAAAGCATCTTCATCTCATAGGGCAATTACATGCTCATACACTTATATACATAATCGTAAATGACTTACCTGTAGGTACAATCGCATATAGTAGGCTTATTCTTATAACCATGTTTACCAATACATATGCCTTTATCATCATTCAGATCATGTGCACTTTCATGTCATAGCATTACATATGCATACATCAATTTGGCATATGACAATCATGTACAAGTCTAATTACATCTATAGGTTAGATATTTCATCACTAATCTTTATCCATATATACAAACGAATGTATATGTATGCATATAAATCCTTAATTAATAGTCATATTACATGCCCTATCCAATTTGTTTTACTATAAAAAAAACTATTTGTCTCAATTTAATTAGTAATCATAAAATCAAGTGCAGCAACAATCTGTATAGGGCAACATTCCGGACTCGAATTGTGAGCCATAATTGGAAAGGAAAATGTCATTTTTAGTCAAAATGATCCTCCACAATTTGATCCCCCTATGTCTCTCGTTTCCAGAGCATCAAAATTAATCTCAATATATGACCTATAGCTAGAGTTATTTGAAAAATACTATAGGCTGTTTTTAAAACAAAATAGTGTGGACTGTCATTTAGAACAATTTATAATGTAAATTTTAGAAGGATTTAAACCAACATTTATTCATCAAAGTTAGACTTTCATGTCTCTAATTTTTTCAGAATTTTATTTTGTAACATTTCAACATCTCTAAAAAAAGATATGCCCATTATTGTAAATTATGTTTTTGTGTGCAATCTTGGGAACTTGTCCTGATTCAACCCTAAATTCCATGCAATTAGAGGCAGGTTTAAGTGTAGGTTCCTTCATATGAAATATAGGTATAAAAGTATATTTTCCAATGCTAAGGAATCATTCAATTTTCTCTTCTATAGCTCAACTTATGAGCAAAACAATCCAGACAGGTCATTCAGTAGTGACGAAGTGTTCGACTCATGATGAGATTCACGAGTGAAGCTAAAAAAGCCAAAACTCACATCTCGTGAAGGGGTTCACGAGTGGAGAAGAAGTTACATATCACGACTCGTGAAGAGGCTCACGAGTCGGACTAAAATTCACGACTCGTGAAGGTATTCACGAGTGATAATCAACAACCACGAATGACTCACAAGAAAATAGATGCACGACTCGTGAAGAGGTTCACGAGTTGGACAATAAATCACGACTCGTGAAGAGATTCATGACTCGGAAAAATCCTATTCTGTTCTTCAACCTCACATTATTAAAAATCCAGCAAAATGTAACTTTAAATTTCTGTAAATTATAACCAATTCCAGCAATTAATTCCACATGCTATATGAACAACCTAAATTCCGATACCTTGGCTGAAAATCCCTATATCTTTAACCTCTAGCAGTACCCCTTCCTTTGCTCTTCCTTCCTTCCTCTTCTCCTTCAAAAATATCACCATCATTCAAATTTCCAGCACTTAGTTAACGTTCTCCTCAGTCAAAATGGAAAGAAGAAGAAGAAGATGATGAAGGGTTCAATTTACAGTTTAATTACCTTAATTTTAATGCATTGAACTCTTGATTAACCAACTAAAATTATCATCTAATTTCTTGAGATGATTCAATGGAAATGAAAGAAAGAAGAGATGAAGATTTCTGGTTTCTCTCACTCAAATGCTGACCTCACACATAACACGCCACCTCCATCTTCACTAACTCTTGTCTTTTATACAAACAAAGAAAATTCTCTCTTTAGTCCCTTGAAAATTTGCATGTCTTACATTTACCTTACAATTCATTCCTTCTCTCAAATTGACCTTTAAACATAAATTTCTATCCATATTTGACTCTTGAGTTTTCGAAACTATAAATTTACTCCAAATTAATACTTTTTTACTTCAATTGCACCCTAAATTAATATTAAACCATGCTTTAAAATTTTATTTTCATGCAAATAACATAATAACATGATAATTTACCCCCTTAACCCTTACTTATACAAAATTCTCATTTAATTTACTCTTAATCACTCAAAAATCCCATTCAAAAATGCATATTAAAATAGGGTCATGTTAGGGGCCTTACAAATAGGCTCAAAAAGGTAGGTGTCATGGAGTTACCACCCAATAAGACATTGGAAAATGATTCTCAACCTCTTTTTTTATGATTAAATAAAGATTGATATTCAGTACAATACTCTTATTAGGCACCTTGGCTATATGTTGTTTTATAACTAGGTTTTAAACATTAATCCATTATACTACCTCACATGGTGCAAAGTGATAAAATTAAATAAACATCCCAATCAAAAGAAAGCAATAAATAAATAGAAAGAATAAAGTTCTACATAAATTATTATATAAGCAAATTATCCGTCAAAGAAATAAATTACATAAATAAATTAGGGCATTCATTTGGGCTGGGAACATTAGTTCCCTCATACTTATTTAAAAAAAATCTTTTATTTCTTTATTTGATTTTTGGGATAGAAAATTTGACATTGGTCCATATTTTAAGAAAAAAACCCAAGTTAACTAATAAAAATCATTTTAAATGTTTTTTCCATTTAAGTATGTCTAAAATTCCTTTTTTTACTAATATTACAGTCCCAAAATGAATACATCCAAAATACATAATAAAAAAGGTCAAATAAAGCAAAATGATAAAATAAAATAAATGCAATTAAAATCAAATGACCAAATCTAGGAAGAGAACCAATCGAGGCATGACTTCTAATGCATGATCATCTCACAAGATCCTCCAAAGCCATATGGGGTCAGTTTACGCTTACAAAATTACAAGAAACCCCAATAAGTTAGCATTGCAAGTAAAAGGCGAATAAAGAATAAAATATAGGAAAAATATTATAGAATTAAATATGCATACAGGTGCAAAATATGTATAGAAAATGTATTAACACTTTAAAGATTGACAAAATAGCATGAACAATAATAAAATACATAAAATACATGAAAATAAGCCTAAAATTAACCATGAATGCCCATAGGTAAGATGACATACTCCTATGACTGAAGGAGAGGCAGGATGAGAAGAATGAAAGTATCATCTTCTTCAGTCTTAGAAAAAATAGATGCCTTTCTAGCTTCTAGGTTTAGGTTGGGTAGAGCTTCAACTTCAACCTTCTGTTTGCCTTTCTTTTGAACAACAAGCAATTTTTCAGTCATGATCTCTTCAGGCAGTTCCTTGTCCTATGCTGAATGATGTAGGAGAATCTCTCTATCCCAAAAACTTTCAACTGGTTTGATATTCCCTTGCTCCCAATTAGAGACATTATTAAATAGTTCAAAATCGGGCACTATCTTGTCTCCCACTAACTGAGGCTCATTCTTTACAATAAAGGCATATCTATAAAGATAAGCAACACCACAAACTCAGCTTCAGTCTTAATTGGCCCAGTCGTCATCATAAGTTTGAATATCCCAGTAGTTTTCCTTTTCGAATTATCATAAGCAAAAATGGTTAGATCCAACTTGTTCAACATGCTCTCATTCAGCCCAAAAGTAGGTATAGCAACCAAAAGACACACATTGTCGAGGATCCATCGTCTACAATCACGTATGATGTATGTATACCATTCACTTAAGCCTTAATGTAGAGAGAACAATTGTGGTTTCTACCTTCAATAGGTAGACTCGCTTCAGGCTTCCACTAATTTTTATTTGTGAGATGTAGATTATTTTAATAAATCCCAAATGAAAATTTGGGTCTGTGTTTTTTTCAATTGTTTTATTATTTGATTCTCCTTAGTCTCTTTCTCTGTGGGCACTATAGCCGGAGCTGGTTGCATCTCAATTTTAGGCACTACTCTTCCATTTCTAGTGATCTCATTCAGTTTCACTGGCTAAACTCTAGATATCAACAAGCACTATTGCCCCTTTATCCTCACTCTCGATGGGGGAATCCCAACAATCAATCATTGAAACTGGCCGATTTTCTTCAATTGGCTTTGTTTCTTTGGGTTTGGAATGAGTAACAGCCATATACTAATTCCTATACAAGTCTCTCATCATATACAACTTAAGTAGATTAGACCCAATCTTAAACACTAGAGGCGACAAGGCATTATGCCCTCATTTTTTCTTTTTTTCTCTTTTTTCAAGATCTAAAATCTATTTACTATCTCTCAGATCCTGAATCATATTCCTTAAGCTATAGCAATAATTAGTGACATGCCCTATATGTTGATGGTAAGCATAGTATTAATCCTCTCTATAGTGAGACATCCCCTGATTCTTAGCAGGTCTCGATGGCAATAGTTGTAGCTTTCCTTCCTTACACGGCCAATCTAAAACCAAAGATAATGACGTACCAAGGTTAAAGCAATGCCTCAAATTAACCTTTATAGTAGACACTTCAGCTTTCTTTCCATTTTTATTTGCCCTACTACTACTTCTAACTATCTTATTATTGCTAAAGTTCTTCCTTGCACCTTCATTATTGGCCCTTCCTAACAAATGCTCACCCTCATCTTTTATGTCTATGTCATCCAAAGACTCCCAATCCTTCAATCCCTTCATTTTTATGCCATCCCTCAGGTAGGGACTTGTATTTTGAATAAAAAGCTTAATCTAATCAATTATATTAGGCTTTCTCTTCATCTCCATTACTTGTTTCCTCTACCTTGTCAAATACTCATGAAATGACTAATCATGCTTTTGCTGGAGCAATTTATGGTCTTTTAGAGTTACCTCCATCCTTGTACTATGGTCGTACTGCTTGAGGAACTCTTCAGTTAGTAAGTCCCAGTCTTCTTTAGTGCATCTGTCCAATCCATAATACTAGTCTATCGTCGAGCCTGTTAAGCTCAAACAAAAATACTCTGCCTTTTACTTTCTAGTCAAGGTGGTCCCCTTCGTAATCAGGTTGTAATGATTGACATGTATAGAAGGATTAAAAGTACCATTGAATCTAGGCAAATCAAACATCTTGAACCTTTAAAGAAGTGGGTTATCTCTATCTAAATTTATGTCTTCAAGGTTCATCCATCTCCCTATGGATAACAACCTGGACATTAATTCAACCTTCTCCTCCATCTTCTTAAAGGCTATATCCTTAGCACTAGGACCCCTTTTTCTCACATTCATTAAGGAAGCGTCATACTTTTTATCCTCCTCTTCGATATAATCATTCTTTAGCTCATACCTCGTCTCTTTTTTTAGTGGATCTCGAGGCGTAATAGCATCATTCTTGGTAGCATCCCAAATGTGACCTGGCTTTATTGTCCTGTGAGTAGGTGTTATAGGTTGAGTTCTAGTGTTTAGTGATAAGGAAGCAACTAATCCAAAAATCATGGCCATCATCCTTCTTATCTAGCCTTTAATCTAATTCATCTCATGTCTCTGAAGGTCCTAAAATAAAAGTGGCTAACCTTTCCATTAAGGACATGAGCCTTACTGCCTTATCCATAACTTTTTTAGTCTCATTCAGTTGCTTATCATCTATTTTTTTATTTTGTTTCTTAATTGTTTCCCACAAACATGCTTAAACTCAACTCTAAACTGGCCTCTGATTCCAACCTTTAGTGGCTAAACATCCATTTTTTATTTTTGTTTATTTTGGCTAAAAATCCATTTTCTAGCCATTATGTATTTTAACTAACTTATATAGATTGGATTAGGTCTGCCAAGGTATGGCAGTCTTTGAGTGGTACCCTTCTAATTTTATTGAGCTTGGTCAATACATAAAGGCTGACATAGCCAAAAAAAAATTATTATAGTCATACAACCTAAGGTAAGTAGCTATGCTTATTACATGGGCTTGAGTTAGGGTTATGAAACTTTAGGGATAATTGAGCATGGTCATTACCAATAGGTCTAGCTCTTCATAAGTATAACAATCGATAGGTCACCATTTTATATACCATTTGGTATAAAACTTGGTCTGGTAGTTCTCCTTGACACCTCCTTATATTAAGTGAATGTAGAGCATGCTTCAGGATAACAGTGGGTCTATAAATGGATGCCTAACTCATTTCTAAAGCTCTAGCATGTATGCATATGATGCAATCTCAAAGGAAGATAGGGTTAATAAGAAAAAGTTAATTATAAACAACCTAACCAATATTCTTTTGGGTTCCAGGTCTCTTTATTCCTTAGTAGGAGTCACCACTGTGAAGCACGCCGAGCCCGCTCGAGTCTAGTTCAGTTCTCAAAGGCCCACTTTTAAGGTCCAAAATCGAATTGAGGCTCGTTATATCTTATAAATTTTCCACTTTACAATAAAGAGGGTTTTAAGCCCAATTTATTATTGATGGTTAACTTATGAAGACATCTAAAGCAGGCTCAAAGAAGTAGGTATCATGGAGTTACCACCCAATAGAATGTTGCGAAATAATTCTTAACCATTTTCATGCCCAAATAGAGAACGATGTTTGGGACTCTTATTTCACATTTTTGTTAGGTGTTTCTTATAATTAAGTTTTTATTACTAATTCACTATCTCCCTTCTCACAAGGTGCATTGCAATAAACTTAAATAAATAATTCAAGCATCCAAATAAAGAGATAAACAAAATAAAAAGTTTAAATTATCACATAAGTAAATCATCCCAAAGAAAAGAATAATTCCCTTATACATGATTTTCACAAAAAAAAATGATGGAGCACTTTTGTTGGTTTTTAATAAAAAAAAACACAGCATAAGTGATCCCAATTTTGAAGAAAACAAACTCTCTATTTTATTGTGCAATTTTGGGGTAAAAATTGGACATTATTCTATTTTGATAATAAAAATACAAGGTAATTTAAATATAAAATATTTAATGATCTTTATGCATTATCATGCTCAAAAACTCTTTTTTACTAGTTGTTACATCCCCAAAAAGAAATACACCTAAAAATTAAAAAAAATATTAAATTAAAAAATAAAGCAATATAAATAAAATGGCTTAAATATAAATTAAGAGAGAGACAATGAAGGAACCGAATGGGCCATGTCTCCTAATGCAGAATCATCTCTCAAAAATTCTAAAAAAGACACAAAATAATTTGCTCACACAAAATAGAAGAAAATCAAATTAATTAGTGTATTAAAAGGACAAAAATATCAAATAACTTAGAATAATAAACAAAAAATACTAGAAATAAGGGCTTGAATGCAAACTAGAAACTACATTTACAAAGGTATAAAAATGACCTAAATAATAAATACCAAAAAAATGACTTAAGTCAAAATAAAATGCATTAAAATATATTAAAATAAGAGAAACGAAGCCATGGATGCCCTTGGAGAAAGCATCGCGATGTCCCATCCATAAAGCTGATAGACGACCATCTGTAATGCTTTCTTTCCGTCTATCATTTCAAAGACAGACACAGGAAGCAAACTTTAAACTAAAGACACACAAAACTCAACCAAACCCTAAATATGCAATTTTAAAACTCTAATTCATACTAAATCTAACTATAACATCTAAAACATGCTATTAAATTGAATGAGAACAATCGATAACATAAAAAATAGAATTTTAACTCAAGGAATTAAATATACATCAATGGAGGAAGATAAATACTGACATGCTATTCTAATGTATTAAATAGTCTTAAGTCATCATGGTAGAATATGGCATCTCAAGAATCATGCAAATTGAACAAAACATACATTACAATATCATATAACAATAAATATATTTTTATGATTATGGCATGAACTAGAGAGAGAAAACTTGAGACCTAAAATATTACCCTTAGGATATTCTCAATTCTGTGAAACTAGAAGCACTAACCTCCACATCGATCCTCAATTTTCGTGTTCATGAATAAACGAGACTTATGGATTTTTTTATGAGAATGATTGTAATGAACCTTTGTTCCAAGAGCAGAGAATTACTTTCTCTCTCTCAAAAGCCTATTCTTCCCAAAACTCTAAGGATCTACACTCTTTTTTAAAAATCCTAATTTTACTTTTTATTTAGAGAAGAGTTAGAGATCAACTCTAACTCTAATTCTCCATAATAGGAGGGATTAATCCCTTTAAATCCATAATAAATTAAATCTAGCCCGTATCCCTAATTTTTCAAAACTAAAAAGTATGGGAAATCTAGAAATAACCCCACAGACAGGCATTTATCATTGACAGATGGTCATCCCTCACACGATTCCTCAAAATATTATAAAAATGCCCCTAGTATAACAAGGATTGAAGGACAATAACTATAGTTGGACATCCCTTTATGATAGATGTCCGTTTGTCATAGCCAAAGGCCCAAAGTTAGGGTTTTTGGAATTCTTTTCAAAGCTTTTGGAAAATTGCAGAAACACTTATAAAAATATGGAAATCAAGGTTAGAGCTTCAAGATTCATGCTCTACATTGGAAATATATTGTATCCTCATCATTGGGTAACCTTGATCTAAGCTACCTCATTTCACGGTATCTACAGAAGGAGGAGTAGTTAGTTGGAAGAGTTCCAAATAAGAGATGATTGCTAATTAAACTACATAATTTAAGTACATTAGTGCTTTGGAGGCGGCTAAAGAGGTAGTATAGACCAAGAAGTTCATAACTTAACTAAGTGTGGTCTTTACCATTATTGATCCAATAGCCATGTATTGTCCATTGCATAAGCAAAGGAACCATGGTCTCATTAACAATCCAAGCATGTTCTTAAACACTATGATGTCAATAGGGAGATCGTAACAAGAAATAATGTGAAGATAGAAAGAGTCCTTATAGATCATAATATGGAAGATCCTCTATCTAAAGCACTATCTCAAAACAAGTTCTATCACCATGTACATAATATGGGCATGGAACCCATGAGTGATTGGCTCTAGTTCAAGTAAGAGATTGTTAGGAGTATGCCCTAGAGCCCATGTATGTTAAGGATGTTTCCATGTTTATAAACTCATTATCATTTATGAGAAAGGTTTTATTCATTTATTAATACTATGTTTCAATTATATCTTGTTTGATTTTATATCTTAAATTAATAAATGAAGTCTTTGTATTATAACACAATGCAATGAAAATCATGAAAGAGTTCATGATGTGAGATGCCTATTGCATGCAAAGGTGTTAATAACTAAATATCCATTGTCATAGTATTAACAAGACAAAACATTGTTAATACAGATAGCCTATCACATGTTAGGCTTTTTGAAAATTTCAAAGAATGATTCTTATAACTATGATCATGGATATGGTTAAAGCTAGCATGTGGATGCCTATCAGAAGAACAAGTATATTCGAGATCTAGGAAAATTCTCATATGGATACTAAATCTATGTCGGTGAGAAATATGTTAATAGCAATGGTGCAAGTATCACCAAAGTTATCTTAAGTAGCGATTGTTATAGTTTGACTCCATAACTACTTACATTCATTGAAGGTTGAACATAGTTAGAAGGTTGGGTATATAACCTTATTGAGGGATCAATAAATAATTCACCATCCCAAATTTCTTAATGAAATTACACAATTTTTTTCTAAAATGCCTTCCTCAAAGAATCTTTAGCTAGAGTGGAATGCCAAAATAGATGAGATCGACAAGGGAATTTTGGGAACAAAGGTTGCACTATTAGGAAAATTTTATTTAGGTTTATATGATTTGACATTAATCTATACTCAAAACCTAAATGCTATAAAGTAAGGTGAAAGGATTAATCGCATGATAACTGTTCTACGTAAGTGTTTAGTCAAATCTATTTGACATTTTTATCATTTGGATTATTATGATGCTTGGCTAGAAGCCTCTCATGATTTGTATAAGGAAAAGGTATTCCAATTTGTCTTATAGGGGCTAAAATGCCCGTAATTTTTTTTTTGAACAAAAATGCCCATCAATTTATAAAAATTACACTAAAATGCCCCTCTATTAACATTTTACCCGTCTCTTTGTAAGAACACTGACGTGGTATATTATGTGGATTGTTGCTTGATGACATGGCTGACATGCAAGCTTTTAGATGCCAACTAAGTGCCACCTGACATGGGACCCACTATTAACAAAAAAAAAGCTACAGTGTTTCCCTTTTCTCCCTTTTCCCTTTTCTTTCTCGCTCTTTAAAATTTCTTTTTGTAAAGAACCATCTATGTTTCTTTAAATGGAAAACACAAAATCCCTAAAATATTACTAATCCCTAATTTCATTCTAAGTTTACTTAGATGTCCTCTTTGCAAGGATTGATCAGTTGATTGGCAAAACAAAAGTCCCAATTACCTATAATCCTTATTGGCAAATGGATCACTATGACTAATTTAGTTGATGATGATAAAGAAATATATAGGAAAAGAATAAGATCCTTTGGCCCCTCAGCTAATATGTTTTTTCTTTGATGCTATATTAGGTTGTTAACAATTTTCTTTTTTCTATTGAGTCCATGGTTGCACTCAATTTGGAACATAATAAAAGTTTCTAGAAATAAAATATATATAATCAAAGATGATATAGCAGAAGTTTTTATAGTTCATTGAAATATTTCCACTGCTAAGTTTCTTATGGCCTGAGTTGAGTCTATTGATTTCAAAATATTACAACTTCGATAATCTAGTTCTTGTTAAATGTTGATTTCATATTGGTTTTAAAAATCTATAGCTATGACATTTTTTGGTATGTGTACATATATTTAATCAACTACATGTAACAAAAGATCAATTCCACTTAATCAAATGATGTAATTTTAGATAAAATGACCTCTTACCCCTTAGGAGTTGTACTCTAATTTGCTGAAACAGAGGCAATATTACCTCTTTATAATACTCTACATTCCTATTAACTCCATCTACAAAATAAAAAAACTTGTGGCTTTTTTGTATATAATGTATATTACAACATTATATAATTTCCAGTCTAAGAGATCTAAAAATAATAGGTACATTTGCCATTTGGGTATAGATTTTCTCAAATTCAAGCTACTTCCAAAGGTTAGTCAGTAGTGTAACATTTTTTATTTATATCTAATAGATTCTAATTAATAGAATCATTTAGAATTCTCAATTTTTTAATATCTCATTAGACTTCATTTTATAGTTAATTATACATCCAACTATAAAATCCACCTCATTAAGATACAATGTATGCCTGTAGTGACATGTTCACTTACAAGAGTAAGAAATATAATTGCTTACAAAATTAAATTTATTCCTTTTCATTGTCAAAAGCACTAGCAGGACCCAAGATTTCATCTTCTACTAGGACAATCATCACTTAAATCTGAACATCCAAGTCCAACTTAAAGCAAAAAATATTTATTTTATATAACTTACATTACATAAGTTGTAACAACATTGAATGTTGTTACAACATTGAATGTTGAAATCTCTGGCATATAGGTGTTGTTAGCATCAACTTACAAAAGCTAAGCAATCAAAATTTTGATGGACAGAAAATCCAATAATTGTAGAAGACATTAATTTTCATCTTGTCACATGATCTCACTCCTAAAGGCTGACCTATTGATATTTGTATTAAATATCATTTCCAAGTGAAAAAGCAAAATTATCCATCTAACTAGCCATATGTCTTTTACAAAAAAAGGTGCTTTGCTACATCAAGATTGACTAAGTTCATTCAAAAGATGGCCTATAAATCCCCATATCCCCTAGAAGGAATATATGAGTGCTACGAGCTTTGAACACTTCCGTAATATGATTATCTTATTAAATTAAGTTAATTAAAATTAAATATTAATTAAAAATACTTTACATATTAGTCATGGCATTAGGTTATTACATTTCTCACATAGAACATAACTAGATATATATATCCATAATATCAAAAGATTAATAACATTATATTTATAATGCTTATACATTAATACAAGTTATTAGGTCATTATACATTTTCATATTTTTACCTTGTACACTATAAAAACGTAACTATAACAACATCAAAAACTTCAAACTTTACCCCCTAGTGGCCTGCATATGTTGACAGAAGAATTCGGACACTTCCACCCTTGAATACCTATATGGGAAAAACACTCATGCTGAGCAATGGCATAATAGGGAGTAAAACAATGCAATTAACTTCTTTGTAAAGACACATATATTGCAAAACAATATGCAAGTACCAATTTAATATAATAGTATTCAATAATTAAGTATACTTGATAAATTGTGACATCTATCGAACCCTACAGGCATTCGGTTTATTTTCAAAAACCTGCTTTTAGGGTTTGAGACCGGATCAAGGTTCATTTAACTCATGATGGTTGATCGCTTTGCAATATATAGGATTTTATGCCCATCTATTATTGATGATCAACTAACAAGGGCAACTACTGAGCACTACAAAGTAAGTATCATGGAGTCACCACCCAATAAAATATTGGGAAAATGATTTCTAACCTTATAAGGCTGAAACAAAAGATAGTTTCGGACCTTACCCTTATTTATACCTTCGGTTAATGCTATATAAATGAGTTTTTAAGATTAATTTATTTTATCTTTTTTTCTCACACGAGTTGTCAAGCTAGAAAAGTAAAGCACATTCAAGCATATTGGAAAGTTGTAAATCATGAATATTGAAAACTATCAAAACAATGCATAGAAAGCATTTAAATAATATAAGAATGAATTTCAAGATAAAATCATACATAAATTGGGAAATTAATTTAGATCATTTACATAAGGACATTGGTCTTCGCATGCACATTTACAAAAAATTAGAATTTTGAGGTGTAATTTGGACAAAAATAAAGGCATTAAGCCCATGTGGCTTTGGAAAGAGAATTATGCTATGTAATTTTAAGGTAGAAAACCTTTGATATTTATAAAGAAAAATCTTTAATTTTAGATGTTATTTTGTGCGTGAAAATTGGAACATTAATCCCTTTATTATAGAAAAATCCTACTCAAACTTGTATCAAAATTATTTGTTGAGTTTTTAGTTAAACGCTCAAAAAACTATTTGCTTGCAATAAAAAGTAGCATTAAAAAATACTAATATAATTAAAAAAATTATAAATCGAACTATTGATTTATTTGAAAATATTAGTTCCCTCATGCATGTTTTATAAAAGAATAATTTGTTTGATTTTTAGGATAAAAGGTTGACATTGGTCCATTTTATGTGAAAAGATCCAATTAGTTATGTAGAAAATATTTAAAGTGAATTTTTCTTATTATCGTGCAAAAATCGTTTATCATTAAGCTATTATAGCTGATTATATAAAAAACATAAGAGAAAATGATAATACATGCCTAAAATATATAAATAGGTAATCCTAAGCTAAGCCACTTACCTTATTCTCTGATTTTCTAACCCAATTCGATGTGTGAATGGGTTATATACATTAAAAAATGACAAAAAATAACAATATGAGTTGATAATGAATTAAATCAAATAATGAATAACAAATAATAAATAATGATAAAATATGAGACGTAATAACAATATGCCCACAATGATATTAGTAATGAATAATTGAATTAAAGAGCATTAAATGTAAGTGCAAATATGTAAGTACATAATTTACATGAAATAATATAAATAATAATAATAAAAAAGAAAAAATAAAATAAAATATAATAAATATATAATATTATTAGGCATTTTGTGCTGAATTCTATGATAAATAACAATATTAATAATACTAATAATAGGACCAATAATAAATAGATAAGAAAAAATTAATGTGGATAATAAATAAATATAATGTCAAATTAATACATGAATAAATGTGAGAAAAGAAATTAACAAAATAAAATAAATAATAAGTAAATAAGAAATCATGAAAATAAGGAAAATGAGTGAAAAAATGTGTCAAAGGAGTGAGTCATATGCAAAAGGGAGGCCAAAAGAGTGAGTCGCGGAGCAAAAGGAAATAAAAAAAGGGGGAAAAAGCGAGTCACACCCACAAACGAGTCAAAGGCATAAGGGTGTAAGTAATGAGTTAAGGTCTAGAAAGATGATTCACGAATAAGTCACGGCCCGGGAATGTAATTCACGAGTCACAGTCCAATAATGTGAATCACAAACGAGTAAAGGGCGTGACTCAACCCAGATCACGAACAAAAGCTGGAAAATGCCATTAATGGTCAATAAAAGCTACCAAACTCATTTTTAAGCTATTTTTGCAAGAAAACACCCCCAAACACATTTTTAAGCATAAAATAACAAGATTTATGCACTATAAATACAAATTAAAGCAAGAGAACATGGAAGTTAAAGTAAAAAACTTAAGGAGGAAGATGATGAATAGTGATTCCAATCATAAACCTCAATTAATTACATATTAACAACCTTAGAACCAAAAAATCAAATAATTGGAAAAAATCAAGAAAATAAAGAATAAATAGATATTTATTATAAATCTAAATCTAACATCCAATTTGATTTATTTTAAGGCTCAAGAATGTTACCTTTAATATTGGTTCCATCAAAGAATAAGAAATCATGTGCCTTTTGACTTTTTTTCCTTTTTCTTTTTGCTTACTCTATTTTAAGCCATAGAGAGTAAGAGGAGAGAGAGAGAGAGGGAGAGAGAGAAAGAGAGAGATAGAAAGAGTGTGTGTGTGTGAGTCAGTGAGAAAGAAGAGCCTCTTTACTTGAAATCTAATCCCCTCTTTTAAAATATCCCCAAAGTTATCATATTTTTTTTGGATTAGGATTGCAATTCCCAAATAAGAGCTTAAAAAAGCATTTTGAAAATATAAAATCTGGAAGAAAACTTCGCACTCCCATCCTTGTCTATTTATGAGGAATTACTTCCTTATTAGGTAACTTTGATTAGGAGCCACCTTAGGACCTGTGTCTTCAGTTGTCCCCAACTTTAGGTACACTAGTGCATTAGTGCCTAGGTTAGCGAAAGTTTAGAGTAAAGGATCAAAGGCACTTACCTGAGGTGGTGAGCGTTCAATTATGTTGAACACGTACCACTCAAGGTAGTGACTCTCTAGTTAGGTGTTTACCATCAACTCGTCGATGTGTTAGCCATCGATCAATTAGGGTAGTTACCATCAGCTTATCAATACTTTAACACTCGGTTGGGTAATTACTATTATTTTGTCGATGTTTTAACCCTTAGTCAATTGAGTAATTACTGTCAGCTTGTTGAAGTTTTAACTCTTGATCGGTTAGGGTAGTTATCAATAGCTTGTCGATGTTTTAACCATCGATTTGGTAATTATTGTCAAATTGTCGACATTTTAACCCTTGATCAATTGAGTAGTCACTGTTAGCTTGTCAAAATTTTTACTCTTGATAAGTTAGGGCAGTTACCATTAGCTTGTCGATGTTTTAACCCTCAATTGGAAGATTACCGTCAGCTTGTCAACATTTTTACCCTTAATCAATTGAGTAGTTACCGTTACCTTATCGACATTTTAACTCTTGATCAGTTGGGGTAGTTATCATTAGCTTTTAAATATTTTAAACCTCAGTTGGGTGATTTCAATCAGCCTGTTGGTGTTTTAACCCTTGATCAATTGAGTAGTTATCGTTAGCTTGTTGAAATTTTAACTCTTGATCAATTGGGGTAGTTACCATTAACTTGTCGATGTTTTAAACCTTGGTTGGATGATTACTATTAACTTGTCAACATTTTACCCTTGATCAATTTAGTAGTTACCATCAGCTTATTAATAGTTTAACTCTTGATTGGGTGAGGTAGTTACCATCAGTTTGTCAATATTTTAACTTTTGTTTGAAGCCTAATTAGAGGCATCTTGTTGACATATAGAAATATGAGAGGTAATTGGTCAAATGAATCATAAGAGGGCTTTATTACCTGAAAAAGAGGTTGGATGTTAGTGTGCTTGTTAGAATTAAAGAAGGTTCTTACCTTTTATAGATTTGCATAATTCCCCTTTTAAGTGGGATGGCCATCTTTTTGTAAATGCCCCCAAGCTTGGTGTATATAAATGTTTTTGCTTTATGGAATATTCTTTTTACTTGAATTAGACTGATCTCTCCTATAGGAGTTTTCCTTATGGTTTGACTGTCTATTGCTTGGAATTATTTTATGGCCAGCTCTAGTGTACTAAACCCTTTCTCATTTCCTTGCAAGAAATTAGTCATATGAGTACATGTAAGAAATTATATAAGTGCAAGATGTGTGCAAAATTCATATGTGTATGTACAAATACGTTTGTGAGTTTTGTTCAACGAGTGCCACATGTACGATGTGTACAAAAAGTGACCTACGAAGAAGCGTCTAAGACTTAACATAATTACGACTCATCGAATACTTTAAACAAGAATTTTACTCATCCTTGAACAAGTTTTAGAATTTTGTCTTTTGAAAGCAAAGTCTGGATGTGAATTTAAGGACGATATTCAACTCAAATGCATAAATAAATTCATGGCTTCCCACTTAAAGCTCAAGAAACATTATATGCTTCTTCTTACATGCCAAAACTTATTAAAAGGTCATCTCCACTAGGTTGGATGAGATCAAACCCTGAATCAAGAGGTCATACATCGGTTAAATTGTTTGGCCTAGTGAATGGCTGATAAGGAAGGGTCAAGTTGCTAGAGGAAAACGACCATTATGCTTCCTTGACTAGCAAGAGGACTATTTTCTACCCATTTTCCTGCTATGAAAGCATTTCCATGTTCAACCATGATGATTTTAATTCAATAGACCTTCTCACACTTAGCCTTGATGATCTTTGATTTACCAAAAATTATCCAAAGGGTACTAGCTTAAGATCTCCCTTTCCTTTTCATTTTTATTATTGTGATATTGACTTCAAGGGTTTTCTATTTCTCCCTTTTTTCTTTTCTTTATTTCTTTTTCTTCTTTTTTTTCCTTCCCTTTTTTTCTATTTATCTTTATAGGTTTATTCCATTTAACAAACCCAATTTCCTATTAATGGAATTCTTACAAAAGATTGGTAGAAATTTCTCTCTTATATTCTTGAAATGTGAAACTAGCTTAATCACAGTGGTCATGTTCCTAAGGGGAAGCCAAAATCATTTTAGATTAAGGGTTGCTTCAATATGTGTAATAATAAAATAAGCATGCATTCAGCATGCTTGAAATAATGGCTCAAAGGGCTAGCAAATGATTATGAAATTAGGGCAGAAAAAGAGTCATTTAGAAGGTTGTACAAAGAAGGGTTACCTGAATCATTTTCCAGGTTCTATCACATCTTGGGGGTGCTTTGACAAGTAATCAAAAAATTTTTAGTGCTCTTAATGAGTTTTACCTAATCTTCTCGATTGTAAATAACATTTTCCTTACTTTTAATAATTGGCTCAAAGTGCTCGAAATTTGGAAATTGCACAGTACAACAAAAGATTTTATGTAATTTAGCAACCAGAGATAAAAATAGGACTATCTCCTATTCATCTCATATTTGAATGAAATAAAAACTCCTAAGATTGAGGTCAAACCCATTCACAATTGAGAATTAGTTAGATGAAGTATAATTTTGAATTGAAAGTAAATTAACAAAAAGCAATCATGTTAAAACATTTGACATTCCTTGGCAAAATAAATTAGATTTAAAGCACAAATTATTTTTAATTAAAAATACTCCTTGAATTTGGGAAAAGACAATGTCGTGGTGGTCATCTCAAATGAATCGAGGAGGTGGTGATCCTCGAATTATTTTTGAGAAAAGGACAATGTCACAGTCATTTTGAACACAACAGGGAAGTGTTACTCCTTAAATTTGTAAATCAACATAAAATAATTATGCCAAAATTATGGGCATAACTTAGCAAGATAAATTAATCTTAAGGCACAAATTATTTTAATAGAAATGCTCCCTGAAATTGGAAAAAAGATGACACTATAATGATCATTGTGTTGGCATAATAAATCTTTAAATCTCCTAGCTCTACAGTTAGTGTATTGATTATGATGGCCCAAGAGAACTATTGATGTGATATAAATAAAAGATTGTGTGTGCATAAGGAATTATGTGTAAAGAAATATGCATAAAATTGTACAAGAGACGCACGCAAGAAATTATACACATACAACAAGTTATGTGTGAAATATGTGTAAAGAATTATGTGTACAAAATGAGTATATGTGTTGATACATGTACAAAATTGTATATGAAATATTTACAAAATGCATGTAAAGGAGAATGTGCGTTTGTGTAAACACATTCAAGGAGTTACATGCATCATGATAATTGTGAATTAAAACTATTTTATTAGTGTGTTTTTAGGTGCTTAAAATGTTATTTTAGTGTTAATTTGTTTAATTTCTTAACTTTTTTTGTTTGTGGACTTAATTGTAAGCTTTGGTGTTTTTAGGGACTTAATTGAAGAAAAGAAGAAGTTATTTGGAGAAAAGAGGAAATTAGAGCAATTTAGGAATTTTTAAGAACAAATCACATTAGAGTCCGGGAGCTTTTACCTTGGAGGAAGGGAATTTTCATCTACCAAGGGGATTAGTCCCTCTACCTAGGGAAAAGTCCCTCTATAGAGGGAAGGCAAAAGGATCAAGAGGAATTACGTCCTTTTATTGAAGGGATTTGGCTTTCTAATGAGGTAAGGTGGTTTAAACATGATGAAACTCTTGTTTCTTTCAGAACAAAAAGTAAATGGCATCAGGTTTTCTTCCTTTATGAGGATTTTAAGTAGACCAAAACACTAATATATAAAGGAGGAGTTTTTGAAGGGAGACAATTTTTTTACTTAGGTTTTCAGCCCTAATTTTCTTTAGTTAATTGTAATTAGTTTTAGACCTAGTTTTTCTTTTCTTCTTAGTTTTTCAATTATCTGAGAGCTTGAAGCTGCACTTTTGGTGTTCTGAGAAGAGATCAAGAGAAAGCTTGAAGCTTTATGAGTATTGTATCTTTTTACTTTAGTTTTTCAATTGTTTTAATCATGAATATTGAGTAATTCTCTACTTTTGTTGAGGGAAACTTGAACCCTCAGAATTTTATTCTAATCACTTTGATTTGAGTTTAATTTTAATGTAAGTTTGTTATTTCTTAATTATTGGGCTGAATCTTATCTTTGGTTATGATTAGATTGATGCTTGACATATCGAATAGATGGTTAATTGTTAATTTAATCTTTGATAAATCATATGCATGTTCTTAGCTTATTCTTTTCATGTCAAAGTACTGTTGCAATTTGAGAATTAAGGTAGTAATTTGTTGTTCATGAGTTGATTTAAATTTAAGAATTTGAATTGAGAATAGGCTAGAGTTAGATCTTTTAAAAGAGGATCCAACAAAGGTTTAGGAGTTTAAAATTCGATTTGCATGCTAGGTATTGAATTGTTCTTAATTAGAGGACTTGATATTCTAAAATGATATTCTAAATAAGATATCTTTTTTTTTATTTAACTGGTTTTCCATAACAACTTGTATTGTTTTTTTATTGAGTCATTGCAATGGAAATTGAGGTTGATGGTTCCTTAGCAGAAGTGTTTTAGCCATAGATGTTATTCATTATTTAAGTGTTTCTCTATATTATTCTAGTCTTAGTTTTTATTTATTTAATTGTTAATTAGCTTCATTCTAGCTTTTAATTCAAAAATTTGGGAAATAATCTCAGATTAATTTAACTTGGTTATAGATATTTTACTTAGCAATCCATATTCTTTCAAGTTTAATATTCTTAGGGTTTTAATTTTATTTTCCTATATTTGTAGCCAATCTAGTACAATTGCTAGACACTAGTCAAGTTTTTGGTGCCGTTTCCAGGAAACAATAGTGTTGTTCGTTTAATATCTTTAATTGAGCTAGTTTGAGATTTTTATTCTTTTATTTATTTTTGATCTAGTGTTATTCTTTACAGAAAGATTTTTAGGCATTTATAAATGACACATAATTATGGCCAAGACTTTAAATTGGCTCTTTTGAGAACACAAATGAAAGATATAAGGAGAGAGATGCAAGAACTGCAATATTCGCATCAACCTCCAATAATATATTCATAAACATCCTTTGAAAACTCTTATTCTCTATGGGTTTTGTAATAGTCTAGTGCCTCCAAATTTCAAGTTCTTCTTGACTTGCTTACAAGTAAGGAAACGTAATTTAGAGCTAAAAAAGAAGAATGGATGGCTACAATCAATTCTCAAGAGTAGAAGATCAAAAATTAAGAAGCTATATTTCAAAATCAAGAGAATATGTTAAATACTTAAGAGCATTTATTGAGAGATCAGGAAATAGGAATTAAAAATTTGGAATCCAAGTTAGAGTTCTTGAGTATTTCTATGGAAAGTCAAGGTGGTGGTGATAACAAGGATGAATTGAGTCATGTACCAATAGTGGATAAGAAAGAAATTAAGTTTTAGATGCATGAATTCAAAGAGGAACCAGTCATTGTTGAAGACAAGTCCTATATTTTTTTAGAATGAATTTAGAACTCTTGTAAAGGATTTTACACCAAAGGAACAACAAGTATTCAATTCTCAAGTGGAAGCAATGTATTCAGTCCACTTAAAGCATTTATTAAGGCTAGAAGAGCTAGTAGAGTTTGTATTTGAAGAACTAAAGGTTGAGTCGTACTTTATTAAAGACATGGAATTTCTAGCTTTGGTGAACTTTGACAAGTTTCTCCTACTAAAGGGAGAAAATAAGGAGCAAAGTCTAAAAAGACTAGTATTTTAATCGCAAACTCAAACTTTAGAGAGTCATATAAGCCGAGATGGGACTCGATAAACCAGAACTCTTCCAATCCTTCTCTTTAAACTTTTGTCAACTTTTTTATGAGCTTTGTTTTGCGTGTTATTTTTGATAAGTTGCTATTCTATCTTTTGCTAAATTTGATAGGCTTATATAGTTCATTTTAAATTCTTTGTGTTGTCACAAGTCTATTATGCTTGTCATTCAATTCATGAGTTTAAGAATTAGATATGCCACTTCTAATGATATTTATGCTTAATTATCATATTTTGATATGTGCTTAAAGTGTTCATATGGTATTTAGGGGCTGCCAATTAAAAGAAATTAAAATACAGTTCAATCTAAGGTGGATTTATACTTATTGTGTATGTTTTGCCTTGTTGAGTGTGCTTTATAGACTTAGGAAGGGTTATTCATATTTAAAGTGCAAAGTGAGTTTGGAATCCAATTTAACAAATATGTATGCTTTCATTCAATCTATTTATGATTTTGATTCAAACTTGCTAAGTGTTCAAAGAGAGGGTGTAATTAGAGTTTTGGTGTGCTAAATTGTTTGGGTACTTTGAGTGGATTAAACTGGTAATTTAAAAGTAGGTGAGATTCAACAAAAGAGGAAAATTATAGGGTTAAGTTAAATTTTTATTTTAAGTTTAAAAGTGCGTGAAAATTGAATATAAACTTTTAGCCTTGGAGTTCCCGAGACGAACACTTCAGTAGAGGGATTTTTCCCCTATAGAGGGACATTATTTTATGTGCCCATAGTAAATCACCTCGATAGAGGGAAAAATCCCTCTAGCAAGGCCTACTTTTAATTTTTTGATGTTGTCCCATTTTATTCTAGAGGCATTCTCTTCAGTAAAGGGATTTTTTCTTCCATCGAGGGACCCTTCACTCACCATCCCATGATACTTACCTCAGTAGAGGTATCTTTTCTCTCCACCAAGGGACCATGCCATACCCTATGCCGAGACACACTCATCCAACAAGGGCTAATCTCTTTCACCAAAGTGATTCACCTCACCCCTTCCTTCACTGAGGTGATTCACCTCACTTTTACCCATTTAATTAAATCAGGTGGTATTTTATATCTAGGAGACTATCGTGCTATCTAATCGTAACGCCTTATATATTGTTGAAGTATTACTCAATGATCTTGATACATCATTTTTTTCAAATAGTTGAGCATGATATGAGATTATTTGATTTTAATTGGTATATGTATGATGTCTTTTATGGTGCATACCATTATGGTAGAGCTTGATATACTTCATTTCTTTCCAAAATTGTCCTCCCTGCTAAGGCACACACACACACTTAGTTAGGTCAATCAAGTTTTTGCCCTTTGCTTTTTCATCATTTGGCATCCATAACTCATCAAGTGAGTTTTAATCCTTCATTTAATTCTTCATGTTTAATTTTGGCTTATTTTGTGTTTGATGAATTAAACAAGGGTTTTATTCTTCTTTTTGAATGTGGCTCTTAAATGCTCATATTTGGTTGATTGGAAACTTCAATTGCATGTTTTGTGCTATCCCAAATGGAATTATATTGCTTGAGATGATTTCACTCACTTCATACACACTTGAAGACAATTATTCAACATATTGATCTTGTGTGAATATGGCATTGAAGCATTTTGGCTTAGGTGTATTTCTTCACTTGGCCACCATGATTGTTAAGCCTTGTTTCTACATTATATTGGTTAAAGAGGCATGTTGAATGTTTGAATTTGTTGGCAAATTATGTGAGGTCATTTTTCCCTTGGTTCAATTGTTTGAATTATTCAATCATTTCCATTAGTCTCATGTCTTCTTTTGACTTGATCATGGTTCTCTACCTATGATAGTATTACCTTGTTTTAATGGTGATCATCATTTAATTTCACTCTCCTTAGGCACTTACGTGTTCATCAAACCTTATGCAATGAGCTAATCTTTTTGCTACTTTGCTGAGGATAGCAAGATATTAAAGAGGGGGAAAGAGTTTAGTTGAACTCGATTTTGGACTCATCAATTTAAGGAAGTTGTTCCATCTTCCACATGAATTGTTTTAGTACTTTGTTTTTGTTTAGTTTGGTCCATAATTTTCATGTTAATTGAGTAGGTTTAGTTCAAATATCATATATTGTACAATAAGCTTAGTTCATCCTAATTTATTCTCAAAATTGAACATGTTGAACTTTAACTTAGAATGTGTAATGGTCAAAAATCTTTGTTTAGCATTAAGACAGCCATGTTGTTTAGTGGAATTTTAGCTAGTTTAGAATTCAATTTGAACTATATTTTTAAGTTTCCACTTTTTGAGCAATAAAACTAGTTTTGAAATAAGAGAAAAACTAGCATTTTGAGGTAGTTGAGCAAGGAATTTAGGACACTAAAACCTTCCTCATCACCTTTCAAAGCATAGAAATAACTCAAGCAATATAGAAAGTGATTTAGGCATATTTTCTTGTTTAGCCATAACTTAGATTGTTTCATACCCTATGTGTATATTGGTTCCTTATTAGCCATTTTGAGCCTAATAAGGCATGCTTAAAGCATGTTATATTTATTTTGCTTGTTACACTCATTTATTTACCATATAGTCTAAAAATCCTTATTTTTCCTTCTAAGAATTGGCCACTCTAGGATTGGGATAGATTAATTTTTGTTAGGTATTTTAAAGAGTATAAAAGTTTTTTGGTACTATTGTCAAGGGTTATTGATGAAGTCAAGTAATTAGTGAAAATTAAACTTGTAAATACCTAGATCATTATTGGTTGCCAACATTAAAGCTAGCAATTTCTTTAAAAAAAAAAGAAAAGAAAGAAAGTTTGTAATAAAGTTAGCAGTCTATGGCAAAGTTTTAAGTGTGGGTATTTATAAGGAAAAGGAATTGTGACTTCTAAATTGGTTGAATTGGGAAACTGGGAGGACTTTCAATGACTTTCTCTCAAAACAATGTGTATATAGGGTTAAGTATGCAAGTTTGGTCAAGTGGTGTGCTTTTGAGTTAGTGGGATGAATTTTAGAAATATTGGTATATTCAATCAAAGAGTGGCTATTCTTTTTGTTTATCTTTGTCCATTCTTTGTAACCATTACCATAACTACATTACAACCTAATGAAGTCCTAGTGATTCTATCTTTGGTTTTGAGTTGTTTAGCAAAGATGACCTTCGTGTTCTGGTGCTAAAGGAAAGGCTTATGTCATTTCTAGAGTTTCAAGTGTGAAACCTATTGTACATTTAGGTGTACATTAAATCTAAGCTTGACTATAAATTACATTGGTGTTTTAATTTTGAATTTAATCTAGTTGGAATTTTATTAAGTGCTCTTGTTAATTGTTAAGCATGATTTTGAATTTCATAATTCTTGGTTAAAGTTTGATTATTTTGAGAAGTTGGTTTGTTTAATTTATCTCGAGGGAAGGCAAAGACTAAGTGTGAGGTATTTAATAATTGTAAATTATAACTATTTTATTAATGTATTTTTAGGTGTTTAATATGTTATTTTAGTGTTAATTTATTTAATTTTATGTTTAATTTCTTAATTTCTGTGTTTATGGACTTAATTGTAATTTTTGGTATTTTTAAGGAATTAATTGAAGAAAAGAGGACGTTATTTATAGAAAGGAGGAAATTATAGCACTTTAGGAATTTTAAAGAACAAATCACGTTGGAGTCTAAGAGCTTTTCTCTTGGTGGAGGGGAATTTCCCTCTACCAAGGGGATTAGTCCCTCTACCTAGGAGTTTTTTGTGGGAAACAATATTTTTACTTAGGTTTTTAGCCCTAGTTTTCTTTAGTTAATTGTACAATAGTTTTAGACCTAGTTTTTCTTTTCTTCTTAGTTTTTCAGTTCTCTGAGAGTTTGAAGTTGCACTTTTGGTGTTCTGAGAAGAGATCAAGAGAAAGCTTGAAGCTTTATGAGTATTGTATCTTTTTACTTTAGTTTTTAAATTATTTTAATCATGAATAATGAGTAATTCTCTAATTTTGCTAAGGGGAACTTGAACCCTCAGACTTTTATTCTAATGACTTCGATTTGAGTTTGATTTTAATGCAAGTTTGTTATTTCTTAATTCTTGGGCTGAATCTTATCTTTGGTTATGATTGAATTGATGCTTGATGTATTGAATAGATGGTTGATTGTTAATTTAATCTTTGATCAATGATATGCATGTTCTTAGCTTATTCTTCTCAAGTCAATGTATTATTGCATTTTGAGAATTAAGGCAATAATTTGTTGTTCATGAGTTGATTTCAATTTAAGAATTTGAATTAAGAATGGGCTAGAGTTAGATCTCTAGAAAAAGGATCCAACAAAGGTTTAGGAGTTTCAAACTAGGTTTGCATGCTAGGCACTGAAGTGTTCTTAATTAGAGGATTTAATATTCTAGAATGATATTTTAAATAAGATATCTATTTTTATTTAACTTGTTTTCCATAACAACTTGTGTTGTTTTTTTGATTGAGTCATTGCAGTGGAAGTTGAGGTAGATAGTTCCTCAACAAAAGTGTTTTAGCCATAGATGTTATTCAAGTTTTTCTATGTATTAGTCTAGTCCCAGTTTTTTGTTTGCTTAATTGTTAATTAGCTTAGTTCTTGCTTTTAGTTTAAAAATTTGGGAAATAATTTCAGATTAATTCAACTCAGTTATAGATATTTTACTTAGCAATCCATATTCCCTTTGGTTCGATATTCTTGGGATCTTAATTATATTTCCCTATATTACTAGCTTATCTAGTACACTTTATAGACACTGGTTACATCAGAGCACTCGTATTAAAAAGAAGGAATGAAAAAAATGCAAGAAATGCAATAATGCATGCATGAAATGCAGAAATGCAAGAATGTAAGCATGAAATGCATGACCTGCATCATAAGTTTTTAAGGGGTCTCATCTTGGATGCGAGCTGGCTAATGACCCACACATGTCTTTCTCAAAACTTTTGGTTTTCAAGCAAGTTTCCTCAAGTTATCCATGTTAGTTTTTTTTTTGCTTTGCCCTCTTTCTGAGTTCCCTTATTATTTGTAGGGTAGATAATCTATTTCTACTACACTTCTGATAAAAGAAAGTTTATTTCCCCCACAAACTACAATGTATTCATTTATTGAATGTTGTGTTATGCTAAGTTCATAATCCCATACTTTTACTTAGAAGTCATGCCCCTACCTAAAGGCTTTGTGGTAACTAAAAATATATTTTCTACTCCTAGAACTCTAGCTTGTGTTTCAAGCTACATACAAAATTTTCCAAAGGAAGCAACTTAGGTACCGGGAACTTCCATCAGTGGCTACTAGATTGGTATCTTAGGGCGATTATTTCTTTCTGAATGACCTAGTCAATATACTAAATGCTTTTTCATTGTCACATTCACCTTTCATGATGCTATTATTCTGTTGATCTATTCTACCTAGCATTTAATATTGTTCATGAAGAACCTAATCGATGGCTTTAGTCTACATGGCATGATTAAAAGCATTCACAACAGGCTAATCTTATTTCCCTTTTATTTGTTTATGTCCAATATTTTTATTTACCACCCAAGATCGGTAATTTGGATGTCTTCTCCTATGTAGGTTGTGTAAGGCTACATTCTGGATTGCAACTTAACATACTAGACAACATGAGTAGTCAAAGGTCATTATAAGAATCCCTTACCCTTTAGAGGTCGTCTTCCATTGACTGCATTGTATTAGGCTGTTATTTCCCTGTGATGGTAACACTAAACTCTTGACCTTCTGAAACTATTGGGTGCACTTCCCCGACATACATGCTTCCTAAATCAGAGAAGTTTATGTGTATGGTAAGCTAAAAAGACCTTTTAACATGTAACCTTCTTAGTAAGTGCCAAGCCACTCATGTGAGCTTTATAAATTCCATCATGACTTTCTCCTACAACCCTCATGGCTTTTAATGCATTTATGCACCTTAAAAAGATGCCATTAGGGATATGTCCTATACAGGACCTTATTATATTGTGCAAAGAGTTCGTGGATCCTTTCTAATATTTCCCAAGGACTTTCTTTGAGGATGTTAGTTTCTCCTGAACAAGTTCGAGTGTTGTAACACCATGGTTTCTCATCAATGGTCTGAACATATATTAGTCGTATATCTTGAAAACACAATCTATCTACATCAGTTATAAGCATTGGCTTTATGATCAACCCTGTTAGATTATATCATGCAAAAGTTAAGGTTTTCCAAGTGCTGGCCAACCAATTCTTATCCCTGGCCATAAGATTTAAAGGCAAACTTTAACCTAGTTGCTTAGCCTTTACAAACTTTAACAAGACAATAGGTACTTCTTTTTAATAAAGCATTCACCATAAGCCTAATAACTACCAGTAATAGGCCTTTATACACTTTTACTATTCTTTCCTCCAAGGATGATAGTGCTTCTAACCCATACATATATGCTTCACATATAACCCCTGTGTTAATGGCATAGGATAATTTTCATCATCAAATAAGACAAGGATTTCCCTTGACTTTATCGAAGCATACGGAGCACTGTTGTCACTATCTTAAATTTTAACTTGCCTCTAAAAAGAGTATTCATTGTGTAGAATGCTACTATCCTTATAAGAAATCCCCTTCAGAAGTTTATTTTCAAATGGGCTTTAGGCAAGTTTGCTTTAGGTGCTTTCTCTTTAGTTTTTCTGCCTTGCCGTTTTCCCAAGCTTTTTTATTATTTCTAGGGTTGGTAATCTATCTTTGTGGTGCTCCTGCTAAAGATAACCTCTTCATTAATATATTGCATATACCATCAAATTCCCACAAGAACCTGGAAAGGAATTTCATCTTGGCATTTACACTCAATTTAGTTGTTTCCTAAGGAGATTGATCTATTGTGCGTTTTCTTTAGTAGTTGTTAAGGCTCACGGTTCTATGCTTTCACTTTACCCATTCAGAATTGCACCCATTGCTTGAAAAAACTTATTACCATATGAGGAATGCTTTCTTGACCCTTAAACTTTGCCTTACATCTTGAATTATAGACTGATTACCAAAGGGGAGGTTGCTCAAGCTTTGTCTTTACTAGCAACCTCTTATTTCTCTGATTGTCTGTAGTCCCCATAAAAATTGCAAAAGCATCTCTACTTCATTTGGCCCAAGTGGCACAAGCCTATCCATAATGGATTCTACTACAAAAAATTGATTTTACCGACAGAATTTAGCATTTTACTAATAGATTTTAGCACTTATCGATGGTTTTTTAATGGATTACCGATGGAATGCTTCTATCGGTAAAATGGTCATATGTAGAAATTTACCAATAAAAAAATATGTCAGCAAGAGTTACCAATGAAAATTTAAAAAAATTCTATTGGTAGTTTTGCTAAAAAAATCTGCCAGATATTTCATCGATTTGACTTTTTTCTGATGAATATTCTGTCGGTAAATTTAATTAATAAAAAATATTAATTTATTTTAGAAAAAATAGCATGGATATATCCGTCGATATTTTGTTAGTAAAATAGAATTATTTATTATTTATTTCTTTTACATTTCTTACAAAAATTATTTGCAAGAGCAAAAATAAACACAATAAATTCAATAAATAGAGTCTGAAATTTAAATTAAAAACATATATTAATAATTATAATCCAAAACTCTGTATATATATATATCATAATTATTGTACAAATAATATCAATATTGTTCACAACGTTTTGCAATACTGTACAAATTTATTTAATTCTAATTTTTATGTAAGTAATACCAATATAATTGTAACATTTATTGAAATTTACTAGGAGCTACTTAAAGCTGTGATCTTTTAATGCCCCTCCATTGTTGTTCTAACTGTTGAATCTAAAGTTCACAAAAATGTAAATATAATTCTTTTAATGAAATAGTCAAATACAAAATTGAATTACAAGAAAGGCTCAAAACAACTTTCAATGGAAGATTCAAGGTTAACACCTAAGTGAACAGCCTAAGGCATTTTAATAAGAGTAATAAGAGGTTTAAAGATTGCATCTTATATTACACTCTTGAAGTTTATATTTTGTTCCATGATTGGCATTTTTGTGCACCCCTAGTTGTCCTACTATCCCACTGTTAGGCAACTTCCCAAAATTAGAACTAGAAATTAAGCTTGCAATAGATCCCTATCATTAAACATTTAAATATACAACATATGGTTACAGAATTAAAATGTGGAAACATGAAATTGCATGCATAATCATCACCCCTATTACATGAGAAAGCTAACAGATAGCAAAGCTAACTTTATCCATGAAGATCAAATGGTTGCCTAAAAGAAGCACCTCACTCGTTGCATCTACAACACAACACCTTATCATATCTTTATAAAGATCAGCTGCATGTTGTATCTCTAGAGCATCAGGCCAATGTTCTAGCACCAATAATGCATATTCACAGCATTTGTAATACAAAAACAAAAAAGGAATAAATAAATGTTCTAGATAATTACATCACAAAAAATAATATGTCCTATGTTCATACCTTGCTTAAAGCCATTGTACACAGTCTATTATTATTAGTATTATTGTCTGATTCTAAATGTTCAATTTGCTAGTTTTAATTATGCACAATTATCTATCTCCTGCTAGTAATTGTTTGAGTCTCCACTCAAATTATTAGTACTATTTTAAATATGGAGCCTTATTAATGAAATTCATATGCTTCCAAACTCTTTTCTTTTTAATCAATTTATAGATTCGGAGTGGTAGGTGTAGAAATAAAAAAAATTAAAAAAGGTATAAAGAAATGAAATTTGATAATAATTATGAAAGTGTATTATTATATGTGGTTTTCAGTAGTGTGCAGGGAAGCAATTGTGCATTTAAGAATTAGACAAATACCAATAGCCTTTCTATTCTAGAATTGATTGAAATTGTTTACCAAACTTTCCAATTCTTATACAATAAATTCCTATAAAATGTTCATATAATGTTACTAATTAATTACCTCATTAATCATAGGCCTCATGGAATTGCCTACCATAATTATTAAGTATATAATCTGACTGTTGTCCCTATCTGTAAAAACACCAATAGCAATTTATACTTTAATGAAATATTAAAGTATAGTAATTAGAAGAATAAATAATTTTTTCAATGAATAACTTGATTAAAAAAGAAATTGATTAATTAATCGTACATGATATTGCGAGGGAAAATCTTTAGCTTATTTTTAATTGCACCATTCATTAAGCTATCAATATCACCATCACCATCTGGAGATGATTTTCTCAATGAGCTCAAATATTTTATGTATGTTTTCATCCCTCTTGCTTGTAATAATTCTGTTGCTGCAATTGATATTGGATCTATACTAGAATCTAATAGAAAATTATAAAAATTATGATAAATCCACATAAATTTTTAATTAATTAATTGCTTATTAATTTAATTGAAAGAAAAAAATAAGCTATCTGAGTTAGCAAATTAGCAACCTCTGCCAATCTATTTTGAATGATAGATTGGGCTTAGTGTTAGCACACAAGCAACCTCTACCAGTACAAGGTAATGAAGCAATAGAAGAGGAATGAATAAATTACCATTTTTATGCAATTATTTGTAGACTCTATAATGATAAGTACAGTAATCACATCTAGCTTGAAAAGGACCTAATAGTGTAAGATGAATTAACACCCTTTCACTTATTAAATTTGCAATGATCATGATTTTATAAAAATGTATAAAAAATGAGAAACTTATAAGAATAAACATCTCTGCACAAGCCTCAAAATCTCCCAATAATTCCTTTGATAAAAAAACATAGTAGATGGCATGCCTAGAAAAATGAAAAGTGTTAAAAAATGATGATTATTTAGATAAAGAAAAGGAAGCAATTAGCCAAGTTGTATAAAACAGTGCCCTACCCTCTCAGGTTGCTAGAATTATAGTTATCTGAATTTACATAAACTCCAAGTTTATAAATCTACTAAAATTAGGTAATAAACTAGTCACAAAATTCCTATCTAGCAAACTATGACCACAAGACAAATATAAAGTCAGGACTAGTTGAGTCTAAACCATTACTACAATTAAAATTATTAAGTGTGTCTAGACAACAAAAGAATAAAGTTATTTAAACTCACATTTCAACTAAACCAATCTGTAAGGCCCCAAAAATGACCATAGTTGAAAGTATGTGACTTAATGGATTATTATTTGATTTAGACTAATTAAAGCGTGTGAATTTTGGATTGGAGTAATAAGGACAAGCGATAATTTCAAATTACTTATGAATTGTTTGGTATAAAAATATTTAAGGATATAATTGAGGTAAAGAAAATAAGTTTCGGGCTCAAATTGTGGTTAATAGTTAAATGGTTGGTTGTAGTTTAAATTAGAAGTATAGTTGGGTAGTTTTTTCAGAAGGCAATGCATGCAAAGAGTGAAGTGGGATTTGCCCACTAAAACCCCTTGAAGTTGGTAATCACGTGGTAGTGTTTAGAGGAGAAGTGGCTTTGTTTTGTTAATGGAAATATACAGCCATATAAATTCAAGGAACTTGCCTCTCTCTCTTGAGTGTCTTTTCCATTTTGTTGTAAGAATTAAAGACCATCTTCTTCATTTTCTTTCCTTGGTTTCGAATGGAAGAGGAAGGTTTAATGATTAAAGGATTGATTTGAAGCTAAAAAATCAGGTTTGGGGACTATTATTTCTTGCATGCATTAATACTTGTGTTGATTATGGATTTTATAAGTGTATTGACTTTGATTAAGATATTAGGCATTAATGTGAATGTGCTATCCAGAAATTTGGATTGACCTCCAATGACTATTTTGATCATAAGTTGAGTTGTTGAACTCTGAATTTGATGATTCTATTTAGGATAGAACCGGGACTTCTGTGCCTACAAATGTTATAGAAATAACAATAATTAAATTTTGCCTCTATAGTCCTAAAAAATGCCCAAAATAGTAGCCCTTTTGCATTTGGCGGGTCATTGGAGCAGCAGGTGTTTCTTATGTTTAATTCCTGAGATATACATCAAAATGACTTGAAATGTTTATAGTATATAGTTAGGATCTTAAGTATCAATTGTTAAGAAGAAAAGTTTCTTGAAAAATATCGTTTTCCATGTGAAAAATATTATGCGAAAATTGGACTGTTAGCAGTAGAGAGTGAGTATGTTTAGCATGAAGGAACAATTGCAAATCCATTGTTAATTACTTAAGGACTCAATTAACAAGTTCTCAATCAACAAGCTTACTAGGATGAGCATGTTAATGGATAATTATAGTATCTATAAAGTAGTAACTAAGGGTTTTTAGATTAATTTAACTTAATAATTTAATCTATAGTATGGCATAGATATGTGAATAAATGAAAGTATATAATTGAGCTTAATGATTATTAATAGCTTGTCATTATATGACAGTAATTATATGTTGATGTCTTTATGTATCAAATTAGAGTCTAATGTCATAGCATTAAGTATATATAGATAAGTGCCATTAAATGATTTAGAGTTTAAATTACTTAACAACGTAGAGAAAATATAGATAGCATAAATAATATACAATGTTTAGGAGTGCAATATAGTAAAATTGATTTCATAATAAAGAGAGATGATGAGGTATATATAAGATAAGTTGATATTAATTAAAAATAGATTTTTTTTCATTGGCTTAGAGTTATGTGAAAAAGTAGAAATAATATAATTGCCTTCATATAAAGAAAAGATAATAGCCATAGTCATAGTGTATTAACTTTGATAATATTGAAAGCAATTTATTTTGTAATTGTATTTTATCGATATTGAAGCCTCTATAGCTACCTCACCAAAATAATGTTGCCATACTATGACTGGGGTTGGAATAAACATAATTTTGTGCTTAACTCCTATTGTACCATGAGTTTATCTACAACTTAAATTTAATGTAATTGCAAGTGTCTATTAAAAAAACATCTATACAAGCTAATTATGGAATAGTTTGTGGTAAAAATGAGATATCTTTGTGTAAAATAGTTAGAATTCTATGAGATTAATTCGTATACATAATAGACTCCTAAATGAACATTTTCTATGTAGGAAGTATGAATTAAAATCGTATGCAAGCATGTCAAATGTTGACTTGAAATTCATAGGGACTAGATGTACTATTAGGGAACAAACCTTAGTGAATTGGGTATAACTTTTGGTAGAGTTGTTAAAATGCTACAAAGTAAAATTTTGGTAAAACTAGAGACATGTAAGTATAATTTTTATGAAGAAATGTTGGTCTAATTCCTTATTAATTTTATTCTATGAATTTTTAGAAGTGGTAACAAACACTATTTTAGTTCTATGAATAGCCTATAGTTTTTCTCATATATCTCAAGATATTGATAAGATATTAAGGTGAATTTTGATGCTTTGGAAACTAGACACAAAAGGAAATAAGATTGTAGAAGGTCATTTAGCCTAAAAATGACGTTTTCGAAATCATAAGTGGCTCACAAGTTGGGCCTAGATGCTGCCCCTATGCAGATTTGTGTAGGCAGAATTTTAATTTGTTTTCTATATTTGCTTTAAATATAGTTATGTTAAATATGTGTTTATAGGATAACACATTGGATTGGATATAGCATGTGATATGATTATTGATAAAAGTCCCTAAACACACACACACATATATACATACATACATACATACATACATACATACATACATACATACATACATACATACATACATACATGTCCACATATATATTTAAGTAAGGATTGCTGACAATTACATCAAATATGCATATATGATTGAACTTAAATACTTGCTTCTTATATGTAAAATTATTCATATGTATGTATTCATATGAAGAGTAAATGTGTATTTCAACATGCACTTATACTATGAAATAAAGAAATACATTAGTATGATCATGTTCACATATAGTGCCTTATTGATAACATGCTAAAGTACATAATGTGATAACATATGCTTAATAGTAAGTACTTGTTTTGTTATATGCCTATATGAATACATGTGTGTGTGTGTGTGTATATATATATACTTGTGATTATGAATCTTTTTACATGATCACCTCCATATGATGTGCTATAGTGCAAAGTTCTTATAACAAGGCATGTTTTATGATGAGCACTTAAACAGGTACGACACATTACGTGATTGTCACAGTATGATCATGTTAATATGTGAAATTTGATGATAGCATCATTAATAAAGTATGTGAAGCATTTATAGGAACCTTGCATACATAATTATTCCATGGCAATAATATGTCTATTTTATGGTTATACATGTGCAAATTGACTAGTTGAGTGCAAGCATGATATATGAAAAGAAAATTAAATAGAGTATTACCTATAATTAGAGTTCAATTCTGGATAGATAGGCGCCTATAGGGATGTTACAGCTGCCACTATTGACCTTTTTATGTCTAAAGTATAGTTGATCCTATTGGATCATGTACAACCCCATTTGGGTTGTTAGTTGACCCCGCTTGGGTCCATTTGACAAGTCCACCATACAATTGACCCCATTTTGGTCTATATCTTGATATCCTTGGATATCCACCATTTTGATACCCTCGATTATCCACTATTCCCATTATCCACCTATAGAACTTAGGCAGGCTAAACTATAAGTATAGTACAGACATTAAAGTATAAGGTATAAAGCAAGCATCATATAAAAATTGAAGATATTGCTTGATTACATGTTTGACATGATTTGCTTGTATTGTTTCATAAGTTTAAATAAATAGAGATTACCAAGTAACACATGATATATGTATGCAATTTATAATTGGTTCCAAATGTTTGAAATTACTTAAACAAGTTAAATGAATGAAGAATTCTCAGTTAGTATACAATACAAGCATGCTAAGTTAACTGTTAAGCTTTTCAAATGCTTTTATTATTTACTATGTAAGGTTATTAGATTTATCAAGACTTTCTAATCCATTGATTACATGTTAAATAAATGTTTATATATATAAAGCATGTTGAGTGTGATTACAGATGATGTAATGGTAACATCGAAATGCTTTAAAAAGTTGAAAAATATGCAAGGTAAAGATATAATAGTTTAATAATAATAGTAAGTATTCAAACGAATGAGAATGCATCTTATACATGGAATATATTATACATATGTATAAGGAATATAAGTTATTTGAATACAGTACCAAGTTTCTAAGATAGTATAGATAAAGTATATCAAAGTGATCACTAAGATCAAATTGTGGAAACTTATAAAGTATAGATAAAGTATATATATAAATATTTGTAAATAAGTGATAGAAATATGGCTTAGTTAATAAATGTTTGGCAATTGATATTGATACATGAATAATATAGTCATCAATGCTTGACAATTAATAATTCAAAGTAATTGGTCAAGAGTAACATAAAGAAATCCAGAAAGTAAGCTTGATTTATCGGATTCAAGTATTGAATAAATATTGATAAAGGTATGAAATTGATAAGCAAAGGAAATATCAATAGGTATTGTTATTGGTTATAAGAATAGCATAAGTGAATATAGCATTGGGAGATTATTATGAATATTGTTTATAATGATTGGTTTATTTGCTTTAAGATGCGTATATATGTGTTTTCAACTTGATGATATTTAAAAAGGGGTCATCCACATGTTTTATGTTTCCCACTAAGCTTTATAGCTTAGCACGGGTGTTTCATCCATGTAGGTTACAAGTTAGGAATTTTCCCAAGGATGATATCTACAGTTGGATGGCCAACACAAAAGAGAGAGATTGAAAGTATAGTCTACTGTTGAATGCATTTTTTATTACTAGATTCTTATTTACTTTGACAAGGATGTGATGTACAGATGATTAATATATGTAAATATTATATTGTTTAAAAATACTCTTAAGTATGCAGTAAAGTGTTAATAGTGTACTTTATATGTCGGATTTATGTTTGAAGTTTGACAAAAAAATATTTCGAGCATTAAACCTAGAAAGCATGCTTAATGATACATGATATAGTGTTTACAACTATTTAGGGGATAAGGGTGTTACACATACAATTTTGGCAACTCGAAAGGAATATTCCCTGTCAAATTTTAAATCACCAAACATATAAGCAAACAATCTCAGAAAGAAGATTAACAAAAAGAATCATGTTATGAAATAATAGTCAGGTCTTTAAGTAGGCAAATTGTGTTTTGCATTAATGACATTATATACCATTCTATTTATTTTCCATGAGAATCTTTACAATGGATGATAATAGAAAGGAAAAGTGGGCCAAAATCCATGAAAATCTAGACATTTCAATAACAAGCCAGGAAATAAAGTCTCACATTAACTTAAGTAATGCATAATTAGAGATTTAGCTGTTAAGATTTTGCGATAGGAACATGAATAATTTTAAAATTTTCTTTTATAGATCAACCATATCTTAAACTAAAAACAATAGACCAAGTTGAAGATAAGATTTTCTCTTTTTTTAACTAATTATCATATATTCATTTTCCTATTCACATAGAAACATGGTTCCCTTATTTATTTATTTATTATTATTGTTATTATTATTATAAATCAACAGTTAAATAAAAATGAAAAAAATATAAAAATTAAGATCCAGAATATACTAGTCTTACATTAGAGAGCTAAAAATTATAGGTAACAAAGAACAAAGAACAAAACAAAAACGGCCATCACAATCCAAGCTATTGATTAACTACAATAAGAAGAATCCATCTGACGTCATCAATGGCAACATAATCCGAAATTAGAAGTGCTTTATTAATGGATTATAGTACAAGTTTCATAAAACCAAACATAAACTCACTTGTGAAAAGTCAATGTAGAGACGTCATAACTTCCAAATGTGAAGAAACTAGAAACTAAGAAACAAAAATAATCAAATTTATATCATTAAAATTGAGATCTAAGCTAGTAAAATAATAAATAACAAAGTGAGGTTCAATTAAAATGAGAGAAGATGAGAAAAGAAGAGAAGAGAAGCATACCAAAATTATCCAGAAAAGAGGAGAAAAAATTGGAAAAGAAATTAACAATCTGAGTTGAAGCTAATTAAAGAGGAAAGATTATTGATTACTAAATAAAGAAAATTAAGAATTCAGTGAAAGCCAAAAGGGAAAATAAGAGTGAAAAGGCAAATCAGGTGAGGGAAAGAGAGAGAGAGAGAGAGGGCAAATCAAGTGACAGATAGAGTAAAGGAGGGAGAGATAGAGATGGATCGAATAGAGTGAGGGTAAGAAAAAGAGAGATAAATTAACTATGGGTGAGAGAGTGATAGTGACAGATCAAGTGAGGGCAACGGAGAGCAATAGTGAGGTTAAAACATGGAGAGGGAGATCGACAAATTATTTTGTTGGCGATGGTGGAAGGTTGCAGGGTTAAATCTCTAGTAGATGTAAGGTTGCCATCGAGATAATAAGGAGAGGAGTGAGGTGAGCGATAGAAAATTCACTCTTCTAAGGTTTGCTTCTGTGCATTTTAAAAAGTATTTTTGTCAATACAAATTAATAATCTTCTAACTATTTAAAATTTTGATGTTTAACTGCACTTTTATATAAAAATGTATGTATCTACTAAATTTTAACCATATAAAAATAATAATAAATCTATGACTATTTTAAATAAAAAATCATTATCGATGATAATAATAAAAAAAATTAAGTTAAAAATAAAATTTAATTTA
The DNA here is from genome assembly GCA_037975025.1 of Excoecaria agallocha. NCBI lineage: Eukaryota > Viridiplantae > Streptophyta > Magnoliopsida > Malpighiales > Euphorbiaceae > Excoecaria > Excoecaria agallocha. The sequence continues at coordinate 83,499,751 of CM075808.1, read as the reverse complement.
ATTTAATTTTATACTATAAATTATTATGAATTAATCTTCAATCTGATTTAAAATTTTTTATGGTAACATGAGTTGCTTTATATAATGTTTGAGATAAATTTAAAAAATAAAAAATATAAATCATATAGATCAAATTTATATATTATATCAAAATATAACAAATATTTATTTAAATATTCATAAAATAAAAAATATTTTATATATAACTAAAATGTATGCATATGACTAAAATACATTAATTATTTTCATAAAAAATTACATATAATAAAAATGAAAAAATATCTAGTCTAGGATTTTATTTGAACAAAAATGATACTTTTTTTAAAAAATAATAAATTAAATTTTAAATATTTATTTTCTATGAATAAAACTAATAGCAACGAATTACAGATGAAAATACCATCACAATAACTTACAAACCTATCACCCATATTCCATCTTATGCTGCCATTATTTACTAATGGAAGAGATATATTGTCACTATTTGTAATGCCCCGCAATACACCCTAGTAGAATTATCACTAATTAATTATTAGTGTTTATGCTTAATTAAGTATAAATGTTAATTGAAGGGTGTAATTGAAAAGTTAAAGTGTAAGTTTTGGGGTAGATTTTGAATTAAGGGAAGTTGGGGGACCAATTGGTAAATGTTGCTTTAAAGTGACATTTAGACCAATTGGATTTAAGGGAGAGGTAGATATTTTGGAGAGGATTTGGCCGGCCACTTATGGTCTTCAATCTCCATTTTCATCTTCCTAATCTCCTAAACCCTAACTCTCTCTCTCTCATCTTTTCTCTCTCTCTAGATTTCTTTGAATTAGAGAGGTTTGCTCAAGTTTGTGGTAAGATCACTTGTTCTCCTTGGTTATGTAATTCTTGATTTAGCTTACTAGGTTTTCATATAAGTGTTTTTATGACTTGTTAGAAGGAGAACCAAGCAAGAGGAAAGGAAAGGAAACTCTTCAAGGGTGAAGAGCTAGGAGGAGATCAAGTAAGGTATGGGAATTTAGTGTTTCATGTATGTGTGTATATTGATTTGTCATGAGAGATAAAGCTTGTGTGCCTCTCTCATGTATTTTATGGATGATTTATAGCTTAGAAGGGTTTAGAGTTGTTTTTATACAAAGCTTGTTTAAAGAACATGAAAATCTGTTTAAGGGTTATTGGACCAGTCTGTACATTTTTACTCATATCTTGAGCTATGGTAACTCAAAAATGGAAATTCAAGTTGATTCAGAAACTAGACTTGCATGTCTTGATTTTGTTTGAAGGAACAGAAATCTGATTTTCACTGCATGATAGTGAAAATCGGTATTGAAATCTGATTGTGGTTGTGAGTTTTGCTCTTATGAATAGTCTGTGGTTTTTCTTGCATAACTGGAGTTTTACAGGTCCTATTGATATGAGTTTTGATGTTTTGAAAACTAGACACTTAGGCCTACAACTTTGTTGAAGGCCATTTTGCCTGAAAATGTTGTTTTACAGGTCAAAAATAGCTTTGAACTCGAGACTATTAATCGGTCTCGAGTCGGTTTAGGATCACGGTTACCATGACTTTCATAGTAACCGTGAGGTTCCTAAAAACGACAGCTTAAGACCAAAGGAAACGCAATGGATCACGGTTACTAAGGATTTCATAGTAACCGTGACCCATTCTCGTAACACCTCACGGTTACTACCCTAGGCTTGGTAACCGTGAGGCAGTTAGCTTTTGGTCCAGTAGCGAAAACGAAGCTATCTCACGGTTACTAAGGATTTCTTAGTAACCGTGACCCATGTTTTTCACCCTACTTCACGGTTACTATGGAATGGTTGGTAACTGTGAGGTAGTTCGTATGAGGTCCAGAATTGAAAGGCTTTTTGGCTCACGGTTACTAGGAAATGTGTAGTAACCGTGACCCTTATAAAAATGTTAGGCTCACGGTTACCATGAAATTCATAGTAACCGTGACCCTCCCCTGTTTTTCAAAAATGCATCTTCTTTGATTTCTTTTATGATACAGACTTGTTTAAGCCCTTCCTAAGCTTCTAAATCATCCTAAATGATAGTCATGTAGCAAAGGAAATATCCATGAATGCAAAGCTTGCTTGTTATTTGAAAGGTGAGTTTCTATTACTCATAATAGAAACATACATGAATTATTTCATGGAATTACAGTATATGAATCTTAAGTATGCTATATATATATATGAGAATGTCTAATATTGTACTGTTTAGCATTTGTTAATGCTATATTGAATTATGATGATGATATTTCATGAGAAATGAAGTATAATATGTTATGCCTGCACTTAGAGTCTTGGTTGTGGATAGATAGGCATGCCTATAGGGTACCATCGCAGCTGCTTCTGTTTGACTCTTATGAGTCTTCTGTAAGTCTCTACATGGGACTTGTCTCTACGTGAGACTTCTGTTAGATACCTTCGGGTATCCTTCTGTTAGATACCTTCGGGTATCCTTCTGTTAGATACCTACGGGTATCCTTCTGTTTTGATACCATTGGGTATCCATTGAACCCGTTTTCCACTCCCACATGAATTTAAGCAGGCAAATTGATAAGATAAATTATACATTAAATGTTATGCAATGATATGCATATATAGTCTGATATCTGTTACTGTATATTGTTAAAGATACTGTTATATTGTGTTTTATTATTGAGGAATGCTTGATGATAGTTACTGTGAGTAGTTATCAACATGTTTTTAGTTGTTCCCCACTAAGCTTTATAGCTTAGCACGGGTGTTAATCCGTGTAGGTTTGAAGGGTAGACCGTGTGTTCAGGGAAAAAGCCAACAGTCTCCCAAGCCAATTTCAGAATAGAACTTGCATCTTAATGTATATAATTAAGTTTGCATCTCTTTTGATTATCAGTAATGTATTTGTAAATATATATAAGGCATGTAATTATAAGTTCTGTAAGAATGATCAAGAATATGTAATAGTGGGCCCTCCATATGAAAAGTATGTATGATGTGTATGTTATTATGCATGCATAATTAACTGATAAGTCACCTGATGAGTAGGTTAATGAATGTAATTAGTAACAGTAACCTGGGTTAGCTAGTATAGGCATTACATTTTTGGTATCAGAGTGCCTTGGTTTAGGCGGTTCTGGCCGATAGGCATTTTATGAGTTATAGATATAGAATTCTGGTTGTTGTTGGCTGATTGTGGCTGTCCCTGTGTTTCCTTGTTATAGATAAGATGGAAGGATATCGTGACGTAGTTGATGAGTCGGCTGAGAGTAATTTACCGGGCCGATCGAATCCTTCTCAGCCTGAATCTTCTGCATCCACTAGAGGTGGTGCAGCTGCTGCTGAGGCTGGGGAAGCCTTGTTGAAAATTTCCCATGATATGGCTCAGATTCTACAAAGGATGACTTCACCAAAGGCTCCGATTTCGGAGATCAGAAAGCATGGTGCAGAAGAGTTTTTAGGCTCTTCTTGGGATGAATCTGAGAAAGCCGAGTTGTGGCTTGAGCGATTGGAGCGGGTTTTTGCTGAGGTTCAATGCCCCGCCAATCAGAAGGTGACTTGTGCTGTATCCTTACTTCAGGGAGTGGCCTATGATTGGTGGAAACTAGTTCAGACACAACCTCAGCTACCTGATTCCCTCTCTTGGGAATTCTTTGTAGCAGAATTTAAAAGGAGGTATGTGACTGAAGCTTATAAAGATGAAAGACTGAAGCAGTTTCTGAACCTCAAACAGAGAAGTATGTCAGTGGCTGAATATGAAGCAGAATTCAGTCGCTTGAGCAAGTATGTACCAAGAGCAATGCTGACTGGGACTTTCAAGTGTCGCCAGTTTGAAGATGGATTAAATGATCATCTTCGGGATCATTTGATAGGTCCTATTTCTTTGCACCCGGTGGATTATCACCAGCTGGTTCAAGCAGCTATCCGGGTGGAAAAAGAAGAGAATGTGAAAAGAGAAAGAGAACAAAGAAGAAGAAGTTTTTCTCGGGGTGGTTCTTCATCCAGGAAAAGATCGAGGTTGACTCAAGGAGATCAACCAGTGTCATCTGGAAATCGCCCTGCATCTAGAGGTAGACAGCAAGGGGCTTTTTCCTCAGCTGGTTCTGGTAGAGGTACTGCATCAGGACAAGGCAGAGGCCAAGCTCCAGAATGTACCTATTGTTTTAGGCGACACTGGGGCACTTGTAGAATGCTCACAGGTGGTTGTTTTAGATGTGGCAGCACGGAGCATTTTATAGCCAATTGTCCTATGCCACTGGATCAAATCTCGAGTCCACAAAGTAACCGAGGAGCTTCTAATGCACCCTCTTTTGGTAGAGGTCGTGGTAGAGGCAGAGGTGGATCGGGCCAGTTTAGAGCCCAGTCCAGGAATGTCTCTGAGACTGTGGATCGACCTTATGCTCCGACGTCTCCTGTTTGAGCTTATGCTATGAAAGGTCGAGTTGATGCTGATGCTCCTGAGGTCATAGCTGGTACATTTTCTCTCTTTGATTCTGAGGTGTATGTGCTTATAGACCCAGGGTCTACACATTCCTATATTTGTAATGGGGAACTGGGTAGAAATGTATCTATTGTTGATCATATGAATTATGATATATGTGTAATTAGCCCTTTGGGCCACAGTATGCATGTAAATGAAGTTTATAGGAATTGCCCTATTAGAATTCAAGAGAGAGAGTTCCCAGCTGACCTGATTGTTTTACCTTTCCATGAATTTGATGTAATCCTGGGTATGGATTGGTTGTCTAGATATCATGCCATAGTGGATTGTAAAGCTAAAACAGTATTAGTTAAGAATGATGGGGAAGTAGAGACATTGATTCAGGGTATTAAGTTAAAACCCTTAACCAATGTTATCTCTGCTATGAAAGCGAAAAGATTCCTTAGAAAAGGATGTGAAGCATTTTTGGCTTTAGTCCTTGATTCTAAGAGGGAGACAGTCAATCTTCAAGATGTTCCTGTGATTAATAAGTTTCCTGATGTTTTTCCTGAGGAACTTCCGGGTTTGCCACCCGAAAGAGAAGTTGAGTTATCTATCGAGTTGTTGCCTGGAACTGCTCCTATCTCTAGAGCACCTTACAGAATGGCACCAACGGAACTGAAAGAGTTAAAGATGCAGTTACAAGAGTTGGTAGATAAAGGCTTCATTAAGCCTAGTGTGTCACCTTGGGGTGCACCAGTGTTATTTGTTAAGAAGAAGGATGGTTCGTTGAGAATGTGCATCGATTACAGACAGCTTAACAAAGTGACAGTGAAGAACAAGTATCCTTTACCTCGTATTGAAGATCTCTTTGATCAGTTACGGGGTGCAGGAGTGTTTTCAAAGATTGACCTGAGGTCGGGATACTATCAACTTCGGGTCAATGATATGGATGTGCAGAAGACTGCCTTTAGAACTCGATATGGTCATTACGAATTCTTAGTAATGCCTTTCGGGTTGACTAATGCACCTGCAGCCTTCATGGATTTGATGAATAGGGTGTTTAGACCCTATTTGGATCAGTTTGTGGTGGTGTTTATCGATGACATTCTGGTCTATTCTCGTAATGAATCAGACCATGCAGAACATTTGAGATTGGTGTTGCAGATTTTGAGAGATCAGCAACTTTTTGATAAGTTAAGTAAATGTGAGTTCTGGCTTAAAGAAGTTTCTTTCCTTGGGCACGTGGTGTCTTCAGAAGGCATCAGGGTGGACCCTAAAAAGATTGAGGCTATTGTTAATTGGAGACCGCCTAGGAATGTGCCAGAAATCAGAAGTTTCTTGGGTTTAGCCTGCTATTATAGGCGGTTTGTGAAAGGATTTTCAGTTATTGCCTCTCCACTCACTAAATTACTTCGGAAGGAAGTTAGATTTGAGTGGACAGTTCGATGTCAAGCCAGTTTTGATCAGTTAAAGAAGATGTTAACTGAAGCTCCAGTTCTTACCCAACCACTTGCGGGTAAAGATTATGCTATGTATAGTGATGCCTCGAAGATTGGATTGGGTTGTGTGTTGATGCAAGAGGGTAAAGTAGTGGCTTATGCATCAAGGCAGTTAAAGCCTCATGAACAGAATTATCCGACGCATGATTTGGAATTAACCGCAGTTGTATTTGCTTTAAAGATTTGGCGGCATTACCTTTATGGTGAGAAGTGCAGAATCTATACGGATCACAAGAGTCTTAAATACTTGCTTACTCAGCGAGATCTCAATTTAAGACAGCGCAGATGGCTAGAATTGTTCAAAGATTATGATTGCATAATCGATTACCACCCAGGAAAGGCTAACGTGGTAGCTGATGCTTTGAGCCGGAAGATGATGGCAACCTTGTTGTTACAAGGTTATAGATGGAAATTTGCATCTGATGGGGCTTTGTTAGCTCAATTGAGAGCTCGCCCTAATCTCAGGCAGACAGTTCTTGATGCACAGTCAAATGATGTAAAGTTACAACAGTTGGCTCAATCAGTTCATGCAGGAGGTCCGATAGAATATTCTATTGGGATTGATGGTGGTCTTTACTATCGAAATCGATTATGTGTGCCAGATGTTTATGAGTTAAAGAAAGCATTATTGCAAGAAGCTCATAGTACTGTATTCACCATGCATCCTGGTAGCAACAAAATGTACAGAGATTTGAAACAGTTTTATTGGTGGCCAGGAATGAAGAAGGATGTATCTGAGTATGTTTCTAAGTGCCTGACATGTCAGCAAGTTAAAGCAGAACATCAACTTCCTTCAGGATTGTTGAATCCTCTTCCCATTCCTCAGTGGAAGTGGGATAATGTCACTATGGATTTTGTTACAGGTTTACCCACTACTCAAAAGAAACATGATGCAGTGTGGGTTATTGTGGACAGATTGACAAAAGTGGCTCATTTTATCCCCGTTCGGACCAATTATTCAATGGATAAATTGGCTGAATTGTATTTAGACCAGATTGTTAGACTGCATGGGGTACCAATCTCAATTATTTCAGATCGGGATCCGAGATTCACTTCCAGATTTTGAAAAAGTCTACAACAAGCCTTAGGCACAAAGCTTCTTCTGAGTACTGCCTTTCATCCTCAAACTGATGGGCAGTCAGAAAGAATCATTCAGGTATTAGAAGATATGCTAAGAGGTTATGTTTTAGATTTTCCTGGAAGTTGGGATAAATATGTGACTTTGATGGAGTTTGCATACAACAATGGCTATCAAACTAGCATTGGTATGCCACCATATGAAGCTCTCTATGGTCGAAAATGTAGAACTCCTTCTTGTTGGATGGAGTTAACTGAAAGTAAGTTGACAGGTCCTGATATTGTTAAAGATACTGAAGAAAAGATTCAACTTGTTAAGCAAAGATTGAAAGAAGCCAGGGATAGACAGAAATCTTATGCAGATTTGAAAAGAAAAGACATTGAGTATCAAGTTGGTGATGCAGTGTTCTTAAAAGTATCCCCTTGGAGGAAAGTATTGCGGTTTGGAAAGAAAGGAAAGCTCAGTCCCCGGTTTATAGGTCCTTACAGAATTCTGGAAAGGATTGGACCTGTAGCATACCGGTTGGATCTTCCTATTGAGCTATCAAAGTTGCACAATGTTTTTCATGTTTCGATGCTCCGACGGTATAGATCTGATGAGTCACACATCATACCAATGCAAGATATCAGTGTCAGAACTGATTATTCGTATGTTGAAGAACCTAAACAGATATTGGCTAGAGAAGTTAAGCAGTTAAGGAACAAAGAGATCCCCCTAGTCAAAGTATTATGGCAACACCATGGAGTTCAAAAAGCAACTTGGGAACCTAAAGCAGCTATGCGGGCTCAACACCCTCAGCTCTTCAGTACAGGTATGAATTTCGTGGTCGAAATTCTTTTAGGGGGAGAGAGTTGTAATGCCCCGCAATACACCCTAGTAGAATTATCACTAATTAATTATTAGTGTTTATGCTTAATTAAGTATAAATGTTAATTGAAGGGTGTAATTGAAAAGTTAAAGTGTAAGTTTTGGGGTAGATTTTGAATTAAGGGAAGTTGGGGGACCAATTGGTAAATGTTGCTTTAAAGTGACATTTGCACCAATTGGATTTAAGGGAGAGGTAGATATTTTGGAGAGGATTTGGCCGGCCACTTATGGTCTTCAATCTCCATTTTCATCTTCCTAATCTCCTAAACCCTAACTCTCTCTCCCTCATCTTTTCTCTCTCTCTAGATTTCTTTGAATTAGAGAGGTTTGCTCAAGTTTGTGGTAAGATCACTTGTTCTCCTTGGTTATGTAATTCTTGATTTAGCTTACTAGGTTTTCATATAAGTGTTTTTATGACTTGTTAGAAGGAGAACCAAGCAAGAGGAAAGGAAAGGAAACTCTTCAAGGGTGAAGAGCTAGGAGGAGATCAAGTAAGGTATGGGAATTTAGTGTTTCATGTATGTGTGTATATTGATTTGTCATGAGAGATAAAGCTTGTGTGCCTCTCTCATGTATTTTATGGATGATTTATAGCTTAGAAGGGTTTAGAGTTGTTTTTATACAAAGCTTGTTTAAAGAACATGAAAATCTGTTTAAGGGTTATTGGACCAGTCTGTACATTTTTACTCATATCTTGAGCTATGGTAACTCAAAAATGGAAATTCAAGTTGATTCAGAAACTAGACTTGCATGTCTTGATTTTGTTTGAAGGAACCGAAATCTGATTTTCACTGCATGATAGTGAAAATCGGTATTGAAATCTGATTGTGGTTGTGAGTTTTGCTCTTATGAATAGTCTGTGGTTTTTCTTGCATAACTGGAGTTTTACAGGTCCTATTGATATGATTTTTGATGTTTTGAAAACTAGACACTTAGGCCTACAACTTTGTTGAAGGCCATTTTGCCTGAAAATGTTGTTTTACAGGTCAAAAATAGCTTTGAACTCGAGACTGTTAATCGGTCTCGAGTCGGTTTAGGATCACGGTTACCATGACTTTCATAGTAACCGTGAGGTTCCTAAAAACGACAGCTTAAGACCAAAGGAAACGCAATGGATCACGGTTACTAAGGATTTCATAGTAACCGTGACCCATTCTCGTAACACCTCACGGTTACTACCCTAGGCTTGGTAACCGTGAGGCAGTTAGCTTTTGGTCCAGTAGCGAAAACGAAGCTATCTCACGGTTACTAAGGATTTCTTAGTAACCGTGACCCATGTTTTTCACCCTACTTCACGGTTACTATGGAATGGTTGGTAACTGTGAGGTAGTTCGTATGAGGTCCAGAATTGAAAGGCTTTTTGGCTCACGGTTACTAGGAAATGTGTAGTAACCGTGACCCTTATAAAAATGTTAGGCTCACGGTTACCATGAAATTCATAGTAACCGTGACCCTCCCCTGTTTTTCAAAAATGCATCTTCTTTGATTTCTTTTATGATACAGACTTGTTTAAGCCCTTCCTAAGCTTCTAAATCATCCTAAATGATAGTCATGTAGCAAAGGAAATATCCATGAATGCAAAGCTTGCTTGTTATTTGAAAGGTGAGTTTCTATTACTCATAATAGAAACATACATGAATTATTTCATGGAATTACAGTATATGAATCTTAAGTATGCTATATATATATATGAGAATGTCTAATATTGTACTGTTTAGCATTTGTTAATGCTATATTGAATTATGATGATGATATTTCATGAGAAATGAAGTATAATATGTTATGCCTGCACTTAGAGTCTTGGTTGTGGATAGATAGGCATGCCTATAGGGTACCATCGCAGCTGCTTCTGTTTGACTCTTATGAGTCTTCTGTAAGTCTCTACATGGGACTTGTCTCTACGTGAGACTTCTGTTAGATACCTTCGGGTATCCTTCTGTTAGATACCTTCGGGTATCCTTCTGTTAGATACCTACGGGTATCCTTCTGTTTTGATACCATTGGGTATCCATTGAACCCGTTTTCCACTCCCACATGAATTTAAGCAGGCAAATTGATAAGATAAATTATACATTAAATGTTATGCAATGATATGCATATATAGTCTGATATCTGTTACTGTATATTGTTAAAGATACTGTTATATTGTGTTTTATTATTGAGGAATGCTTGATGATAGTTACTGTGAGTAGTTATCAACATGTTTTTAGTTGTTCCCCACTAAGCTTTATAGCTTAGCACGGGTGTTAATCCGTGTAGGTTTGAAGGGTAGACCGTGTGTTCAGGGACAAAGCCAACAGTCTCCCAAGCCAATTTCAGAATAGAACTTGCATCTTAATGTATATAATTAAGTTTGCATCTCTTTTGATTATCAGTAATGTATTTGTAAATATATATAAGGCATGTAATTATAAGTTCTGTAAGAATGATCAAGAATATGTAATAGTGGGCCCTCCATATGAAAAGTATGTATGATGTGTATGTTATTATGCATGCATAATTAACTGATAAGTCACCTGATGAGTAGGTTAATGAATGTAATTAGTAACAGTAACCTGGGTTAGCTAGTATAGGCATTACACTATTTTATTGCTAAAACATTAAAAATAAAACTACATCTATATTACCAATAGAAATTCCATCGATACAGAAACTAAAATGTGTGATATCTTTACCGATATATGTTTCCATCACCACAAAATGGTGCCACAACTTCCACCCAATTTTACCGACAATTTTTTTGTTCCATCACTAAAAATGTCGACATTCCGCAAATTTTTTAGTTTTACCGATGCCTCTATTTTTTCGTTGCTAATCAATCAATAATATCTTATTTTTAGCGATGGATTTTATATCAGTCGGTAAAATGATTTTTTTTTTGTAGTGTTTCATTTGCGACACTCATCAAGAACAATCTTCTGGACACTAAGAGGTGGTTCTCCTTTATGGTGTATAACTGTTAACATGGTGTCTCAGTAAGGATGTCATGATAAGAACATCGAAAGGAGCATCTAACAGATGAGCCGTTGCCCTTGCCACCTGAAAGTTTAGCCTCAACACAACCTTTATGTATGCAATGAGTTTCTTCCTATATGTTAATCATATGTTTATGCCTAGCTTATGTATGTGTTTCTATTTACATGCATCATATGGCAATAATAGCAACCATCATATCCAGACATATAATGCAAATATACATGTTCCATTCAATCTAAAGAGGATGAAAACTTGTGTGAATTCAACTCCAATTATCAATTGGCCCTCATGGGTTTTTTTGATTGAATATCTTCTCTCAACCCTTAATTTTTGCCTAGGATATCTTTTTTCGATTTTTGCCCTACCAGGGTGCTTAGTCTTAGCAAGGCTGCCCTTTTTTTATTTTCAACTTATAAGGCTATATTTCTTCTCTTTTAATTTTTTTCTTTGCCATAGAACCTTTTTCAGTCCATTGGCATTGCTTGATTCATTAAATCCTTCTTTGATCTTAGTGGTGAGAACTAATTACCCCTTCTAACTTTACTTTTTTTAGTGCAAAGCTTTAACTTTGTCCTTTTAATTTGGAGAACTTGATTTGGGTTGTTTCTTCAAAACAATAGCCTTTAACCCAACCCTCAGAAGATTAACTGAACCTTTTTCTTCTTTGTGAACTTGAACAGGATGTTGAGTTCTCCTATGAATTGCGGAAGGCCTTGTTTTGCTCATCTAACTTTGACGATTGATCTCTTGAAACAACATTTAATTGTTAAAGGTTGAATCTTAGTTAGTTGCATTTTGCTTGTCCCTAGATGTTAAAGAGAGAGGAACAATCTTTAAAATTTCACCTGCCGTCTCATATCTTCGCTCATGGTAGCTGTGCAAGCTTCTATACAAGTTCTTCATAATGCTTCACTTAAGATAATTAATTGAGGTGTTAGCCTATAGATTATTCTCTAATCCTTCTTTCGGGCATCCTCAATAAATTTTGACACCTTCAAGTAATGGAGCTATTATTTCCCATCAGTTTCCTTGGTGATCGTCATATAGAATTTTCATCTTACCTTTTCTACCCTCTGGTCTAAGTCTTCAAATTTGTGATTTAAATAATTTGTGGTTCAAATAAGCTTGGGCATCCTATCCCATAGGGTCTCTATTGGTTTTCGTTATGTCACTTCAAGTCCAGCCAAAGACTTGTTCCTTATTTTTCATTTTTTCTCTTTTTTTATTCTCTAAACCCATCTCACTTCAAGAGTCATATTAAACGTAAACAAGACGTTATTTTTTCCTTGATATTAATTATGTTAGTGATATACCCTAGAGTCTATATGTAATGGGATTGTTATCCATGTATAAAACATTCTATCTGAATAATAATAAGGCATACATACATTCTTTAGTACTTTTGTGTAATAACAGTTGCATACATATGACTCAAACTATTGAATGTAGTCCTTGGTGTATAAGCATGATACAAAGATAATCATGAAGAATTCATGATATGAGATGCCCATTTTATACAAATGTTTTAGTATCTAAATTATCCCTAGTCATAGTATTAACAAGATAGGACTTTGTTAATACGGATAGACTAGCATATGTTATACTTCTTGAATAGTTCAAGCAGTAGTTCTCATTCTTTTTTTTTATTGAGATGATCAAAGTTAACATATGGATTCTTGTTAGCAGAACAAGTTATTAGAGACCTATCATAAGAAACTTCAAATGGATACTTATATTATATCAACAAATTATCTCATCATATCAATTATGCTAGTATCCTTGGACTTGAGATCACCAAGGTATCTTAGGTAGCAAGTGTTATACTTTAACTCTTGTTCTTTTACTCCATGAAGGGGTATACATAGCTCGAAGATTAGGTACAACATTAACTACTTAGAGGTAGTTGAGTGACCAATAAAAGATTCACCACCTCAGTTATAGTGAGGAGTTCTATCTCAAGTATTTATATACATCTTTATTCAGAAAACCTTAGCCAAGGTAAAATGCAAGGTGAATGTGATTCACAAAGGAATTTTATAAATAAAGATAAAAGTATGAGAATACAATAAGTTTATGAATGAATTGATACATGTCCATAGTCAATTCATGAATGAGATTAAAAGAATGGTGAAAGGAGTGATTGCATGGAAACTTGATATGGAAGGGTAACAATGGAAACCACTGAATTCCTATCATTTGGGTAGTTATGATGCTTGACTAGAAGCCTCTGATAACTTGTACAATAATTTATGGAAAATATAAATATAGAATTGATATTATGGTTTAAAAAATTTTAAATCATAAGAGTCACGGTTTGACTAGGACTCTTAGAGTCACAGTTCGATTAAGACTTTTAGAATCATAGTTCGACTAAGATTCTTAAATTCCTAATTTGATTAGAACTCGTAGTGTCCTAATTCGATTAGAACTCTTAGTGTCCCAATTCAATGAGAACTCTTAGTTACATATTATACTGCCAACATGCACAGGAAACCCAAAGGGTCACGCACATATAAGAATTAAGGTCCGACATAAAAGTAATGTATAAACATTACATAGGATGTCATGGGAACATATTTGATAAGTTGGTAAGAAAAAATTAAGGGTTTGATAAAAGGAGAAAAAGTCTTACAAATAAAAGGCCCATAAGGCATAATTTATGCATAAGCTTTTTTTAGCTCGAGATTTTTCTTTGGAGCCCATTTGGCTTTGGATACAACTAATAATCAATATGGGGCTTTATTAATATGTTATAAGGCTTTACATAATGTTTGAATTTGTTTGGAGCCCATTCAAATGCGGTTACCTAGTTTATTTAGGCCGAATACGTAGAATTAGACTATTGGGCCTGTAAGTGTCACTTAAGCCCATCCAATTAGTCTAAGCTCAATTAGCAGGTACAGAAATTATAAAATAAGCCTAATCTAACCCATGAGATGTATAAATACATCTCAAATTTGAAATTATGGTAAGAAAAAATAAAAAATAGAAAAAGAAAATTAGAACACTTCTAGCCGCCAAACCCTATTCTCCTCTCCCTTTTCTCTTATAGCCAAATTGGCTTTACTAGTCCTTAAGCCAATTTCAGCCATTGCTTCCCCTTGAGAAGGTTCTTAAACTTTACTTCTTGTGTGGATACCTTTGAGGTCCCTTGAAGTAAAGATACTAGTGGTTTACGACAACCCAGTGCAACATTTATCAACTATTTAACAAATACCTATGGTAAAGTTCTAAACTTTAGCTGGAAAATTCAATTCTTTTGACTAAATCATGAATTTTGGTTTATAAAAATTTTAAATTTTTCCCTTTACATGTGATGTTATTTGACAATAAACCAACAATGGTATTAGAGCTAAGGCTATGTCAAAAGAGTTGAATGTTTGTTCAATTATGTTTCTTTTAGTGTTATTGGTGTAATTTTTATTTTTTGAGTGCATGTGCAATATAAAGTTCATATTTTTAATTGTTAAAAGTATGTAATATATCATATATTTTTGAATGTATGGATTTATCTTAAGTTATATGCCATGGAAATGCAAGTAGAACTTTGAAAAGTAGCCTTAGGGTTTTGCGCCATTAAAAGATATTTTAGGCCCTAAATTAATTTTTTGGCATTTTAATTTTTCATGAAAAATTAATTTCATGTATTTTGAAAACCTTAATGTAACTTATTATTTTTAAAAAAGTAAAATTAGAATGAAAAATTGATTCAATTGAAGTTAACTTTTGACTACCCAATTCAACTACCTAGGGTTTTCTAGGTGGGCCGAATAAGATTAGTATATTTTTAGGCCTAATCTATTTTGTTTCAGATCTAGAAATTAAGACTCATTAATATGAGATATTAAAAGGTATTTTCATAATTTAAAGTCATTAATGCTAATGCTTAATGAATTTGATTCATTTCCATAAAATTTAGCATGCTGAGTCAAATACGGTAAATGTCAATTTTATGATTTAAGTTAGCAATTAGTTGGTGGGCCTAATTAGCTGACTTGAATTCATAATATTGATTATTTATAGGTTTAATTAAGTTTTTTAAGGGCTGGAATGGGACAAAACATGTTAGGCCCGTTAGATTAGCTAAATAAGCCAAAAAGCCCATCAAAGGCTACTTAGTTTAACCTAGTTTTTGGCCATTTAATTTTGAATTTAAAATTGACTTAAAATTTATTAATTTCTAGAATTAAAACCTAATTAATTAATTAATTTGATTAAATAATTAAATATGGTAATTAATTATTAATGAGATTAATAATTAGAAACAAACAAGCTTAGTAGCATTTTAGGGAAATTAAGTTTTAAAGTTGTCAAAAAGTTTTCAAATTTGAAATGGTTTCTAAAATGGAAAAGTTTCCTAATATGGTTCTATTTAGGATAATGTGATTATCTTCATTAAGTTAACATATTTATAACTTAAGATATGGAATATAGAAAGAACAATGTTTTAAGGACTTAAAACATACACTAATTACACTAAATAGAATCTATTTCTTTTTCATTTATGCATTAGATGCATGATAGGATGTATGTCTTGGCATGTTGAGTTAGTTATGGACTTATAGCTAATGTGATTGAGCATATACATGGTTTATTTTTGCCCATAAGGACTTTCATGTCTGGCTTATTTATCTTGTAATGTTATTTTCAAATATGTAATTAGATTACATAGGATTAGAATAGAAAAGAAGAAGATCAAGACCACGGGAGCAAGATGGGCCAAATGGTGGATCAAAGAAGAAAAAAATATTTTGTAATATTCTTATTTTCTTTTGGCTTTGTAATTCATGCATTCTACCTAAAGTTTTGACCTAGTTTCCTTCTTGGCTCGAGGAAACCAAAGTAGAAATTCCATAACTAGCTCATGTTTTTAAGAGTTAAATATGCATGATTAATTAGATTAATGTATATACATGTGCATACCAATGCATGCTAACCAAGAATGATTAGACTTAAAAGGAACAAACCCCTCATTTAATATTAAGACATATAGCCTTCTGTTAATAAGAGGAAAACTAGAGTTCTTTATAGTATTGGTTTGTTGAGTAAACTCAAGCCTATATTATATCGACAAACTAATGGGCTAGTAAGACGACCCATATTCGATGGGCTAGTTAAGATGACCCATATTAATGGGTCATCTTAACTAGCCCATTAGTTTGTTGAGCAAACTCAAGGCTAATGGACCTAGAGTCAAGATTGGGTTTTATATATCAAGAGTTGATGCCTATTTATTCAATAGTTGTATAGAGGTGCAATTGATATTTGATACCAACCTTTTAGGTTAGGGTTTGGCTTGTTAAGCAAACTTAAGGCAAATTTCTATCTATGGATTGGATATTAACCCACTAAGAGAGCTACCAAGTTTTCTCGAATCAATAATGAGGCCTATTGATTTGCAATAAAATAGAGGGAGTAAAATGAATTAATAAAATACCTTATTAATGCATTCATATACATGGACATATTTTGACATGCTTAATTCTTCATATCTAGGTCACTGCATCAAGAGCACTGCATATATCAACCTTCGCTCAATTCTGGATAACAAGTTGGTAGGGATCAACTACTTAGACTGGATTAGGCAAGTAAGAATTATTCTTAGAGTCAAAAAGATCCACTACGTCTGGGATAAACATGCACCACTGCTTCCATCTAATGATGCCTATGATGAGATCAAGGGCATTTATCAAAAGTATATGGATGATAGTGAGGCAACAATATGTGTGATGCTGGGTGTTATGTCTTCTAAGCTACAGAAGAAGGATGAAAAGATGGATGTGAGAATTATCATGTTGTATTTGGAGGAAAGCTATGCTTTTCAAGCTAGAACTGACCAATATGAGATTGTTTAAGCTTTCTTTAGTTGCAAAATGGTAGAGAGCACTTTTTCTGCTGCCCATGCATTGGAGATGCATAGGTATAATGAACATCTTGGTAGGTTGGGCTATGTCATGGATAATGATCTATACATTAACCTGATCTTGTATTCATTGGCACCTAGTTTTGCACTACTTTTGTGCTTAATTTCAACATGAACAAGATCATGGTTACTATCCTTGGGCTTATTAACATGCTTAAGATTGCTGATGGATCTCTCCAAAAGGGTCCAAAATCAACCATGGTTGTCTCTTCTGCTCACTCTAAAAAGGGCAAGAAGTAGAAGAAGAAGAAGAAGAATAATAATAATAATAATAATAATAATAATAATAATAATAATAATAATAATAATAATAATAAGAAGAAGAAGAAGAAGAAGAAGAAGAAGAAGAATAACAACAACAACAACAACAACAACAACAATAACAAGGAAACTAAGGCCCATTATGGAATATTTAAAAAAGTGGATACCAAAAAGGATAAGAACACCAAAGGGACATGCTTCCATTGTTGTAAAGTGGGCTACAGGAAGCGAAACTACAAGGTTTGCCTAAAGTCTCATAAGGAAAAGAAGCAAGCCGAAGCTTTTAATCTAGGTATTTATGTTATAGAAATAAATACATATTTTATTACTTATAGGTAATCTTGAGTATTAGATACTGGATGTGGATCTCACTTATGTAATGATCTGCAGGGCCTAAGGAGCAGTAGATGGGTTGGTAAAAGAGAGATGGATCTACAGTCAACAACTAGTCAAAAGGTTGCTACACAAGCAGTTGGGATCTATCAGTTGTCTTTGCCGAGTGGGTTGAAATTGGAGTTAGATAACTATTACTATATTCCAGTGTTAGCTAGAAATATTATTTCTATTTCATGTCTTTTGGAACATGGTTTTCATATTTCTTTAGATAGGAACAAAGGTTGTTCTATTTTTAAGAATAATTTATTTTATTGTTCAGGTTCTATTTAAAAAGGTATATTTACTCTGGATCTCGAGAAAGAAATATATAACATAAACACTAAAAGATCTAAGAAAGATAACTTAATAACTTTTTATTTATGTCATTGTCATTTAGGTCACATAAACAAGAATCACATGACTAATTTACACAAATCTAATGACTTAGGTTCTTTTGACTATGATTCATCTACAAAGTGTGAACCTTGTTTATTGGGAAAAATGTAAGACACTTATTTAACAAGATCTTTGTGTGTGTGTAATTAGTCAATTACAAGTTGGGGCATAAAGGTAATTACTAGTTCTCCCTAAAATCTATAGAGTTAAGGGCAATTTTGGAAAAGTTAAATGAGAGCCAATAAGAGCAAGCCACCTATTCTCCCTAAAATCTTCTTAAGAAAGTGGAAAATCAAAGGATTAAAAGGGAGATGGCGGCTGGCCATTTCTGTAACACCCTTATCGGCTACATAGTTGTAAACACTATATCCTATATCATTAAGCAAGCTCGCCAAGTTTAATGTTCGAAATATATATTTTCTTTTTTCAAACTTCAAACATAAAACCGACATATAAACTATACTATTAACACTTTACTGTATACTTAAGAGTATTTTTATACAATACAATATTTACATCTATTAATCATCTGTACATCACATTCTTGTCAAAGTAAATAAAAATCTTGTAATCAAAATGCATTCAACAGTAGACTATACTTTAATCTCTCTCTTGTGTTGGCCATCTGTTGCAGATATCATCCAAGGAAAAAAATCCTTACTTGCAACCTACACGGATGAAACACCCGTGCTAAGCTATAAAGCTTAGTGGGGCACAAAAATATGTGGATGACCCCTTTTAAAGGTGATCAAGATGAAAACCCATATATACACATGTTAAAGCAAATAAACCAATCATTATAAACAATATTCACTATAATCTCCCAATGCTATATTCTCTTATGCTATTCTTATAACCAATAACAAAACCTATTGATATTTTCTTTGCTTATCAATTTCATACCTTTATCAATATTTATTCAATACTTGAATCCTATACATCAAGCTTACTTTCTGGATTTCTATATGTTACTCTTGACCAATTACTTTGAATTATTATTTGTCAAACATTGATGACTGTATTATTCATATATCAATATCAACTGCCAAACATTTATTAACTAAGTCATATTTCTATAACTTATTTACAAATATTTATATATATATACTTTATCTATACTTTATGACTTCCCACAATTTGATCTTAGTGATCACTTTGATATACTTAACTATCTTAGAAACATGGTACTGTATTCAAATAACTTCTATTCCCTATACATATGTATAATATTTTCCATGTATGAGATTCATTCTCATTCGATTGAATACTTACTATTATTATTAAACTATTATATCTTTACCTTGTATCTTTTTCAACTTTTAAAGCATTTCGATATTACCATTGCTTCATTAGTATTCACACTCAGCACACTTTATATATATACATTTATTTAACATATAATCAATGGATTATAAAATCCTGACAAATCTAACAATCTCATGTAGTAAACAATAAAAGCATTTAAAAAGCTTAACAGTTAACTTAGCATGCTTGTATTATATACCAACTGAGAATTCTTCATGCATTTAACTCATTTAAGCAATTTCAATTATTTGGAACCAACTATAAATAACATACATATCATTTGTTACTTGGTAACCTCTATTTATTTAAACTTATGAAACAATACAAGCAAATCATGTCAGACATGTAATCAAGCAATATCCTTATCTCTTATATGATGCTTGCTTTGTACTTTATACTTTAATGTCTATATTGTACTTATAGTTTAGCCTGCCTAAGTTCTATTAGTGGATAACAGGAACTATTGATACACTTCGATATCAAAATGGGGAATATCTAAAGATATTGAATCTATAGACCTAAACGGGGCCAATTATACTTTAGACCAGTCAAGTAAACCCAAACGGGGTCGCCTAACAACCCAAACGGGGCTGTTCATGATTCAAACGGAATCAAACATACTTTAAACCCAATTGGGCCAAACTATGGGAGCTGCAATTTTCCCTATAGGCGCTTATCTATCCAAACCTGAACTCTATTGCAAGCATTACTATGTTCATGTTCAATTCACACATCAAGACTGTATTCATAGTATACCATTTGCACATGTACATAATCTTGTAAAACTATAAGTTCTCTAGTGCATAGATAGATATATGCACATTTCATATAACAAGTTATACATCTAGCTCATACTATCCTTGTGACTATAAAATTTGCATAACGGCATATAGGCATGACATATAATCATCACAACATATACTTGAACATGTTCACATTAAGCATCTCACATGTTCATAATCATGCTAGACATTTTCTATCTCATAGGGCAATTACATGCTCATACACTTATATACATAATCATAAATGTACATACCTATAGGTACATTCGCATATAGTAAGCTTATTCTTATAAGCATGTTTATCAATATGTATACCTTTATCATTATTCAAATCATGTGCTATACATATATCGACATATTTCCATATGGGCATATACATATGACATGGTCGTACTACTGTATTCCCTATTTAATAGCATAGTTACATGTAAAAATTATCACTTTCTCATAATAGGATTACATATGTATACATAAATTTTACATATGACAATCATGTACAAATCTAATTACATATATATGTTAGATATTTTCATCACTAATCTTTATCTATGTACAAATATAAATGTGTATGTATACATATGATCCTTTATTGATAGTCATATTATATTCTCTATGTAATTCATTTTGCAATCACATAAACACCTAGTTAACTCAATAAATTAAAAGTCATAAGATAAAGTATAGTAAAAATCTGTACAGGGTAACATTTTGGACTCAAATTGTAAGCCACATACGAATTTGAAGATGTCATTTTTAGGCTAAATGATCTCTAAAATATTATTACCCTTTGTTTCTAGTTTTCAGAGCATCAAAATTCACCTTAATATCTGACCTATCGCTTGAGATATTTTAAAAATACTATAGGCTGTTCATAGAACAAAAACAGTGTGTGATGTCACTTAGAAAAATTCATAACATAAAAATAAGAGGGATTTAGACCAACATTTCTTCATCAAATTTATACTTTCATGTCTCTAGTTTAACTATAATTTTACTTTATAGCATTTTAACATGTCTACCAAAAGTTATGCCCAAATTACTAAGGTCTGTTCTCTAACAGTACATTCAGTCCCTATGAATTTTCAAGTCCATATTTAACATTCTTGTATAAATTTTTAGGTCACACTTCCTTCATATAAATTGTGAAATTAGGAGTCTATTTTGCACAGAAATAAATTTAACATAATTCTGATCATTGTACACAAAGCTATCACCATTTCATCACAAGCTATTCCAGAGCCTATTTTTACAGTTCACATGATTTTTCTTTAAATCATAGAAAATGGTTAGAGGCAGAATCAAGGCCTAGTCCCTTCTACAATTCGGTAGTTTTATGTCTCATTTAACTATATAATTTTTAATTGATTCATTTTGAGGTCTCTAACTCAAATTATATACTTTCATTTATGTACATATCTATGCCTTACTATAGATTAATTTATTAAGTTAAATTAATCTAAAAACCCTTAGTTCCTACTTTATAGATATTATAATTATCCATTAACATGCTCATCCTATTAATCTTTTTGATTGAGATCTTTTTAATCAAGGCCTAGTCCTTAAGTGATTAACAATGTATTTGCAATTGTTCCTTCATATTATACATACTCATTCTCTACTGCTCACTGTCCGATTTTGCATAATATTTTTCACATGCTAAACGACATTTTTCAAGTAAATTTTCTTCTTAACATTTGATACTTACTATCTTATCTATATGATATAAACATTTCAAGTAATTTTGATTTATATCCCAGCAGTTATAACATAATAAACACCTACTGCTCCAATGACCCGCCAAATGCAAAAGGGCTACAATTTTGGGCATTTTTTAGGACCCTAGAGGCAAAATTTCATTATTGTTATTTCTATAACATTTGTAGGCACAAAAGTCACGGTTCTATCTCAACTAGAATCATCAAATTCGAAGTTTAAAAACTCTACTTATGATCAAAATATTCATTGGAGGTCATCCGAATCTCTGGACAGCACTTTCACATTAATGTCTAATATCTTAAATCAAGTCAATATTCTTATAAAATCCATAATCAACATGATATTAATGCATGCAAGAAATAATTTTTCTCAAACCTAGACATGCAACTCAAATCTTCTTTAACATTTTCCTTTTTCTCTCACTATCTTCTTCTTTCAAGATCCTAATTTTCTCCTTCTTTTCCTTTCACAACAATTTCATCCATTAACACAAAATTCCAGAATTTAATTCAATCTATTATCAACCAAAACAATATGATGAAGAAGAAGAAGAGATGAATTACTAATTAATAAGCTTACCTTGTTGTTACACACTAATTTGTCTTGATTTAATTCAACATGCATGCATTTCTCTTCAAGGATTTCTTAGATATGCTTAACAATGAATGAAAGAGTGAGAAGAGAGAAAATTTCTGAAATTTCTCTCAAGAATGTCGTCCCTCACTCCCAAAGACTCTCTTTCTAACATTTAAAATGTCTATATGTAGTGGGAAGGGAAAATTCCCTTGGAGTCCTTCAACAATTTGCATGTCCCACTTTTTCCTATACAATTTTTGCATGTTACTAATTGTACTTTCACCTTTTTACTTTTCTTAAATCAACCCGCCCCCCCCCCCCCACATTCTATCTCTATTTAAAATTAACCTCACTTAATCTTTATTTAAAAATTGGCCTCTAAATTTATATCCCCATTTTTATTTAGCCCTCAAACTATATATTATCACTTGACTATTGCATCCTCTATCACAGGCAGTTTTCTAAATTCAACTTGTATGTAATTTTTGACCCTCTAAAAGCCATTTTTAGCAAATGTTATCGTCTAAAAACTTGTTGAAATATGTTCTTATTTTCTAAAAAATCAAGAATCATCTCAAAATCATTTATATATTTTCAGATATTTACTTAACACTAAGGTCTACTCCTAGTGACTAGGCAGCAAACTATTTCGAATTTTATGTTTAAATATAGCCTAGTTAAAGACAAATTTGAAACTTAGTTTCTTCATATTAAATTTAGATATGGATGTCTAGTTTCAAATTCAATTAGAATCATATAATTTGGTGCTCTATAACTCGAGATATAGCCAAAAGAGTACCTAAAGGTCAAGCAAAACATGATAATCCATCCAATAATGTTTAATTAGACTTTGCTAATTTGAAATTGCTTTTGAATTCTTCTAGGACCTATTTTGGGTCCTTAAAACTTCAAAGAGTCTAAATCACCCATTTTCTTTCAACCAGCCCTTCAAGAACCCCTAAAAAGTCAAACTTGAGTTTTGCTTGAGGATAAAGAATTTAAAGGTTACCATTTTTTTGTAACAACTCGTTCATCTCTTCTTCTTTAATTTTGTGAATTGATAATCAATTAGATGAATTATATGGATCATTTATATCATATAAATTTATTCTATGTAGAAGGATAATCTAGCAAATGCAAAGAAAAGGTAGGAGAAGGAATTTATAGAAGGAATAGCTATAAAAAGGTGTGGGAGCTTCTTGCCACTCTTTATGGGTGTTTACTTTATGGTGAATATCTTGAGATCAAGAAGGCCAAATGAAGTTATTTTTTAATGTCTTAGAAACTATAAATATAGGAGAAAAAATTTGTGGAAGAACTCTTGCTCTCAAAATGTCGTTTGCTGGGTCTAATTTAAAGTGCAATCTGATTCAGTAAAATTATATGCAAAATTTGTAGGCCAGATTGGGGCACTCGGCCGAGACCAATTTGTCTCAACTGAGGGGGACCCCTCTATACACATTTTGATCATTACAAATGGTTGAGACCAATTTTTCTCAGCCAGGAGCTTCCCCTACTACAGCTTGTACATGATTTTTACGCATTAGTGGACACCAAAACTTACCCGAACACTTCTAAACACACTTCGGACACTTTGTACATAATTATTTAAGGTAATGCATGATATGAAATATATGAAAAGCCTAGAGGTATATGTGTATGTGTGTGTGTGTGTGTGTGTGTATATATACATACATACATATATATATATATATATATATGTATATGCATGTGTTTGTGATTATACATATGGATATATAAGGTTAAGGCATGTGATGAAAAGATATACATATTATATTAACATGTATATTCTCAAATATGCATATATGATCAAATAATACCATTATGATCATCATGAATACTTATAATTAAATATGCATATATTGAAATAAATTACTCTTGAAATATAGAATAACGTGAAAATAGCTCAAAGCCTGCGTATAGAACTTGGTTGTGGATAGATAGGCATGCCTATAGGGATAGAATTATAGCTGCCACAGTTTGACCCCATTTAGGTCAACAGTCATCCTATTAGAACTAGAGTTCAATCCCATTGGGTCCATAGATTTGATATCTTTGAATATCCACAAGACATAATACCTATGAGTATTTATATGACTAATACCTATAGGTATCTGCAATTGTTGTTATCTATACTCACAGAATTTAGGTAGGCTTTTATAGAAAATAAAGTAATTGTTAAAGAAATTGCTAAATAATGATGCGTTATACATGATTACAATTGCATTATAAGTAATATAGTAGCCTATTTCTCTTGTTGTTGATTATACAGTTCTCTAATAAGAATGAGTGTATGCTTTTGTGTGATTGCATATTTGTGTGCTTGCGAATGACCACTATGAGTGGTTGTTCACACTATAATTGTTCCACACTAAGCTTTTTAGCTTAACACGAGTTTTATTAGTGTAGGTACCCAATTTTAGACTCTTTGTCAGGGGCAAGATCTGTAACAACCAAGCCAACACTAGGAAGAGTCAAGTATAAAAAAGTCATCTTTTTCTTTTGTTTTTGTATATTCTCATTTTGTACTAAGTAAAATGGTTTCTAAAGAGTAATCAGTTGTAAAGCATACTATAGTAAATAGTCCTTTTTTCATGATTTTACCCAATTTGACAAATTAATTTAAAGCATGCTAAATAATGTGGTAATTATGCAAATAAACTATATGTGTGAGTGTTTGCATATAGGATGGTATATGTATGATAGGATAGTCCAGGAAGGGTATGGAGTAGTCTTTATATTTTTAGGATTAGAGAGCCTAAGTTTAGGCAGTTCTGGCTACTAAGAGTTTAAGAACCATGCATTTATAGAATGTTGTTGGTCTTGGCCTAATGCAAATGCCCCTGTTTTATTATAGATAGTTGATCATGGAAGAGTGCAGGGAAGCAATAGAGGAAACTATTGGAAGCAATTTGCCAGTAAGGTCAAACCCTTCCAATTTGAAATCCTTAGCCCCTTTTTGGAGTGATATACCCACGGTTGTTTTCCTTGGGGAAGTGTTATTGAAACTTTCTCAAGATATGGCTCAAATTCTTCAGAGAATGATAGCTCCCAAAGACCCTATTGTAGAAATTAGGAAACATACAGTAGAGGAGTTCTTTGGTAATATATTAGAGGAATCAAAAAAAGAAAAGCTTTGGCTAGAAAGGACTCGATTTGTATTTGATGAGATCTAAAGTCCAGCTAGTTAGAAAGTCACGTGTGTTGTGTCCTTACTCCAAGGATTGGCATACGACAGGTGGAAACTAGTGTTAAAGCAAACCCAAATTGATTAATCCTCTCACTTAGGAGTTTTTGGAGAGGAATTTAAGAAAAGATATGTTGCTGAAACCTACAAATAGGAGAAACTGAGATAATTTCTAAACTTAACGCAATGAGGCATGATGGTGGCCGAATATGAGACATAATTTAGCCATTTAAGCAAATATACACTAGAATCTATGCTAACTAGAGCCTTTAAGTGTCAGCAATTTGAGGATAGCTTACATGATTGTATTAAAGAGCACTTACTCTAACCTACTACATTACAGGTAGTTGATTACTATCTACTTGTACTAGCAACCATCCGAGTAGAAAAGAATAAAGTGGCTAAGAAAGAGAGAGAGCAAATAAGAAGTTTTACTAGAGGTGGTGCATCTGTAGGAAAGAGACCTCGGGTTACATAGGAGATCAATCAACTAGATCTTTCAATAATCCTGCTATTTAGGGTAGACAACAGGGAACATTTACCTCATTTAAATTGGGTAAGGAGACATCAATAGGATAGGGTGGAGGACAACTGCCAAAGTGTTCCTATTACTCTAGGAGACATTAAGGTACCTGTAGGATGGTCACAAGTGCTTATTTCAAGTGTGGAAGCACTAATCATTTTAGGGCTAATTGCCCATTAAATCAACAGTAAGGGTCTATATAGTAGAGTAATAGGGAAGTTTCTAATGCAGCCTCAATAGGTAGAGGACGTGGAAGAGGTCGAGGTGGAGCTAATCAATTTAGAGCCCAATCTAGAAATGCTTTAGAGATCGTTGATCAACCTTATGCTCCTATAGCTCCTGCCTGAGCATATACAATGAAAACTCATGAAGAGGTGGATACCCCAAAAGTCATAGCGGGTATTTTCTCACTTTTTAACACTAATGTGCATGTGCTTATTGATCTAGTTTTTACTCTTTCTTATAATTGTGTTGAGGACCTAGGTAGAAATATGGAAAATGTATAACAATTAGGTTTTGATATATGTGTGACTAGCCCTTTGGGCCATAGCATTTGTGTGAATAAAATGCATAAGAATTGCCCTATTATGATTCAAAGAAGAGAATTTCCTACTGACTTGAAAGGGTTACCATTCTATGAATTTGATGTGATGCTAGGCATGGATTGGTTAACTAAGCACCAAGCAATAGTGAATTGTAAAGACGGTAGAACTTAAGGATGCAGAAGGAAAGGAAATAACAGTCCAGGGTATTAGATCAAAACCTTTAACAAATGTTATTTCGACTATGCAAGCTAAACATTTCATTAGGAAATGGTGTAAAGCATTCTTGGCCCTTGTGCTTGATTATAAGAGAGAGAAAGTAAATCTTCAAGACATACCAGTGGTCAGTGAATTTCCTGATGTGCTTATTGAGGAGCTACCTAGTCTCCCACCTGAAAGAGAAATGGAGTTATCCATGGAAACTTTACCATGAAACGCTTCCATTTTTAGGGTGTCATATAGGATGGCACCATCTGAATTGAAGGAGTTGAAAGTTTAACTACATGAGCTATTAGATAAGGGATTTATCAGTCCTAGTGTGTCCCCTTGGGGCGCGCTGGTGTTATTGGTCAAAAAGAAAGATGGCACCTTAAGAATGTGTATTGATTATAGACAACTAACCAAGGTGACAGTGAAGAATAAATATCCTCTAATTCTAATTAAAGATTTATTTGATCAATTAAAATATGCTGAGGTGTTTTTTAAGATTGACTTGTGATTGAGATATTATCAGCTTCGAGTGGAGGATGAAGATGTTCTAAAAAATTCTTTTAGAACCCAGTATGGCCACTATGAATTCTTGGTTATGCCTTTTGAGTTAACTAATGCTCTAACAGCTTTCATGGATTTGATGAATAAGGTGTTCAGAGCCTATTTATACCAGTTTATGGTGGTGTTTATTGATAATATACTGGTCTACTCTCAAAATGAAGAAAAAAATTTAAAGCATTTAATAATTATGTTACAAACTTTACGAGAGAAACAATTATATTCTAAGCTAAGCAAATGTGATTTCTAGCTTAAGGAAGTTTCTTTTCTTAGGCATATGATATCATCAGAAGGCTAATATGGATCCTAAAAAAGTAGAAGCTATTGTTAATTGGAATTTGCCCCGAAATGTACCGGAAGTGGGGAGTTTCCTAGGCCTAGATGGCTATTTTCATCGTTTTGTAAAAGGATTCTCAGTGATTGCTTCACCACTTACCAGACTACTCTAAAAAAATGTTAAGTTTGAATGGATTGGCAAATGTCAAGTGAGTTTTGAATGATTGAAAAAGATGCTAACAGAAGCCTCAGGTCTTACTCAACCAGCATCCGGTAAAGAATATTCTATGTACAGTGATGCCTCTAAAAATGGTTTCGGTTGTGTGTTAATACAAAAGGGTAAGGTTGTGGTATATGCTTCGAGAAAATTGAAACCTCATGAATAGACCTACCCCACACATGATCTAGAGTTGGTAGCAGTAGTTTTTGCTTTAAAGATATGGTGGCACTACTTGTATGGAGAAAGATCTAAAATTTATACAAATTGTAAAAATTTTAAGTATCTACTTACATAGAAGGACCTCAATTTAAGACAGCGAAGACGGTTGGAATTAGTCAAGGACTATGATTGCATAGTTGATTATCATCTTGGTAAAGCAAATGTGGTGGTAAATGCCTTAAGTCAAAAGATGTTAGTGTTGTTATTGTTGCAACAATGTAAATGGAGATTTACACCAGATGGAGCATTGATAGCTCAATTGAAGGCACGATCTAATATGAAGTAAACAATAATTGATGCCCATTTGGATGATGAAGAATTACAACAGAGGGTTCAATTAATACATAAAGGAGGTCCATTAGAGTACTCAATAAAAGAAGATAGGGGTGTGCATTATTGAAACAGACTGTGTGTACTAGATAATAAAGAATTGAAGAAAACCTTATTGCTGGAAGTGCACAACACAGTTTTCACTATGCATCTTGAAGATAACTAGATGTATCAAGACTTAAAGCAGAATTATTGGTGGCTGGGAATGAAAAGAGACATGGTTGATTTATGTTTCCAAGTGTCTAAGTTGTTAGCAGGTGAAGGCAAAACACTGACTCCCTTTTGGGTTGTTGAATCCCATTCTAATTCCACAGTGAAAATGGGAAAATGTCACCATGGATTTTGTTACAGGGCTACCCTTCACTCAAAGAAAACATGATGCAACATGTGTAATTGTAGACCGGCTAACCAAGATGGCTCATTTCATACAAATTTGATCAGACAGCCCACTAGACAGATTGGCTAAATTATATGCAAACGAAATTGTTTGATTGCATGGAATACCTATTTTAGTAATTTATTATTGAGATTCAAGATTTACATCCACATTTTGGAAGAGTTTACAGTAGGCTTTAGGCACAAAACTCCACTACAATATAGCATTTCATCCACAAACAAATGGGCAATCCGAAAGAGTTATTCAAGTACTAGAGGATATGATGAGAGGTTGTGCCTTAGATTTTCCAAAAAGTTGGGATAGATACCTACCTTTAATGGAATTTGCATACAATAATGGTTATCAGACTAGCATTGGGATGGCACCTTACGAAGCTTTTTATGGTACAAAGTGTAGAACTCCAATCTATTAGACCGAGCTAAATGAGAAAAAAATTATTGGTCCTAATATTATTAAAGATATCGAGGAAAAGGTGCAAATTATCAAGCAAAGATTAAAGACCACCAGTGATAGATAGAAATCATATGCAGACATAAAGAGAAAAGATATTGAATACCAAGTGGGAGATAAAGTGTTCTTAAAAGTGTCATTATGAGAAAAGTACTATGATTTAGGAAGAAAGGGAAGCTTAGTTTGAGATTCATCAGTCCATATGAAGTGGTAGAACGGGTTGGACCTATTGCTTATAGATTAGCACTCCCTTTAGAATTATCCAAGTTGCATGATGTCTTTCATGTCTTTATGCTCTAAAAGTATAGATTAGATTAATCTCACATAGTGCCCCTATGGAAAATAACAGTACAACCTGTCAACTCCTATGATGAAGAACCAAAAGAAAATTTAGCTTGGGAGCTTAGACAACTACAAAATAAGTAGATTCCCTTAGTTAAAGTACTATGGCATCATCATGGCATGAAAAAGGCCACATGGGAACTTGAATCAGTTATAAGAGCGTAATACACATAATAATTCAAATCAAGTATGAATTTTAAGGATGAAATTCTTTTAAGGGGGAGAGAAAAGTGAGGCCTCTATTTAGGCCTTGGGAGAATATGCATGTGTAACAAGATCTCTTTATGTGTGTGTATAGTTAGTGAATTACAAGTTGGGGCATAAAGATAATTACTTTAAAAGATAAGCCATTTTAATTTAAGCCACATATGTGATTAATTATGGGAAAGATGTTAATTAAGGGACCCAATTGAAAAGGAAAAGGAAAATTTTATGGGTAAAAACATAAATCTAAAGAGTTAAGGGCAATTTTGGGAAAGTCAAATGGGAGCCAATAGGAGCAAGCAACCTATTCTCCTTAGATTCTTTTTAAGAAAGATGAAAATAAAAAGGATTAAAAGGAAGATGGGGGTTGACCAATTCAAGGTGTCTAAGGCACCCATTTTCTCTTAACCAACCCTTCAAGAACCCTTAAAAAGTCAAAAATGATTTTTGCTTGAGGAGAAAGAATTTAGAGGTTACAATTTTTAGGTAACAACTCCTTCATCTCTTCTTCTTTAATTTTGTGAATTGATAATCAATTAAATGGATTATATGGATCAATTATATAATGTGAATTCATTCTATATAGAAGGGCAATCTAGCAAAGGAAAAGAAAGCGTAGGAGGAGGAACTTGAAGGAGGAATAGCTATAAAAAGGTATGAGAGCTTCTTGTCATTCTTTATGGGTGTTTGTTTTATTCTAGGGTTTATAAGTGTTAAATTGGGAGTTTTAATGGAAGAATATATGAATTTGAGGTTGGTCTTGGCATAGGAACCGAAAATAGGTGATAGACCTCCTTTTTTGGTAAATAGCTATCATTAGGTTCAATAGACCTATCTAGACTATTTTGCCTATATCTAGAGTTTGAGAGCTTCAAATTGAGTAATTCTATTTGGAATGGAATTTACACTCATAGAACTAAGTTTCAGAAGTAGAAACTAATGTTTTATTTGTTCTCTATGATAGCCAAAATTTAGCTTGAACCCAGACAAAGTCTGTTGCCTTATCATTAGGAGCAGTCTATCTTGTTTGGTGAATATCTTGAGATCAAGAAGGACAAATGAAGTTATTTTTAAGTTTTTAGAAAATATAAATATAGGAGAACAAATTTGTAAAAGAACTCTTGGTCTCAAAATGTTGTTTTCTAGGTCTAATTTGAAGTGTAATCTGATTCAATAAAACTATTGGCAGAATTTGTAGGCTAGATTGGGGCACTCAGCCAAGACAAATTTTTCTTAGCCAATTGAACCCATATATACCTATTTTGATCATTACAAATGGATAAGACCAATTTCTCTCAACCAAGTGCTTCCCCCACTACAGCTTGCACACGATTTTTAGGCCCTAGTGGACACCGAAACTTACCCGAACACTTCTAAACACACTTCAGGCACTTTGAACATAATTATTTAAGGTAATGCATGATATGAAATGCATGAAAATCCTAGAGGTATGTGTTTCTGTGTGTGTGTATATATATATATACACACACACATACATATATATGCATGTATATGCATGAATTTGTGATTATACACATGGATATGTAAGGTTAAGACATGTGATGAAAAGATACGCATATCATATTAACATGTATATTCTCAAATATGCATATATGATTAAATATTACCATTATGATCATCATGAATACTTATAATTGAATATGCATATATTAAAATCAATTACTCTTGAAATATGGAAAAATGTGGAAATAGCTCAAAGCCTGCATATAGAACTTGGTTGTGGATAATTAGGCATATCTATAGGGATAGAATTGTAACTGCCATAGTTCAACCTCGTTTTGGTCTATAGTTGTCCCATTAGGACTAGATTTTGACCCCATTGGGTCCACATGTTTGATATCTTCAGATATCTATAGGACATAATACATACAGGTATTTGTATGACTAATACCTATGGGTATCCATAGTTCTGTTATCCAAACTTACAGAACTTAGGCAGGCTTTCACAAAAAATAAAGGAATTATTAAAGAAATTTCTAAATAATGATGTGTTTTACATTATTACAATTGCACTATAAGTAATATAGTAGCCTATTTCTCTTGTTGTTGATTATATAGTTCTCTAATAAGAATGAATGTATGTTTTTGTGTGATTGCATGTTTGTGTGCTTGGGAATGACCACTATGAGTAGTTGTTCACACTATGATTGTTCCCCACTAAGTTGCTTAGCTTAGCATGGGGTTTATCCATATAGTTACCTAAGTTCAAATTCTTTGTCAGGGGCAATATCTGAAATAACCAAGCCAACACTAGGAAGATTTGAGTATGAAGAAGTCATCTTTTGCATTTGTTTTTGTATATTCTCATTTTGTACTAAGTAAAATGGTTTGTAAAGAGTAATCAATTGTAAAGCACACTATAGTAAATAGTCCTTTTTGCATGATTTTAGCCAATTTGACAAATGAATTAAAAGCATGCTAACCAATGTGATAATTATGCAAATAAACTATATGTGTGAGTGATTGCATACAAGATGGTATATGTATGACAGGATTGTCTAAGAATGGTATAGAGTAGTCTTTACACAGAATGACTAACGTACCCTTTAGTTGTAAGGTTATTCAGGCTCGTGAAACATTAAAACTTATACTTTCAGATGTATATGGTCCAATGTCCACGCATGCTAAAGGAGGTTATCTATACTTTATAAATTTCATAGATGAGTATTCAAGATTTGGTTATATTTATCTAATGATGTTTAAATCTGAAGCCTTTGAAAAGTTCAAAGAATTCAGAGATGAAGTAGAGAAAAAACTTGGCAAAAGTATTAAGACACTAAAATCATATCTAGGTGAAGAATACTTAAGCCAAGAGTTTCAGAGCTATCTAAGAGATAATGGGATATTATCTCAATGGACTCCTCCATATACACCATAACATAATGGTGTATCTAAAAGGAGAAATCGAACACTATTAGATATGGTTTGATCCATGATGAGTCTTGTAGACTTACCCAAATCCTTTTAGAGATATGCACTAGATTAAACAGAGTTCCATGTAAATTGGTTGTGTTAGTGTAAGCCCTAGCCCCAATACATTGTTATAAAGCATTTAATTTAATAAATGAGGCATTTGTTTTATCTATTGTATTCCTGTGCATATCAATTGATAGAATCAAAGAATGTTGTTTCAGTTTAAGTTATCATGTGTGAGGCACATGGTTGTAAGACCTTGAAACAAATGAAACTTCATTCCAAATATCCCTAGTCAGTCATTGTTATGGGAATAACAAATGAATTAAGACTAGTATGCTCTCTCTGATGAGATGAGTTATGTCTTACAGATCATAAAGATAAGAGTGTCAATTAGAGATCATAGATACATGTTTATAACATGGTAGCTGGATTCGATCCGTTCATGAGAACACTACATCGTATAAGTCATAAGTGTTTCTCATGTGCAAGTTTTGCATTGGAGTTCTTAGACCTAAAATCTCTGTGAAACTCTTTATGAATTACTGTGTACTTTGACATACACCTAACGTGCTCGTAACAGGGTGAAAAGTATGAGTATGCTTGGTTATGCACTAATCCATGTTAGAGAGCAAGAGAGAAGTGAAGGGATTACCCCTCTTGATAAGAGAAAAAATATCATCGGCCACTTAATCAGTGAACTACGAAGTGTATGGCCATACCGAGATGAAATAATGAGTAATCATTATTTATCTGAGAGTTTACTGTCACTAGAATATCAAGAAAGGAATTAGTATATATAAGGATGACTGGTTCCATGCCTTATATTAATTCTGATATTTATGGATAAGGGACTATGCAAAATTGCATTAGGTCACTAAATGCCATTTGCAGTTTCATTTAATTTGGAATGCTATAATATCTTGCTAGAGAATATATCTAGCCTTTGAATTAATTCATTAATTCATTGCCAATATTAAATGGACCTATAAGATCGCACACAAAGCATTGGGCTTAAAATATTTAAATACAGTATTGGGAATTAATTTGGGCTTTTAATTAAAGTCAAATTAATGTATGTAATGGGTATTAAAATTGCTAAATGGACCTTGATCCATTAGAGAGAGATTCGGCCCACAAGGTTTAATTTTAATTAATTAATTATCTTATATTAATTAAATTAATTGAGTATTAAAGCCTAAAATAATTTGAATCAAATTAAATCACTTAAATAAGAGAGGAAGTGACTGAAATTCCAAGATAAAAATCAAGGGAATTTCGGCACATGTATATTTCTTAAATTAAGTGATTTGTTTTGATTAAATGTATTATATTTATTTCAAATTAATTCAAAAAGAGTTTGAATCAATATATGTTACTTATTTTAAGGAAGTGATTAAGAATGATTTTACTACCTAAAAGGATGGTAATCTCGGCATTATCACTTAATAAGATAAGTGATATATTTGGAATGAAGAAATAGGAAATAAACCCTAGGCGTGAAACTCTCTCTCACACATTATTGGCTGAATTCACATGGAGAAAGGATTATTCCTTGTTCTCTTGTGTTCTTGGGCAGCAATAGCAACTAAAAGGAAGTACAAGATCAAATCTTGTAGCTCTAATCCATTACCATTGCCAATTACTTTACACATAGAGCTAGCACTCTTGATTTTAAGTCGTCATTGCAATTGTGTGTGTGAACATAGAAAGGAGTAGCGTAAAGGCTGTTCCTTTGGCATTGGTGGTGAAGATCTAAGTCAAATAAATCCTTCTTGGTTGCTGGTAATCATCAAAATCAAATCTTGAAGTGCATCTAAAGTTGTAAGTTTTAAAACCCTAAAATTGCATGTTTTCGATTCTTGCTTATGGACTGAGTGACATGTATGATTGATTTTATTATTTTTCTGCTACATGATCATCATATAAATGTCATGTCATATTCCATCATTAGTATTAGAGCCTAAACATGCTTATTTTGGTGCTTTAGATGCATTAAATATTTAATCAAAAATCGTTCGTTTAAAAAAATGCAATGCTGAAATTTTCTATTTTGAGTTTTTTGCATTGTTTTGGTGTAAAAAATATTTTAAATGATTAGATAGGTATTATAATTAATATGAAATGTTAATATACTGTCCTAAGATGTTCTTAGAGCTTTTCATGGTCGGATTTAATTGTAAATACCTGATGGTACATGTTAATCTTGAAACTAGGTGCTAGTTGGCATGATAAGTGTTTGTATAACAACTAGTTTTCAAAATTAAATGTAAAAATGATTTTGGCATGTTTGTACGTTATTTTTAAAGATTAAATATCAGGTTTGGACATATTTTAAAATTTATTTTAATTCTGGTCCATGACAATTTAATTTATTTATTTTAAAATCACTTAAAACTATGACTAATTTGTGTTTGTTACATGTTTAATCAACATTGTTTGTTTTGTTTTGATTAAAATGGTAAAAACACATTTAGATCATATCGGTACAGAACATTAACTCAATATTTATGACCTTATTTAAATTATTAAATGACTCATAAAATTATTTTAAGTGTTTGTGCATTTTTGTGGCATTATATGAGCATTAAACAACTAGTTTCATTGTTGTTTGTTTGTTTTAATATGAATGTCGTGTATGATATATATGTTCTTCATGATTTTATGTTTTAATTCATGTTGGTACATATTATATGTATTTTTAATGTTTACGGACTGTATGACATAAAATTAAAAAATAGCAAAATTGGAAATTATCCTAGAGTTGATTTATAGCATAAATCTAACTAGTTAGTGTTTTGGGCTTTTGAGAGAACTTATTCAAAAAGAGGATTTAGTCCATTGGGCTTCAGCCCAGGCCCATTATGTGATCTTCTCTTAAAATTTCAAGTACATAATTTCCATTAATGGGCTTGGCTAAATTAATTAAAATTGGACTTCGTTTTATCCATGAATGTTATGTATATTTATTTGCTTGTTTTGTGTGATGAATGGATATGCATGGTGCATTCATGGGCCCTGGGTTTTTGTAATTAAATATGGCCTACGAGCCATCATGTATTATTGTAAAAGTTCATTTATTTCTTATAATAAAATTTATTTTAAGACTTTGTAAATCAAGACAAAGCCTACTGGAGTGGAGAAGCCCAACTCGAAGATTCTTATATAATAGTATAGAATCTTAATTGTAGGTTTTTGGGCCCATGTTTGTCACGCTTTACTTTATGTAATTGTCTATATACGCATGCTATGGAAGGATGACAAAACGTATGGCTTATAAGCTATAATAAAATGAATCCCTAAAATAGTAAGTCACAAAGTTTCCTTCCTAATTCGAAACATGTCAAGGCATCGATCATCGGTCACGTAGACTAGGAGTCCTAGATGCGCCTGATTATCTTTGTGAGGCATGGGTTGTGAATGTAGGTTGACTTAACATGGAAAGGGATGCTCGGACCTAGCCAAATAATAAATGGGTTTGTGCTATAACATCTTAAGATGTTAGCCCATTTGATCCAAGAGTCATTTACGAGACATGATTGGAGTTTTCCTACCTAAGTAACTTAACTTGTAAGGTGTACAAGCTCAGCTTGACTAATAAGTTGTTATGAAAAGTGGATCTTGGCCCACATTAAATCACTAACGCGAGTTATTTAAAGGGATATTAATACGGTTTGTGGGATTATAAATAAGACCTCATTTAATCTTGCTAA
This sequence comes from Excoecaria agallocha, assembly GCA_037975025.1. Lineage (NCBI taxonomy): Eukaryota > Viridiplantae > Streptophyta > Magnoliopsida > Malpighiales > Euphorbiaceae > Excoecaria > Excoecaria agallocha. The sequence continues at coordinate 83,463,469 of CM075808.1, read as the reverse complement.
GTTTTATTGTAGATTGAAAATGGCTTCTTCAAACAACAACTTTGCATTACGATCGGTCCTGGAAAAGGACAAACTAAATGGCACCAACTTTATGGACTGGTCTCGAAACTTAAGAATAGCTCTTAAGCAAGAGAAAAATTCATATGTTTTGGATGCACCCTTGCCTGAATAACCTGGTAAGAACGCCTCTGAGGTTCAAAAGGAAACTTTTGAGACCAAGAAGAGCAACTCCAATGATGTGACCTGTCTGATGCTGGCCACTATGGTGCCTGACTTGCAAAAGCAATTCATGGACTAAGAGGCTTATTCAACCATGGCGCACCTCAAGGAGATGTTCCAAGAGCAAGCTCGTCACGAGAGGTTCGTGGCAACAAAGGCCTTAATTTCTTGCAAGATGGTTGTGGGTACTCCTGTTAGTACCCATGTACTCAAGATGAAAGGGTATCTTGATACTCTTGAGAAGCATGAGGTACAAGTCCTGAAGGAATTGGCCACTGACTTGATCTTAGGTTTATTGACTGATGATTATGATCCATTTGTTATGAATTATAAAATGCATGCAATGAACAAGACAGTCACCGAGCTTCATGGGATGCTTAAGAATGCTGAAGAGAACATTCGAAAGACCAATCTCGTACTTATGGTTCAAGGGGGCATTAAGAAGAGACCCGCTAAGGGAAAGGGAAAGAGAAAGGCAAAACCCAAGAATGACCTGGCTCGATTCAAGTCAAATAGGAGTGCACCTCAGGCCCAACCTAAGCCCAAGGTGCAAAAGCTCAAGGAGAGCAAGAACACATGCTTCCATGGCAATAAGATAGGGCATTGGAAGAAGAATTGTGCTCTCTTCAAGGAAGAACAAAAGAAGAATGGAGCCAAGGTGTCCAGTTCCGGTATTTTTGTTGTTGAAATTAACCTTTATACTTCTACCACTTGGGTATTGGATACCAGCTGCGGTTCTCACATTTGTTCAAATGTGCAGGGGCTAAGAAATAGGCAGTTACTTAGGAAGAATGAAGTGGACCTCCGTGTGGAGAATGGAGCACGAGTTGCTGCCATGGAGATAGGAGACTATCAACTCACTTTACCTTCCAAACTTTGTTTAGTTTTGAAAAATTGTTATTATGTGCCTGCTATGAGCAGAAACATTATTTCAGTTTCTTGTTTGGATTTGGATGAATTTGATTTTGTTATTAAAAATGGCAATGCTCATATTCGTCACCAAGGCATTTAATATGGCAATGCCATGTTGCAAAAAGGCCTTTATATCCTTGATCAACAAAACAAAGTGTCCATATACAACATTAATACAAAGAGGGTTAAATCAAATGAATTGAACCCTACTTACTTCTGGCATTGTCGTTTAGGGCATGCAAATGAAAAATGCATTTCAAGACTCTATAAATCTGGAGTGCTTAGGTCATTCAACTTAGAGTCTAATGACACATGAGAGCCATGTTTGCATGGAAAAATGACAAAGAGTCCTTTTAACAAGAAAGGTGAGAGGATAAATGACTTATTGGAACTAATACATACCGATGTATGTGGACCATTAAGTATACAAGCTAGAGGTGGTTTTAACTACTTCGTGACATTCACAGATGACTTCAGTAGATATGGCTACGTCTATCTAATGAAGTACAAGACTGAAACTTTTGATAAATTCAAAGAATTTAAGAACGAAGTAGAAAACCAACTTGGCAAAAGTATAAAAGCCATTCGATCATATCAAGGTGGCGAATACTTAAGCCAAGAGTTTGACAGTCATCTGAATGAGTGTGGTATTATTTCATAGCTCACTCCTCCTGGAACACCACAATGGAATGGTGTATCCGAAAGGAGAAATCGAACTCTGTTGGATATGGTTCGATCAATGATGAGTCAAGCAAATCTTTCTGTCTCTTTTGGGGTTATGCATTAGAAACTGCTACTTTTCTACTAAACTGTACTCCAACTAAAGCTGTTGAGGAGACACCATACGAGGTATGGACTAGGAAAGAACTCAATATATCATTTCTCAGGATTTGGGGTTGTAAAGCACATGTTAAGAAATTAACATCTAACAAACTAGAGTCCAAATTCACTGTCTGCTTGTTCGTAGGTTATCCAAAAGAAATAAAGGGATACTACTTTTACTCACAAGTCGAGAACAAAGTATTTGTTGCTCGTAAGGCTATTTTCTTGGAAAAGGAGTTCTTTCTCAAAAAAGAAAGTGGAAGTAAAGTAGAACTTGGAGAAATTCAAGTGCCACAAACTCTTATAGAGGATGAGTTGGAAATGGGATCAAGTTAACAACCAGTTGTGGAACAAAGACCCATTACACAAGAACCTAGAAGGTTCGGTAGGGTACGTCAAGAGATTGAGAGATATGGATTTCTAATCACTGACAGTGACACTATTGAGTTAGTAGATCGTGAGGATCCTACTACCTACCAAGAAGCTATTGAGAGCCCAGACTCAGAAAATTGGCTTAAAGCCATGAAATTCGAGATGCAATCAATGTACGATAACCAGGTTTGGACCTTGGCTAATCCACTAGAAGGTGCTAAGGTAATTGAATGTAAGTGGATATTTAAACTCAAAGCTGATAAGACCTACGAAGGTAGACTAGTAGCAAAAGGTTTTCGACAAACTCATGGTGTAGACTATGATGAGACCTTTTCGCCTGTAGTCATGCTCAAGTCCATTAGGATTTTGCTTGCCATAGTTGCATATCATGATTATGAGATATGGCAAATGGATGTCAAAACTGCTTTCCTCAACGGAAATTTACTTGAGGATGTGTATATGACACAGCCTGAGGGTTTTGTCAATCCCAAACATCCCAAGCATGAGGTATAAATGGGTTTGTGCTATAACATCTTAATATGTTAGCCCATTTGATCCAAGAGTCATTTACGAGACATGATTGGAGTTTTCCTACCTAAGTAACTTAACTTGTTAGGTGTACAAGCTCAGCTTGACTAATAAGTTATTGTGAAAAGTGGATCTTGGCCCACATTAAATCACTAACGCGAGTTATTTAAAGGGATATTAATTCGGTTTGTGGGATTATAAATAAGACCTCATTTAATCTTGCTAAGTTTTATGTAGATTAAAAATGGCTTCTTCAAACAACAACTTTTCATTACGATCGGTCCTGGAAAAGGACAAACTGAATGGCACCAACTTTATGGACTGGTCTCGAAACTTAAGAATAGTTCTTAAGCAAGAGAAAAATTCATATGTTTTGGATGCACCCTTGCCTGAAGAACCTGGTAAGAACGCCTCTGAGGTTCAAAAGGAAACTTCTGAGACCAAGAAGAGCAACTCCAATGATGTGACCTGTCTGATGCTGGCCACTATGGTGCTTGACTTGCAAAAGCAATTCATGGACTAAAAGGCTTACTCAATCATGGTGCACCTTAAGGAGATGTTCCAAGAGCAAGCTCGTCACGAGAGGTTCGTGACAATAAAGGCCTTAATTTCTTGTAAGATGGTTGCGGGTACTTCGGTTAGTACCCCTGTACTCAAGATGAAAGGGTATCTTGATACTCTTAAGAAGCATGAGGTACAAGTCCTGAAGGAATTGGCCACTGACTTGATCTTAGGTTTATTGACTGATGATTATGATCCATTTGTTATTAATTATAAAATGCATGCAATGAACAAGATAGTCACCAAGCTTCATGGGATGCTTAAGAATGCTGAAGAGAACATTCGAAAGACCAATCTCGTACTTATGGTTCAAGGGGGCATTAAGAAGAGACCCGCTAAGGGAAAGGGAAAGAGAAAGGCAAAACCCAAGAATGACCTGGCTCGATTCAAGTCAAATGGGAGTGCACCTCAGGCCCAACCTAAGCCCAAGGTGCAAAAACTCAAGGAGAGCAAGAACACATGCTTCCATGGCAACAAGATAGGGCATTGGAAGAAGAATTGCGCTCTCTTCAAGGAAGAACAAAAGAAGAATGGAGCCAAGGTGTCCAGTTCCGGTATTTTTGTTGTTGAAATTAACCTTTATACTTCTACCACTTGGGTATTGGATACCAGTTGTGGTTCTCACATTTGTTCAAATGTGCAGGGGCTAAGAAATAGGTGGTTACTTAGGAAGAATGAAGTGGACCTCCGAGTGGAGAATGGAGCATGAATTGCTGCCATGGAGATAGGAGACTATCAACTCACTTTACCTTTCGCAACTTTGTTTAGTTTTGAAAAATTGTTATTATGTGCCTGCTATGAGCAGAAACATTATTTCAGTTTCTTATTTGGATTTGGATGAATTTGATTTTGTTATTAAAAATGGCAATGCTCATATTCGTCACCAAGGCATTTAATATGGCAATGCCATGTTACAAAAAGGCCTTTATATCCTTGATCTACAAAACAAAGAGTCCATATACAACATTAATACAAAGAGGGTTAAATCAAACGAATTGAACACTACTTACTTCTGGCATTGTCGTTTAGGGCATGCAAATGAAAAATGCATTTCAAGACTCCATAAATCTGGAGTGCTTAGGTCATTCAACTTAGAGTCTAATGACACATGCGAGCCATGTTTGCATGGAAAAATGACAAAGAGTCCTTTTAATAAGAAAGGTGAGAGGACAAATGACTTATTGGAACTAATACATACCGATGTATGTGGACCATTAAGTATACAAGCTAGAGGTGGTTTTAGCTACTTCATGACATTCACAGATAACTTCAGTAGATATGGCTACGTCTATCTAATGAAGTACAAGACTGAAACTTTTGATAAATTCAAAGAGTTTAAGAACGAAGTAGAAAACCAACTTGGCAAAAGTATAAAAGCCATTCGATCATATCGAGGTGACGAATACTTAAGCCAAGAGTTTGACATTCATCTGAATGAGTGTGGTATTATTTCATAGCTCACTCCTCTTTGAAAACCACAATGAAATGATGTATCCGAAAGGAGAAATCGAACTCTGTTGGATATGGTTCGATCAATGATGAGTCAAGAAAATCTTCCTGCCTCTTTTTGGGGTTATGCATTTGAAGCTTCTACATTTCTACTAAACTGTACTCCAACTAAAGCAGTTGAGGAGACACCATACGAGGTATGGACTAGGAAAGAACCCAATATGTCATTTCTCAGGATTTGGGGTTGTGAAGCACATGTTAAGAAATTAACATCTGACAAACTAGAGTCCAAATTCACTGTCTGCTTGTTTGTAGGTTCTCCAAAAGAAACAAAGGGATACTACTTTTACTCACAAGTTGGGAACAAAGTATTTATTGCTCGTAAGGCTGTTTTCTTGGAAAAGGAGTTCTTTCTCAAGAAAGACAGTGGAAGTAAAGTAGAACTTGGAGAAATTCAAGTGCCACAAACTCTTATAGAGGATGAGTTGGAAATGGGATCAAGTTAACAACTAGTTGTTGAACAATGACCCATTACACAAGAACCTAAAAGGTCCGGTAGGGTACGTCAAGAGATTGAGAGATATGGATTTCTAATCACTGACAGTGACACTATTGAGTTAGTAGATCGTGAGGATCCTACTACCTACCGAGAAGCTATTGAGAGCCCAGACTCAGAAAATTTGCTTGAAGCCATGAAGTTTGAGATGTAATCAATGTACGATAACTAGGTTTGGACCTTGGCTGATCCACTAGAAGGTGCTAAGGTAATTGAATATAAGTGGCTATTTAAACTCAAAGCTGATAAGACCTACGAAGGTAGACTAGTAGCAAAAGGTTTTCGACAAACTCATGGTGTAGACTATGATGAGACCTTTTCGCCTGTAGTCATGCTTAAGTCCATTAGGATTTTGCTTGCCATAGCTGCATATCATGATTATGGAAGATATGGCAAATGGATGTCAAAACTGCTTTCCTCAATGGAAATTTACTTGAGGATGTGTATATGACACAGCCTGAGGGTTTTGTCAATCCTAAACATCCTAAGAAGGTTTGCAAGCTTCAAAAATCCATTTAAGAACGAAGATGAGCCTTGTATATACAAGAAGGTTAGTGGGAGCATAATAGTATTTCTGGTCCTATATGTGGATGACATCCTTCTCATTGGGAATGACATTCCAACATTACAAAAGTTTAAGTAATGGTTGGGAAAATGTTTCTCATTGAAAGACTTAGGTTAAGCTGAGACAATACTTGGTATTCGAATCTATAGAGATAGATCGAATCGGCTTTTGGGACTAAGTTAAGAAAAGTACATAGACAAAGTAATAAAGCATTTTAGTATGGGAAACTCAAAGAAAGGGTACATACCTTTGGCTTTGGGAGTTCCTTTAACTAAAAAACAATGCCCTAAAACCAAAGAAGAAAGGGACAACATGAGTAGAATCCCATATGCATCTGCTATTGGATCTATCATGTACGCTATGTTATGTACTAGGTTATATATTGCTCATGCTTTGAGTATAACCAGTAGGTTTTAGCAAGACCCTGGTGAGAAGCACTGGTCTGCTGTAAAGGGGATTCTCAACTACCTATGAAGGACTAAGGATCACTTCTTAGTGTATGGTGGTCAAGAAGAGTTCATCATACAAGGTTATACTGATGTTGCTTCTCAAACCAGTACTCAAGATTCAAGATCGCAATCTGGGTTTGTTTTTGTTTTGAACGGTGGTGCTGTCAGCTATAAAAGCTCGAAGCAAGAGATCGTTGCTGACTCAACTATAGAATTTGAGTATATTGCAACGAGCGAAGCTGCAAAAGAGGTTGTTTGGATTATAAATTTAATTTCTAGATTAGGAGTGGTCCCATGCATCCTAGATCCATTAGAAATTTTCTGTGACAATAATGGGGCCATCGCACAGGCCAAGGAGCCCCGGTCACATCAGAAATCCAAACACATACTTAGGAGGTACCACCTGATCAGAGAGATCATTGATCGTAGGGATGTAAAGGTTAGCAAGATAGCAAGTGAAGACAATGTAGCAGATCCTTTGACGAAACAGTTGCATCCAAATCTGTACGAAGCTCATTTGAGAGCATTCGATCTGAGGGTTATGCCCAATTGGGACTAGTGCTAGTGGGAG